>VDFB02271358.1:86221589-86664026 GCA_007258455.2 Sequoia sempervirens | reverse complement strand
TGGTATTTGAAAGATTTATCACGGGCGCTAAACTGGAAATGTTTTTCCGAAAACGTGTCGTCTGCGCTATTCGCTATTCCGCTGTTTTTCCTGTAACCTATCCAAAAAAACTACAAACAAAACATTAAAAAGGGGCAAGAGCCCCACGGTGGGTGCCAAAAATGTGTTGTGTATTCTATTGTTAATCTAATTAAAACAAAACACTATTAACAGAACTTTAAATTGAAGAAATTTGAAATAAACTTGACTATAAAATAAAAATTCTTCAAGAACGTTCCGTCTTTCTCTATCTCCAGAGATTGGTTTGAAGCTTTCTGGCTCTCAGATTGTGTGAGCTTCTCCAAATGACTACTGCAGAATGAGTATGCAAAGAAAAACTATTCTATATGCTGGTGAAGATGGACAGGGGCTGTAATTATGCACAGGGGCTGTAGATTATGTACAGGGGCTGTAGATGAGATGAATCATGATTCTGTTGCTATGATTGCTATGCTATTGCTGTAATAATGCTATTGCTATGAATGCTAATACTATTTGCCTATAGTTTACTTGCCTAAAAATCCTATATGATTTTGGAGCTCCCGACAGCTGTATTTATAGATTTTTTTGCAGGCTTCATCCTTGCTGGCAAGAATCTATGGCTATGAATTGTCTGGTAGGTTTGAATGGTGAGAGATTGAGAGGTTGAGAAGAAAATGGGGGAGGTTGAGAGGTTGGAGAGAAGAATGGAAGCTTGTCTTCAACCCACGGGAACAAGCCTGCACAGAAACAGAGAAATTTAATTTTCTCTTTTGGCAGTTTGTTTCCCGGGAGTTGAAGATAAATCCCCAAATTAAATAAATAAAATTTATTTAATTTAATTTATTGCTTTTTGATATTTGATTTTTGATTTTTGAAAACTATAGAAGAATTAAATATTTTGGTAATATTTAATCATGATGTGGCTTTAGAAGATTTTTGAAATATTTAGAAGAATTTAATTAAATATTTTTGGAAATATTTAATTATGAATAGATTTTTTTAATTGAATTGGAGGAATCTTGAAATGATTTAAAAATGAATATTGGATTAGAGGAAATAATCAAATATTTGGAATATTTAATTATAAATGATATTTAGAAGAATTATAATATTTTAATCTTTATTTGAATAAAATATTCAAACTAAGATTATATGATAATTAATATAAATAAATTGTAACATTTATTTAATTAATTAAGAAATGAATATGAAAAGGTGATTAAATATTTAATCGAAATGAAATCATGAACAATATAAATAAATTATTTAAATTTATTTATACGTAGATAGAATCAAAAGATTTTAATTAAATATTAAAAATATTTAATTAATTACCAGACAATGTGATATGACCATTTTTAAGTGTATACAAGTATAAAGGTAAGTTTCCTTTCAAATGTTTTAGTTGTGGAAAGATAGGTCACTATGCTTCAAGATGTCCAAAAAAAGTTATGAATGACAAAAACAAGGAGAACAGAGGTAATATGATTAAGAAAAGTTATTATATTAGAGAAGATGCAAGTATTTTTTTATGATGAATCTGATTATGGAGATGATGATGATGATGGTGAATGCTTGTTTATAGATTTAAAATATAAATCTATTTCTGCTAACTCTAAGAGATGTGTGAAGGATAGCTCTCTAGAGAGAAAGGACAAAATTGAAGGTACTTTGGTATCTACTTTTCATGCTAGACATGATAAGAACTATTGTATCATTGATAGTGGATGCTCTAACCATATGACTAGTGACAATAGTAATTTTTTTAAACTTGAAAAGTATAATGAAGCACTTGTTAGATTTGTTGATGATTTAGATGTCAAGATATGTGGAATAGGTTCAATCAGTTTTGATGGAGAGAATAATATTGATGATGTTTACTATGTTAAGGGTTTAAGGCATAACCTCTTAAGTGTTGGAAAAATGTGTAGCAAAGGATACAATCTTATGTTTCAAGATAATGGATGTGAGATCAGAAAAGGGTCCAAAGTTGTGATTGTTATTGGAAGGATACATGGAAATGTTTATCAGCTCAAGGGTATTAATGTTCATTGCTTTATGACTCAAATTAATGAAAGTTGGCTATGGCACAGGAGGATGTGTCACATTAATTTTGATAACCTAGTAAGAATTAGTTCAATTAAAGATGTGAGAGATCTACCCAAGATTACAAATCCTATCAATGATGTTTGCAAGGATTGTCAGATTGGAAAATAAACAAGGAGAAGTTTCAAAGGTAAAGAACAATCTACAATCGGATTGTTAGAGTTGGTGCATACAAATATTTGTGTCTCAATAAGAGTAAGAAGCCTTCAACATGATAGGAATTTTGTTGATCATCAAGGTGAAGAAATCTTGCAATATGAACTTAAATAAGTGAATGAAAATATGAAATATGTAGATTAACCTTTAGCCTTAGTGTGAAGAAAGAATGAGAGAGAGAGATAGAAGAATCATAACACATGCAACAACAAAAATTCGTGGAGAAACCCTGAAGGGAAAAAATCCACCACCAAAATAGAGGCAAGTATATTACTAATAATCTATAATATTACATGCATAAATAGACTTCTCTTATCATCCCTGTAAAATACTGCAGCACCCTATTACCTTGCAAACCTGCAAAATTGAATTGATTAATAACTCTAGTTCAAGGCCCCTATTTAAAGATATTTGTGAGGATGAAAACCACCATGGTTTCACCAAATAATAGGCAACAATACCACTTAGAAAAACCCATGCCTCCCTCCATGAAATGATCATGACATCCTAAGAATAGCATCTTACAAATGCTCTTATAGTTTTCATAAGGCGTCACTTATGCATGAGCACAGGTCAAAAGATAACATATTTTATCATAGGAATATGTCATACTATCAGAGGAATATATCATACTGTCATAGCATCTTATTACAACTATCATACATGTCATAGATTCTCTTACAACCTAAAAACCTCATTCTAGAAGATTCCAAGTGGGATGCCTAGCTATTTTTTCCTTTTCTTAAATGACAAATGGTAATGGTAACACTGCATTTACATTGTCTCTTTCACCACCATTGGTCAAACGATTTCACCTCTTATGGGTAAATGTAGAAAACACTTTAGGAGAATAATTAATTAAAGGATTTACAAGGTTGATGGCACCTAGATCCTAACATTCTCCCACTTGACATCATACATTGTAAATTACACCCATAGAGATACAATTAAATAGAATTAAGTATATTGATCAAGGCCCATGGCCTTTTTGCACCAAGAGAACTTATCCATGGTGACTGGCTTCATAAGAGAATCTACAACATTATCCAAAGTGTCAACTTTTTCAATCAAGACTTGTCCATTCTCAACCATTTCTCGCACAAAGTGATACTAAACATCAACATGCTTAGTATGAGCATGATACATAGGATTTTTAGCTAAACATATGGCACTCTGACTATCACATCTGATCCTCACTTTCTGAAAATCAAAACCAATACCATTACCAACTCTTTGTAACCAAACCACCTCCTTAGAGGCATGTGTAGTAGCCATATACTTTGCTTCAATGGTGGAAAAAGAAACTGTAGGTTGTCTTTTACTCATCCAACTCACTGCACCTCCAAACAAAGTAAACACATAGCCACTAGTAGACCTTTGACTATCCAAGTCACCTGCCCAATCTGCATCAACAAAAACCATGTATGTCCAATGACTTATCAACATTGTCAGTATCATGATAAACCAAATAGTAATCAAAAGTGCCTCACAAATATCTAAATACCCTTTTAACAAAATTCCAATGTTCTTTACGAGGGTTAGACATAAACCTACTTAGAACTCTCACTGCTTGGGCTATATCTGGTCTAGTACAAACCATTGCATAAATTAAACTACTAATAGCACTAGCATAAGGAACTTTATATATTTCATCAATATCATCATTCAATTCAGGACACATGTCTAAACTTAACTTATTACCAACAGGAAATGGAATATTTACTGGTTTACAGTCCTACATATTAAACCTCTGCAAAATAGTGTTAACACGCTTACTTTTACTTAACCAAAGCTTTATGTGAACCTAATCCCTAATTATTTCCATCCCAAGAATATATTTAGCATCCCCTAAATCTTTCATATCAAATGTTCCAGAAAGTTGAGTTTTAAGTTCCCTAATCATTGCCTTATTGTTGCCAATGAACAACATATCATCCACATATAAGACAATAATTAGTATATGATCATCAATAACTTTAAAATAAACACAATGATCCTCTTCACTTCTAACAAAACCCAACTTTAATGCAAAGGCATCAAAATTTTGGTACCACATCCTAGGTGACTGTTTCAAACCATATAGAGACCATTTTAACCTGAAAACCAAGTGTTGTTTTCCTTTCACAACAAAACTGTCAGGTTGTTGCATATAAATTTCTTCCTCGAGGTCCCCATACAAGAAAGCAATTTTAACATCCATTTGTTCTATTTCTAAATCATAAGTAGCAACAATGGATAAAAGGAATCTAATAGAATTTAACTTAGCAACATGAGAGAATATTTCACCAAAATCAACTCCCTCTCTCTGGGAGTAGCCCTTGGCCACTAATCTAGCCTTGTACCATTCCAACTTACCATTTGCACCAAACTTCTTTTTATATACCCACTTACAACCAATGGCCTTTCTTCCTTTGGGAAAACTAACAAGATCCTATGTGTCACATTTTTTCAAAGACATCATCTCATCCTACATGGCCTGCATCCAAGACTCGCATTCTTTTGAAGAGAGAGTCTCCTTGAAAGATCTAGGTTCATCATAAGTACATAACAAAGCAAATTTACAATGAAAATCAAGTGGGCTATACCTGTCAACTAATTTTTTTTCTTCTTGTGGACCTTCTCAAAGGTGGAGTAAGAGGAGCATGTTCATCCTCATTGTTTTCAACTTCTTATGTTACAACAGATTCTTCAGAACTCTCTTCTTCTTCTCCATCTTCTTCTCCATCTCTTTGTTCTTCCACATGTTCATCTTCTTGCTTAGTTTCAAAATGCACTATTTTTTACTTTTCCTTTGGTTTCTCATCTTCAGAGCTAGTTCTAAATTCCCTAAAAATAACATCTCCAGAAAATATCATCTTTTGTGTTAGTGGAATCCAAAGTTTATAACCTTTAAAATTTTCACCATAACCTACAAAGATGCATTTCTAAGATTTGGGATCCAATTTCAACCGCTTCTCTTTAGGCACATGAACAAAAGCCTCATAACCAAAGACCCTTAAATGTGAAACTGAAGGATTTTTACCCAACCACATTTCATAAGGTGTTTTATCAACAAGAGCTTTACAAGGAGATCTATTAATTAAATAACAAGCAATACCAATAGCTTCTTCCAAAAAACATTTATCTAACTTAAAACTCCTTAACATGCTCCTATCTCTTTCCATTAATGTATGGTTCATTCTTTTTGCTACCCCATTTTGTTGGGGTGTGTAAGGTGTAGTCTTTTGCCTAACAATTCCTGCATATTTGCAAAACTCATCAAATTCCTTAGAACAATATTCACCCCTAGTGTCAGACCTCAATACTTTTATCTTATATTTTGTTTGCTTTTCAATCAATTCCTTAAATTTGGTGAAAACTTCAGATTTTGTATGCATAAAATAAATCCAAGTATATCTAGAGTAATCATCAATGAAGGAAACATAATAACGAGATCTACCCAAAGAATCTGTATCCACTGGACCACACACATTTGAATGAATTAGTTCTAACAATCCATTAGCTTTATTAGTTCCTTTAGGAAATGGTGACAAATTTTGTTTACCAAACACACAATCCTCACAGAAATCATTTTTACCAACAGAATAATTAGAAATACCGTCTACTAGTTTCTTATAAAGTATGATCCTAAGACCTTTTACACCAATCTGACCCAATCTATGGTGCCACAACATATATACATTTTCAATGTTAGTTACAAAAGAGGAGTTACAAAAAGTAGAGGAATGTAGCATAAACAAATTCCTTGTCTGAGATCCTTTAGCAAACACCAAACTTCCCCTTACCATCCTACAACAAGACTTGTCAAATGTCACATGCATTCTAGAATCATTCAAGTTGGAAACCAAAATTAAAATTTTTGTAAGTCCTAGAATATGTAAAACATCATCAAGGATTTTAACCTTCCCATCACTGAAACACAACTTTACCTTTCCTTTATCGACAATCTTTTGTGAGCTATCGTCACCCATAAAGACCTCTCCTCCATCATATTCTTTGTATGTAGAAAACCACTCCTTATGAGGAGTCATATGGAAGGAAGCACCTAAATCAATAAGCCAAGCATCATTGCAAACTGTGCTAGATGAAATAATCAAAGCATTAGAATCACCATTATTAGAGGACTTTTCCATGGAGGAATCTACATTATTTTTCTTATTTCTACATTCCTTCTTCACATGTCCCTGTTTACCATAGTTCCAACACTTCACTCTACTCTTTCTAGGGGTCTTAGATCGTCCTTGAGACTTATCCTTCTTCTTATCCCCTTTAGGCCATTTTTCCTTGGGCCTACCTCACACATGCAAGGAATCTTGGGAGCCACTATGCATGGTATTTCTCCTCATCTCCTCTGAAAGAAGTATGGGAATAATATTATCCATCTTAGTTTCTGCACCACCACTTGTTATAACAACAATTAAATTTTCCCAAGATTCCAGCAAAGAGAAAATCAATAAAATACATTTATCCTTGTAACGCCATAGAAAGTGTAGAAAGACAGATTAGAGCAAACAATGCAAATGCAATACTAAATCTAAAATGCAAATCTAAATGTTAAGCAACAAAGAACAAAGGAAATTAAAACGTAAACAAACTAAAACAATCTCACCAAATTCGAACATATTTCCATGATTCATCTCGATTGCCCTTCTCCATTTTGCTTGTGTAGTATCATTTCAGATTTCTCGTAATTCGTGCAAGTATAGCCTAAGATAATGATTAGCAAAATATCAAAGATTCAAGATTGAGTGCTCTCAAAAGTCATAAGATTTCACGAGAGAGATTGGAATGAAGAATGACAAATCAATTTATAGAAAATTGATTATTTGAACGATAGGCCAAGATTGAAAGATCAACAGACGGTTGAGATCGACTGATTAGACATGCATTCTGATAACTGACAGTAGTGAGATGAGTGATAAAAACTAGAAATAGGATTAAAGATTAAATAAATGATTTAATCTTCAGTTTCGTATTCAAAATAGAAGAAATATCTTTTCATGACAAAGATTAAGATTGATTAAAGCAACTCATGTTCGAATGCACGCACGAGGTTTAATTAATTAAATAAGAATATTTAATTAATCTGCATGTACACGCAATTGAGTTAGAACTTGATGATTGAATGATTTGACGAAGAGATTACTCGAGAACGCCACTCAGACATCAAATTAAGAGTTAACTGAGTGATTAAAATAGATGTCGAGTCGAGTAGAAGTGAATACTTAGATAACTCACATAATTATCTAAAATATAGAAGAATGCGTTAAAATAGAATTAATGAATTAAATAATTCATTTAATTCAAGACCCGATATTTGGAGAATAATTAAATAAATAATATTTATTTAATTAAGTGATGAAGGGATTTTAAATGAATAATTAAATAAATAATGAATTTATTTAATTATAGTTGAAATATGATAAAGAGTAAATTAAATAAGAATTTATTTAATTAATCAGAAGAATAAGTTTAATTAGTAACATAATTAAATAAAAAGTGTTTATTTAATTAATCAGATAGAATAAAGAAAATGTGAATTAATTAAATAATTAAGATTATTTAATTAATAGAAGAATTAAGACTATAGAAAATAATTAAATAATTGCTATTATTTAATCATGACGATGAAGAATACGAAATATGAAGAATATTGAAGTGGCAGGCCTAAACCAATTTTTGGTGTCTACATTTGCCCCTCTTTGATACAATGTCATTTTGGTGTTGTGTCAAAGAAAATCGATAAGAAATATGCCCAAGTAATACTCCAGATTAAAATAGGTGAAGGTATGCCCCCTCGGGAAAATTGACAAATTTCTGAAAAGCTTAGAAAAATTTGGAAATGATCCCGATTAGTCCAAAGGATAGGCAAAAATGCAGTGGAGTTCATAGAATTGAGTTTGGAAATGCGATGAACGAGTACGGGTTGATTGAAAATGGAAGTTAACATGGCCAGTAGGACAGAAATGCCACCTAAGCCCTAGGTATATATAGGAATAGGGGTAAAAACCTATTCATTTGCACCCACCTAGCTTAGAAAAGTGATGCCATAGACACCATCACATTGGAGATACCGGTTACTTCAGACACGCCATAGACACCATGCAGTAGTTCACATGGAGGCCATACTTGGGCTGTGAGGATTGGTCAGATGAGGATGAGCACTTTCCATTTTGTAGACATGCACAGTACTTAGTTGGGCGGATAGTGTCACATGTCCATATCATAGAGCATCAACTGCCAGATCGTGTCCTGTAACAGTTTGGAGAGGTGCAGGATGTACCTAGAGGACGGGCAAAGTTTTCCAGATCATCATGAGAGGTCCCGCTATGGGGTCCCGAGATTCCAGTGGCCACGGCAGAGGCAAATATTGATGGATTACAGGCACTTCCATGGGGATGGAGAGACGGACCAACAGACCTAGGGACCACAATAGAGTACGATCAGTGATGGGCAGTTCATAGGCCGATCCCCTTGATAGATCCAGAGCAGCCAATGCCTGTAGAGTGGTGAGGGACAGGTCCACGAGGCAGGCACGGTAGAGGTAGAGGGCGGGGAGGTAGAGGAGGCTGTGGTGATGGAGGAGATGATGGCCGAGGTGGACGACGTGGAGGCAGGAGAGGGAGACGTGGTCGGAGGGGACGAGGGCCACCATTATCATCGATCCGCGAGGAGGGGAGAGGAGAGGAGGATGCCGCCATGTTAGACATTAGGAGAGGAGGGGAGGAGGATATCACCAAAGGTGGAGAGGAGGTGCATCCAGCAGAGGCAGATATTCCAGATATCCCAGCAGAGGAGGAGATAGGTGTCGAGGAGGCAGGCACAGAGGAGGCAGAGATTGATGCCCTGGGTTTGTTGGGTGCTTATCAGGAGGATGATGATGAGGATGATGATCATGAGAGAGAGATTCAGGATCAGATCCTAGAGGAGTTGGATGAGGAGGAGGATGGGAGAGTCAGGGACAGACAGGATGATATAGGGGGAGAGGATCCAGATACAGATACATTGTGTGCCCAGATTGCATCCTTGGAGGAGCAGATGAGAGTCTTCATGTCTAAGAGGGATGAGTATCAGAGGGAAAGGGACAAAGCAGTGATGGATAAGGATCAAGCCATAGCCCGGTGATAGGAGACTGAGCAGAGATTTATAGAGTTCAGGGCATTGTGCATGGGATCAGCAGCTGCATTTTCCAGAGAGCTAGTCAAAGCTGGGGAGAGAGAGAGATACTACCGTGATCTCTATGAGGTAGAGATTCTGCCAAAGAGATGGGCTCCTAGTTTCTCAGAGGCACACAGTAGTAGGTCCCAGACCAGGACCCACAATAGGACAGTCAGCACAGAGGGAGTGGAGCAGCCACGTAGAGCAGGTCCATATGACAGACCTCTTTCAGCTCACCGGTCATCAGGTTCCCAACATCATTCCTCCACACGCTCCAAGCATGATAGTAGTGGTAGTTCAGGATAGGGACACTTTTTGAGATGCATCGAGACATTGTATTATGATTTTATATCCTACGGGCTTCCATGTATTATTGATACATTATGACATTGTGATGTGACACAGTTGAGCGAGATATATATATATGATTTTGGCGATGATTCTCATGATATGCATTGCTATGTATTGATTATGCAATCTTTATTTATACATGTGATGTTTAGATGATATGCCTATGTGATGGATAAGTATATGTATTTTATGATGTTTTTGCCGCTAATGAGATAATGTTGATTCTATGTGATGTATGCAATTTATAGTTATGAATGCAATATGATGTTATATGTACAATGTTGACTATATGTGATGCTATACAAATGTAATCTGATGCATGTACTTACAGTTACCTTGTAAATGAAATGCTTATGATATGTATCATTGGATGATAAATGTGTATTATGCCATGATGATCTAGATATGAAATATACCTATATGTATGTATTTTTCTAACATGTGTGTTGATGCAAGATGATGGATAATATGTTGTGTCACAGGCCGTCGTCATAATGCAAGAAAGAAGAACTGTTAGCGCATAAAGAAAGATTGAGAAAGAACGAAAGACAGGAGATAGATGTTAGTATTAGCAATCTTCGATATTTCATTGTATCACAAAAGGTATTGCACTTTATCATCATTGGGCGAGACTAATACAAATGGGGACAAACACCATGATATGACATAAATCAAGGTGT
Source organism: Sequoia sempervirens (assembly GCA_007258455.2). NCBI lineage: Eukaryota > Viridiplantae > Streptophyta > Pinopsida > Cupressales > Cupressaceae > Sequoia > Sequoia sempervirens. The sequence continues at coordinate 86,653,554 of VDFB02271358.1, read as the reverse complement.
GCAAGGTCATCCATTTGCCAATAACAGACAGTCGCAGACAAGGATTGTCATTAACTCATACTAAGGGCACAAGTTTCCCCAGTCTTTTTGTCAGGGCAAACCATAGACAGCAAACAAAGTAAAAGACGGGTCATGAGACGTCATTGCTCCTCTAAATCCTTCATGAGACATCCTTGAGGAAACTAGTAACATGACTCAAAATCAAATATAAAAGACAGTCAACAGACAACAGTCAAAGAAAACAGAATTGTGATACATTGTTGCTTCTCTAAATCCCTCATGGGACATCCTTGAGAAAGCTAGTAACATAATTCCCATCATAAAGCCAAGTGAAAAGATAAGATAAATAAGCCATAAAGTCAAAAAGCCAGTAAAATATGTGCCCAAAACTTGATGTGTTTGTTTGATTTGTTGTGATTGATAAAAGGATTGATTGACCAAGCCTGATTTTAGGAGATACACATACTGGATAAGACTGTGAGTTTGGTTTCGATGTGATGACTATCTGTATAAGGCATGACAAAGCCTGGTTTTAGAAAGACATGTATCGTATAAGACATTGAGTTAGATGTTGTTGATGTGATAACCTGTATAAGGCTATGTTTGATTGTTTGATCTTGTCGATTATGTAGGAAGGACTCATCCTGTATAAGACAAAGATTGTTTTGCTAATATCAGTATTCAGGAAGGACTCATCCTGAATAAGATACAAGTTGATTTCCATGATGATGATGTATGTTTCCAGGAAGGACACATCCTATAGCAGACATGTGTTGATTGTTTTGATTGTTGTGTTTGGAAAGTTGTTTGATTTGACTTAGAGACATTGCTGACTTGTTCACCGGATTAATGCATGACTTGAGATGATGCGTTGAAAATTGACTGTGTGTGATGACAAAACCCTAAAGGACTGACCTAGTGCGGCCTTGGGGGCTCATCAATTGATGGCCTTGCCTACGTTGTACATGCAGAGACCTCGTAGTTCAACTTGACTGTGACTAACAAGACTGACTACAAATAGAAGACGTGTGTGAAAGTGAATGTGATGAACCCTAATGGACTGACCTAGTGCGGCCTTGGGGGCTCATCGATTGATGGCCTTGCCTATGTTATACACGTAGATACCTCGTAGTTCGACATGACCAACGACCTTGTCATATAGACAGATGGATCAAATCATGATTTTATACAGACAAACCTAAACGGACTAACCTAATGCCTCAGGGGCACATTGGCAGATGGCCTTGCCTACGTCCAGTCGCAGAGGCAATGTAGTTCGACAAAATAACAAAGACTGGCAAGCACGACTAACTTTGACTCTGTTTTTGGATTTTTGAAATGTTTTGATTTTTTTTTGTCTTTTTGAAGTTTTCTAATGTTTTTGTGTTTTCTCAGGTCATTTTGCGATGTTCATGGATTTTCCATGGCTTTTCGTCCCCAACACAACTAATGTAAGAATCAATAGGACACATGTCAAGTGTTTGCCCCCAGTCGAGTATAAGACCAATTGGCGATGAATATGGTAAAATGAGGGATATGAAATGCGCTCAATGTTAATCGTTCCAGGGTATGGGAAAGACTACCACTTATTATGAATGGTATATACAAGTGATGGGTATGAAAGATAAGAGATATATACAAGGAGGTAGTATGTACAGGGTAGTGGACTATGTACAATGATAAGGACTAAGTTCAGAATAATAGTAGACAAAGGAGCAGAGTTAACTACACATGGCGCCTGTTTGCCAGGTTTTCACCATGGTACCTATCCAAAGCGCCACCAAAGTGGTTTTCACTATTGGACGAATGATTTGTCTTTACTATTTTCTAGATTATCTAATTTTTTTGGTGTTACCAAGATGCCTGTTTGCCAGGTTTTCACCTTGATAACAATTTTTTGTGTGATTTTCTAATTTTTTTGTATTTTCGCTAATTAAGACAAAGGCTCCAAGAAGCTATTTGTAGAACTTCTTCAGATGTAGACTATTGATTGGTGAGGACAATGGTTCCCCTTCAGGAGTAGAGAGTTGGTACGCTCCTGATCCAAAAGCTTCTGTAACAACATAAGGTCCTAACCAATTTGGTTCAAATTTTCCTAGTTTTTTCTCTTTCTGCTTGATTCTTTGGGTTCTCCATTAAAACCAGGTCACCAATTTCAAAGTTTTTGTTCAATACCTTCCTGTTATAACTACGACAAAGGTGATTCTGATATTCTTGAAGATGGTCTAGTGCCTTCTGTCGTCGCTCATCTAGGAATTCTAGCTCATGGATTCTCAATACTCGGTACTCTTCATCATCAATGTGGCCTTTTAGGAATACCCTTAGGGAAGGAATCTCGACCTCAATAGGTAGAATAGATTCAGAACCAAATACAAGTGAATATGGAGTAGCACCAGTAGGAGTACGGATACTTTTGCGATAAGCCCATAAGGCAGGGTTAAGCTGTAAATGCCAGTCATGACCAGCATCATTGTGGTGTATGATGCTCCAAGATTTTCTTGCACTAACCAACTAGAAGACTTTTCTCAGTCTTCACCCAAGAACCTGATGGCTTCAAGGCTCTAATTTGACCTAGATCATTAACTAGGCCTTTCTCTAACTCTGTTACAAGAGTCACTCTCCTTGTGCTTCACCTTGGAGGATTCAACACCCTTTGAACTTGCAATCTTCTTCCAACACTTAGAAGGATCTAAGTGTCAACTTCATTATCTGACTTGAACTCTTTGCAGGGGAGTTAGAAACTCTGTTTCCTTGCATTTCACATTCAATTGAATGCATCTTGAAGGTTCTTTAGCTTTCAATTTACCTGATCTCAAGATCTTGCCTTGAAGAGGCCTATTCCCTTGTAGCCCTTACCAGTTAGTTTTCTGCCTTTTGTTCTTAAACTTGTCAAACAACCTATCAAATAAACTTGATTTCCTGACACCCTTTTTGGACTTTTAAATCTTTCATAGGGTTTCAGATCTCTGTCTCTACCGTACAATAGGTTCCTACAATCAAGGAGGATTAGGGCTAATAGGCCTAATACTTAGGGTTTCTCTGGTTTTTTATTCAAATCTACCTCTAATGGATTGATTGATGCTTCAATCCTTATGGCATGTGAGAATCTTATCTAACCCTACCTGAAGCCGTAAGAATTTCGTACAATGGTCTCTTCCCCTACCTAAGTTCTTCCCTATTCCCCTCTCAAACTCCTAACCGGGTAGTCCTAGCTCGCCTAGAGTTTGAGTTTAAAAACATTTGCTCCATTCCATACACTCCCTACTACTAAATATTTACAATAGACTAGCTCCTCTCCCATATTCAACCAATCTCGGGAAAATCCTATGGTCAGTGTTTATGGGGGAGCCATTCTAAGTTTGACTGCACAAAACAGAAATAAAAACCCTTACACTCTAATCTATGGATACAAAGTACTGAAACTACTCAAAGCAAATTGCTTATACAAAGAAAGATACTCAAAACTACTCTGTAAACACAAATACAATGATGTTTCAGTATATACAACTCCTTTGATATCCCTATTTCTCAAGATGCATGGGTAAACACAGGAAATGCAAAATTTCTTTATTCACACAAAAGACAAAACTTGTTTACAATGCAACTAACTGCTCTCTACGAGCCACACCTCTACTTAGATGCCTTTTCCATCATTCAAGGGAAGTTGCTCGACTCCACATCCCTGATTTCAAGGGAATCCAAGACAACTACTAAGTTGCATGCAACCAAAGAATGTTGTCATGCAATTTTGCAACATTCTTGCAACTCTTTCCATCATCCTGCATTTTAGGATCTCTAACTCCTTGATTCTGAATCAACAACTCCCTCAACTACCTCTTGGCATCTTTTAACAACTAGGATGTGGTTACAACACATTTAAGGCTCGACCTTTTAACTTAAGCTGTCCTAAGCTAAATAAAGTAACATTTAACAACATTGATTAACTAAGATGAAATTAGTCCTAATGCCTAACTCATCACACACCAACAAGACCTTCTAAGGTCCAAATCAAACACTCTAATACCCTGATTTGGCTAAGATTGGGTACAAGCCAAAATTGATAACAAACACAATGGAGGTTAGCCTAGGTGCTCCTGCACCATCCTCCCCAAAATAGAAAATTTCAATCCACCCTTGGATTGAGCAAGTTGAGATCAATTTCCAACTTCTTGATCCACACTGCATCAGCATCAGGTTGATCATGCCTCTTAATCAGATGTTCTTTGTACTCCTTGGTTCTAGTTTTCTTGTAAACCCTGGTATCCAATATCTTGTCAGCTTGCTTGACTGTAACAGAGGGTAGTTTGAGTTCTTCCACATCTTGGATGACTTCATGGAGGGTCTGATCCATGTTTGGTGGTGGTCCTTTGTAGTGTACAAGATCTGCAACATTAAAAACAGGGGACAGTCCACTGTCATCTGGTAATTGCACCTTGAAAGCATTACTTCCATACTTCTCCAAGATAGGACAGGGACCTATCCTCTTCATTTGCAACTTATGGGGAACTCCTTTGTGCAGTCTAGACTTGTTCAAATGCACCATCACCAAGTCACCAACATTGAATTGAACTTCTTTTCTATGCTCATCCACCTTAATATTATGTTTCATGGTGTTTTCTACCAGTGTTTTTCTGACTATCTCATGAATCTCCTGCATTTCATAAGCAAAATCATCAGCATATCCACTTCCCTTGACTCCATCCTTCAACTCTCTCATCTCATAAACACCTCTAGGATGTAGACCATAGACAATTTCAAAGGGACTCTTCCCTGTTGATCTATTTATAGTGTCATTATATGCATATTCAGCTTGCCCAATCAATTGATCCCATTGTTGACCATACTCCTTGGTCAAGCATCTTAAGAGATTTCCAAGTGTCCTATTCACAACTTCGGTCTGACCATCAGTTTGGGGATGGTATGCAGATCCAAAGGATAAATTAGTGCCCATTCTTTACCAAAGAGTCTTCCAAAAATGACTCATAAACTTAGTATCTCTGTCTGATACAATGTCGATTGGTAATCCATGAATCCTTACTATCTCTTTGAAGAAAAGAGAGGCTATTTGACTGGCATCATTAGTTGTTTTACATGGCACAAAGTGAGCCATTTTACTGAATCTGTCTACAACCACATAAACACTGTCCATACCCTACCTTGTCTTGGGTAAACCAACTACAAAGTCCATACTCAAACATTCCCATGGCCTAGTAGGAATAGGCAGTGGCTGGTATAGGCTTGCATTAGAAGAAGTGCCCTTGGCCTTTTGACACACCATACAACTCTCCACATACCTCCTAACATCTAGGTTCATCCTTGGCCAATAGTAAAACCTTTGAACTAGTTCTTGAGTTTTGGTGATCCCAAAATGACCACTCAATGCACCATTATGCTTTTCTTGTATCAAGTTTTCCCTAATAGAACCTCTAGGAACACATAGCTGATGCCTTTAAACAAAAGATCACTTTGCAAAGTATATTCAACATATTTGCTATGGAAATGATTCTTGTATTCAGCACATACCTTATAAATGTCTGCAAAGTCTTCATCATCTGCATATAGATCTTTGAAATGATCTATCCCCATGCTCTTCAACTGAATTTCCTGAATTGTGAGGACTCTTCTGCTCAAGGCATCTGCCACCTTGTTGAGAGCTCCTTTCTTGTGATTGATATTGAAGGTGTAAGATTGCAAGTACTCCACCCATTTCATGTGCCTGTGACTCAACTTCTCTTGTGAATTTAGGAAACTAAGTGCTTGGTTGTCTGAATACACAATGAATTCCTTGGGAAGCAAGTAATGCCTCCACTTTCTTAAAGCCTAGACCAATGCATACATCTCAAGGTCATAAGAAGAATACTTTTTCTTGGCTTCACTTAACTTCTCTAAATGAAAAGCCACCGGTCTGCCCTCTTGACTGAGAACAGCTCCAATAGCTACATTGCTTGCATCACATTCAATGGTGAATAGCTTCTCAAAGCTTGGTAACACCAAAACATGTTGGGTGGCTATCTTCTCCTTCAACAACTCAAAACTCTTGTTAGCTTTCTCATTCCATACAAACTTAGTCTTCATTCCTCCTTTTATGGTATCCAACATAGGAGCACAAATAGCACTAAACTATCTTATGAATTTCCTATAGTATTGAGCAAGACCATGGAAGCTTCTTACCTCTATTCTTGTCTTTGGAGTAGGCCAATTGAGGATGGCTTCCACTTTGCTGCTATCCATCTTCAAGTTACCATGTGATAGCACAAATCCAAGGTACACCAGCTCTATTTTGATGAACTCACACTTTTCCAAATTGATCATCAGCTTCTCCTCTTATAGCTTCTTGAAAATCAACTCTATCTGTTGGAGGTGCTCTTCTCTTGTTCTACTATAGATTAGTATATCATCAAGATACACTACTACAAATTTTCCAATGTAGTCTTTGAGGATTTCATTCATGAGTCTCATGAATGTGGAGGGGGCATTAGACAAGCCAAATGGCATAACTAGCCACTCATAGAGACCCTCATTTGTTTTGAAGGTTGTTTTCCACTCATCTCCCTCATGTATCCTAATTTGGTGATAACCACTCTTTAAATCTATCTTGGTATAGTACCTAGCTTCACCTAGACAATCCATGAGATCTTCAATCCTAGGGATAGGGAACCTATACCTGATGGTTATCTTGTTTATTGCCCTGGAATCAGTACAAATCCTCCATTCTCCTCCCTTTTTAGGTTCTAAGACAGTGGGTACTACACATGGACTAATGCTTTTCCTAATGAGACCTTGGTTTAGAAGTTCTTGGATCTGCCTGGCTATTTCCTCATTTTGTTGAGGATTCATCTTATAGGCTGCTTTGTTTGGTAGGGTAGCTCCTAGTATCAAGTCTATCCTATGACTTATGGCTCTTTTAGGAGGTAATGTTGCTGGTTGACCACTACTTACTATACCTTCATAGGTCTGCAACAATTTCTGTATTTCCTCAGGTAACTCTTGCTTTTCAGTTGCTTTCTCTTTGCTCGCCTCTCTTGGCTTGATCATCACTACATAACTCCTTCTCCTTCTTCCAAGGCTTCTAGGAACTCCTTTTCTCCAACCATGAGTAGTTTAGGACCTGTTTTCTGCACCTCTGCATCTTCTAGCAAAGATTGAATTTTGAAAGTCACCTTGTCTTTCTTGAAAGTGTAGGAGTTCTTTTCTCCATCATGCACAACTTGGCAGTCAAATTTCCATGGCCTACCTAGGAGCAAGTGACATGCATCCATAGGTAACACATCACACAAAACTTTTTCCTTGTACCTACCAATTGAGAACTCCACCCATGCTTGTTCATTAACCAAGACATGCTGACCTTTATTGAGCCATGTGACCTTGTAAGGATTGTTGTGGGGTATCCTTGTCAACTTCAGCTTGCTGACTGCCTCCTCTGACACAATATTGTCAGTAGAACCTGAGTCAATGATGACTCTACACACTTTCCCCATCATCTTGCACTTTATCCTAAACAAGGACCTCCTTTGGCTTGGCTCTTCTTTAATCGGTTCCTTGATCAAAGTTCTCCTCATCATGAGGTTCTCACCTTCCTCTAAATTCAATGGCACTTCAGGATGCTTATCTACTACAATAGCCTCATCATGAACCAAATTAGTTCTCTTGTCACCTCCATGAGAAGTACTTCCTTTCTTTGGACATCTATAGGCCGGGTGTCCCAATTGATTGCAGTGGTAACATTTCATGTTAGTGAAGTAGTTACCTCTTCCTTGTCCACCACTTCTTCCTCTGGAGCTAAAACCTCTTCCTCTACCACCTCTACTAGAGCTTCCTTCTTGCTGCTCAGAGTATCTGACTTCTCCTTGGGCTCTTGGTTTTGAACTTCTTCCACTATAACCTCCTCTTTGTCCTCTGCTATCTTTCCCTTTACCTCTACTTTTGGGGTTTTGTTCTTGCTTCTTTTTTCCTTTCTCCTCTATCTTCAAAGCCATTTGATAGCATTGGCGGACTATTTTGAAGTTCACTAGGCTCATATTTTCTTGGATAGACCACTTAAGCCCATTTAAGTACCTTGCTAGCTTGATGCTCTCATCTTCAACCACCTTTGATCTTAGGCACAATTTTTGAAACTCCTCAGTGTATGTTTGGACATCCATATCCTTTTGCCTAAGATTGTGTCTTCTCCTATGCAACTGAACTTCATAATCATTAGGTAGATAAGTCTGCCTTATCTTAGTTACCATTCCTCTCCATGAAACTATGGGACCTTTGCCTTCTTTCTCTCTTTCAGCTTGTACAAATTTCCACCATGTGAGAGCTGCTCCTCTCAACCTTGACTTAGCCACCTTTACCTTTTGGGCCTTTGTTATGCCATCACATTCAAAGTGATTTTCAATGCTCTCAATCCAGTCTACAACTGAATCAGGGTCCATTTGTCCACTAAATAGTGGCACACCTTCCAATGCTTTACCACTTAAGGCCTGCAATGCCTTTAGGAAGGGTTCTTCAGTAAGAATAGGGCCAAGCTTTGGAGCTTCCTCCTCTAAGTCCTCTTCTTTTTCCTTGGCTTCCTGCTCTTCCTTCTACTCTATCTTGTCTTTCACTTTATCTGTTGTCTCATGGACTTCATCCAAGAGCTTCTCCACTTGAGACAACCTTTCTCTTAGTAGCCGGTTGTCTTCCTCTTGCTCTTCTACCTTTTTAGCTAACTCTGCATTAGTCACCATGGTTCTTTCCTCTGGTGTGTTCTCTCCTACTAACTCAGTGGGCTACAACATCAATCACAAGCCTTGAATCAAATGTTGCTCTGATACCAATATGGTGTATGATGCTCCAAGATTTGCTTGCACTAACCAACTGGAAGACGTTTCTCAGTCTTCACCCAAGAACCTGATGGCTTCAAGGCTCTAATTTGACCTAGATCATTAACTAGGCCTTTCTCTAACTCTATTACAAGAGTCACTCTCCTTGTGCTTCACCTTGGAGGATTCAACACCCTTTGAACTTGCAATCTTCTTCCAACACTTAGAAGGATCTAAGTGTCAACTTCATTATCTGACTTGACCTCTTTGTAGGGGAGTTAGAAACTCTGTTTCCTTGCATTTCACATTCAATTGAATGCATCTTGAAGGTTCTTTAGCTTTCAATTTACCTGATCTCAAGATCTTGCCTTGAAGAGGCCTATTCCCTTGTAGCCCTTACCAGTCAGTTTTCTGCCTTTTGTTCTTAAACTTGTCAAACAACCTATCAAATAAACTTAATTTTCTGACACCCTTTTTGTACTTTTAAATCTTTCATAGGGTTTCAAATCTCTGTCTCTACTGTACAATAGGTTCCTACAATCAAGGAGGATTAGGGCTAATAGGCCTAATACTTAGGGTTTCTTTGGTTTTTTATTCAAATCTACCTCTAATGGATTGATTGATGCTTCAATCCTTATGGCATGTGAGAATCTTATCTAACCCTACCTGAAGCCGTACGGATTCCGTACAATGGTCTCTTCCCCTGCCTAAGTTCTTCACTATTCCCCTCTCAAACTCCTAACTGGGCAGTCCTAGCTCACCTAGGATTTGAGTTTAAAAACATTTTCTCCATTCCCTACACTCCCTACTGCTAAATATTTACAATAGACTGGCTCCTCTCCCATATTCAACCAATCTCAGGAAAATCCCGTGGTCAGTGTTTATGGGGGAGCCATTCTAAGTTTGACTGTACAAAACATAAATAAAAACCCTTACACTCTAATCTATGGATACAAAGTACTGAAACTACTCAAAGCAAATTGCTTATATAAAGAAAGATACTCAAAACTACTCTGTAAACACAAATACAATGTTGTTTTAGTATATATAACTCCTTTGATATCCCTATTTCTTAAGATGCACGGGTAAACATAGGAAATGCAAAATTTCTTTATTCACACAAAAGCCAAAACTTGTTTACAATGCAACTAACTGCTCTCTACGAGCCACGCCTCTACTTAGATTCCTTTTCCATCATTCAAGGGAAGTTGCTCGACTCCACATCCCTGATTTCAAGGGAATCCAAGACAACTACTAAGTTGCATGCAACCAAACAATGTTGTCATGCAATTTTGCAACATTCTTGCAACTCTTTCCATCATCCTGCATTTTAGGATCTCTAACTCCTTGATTCTGAATCAACAACTCCCTCAACTGCCTCTTGGCATCTTTTAACAACTAGGATGTGGTTACAACACATTTAAGGCTCGACCTTCTAACTTAAGCTGTCCTAAGCTAAATAAAGTAACATTTAACAACATTGATTAACTAAGATGAAATTAGTCCTAATGCCTAACTCATCACACACCAACAAGACCTTCTAAGGTCCAAATCAAACACTCTAATACCCTGATTTGGCTAAGATCAGGTACAAGCCAAAATTGATAACAAACACAATGGAGGTTAGCCTAGGTTCTCCTGCACCACATTGACAGTCTTCTTAAGGATTCTAATGATGGTCTTGTTAGATGCCTCTGCTTGGCCGTTACCTTGTGGGTAGTATGGAGTAGAAAAGTGATGTTGGATATGAAATTCATCACACAGGTGGCAGACTTCTTGGTTCTTAAATGGGTGCCATTATCAATGATTATGGACTGAGGGACACCATACCGACAGATGATATAGTTCAGGATAAATTTAGAAATCTGTGTGCCGGTAATGTATGTCATAGGAATGGCCTCAATCCACTTCGTAAAATACTCAGTGGCAGTGATAATGAATTTGTGTCCATTAGATGATGTGGGGTGGATCTTACCTATGAGGTTGAGTCCCCATTGGGAAAAGGGCCATGGTGACATTATAGGATGGAGCTCCTGTGCTAGCGTATGTATCAAGTCTCCATGAACTTGGCATTGGCGGCATTTCATTACAAAGACATATGAGTCTTTTTCCATAGTAGGCCAGTAATAACCCAGTCTCATAATCTTTTTGGCTAAGGTAGGATTGCTAGAATGGGAACCACATATACCCTCATGCACCCCACAAAAATTTGCTTGTGCTTCAATAGAATCAAGACATCTCAATAGGGTATTATCTAAGGTGCGTCTATATAGGGTGTCTCTGACTATGGTGTATTTGGCTGACTTGTGAAGGAATTTCCTACGTTGGTTATTTGATAGGCCAGTGGGTATGACTTTGGCATGAAGGTAATCATAGATTTCTTTGTACCATGGGTAATCAAGACCAACAATGTCACACACCATTTCAGAATCTCGGATATCTTAGGCTAGGACCAAAAGTTGTTCTACCAAGAACTCAAATTTAGGCACGCTGTTAGGAATGTCAAGAAGTGATGCAATTGTAGCCATAGCATCTGCTGCCCTGTTTAAAACATGAGGTATTTGATGAAATTCAACTTTGTCAAATTACTCTTTAAAGCTATCAGCCATGCGCTTGTATGGAGCAAGCTTCTCATCCTTAGTCTCATAATCATCATTTACCTATCGGATTACTAGTTGAGAATCCCCATATACTTGTAAAATCTTAATTTTCCACTTGACTTCCATGTGTAACCCTATCACTAGAGCTTCATACTCTGCTATATTGTTAGTGCATGGGAATGCAATCCTGAATGACTTAGGGATAGAATCACCCTGTGGTGTAATAAACAGTATACTAGCCCCTGAGCCATGATTTGTATGTGAGCCATCAAAGTACAATTTCCATTTTATGTTTGTGTCAATTGTGAATATGAACTCATCAGGAAAGTCTGCAACTAATGGGTGATCTACCTGTATGGGTGTGTCATCTAACTGATCAGCAATGACCTATCCTTTAATAGCCTTTCTTTCTACATACTAGATATCATACTCACTAAGTATCATAACCCATTTGGCCAGTCGCCCTATTAACGCTGCCTTGCTAGGGAGATATTTCAGAGGGTATATTTTAGCAATCAACATTGTTTGATGGTTTAGCATATAATGTCTCAATTTTTGAGTAGCAAATACTACTACAAGACAGGAACGTTCAATGGTACTATAGTTGAGCTCATAACCTACCAAAGTCTGACTGATATAATAGACTGCCCTTTCATGACCTTCATCATCATTTTGTGCAAGCAATGCTCCGAGTGATGAATGGGTTGCTATAATATAAAGAATCAATGGTCTTCCTTCAATAGGTTGCATTAAGACAGGTGGTGTGAGTAAATATCATTTAATCAGTTGAAAAGCCTCTCCACACCTGGTTGTCCATGCAAAGGGTACTCCTTTCTTAAGTAAATGTTGAAAAGGATGTGTCTTATCTGCTAACTGCACTATAAATCTTCTGATAGATTGCATCCTTCCCTGTAATTTCCTTAGTTGACTGAGATTAGTGGGTGGTGGCATGTCCATGATGGCTTTCACCTTAGCAGGATCCACTTCAATGCCCCGTCTAGAAATGATATAACCTAACAGCTTTCCTGACTTGACTCCAAACACACATTTCTTTGGATTGAGTCTTACTTTATACTTTTCCAACCTCTGAAATATCATGTCTAACACCTGTAAATGTTTTTCCCTTGTCTTGGATTGTACAATAAGGTCATCAACATAATCCTCCATTAGAGTGTGTACTAGATCATGAAAGATAGTAGTCATGGCCCATTGGTAGGTTGCTCCCGCATTTTTGAGTCCAAAGGGCATAACATTCCAGCAATACGTTCCCCAAGGACAAGTGAAATCCATCTTAGGTTGGTCTTCAGTTGCAATTCTAATCTAGTTATATCCTGAAAATCCATCCATAAGGGACAACATCTCATATCCTGTTGTCATGTCAACTATCATGTCTATGTTAGGCAAAGGGAAGTCATCCTTAGGACAAGCTTTATTGATATCTCTAAAATCAGTGCAGATGCAGATGCCCCCAGTTGGTTTAGTGACCGGTACAAGATTGGAAATCCAATCTGCATAGTCGATAGATCTAATGAAACCAACGTCTAAGAGTTTCTTGAGTTCTGCCTTGACTAACAAAGCAATCTGTGGGTGCATTTTTCTCAACTTTTGTTTCACTGGTTTGGCACCTAGTTGTAAGGGTAAATGATGTAGAACAAGTTCAAGATCTAACCCTGGCATGTCGGCATATGACCAAGCAAAATTTATCTGTCTTTGTGCAAAGAAGTTATGGAATTCTGGCTACTCTTTAGTTGTCAATGACCCTGCAAAATAAACCATCGAGGATTCTCTTTGGTACCTATGTTGACTTCTACTGATTCTTCAACGAGCATGGGTGACTTTTCCTATGCAACAGGGAGAATGTTCAAACCTCCATCCTTAGGTGCCTCAGAGAGGTTTTCACCTTCGGATGCATCCTTTCTTTTTACTTTTTCATTGTCTAAAGGTTCCTTTCGGTTTTCACCTAGAGACTCATCCTTTTTATCTTGTTTATTCTTTTTCTCATTTTTGTGACTGGAGGGTTGAACAGATTCCCCAAATTATGCTTTATTGTCCAAGTCAATGGTAAAACCAGCCTTATGATCACCGTTTGGTATGCCTTCTCGTAATCCCAAGAACTCAGCAATTGCTTCGTCATTCTCAAACATATCTAAGACGGGTGTGTCTTGTTGGTCCCAATCAATGAGTTGGGGATAGACTAAGGGCATGTCATCATTGGAGTTATCAAAGTTTAATGGAGTCAAGGTAAAGATTTAATTATTCATGTGGTTACAAAAGTCTTGTACCAAATCCTTTTTGCTCTTAGGTTTGGGTCTAGGTGGATTGGTAGGTAGGCCTAATGCCAAGGTTTGACTATCGGAAACAGGTGGCTCAGGTTGTGAAGAGGTAAGATCAAGTGATTCCCAATAGTAGTGTTTAAACCACTCTTCTTTTGTCATTTTCTTTGGTGGACAGGAATTCAAGGGATTGGGTGAGAAACTTAGCATCAAGTCAATTTCTCCAAATAACTTGTCAAGGTCCATGGAAGAAGTAGAGGATAGGGAATCCCACTCATAATCGTTAGAGTTGGAGGAGTCACAATGATATTGGTCCACTAGTTTGTGAGATGTCTTAATATCTTCTAAATCACTTACTTCCTCAAGTAAGGGTAATGGGGTACTAGGAATGCCAATCTGAATTGGTTGAAACCCTAGCCCTACTCCTTTTGGCCATTGAGAAAAAAATATTGGTTCAATCCTGCCATCTTGGTTTAAGCCTAAACCACTATGTCCATCATATCCTTTGCTTTGCATGATTTTAAAACCCTTTCCATATATACCTATAGGAATATGTGCAAGTAAGAGGGATTCCTCGTCATCTTCCCTATACAGCCAGGAAGTGACATCGTCTGCATCTACAGCCTCTTTGCTTAATTCACCCCATTTAGAAAAAAATTTTGTGGGAGGAATGTGTATAGTGACCATAGATTGTCTCCTATCCGATGTAGGTAAACCGTATGACTTAGGAGGAATCAAATGGCTAACACAATAAGAAGTCTTCATGTAATATTCTCCACAACCCTTGTCTTGGATCTCAACCCTAGGTGTGGTAGGAACTGAGGGTGAAGTAGTTGCTCGAGTGAGTGTGGATGGATCAAGATAGCAAGATGAATTGGATGATGAGGCCTCTTGATTGACGGGCACTTGGCATTGGGGGATCTCTTTTAGATTGGTGCAATACTGAAAGGGATCGGGATCACCATCTATAGCTTTTTATGTGCCATTGTAAGGGAATTTAAGACATTGATGATACGTGGAAGGGACTACCTTCATGGCATGAATCCATGGTCTACCTAGTAGAAGGTTATAAGGGAGGGTGAGATCCAAGACCTGGAACTTTGTCTCCATTACTGCAGGACCAATTCTGATAGGAAGTGTTACCACCCCCTTTGATTTTCTTTCCTCATCATCATAAGCTTTTATGACAATACTTTTGGTCATGTCTATGCATGCTTCTAAAATACCTAATGCCTTAATTAGTTTTAAAGTGCACAGATTTAACCCTGCTCCTCTATCTACCAAAACTCGTCTAACTTTGGTGTCATCAACAAGGACTTCTAGATGTAAAGGGTCATTGTGGTTCATCTTTTTAGTTGCATAGTCTTGTTCAGAAAATGTGGCATGGTGATTATTGGTCAAATATCCCACCATTTCTTGGAAACGATTGACATCAAGATCATTAGGGATCGTAGTGTTTTGTAAAGCTTTATTGAGAACAGATCGATGCTCAGGGGAAATACGCAACAATTCCAAGATTGAGATTTGGGCTGGGGTCTTCCCCAACTGGTCAAGAAGGTTATATTGTAACTTGGAAGGTTGGGGTGTTTTCTGTGATGTAGGGCCTTGGATAGTGAACTTAGTACGATGAGTATTGACCGCACACTCAGGATTAGCATTGATAATAATGGTATTGATATTCTCATCGGCGGCGCGAAGGCAATGAATGATTTTTCCACTATTATAATCATGCTTGACATTGGCATAGTTGGTTGACATATTGGTCTTAGTACTCAAACTGGGGACAGTTCCTTTCCCATGGTCATGTAGTGGGTCAGAAAATACTTGATGATCAGTGTTTGATGACTTCTATTTTTGTCCACTAACTTCAATAATTCTCCTTTCGACAAGATCCTGTATGATATTCTTCAGTTGTTGACAATTTTGTAAGTTGTGTCCCTTAGTTCTATGAAAATCACAAAAGGCATTCTCATCCCACCAAGCTGGTTTAAATTGTCTTGGATCGTATTGTCTTGGTTCCTACAGCTATATAAGATTATGTTGTAACAGTTGTTTGAACACCGACTCAATGGGTTCCCCTAAGGGAGTGAGCTCACATTTTTGAAATCTTCTTTGTTGTGGATGTTGAGTATTTTGGACCATGTTAGGAGGTTGATTGACAACATTAAGCATGTTGGCAAAAGTATGAGGTCCTTGTAATGTGAGGAGGGGCCCTGCTTGTAACGTTTTAGCATCAACCACCCCATCATTGGTGACATTTTGTTGTGGGACCAAAATCTATTTCTGTCAGTAGGGGTGTTTTGTATGATCGGATTTCTATTGGATATTGATGTCTTGAGTTCACCCTTTTCAATGAGATCCTTCTCTATTATAACCCCTTTTTCCACTAGTTCCAAAAAAGATGTACAACAATGGACCCTTAAGTTACTCCTGAGTTTCACATGAAGGTTTTCTTGGAACATAGTAACTTTTTGTTTCTTAGGTATCTCGATAGGACACCGACTAGCTATAGTCCTCCATCTCTGGAAGAAAGTGATAAATTTTTCCCCTTCGTCTTGTGTTGTGTGACACAAGGTTGCTATATTTATCTCGTGGTCTATGTTGAAGGAAAATTGCTCCACAAATTTCTCAACCAGTTCACCCCAAGATCTAATGCCAGAATCTAGACCCGAAAACCATTCTAGTGCAATTCCTACAAGACTTCTTGGAAATAGCCTCATAAGATACGTGGGGTCATAAGCGACATCTATGCATATGGTAGAAAATTCCCTGATATGTTCTATTGGATTTCATTTGCCATTGTACTTAGGGATATTCGGTATGACATATCC
Organism: Sequoia sempervirens; assembly: GCA_007258455.2. Classification (NCBI taxonomy): domain Eukaryota; kingdom Viridiplantae; phylum Streptophyta; class Pinopsida; order Cupressales; family Cupressaceae; genus Sequoia; species Sequoia sempervirens. The sequence continues at coordinate 86,637,064 of VDFB02271358.1, read as the reverse complement.
GTGAGGGAAAGGGGTCGTGTACAATGATCTATCAAAGGGAAATGGACATATGTCCTTTGTTGAAAATGATTTCTTAGTTGACACCGACATGTTATCCATTTGCATTTGTAATGCATGCATTTTTGTTTGTAAGACATCAACTTGGGTCAAAGATGTGCTAGGGGGATTATGCGGATCCGCGTATGTGTTCTGAAATCCAAAGTCCCATGATGGGTTTCGATTGAACATTGGCATCTGAGGTGGAGTTGGATTCTAAATGTTGGTAAATGTGTTCTGGTTTGGAATCTACATAAATTGGTGTTGACCTGGGATCTGTGTAAATGGATTCTGAGTACCACTTTGGGCAAAGGGGTTCTAATTGGGAATCTGTGTAAATGATTGGTGTCCACCGATTTGAGAAAATGGATTCTGATTCAGAATCTGTGTGAATGGATTCTGAGCACCAGTTTGGGAGAGTAGATTCTGACTCAAAAACTGCGTGACTGGGTTTTGATTACCATATTGGAAGGAGGGAATGCCCCTTGTTTGTGTAATTCATGGTATAGTACTAGTGACTTGAGCACTAGGTATGGCCATCGACTATGGTACGGTGCTTGTGATACTAGCATTAGGTATAGCCGTTGACTATGAGCTTGTGACACCAACATAAGGTGTAGGGGCTGAGGTTTTAGGCCTTTTACTCCCAATAAGAGGACCAAAGGGAGTAGATGATGAAGCCCCTGTAGTAAAATTAAATCCCGATGTCATGCTAGATGGACCAAATGGGGACGTATGGATTGTCGTACTTTGTGTAGACGTACTAGATGGCATAGTCGTGCTAACCTAAGGTATAGTAGTACTAGCAGTTATGGTATTTGTCACCTGTGTAGGTTGAGTTTGTAAGGTGCTGATATCAAATCCTGGAGGTAGGGTAGCGCCTTCAACTAGCAATTTAGCTAAGTATCATTGTTGATCATTTTCTAGGTACTCATCTACGAAAGAGGCAAACTCAAGGTCCTGTGCGGCAGCCTCTATGTCTTCTACTGCAATATGTCCCTGAGTGTTTCTAGTGGTGAATTTGTCTAATAGAGTCTTATGAGGTCTTGAAGAAAATGGATTGATGAATTCATTTAGGTTTGACATGTTTTCTCTCTCTCTTCTCTTAGACCTAGTTTCAACCATGTAAGACAAGCTCAAAATGCAGGAAATGCAAAACTATATCTATGAATAGTATGACCCTAGTCTATGTTTTTGGAATTTTCGTATGCAAAATAAGGAATGTTCTAGGATGACACTAGCCTAAAATCTAAAGATGCAAGACCTAAGCAAAGTTCTGAAATAATCAATTCTATAAACCCTAAGATGAAGGGACCAAATACCTAAAGTATAACCAAAGTGTCAATTTAGTTTAAGTCAAGGAACCAATGTAGGACAACGATCAAAAGACAAGTTGAGTTTCCTAACTAGACTGATGAGCTAGGAGGACTCTATGTAGTACAAAAGATAAACTGATAAAACTAGGTTCAATGACATATTTCGTTGACACTATGACTTTTCTAGAGTGTAGATGGTGAACTAGTCCTAAAGTTTGTAAAAGTGACCTTCCTAGAAGTTTAATGCAAGGTACTATGTAATCTAAGATGAAACTAAACTCTGAATGAAGACAACCATGCTAATGACTAAATGAACCTAAAGGATGCAAAATTGAGCAAATCGTTTCAGGTTTCTATTCAAGGATTGTTTGTGTAAAGACAACTGAAACTAGTATAACTATGTTGACTAGTCAATGACCATGAATTCTGGTTTTTTGACAATCTAACAGATGCGTCGCAGGATTTAACAGATGCAGTTCAAGTTAACAGTTGAAGTTTTCCAGTGATCAATTGCATTTCTCTGGTAAATGTTCAATGTATGACTCTGACAGATGTGGTTAACCTTATAACAGATGCGACTCGTACTGACAGTTGCGACTTAGAATATAATGCATGCAGTTTTTCCAAAACAATTGTGAGTTAAACTGGCAGATGTGACTAATACTGACAGATGCGACTCACAACTAAGCAGATGCGACTCGTGATTTAACAGATGCGACTCCCAATAACATATGCGACTGAAAATTTAACAGATGCTACTCTAAAAATCAATTGTGAGTTTCTGGTGAACAGTTGTGACTCTCTGTGTATTTTCTGTGATGAGATTTAAACTGACTCCGTTTTCTTGTGATCAAATTATGGCAATCAAAGACAATCATAAGACAAAGTGTTTTCAGTTTTGATTTTGGACTCAAAGAACGTTTAAATTGATAACAGACAAGCACATCCTAATAGGCCAAAGGTATAGGGTTTGTATACTTGGTATAGCCCACCGAAATACCCCAGATTGGTGATAAACACCTTTCCTTCTCAAGAGTGGATAGCTTAAAAATTTGGTGGCATTGGCTCCCCTCCATGGCTCATTAACATCTTTCGAGCACACCAATTTTGAATTCTTGGGTAATGACCTCCCAAGAACTACTATCTCTACTCAAGGGGATCAGTAGTGAGTGTCTTCGGGCATGATACTGTACCCTGCACTATACCAAGCAACGACCACAAATAGGTTGGTCTCTAAAAACAAAAGGTATTTAGTATGGTCATTCCGTTTGTAGGGCATGATCCATGCAGCATGAGTCCCCTTTCGGATCCATCTCGTCAAAATCATACGTGTGATTCTTGAACTTTCCCCAAGAATCCTCTTTTATATACTGGCTAGAAGTCCCTCGAGTTCAGGGTGCTACCGGTCTGAGTCGTCCTGGGGTGAGTACTTTTTCCCACCAAAATAGGCCCAAGTTCTAGAGTTGGTAACCGTTTCTCTTACACCCAGGATCGCACGGATGCGCAAGGGGAGAGGATACTTTGATATACCAAGTTGTAAGGGTGACCAAACTTGTGCTTTCACACCAAACACAGTAGACACTTGTCAATTTTAACCAAACAAAAGATTTTCTATGCTACCAAACAATTTGTTTTAAAATTAACTAGGGTCTTCGACAAACGTCTTGCAGAAAAACTCGTTAGTATTTTTCAATATTGTCTTCGCCAATCGTCCTGCAAAAGCTTGTTAACTCCAAATGGCCACACGCTGAAAATCAGATATTAGTAACACACAAATCAATTGAAAATTTTAGATTTTTGAAAACAGAAATAAAGTTTTACTAGTCAATTGCGTCGCTGTGTTACTAGTCAGATGCATCATTTCTTCTTCAATTGCGGCTCTATATTTACTAGTCAATTACAGTTCAAGAATTGTCAGATGCGTCGTATATTTTCAAATGCATCATTTCTTCTGTCAGATGCGGTTTAGGAAGTCAATTACGTCGTTTCGTCAGTCAGATGCGTCGTTTCCTATGAAAAACCTAAAAAAAACAAAGTAAAAGTCTACAAATTCGCGAAGATGGTGTCTTCACATCGGGTTCACCAAATGTAACACCATAGAAAGTGTAGAAAGACATATTAGAGCAAACAATGCAAATGCAATACTAAATCTAAAATGCAAATCTAAATGTTTAGCAACAAAGAACAAAGGAAAGTAAAAGGTAAACAAACTGAAACAATCTCACCAAATTCGAATGTATTTCCATGATTCATCTTGATTGCCCTTCTCCATTTTTCTTGTGTAGTATAATTTCCCTTAGATTTCTCGTAATTCGTGCAAGTATAGCCTAAGATAATGATTAGCAAAATATCAAAGATTCAAGATTGAGTGCTCTCAAAAGTCATAAGATTTCACAAGAGAGATTGGAATGAAGAATGACAAATCAATTTATAGAAAATTGATTATTCGAACGATAGGCCAAGATTGAAAGATCAACGAATGGTTGAGATTGACTGATTAGACATGCATTCTGATAACTGATAGTAGTGACATGAGTGATACAAACTAGAAATAGGATTAAAGATTAAATAAATGATTTAATCTTCAGTTCGGTATTCGAAAATAGAAGAAATATCTTTGCATGACAAAGATGAAGATTGATTAAAGCAACTCATGTTCGAATGCATGCACGAGGTTTAATTAATTAAATAAGAATATTTAATTAATCCGCATGTACACGCAATTGAGTTAGAACTGGACGATTGAATGATTTGATGAAGAGATTACTCGAGAACGCCACTCAAACATCAAATCAAGAGTTAGTTGAGCGATTAAAATAGATGTCGAGTCGAGTAGAAGTGAATACTTAGATAACTCACATAATTATCTAAAATATAGAAGAATGCGTTAAAATAGAATTAATGAATTAAATAATTCATTTAATTCAAGACCCAATATTTGGAGAATAATTAAATAAATAATAGTTATTTAATTAAGTGATGAAGGGATTTTAAATGAATAATTAAATAAATAATGAATTTATTTAATTATAGTTGAAATACGATAAAGAGTAAAATAAATAAGAATTTATTTAATTAATCAGAAGAATAAGGTTAATTAGTAACATAATTAAATAAAAAGAGTTTATTTAATTAATCAGATAGAATAAAGAAAATGTGAATTAATTAAATAATTAAGATTATTTAATTAATAGAAGAATTAAGAATATAGAGAATAATTAAATAATTGCTATTATTTAATCATGACGATGAAGAATACGAAATATGAAGAATATTGAAGTCGTAGGCCTAAACCAATTTTCGGTGTCTACAATCCTCATCTTCTATTTTAACATCAATAGATGCAAGCTGACTTATAATCGAATTAAAAGCATTCAAATGTTTAGCAATATAATCACCATCCTTCATATTTAATGAATATAAACATCTTTTGAGATACAACTTGTTAGACAAACTCTTAGTTTGGTAGATTTCACCTATCTTCTTCCAAAGCTTGTATGGAGTGTCTTCTGAAGAGACATTTAGGAGGACAGAGTCAATGAGACACAACTAAATGGTCCCTCAAGCCTTCTTTTCTAACTTCTTCCAATCTTCATCTGACAAGGTTGAAGTAGATGGCTTCGTATCAACTGAAACTGGTAACCATTGATCTCTCTCCTCAAGGAGATCCTCCACTTTCAACTTCCACATCTCGTAATCAGTGCCATTGAAATTCTCAATATCTTGACAAGAGGTGGAGGCCATGGTATGAAATCTTTCACAAATCTGCAAAACTGACAACACAAGCTCCCATTGCAGCAAAAAACCTTCAACACTTTAAAAAGAAAGTGTCCCTTCCTTAACAAAAGTGTTAGCTCTGATACCAAATGTTGATCATCAAGGTGAAGAAAGCTTGCAATATGAACTTAAATAAGTGAATGCAAATCTGAAATATGTAGATTAACCTTTAGCCTTAGTGTGAAGAAATAATGAGAGAGAGAGAGATAGAAGAATCATAACACATGCAACAAAAAATTTATGTGGAGAAACCCTGAAGGGAAAAAACTCCACCATTGAAAGAGAGGAAAGTATATTACTAATAATCTGAAATATTACATCAATAGAATTCTCTTATCATCCTTGTAAAATCATGTAGCACCCTGTTACCTTGCAAACCTGCAAAACTAAATTGATTAATAACTCTAGTTCAAGGCCCCTATTTAAAGAGATTTGTGAGGATGAAAACTGCCATGGTTTCACCAAACAATAGGTAGAAATACCACCTAGAAAAAACCATTCCTCCATCCATGAAATGATCATGACATCCTAAGAATAGCCTCTTATAGATGCTCTTACAGTTGTCATAAGGCATCACTTATGCATGAGCACCTGGGGTCAAAAGATAACATATTTTGTCATAGGAATCTGTCATACTATCATAGCATCTTATGAAAATTTTCATACATGTCATAGATGCTCTTACAACAACCTAACAACCTCATTCTAGAAGATTCCAAGTGAGACGCCTAGCTATTTTGTCCTTTTCCTAAATTACAAAAAATAATGGTAACACTACATTTACATTGTCTCTTTCACCACCGTTGGTCAAACGGTTTCACCTCTTATGGGTAAATGTAGAAAACACTTTAGGAGAATAATTAATTAAAGGATTTACAAGGTTGATGGCACCTAAATCCTAAAAAAATTCATACTTTTGATTGATGATTATTCTAGAATTACATGGGTTACTTTTCTCAAAGAAATTTTTTGAAGCTCTAGAAAATTTTAAAGCATTTAAAGCTATGATTGAGAATGAAATGGACATGAAAATAAAATGTTTGAGATCTGAAAGAGGTGGAGAGATTTCCTCCAATGAATTTAATATGTTTTTTGAGAGTCATGGAATAAAGAGGTGTTTGTCTTCCCCTAGAACTCCTCAACAAAATAGAGTGGTTGAAAGGAAAAGAAGGACTTTTCAATCAGATGCAAGGACTATGATGGAAGAAGCAAATCTACCATAAACTTATTGGAGAGAAGCAATTTATACTGTTGTTTACATACTTAACAGAGTTCAAGCAAAATAAAATAGAACAAAGACTCCCTATGAGCTATGGTATGGAAGGATTCCTATGGTCAAGTACTTCAGGGTGTTTGGAAGAAAATGTTACATCAAAAGAGATGAAGAAAACTTGGGAAATTTTGATGCAAGTTCTGATGAAGGTATCTTCCTTGGGTACTCTACTAAAAGAAAAGCCTATAGATTCTACAAAAAGAGATTGGGAAAGATTGTTGAGAGTGCAAGTGTCAAAGTTGATGAAGATTATTATAATTTGGTAGTGATAGATGGATATGAATTAGATGATCCTACTTGCAAAGAAGAAGGAAAAAATAAGGAAAAGTAAGTACATATTGAAGAAGAAGAAGCTTTGAAAAAGACCCCTAGAACCCCTAAGTATGTGCAGAAGAATTGTTTTGAAAAAAATATTATTGGAGACAAAATCAAAGGTGTGTTGACAAGAAGGAAATCCATTGAAGAAGAGGTAAATATATGTTTACTTTCTAAATTTGAACCTAAAACAGTAATTGAGGAATGCAAAGATGAACATTAGATAAAAGATATGAAATAAGAACTACTGCAAATTGAGAAGAATCAAACTTAGGAACTTTTCCCAACACTTGCAAACAAAAATATAATTGGAACTAATGGATGTTTAGAAACAAACTAAATGAGAATGGAGAAGTGGTAAGAAATAAGGAAAAACTTTTGTGTAAAGGTTACTCACAAGTTGAAGGAATAGATTTTGAGGAGACATTTTCTTTGATGGCAAGAATGGAAGCTATCAAGATGTTTTTCACTTTGTAGCACATAAGGATTTCAAATTTTATTAAATGGATGTGAAGTTTGCTTTCTTGCATGGAGAATTGTAACAAGAAGTATACATGGAACAACTAGAAGGATTTCAGTTATCAAAAAAACTTGGATATGGTCAGCAGATTGAAAAAGGCATTATATGGATCAAAGAAAGCTCCCAAAGCTTGGTATGCAAATTTGGGTAGGTATTTGATATAGCAAAGATTCAATAAAGGTAATTTACAAATAGTAATCTTTACTTTAAAGTTAAAAAAGATCAAATTTTGATCGTGGTTGTATACGTTGATGATATAATTTTTGGAGGAAATGAAGCTATATGTAAGAAGTTTGCAGAAGAGATGCAAAATGAGTTTGAGATGTGTATGTTTGGGGAGATGAATTTCTTCCTTGGGCTACAAATCAATCAAACAGATAAAAGAATTTTCATTTCATAATCAAAGTATGTCAAAGAAATGTTGAGGAAGTTTGGAATGGAATATTCTAAATTGGTATGTACTCCAATGGTTACTGGTTACAAGTTGAGCAAGAATGATGAATCTCTTAAGTTTGATAAAAGAAAGTATAGATCAATGATTGGTGGACTACTATATTTAACTACTACTAGATCAGATATCATGCAAGCATTTTATTTTGTGGCTAGATTTCAAAAAGATCCTAGAGAATCACATGTTGCAGTAGTGAAGACGATATTTAGATACTTGAAGGGAACTTTGGATCATGACTTATGTTACCAAAGGATACAAATTTCACTTTGAGTTCTTACATTGATGTAGATTAGGTTGGTTGTGTAGATGATAAGAAAAGTACAAGTGGTGGTGCATTCTTTCTTGGATGTAGAATTGTATCATGGCTAAGCAAGAAACAAGATTTAGTTTCTTTATCTATTGTAGAGGTTGAGTACATTACAACATCTTGCTGAAAATAGAAGTTATGGATGAGGTAAGCATTGAAGGACATCAAAGTGGTGTATGATGAGCCCATTTCTATCTTCTTTGATAATATAAGTGTAATCAATATTTCAAATAATTTGGTTATGCATTCAAGGACAAAACATATCTCAATTCGGTATCACTTTCTAAGAGAGAAGGTTATGGAGAATGAAGTGAAGCTTGAATATATGCCTACAAAGAATCAAATTATTGATATATTCACTAAGGTTCTTCCTAAGGATACTTTTGAGTATCTCCGGGAGAAGTTGGGGATTATTTCCCCTCCTTTGAATTAGATGCATAAGGAGATGCATCAGTCCAGTGGATCTCAATATTCATTCTTTATTCTGGACTAATATTGGTGACTAACTCTCAAGTAGAGTAAGTAGTAGCATTGCTAGTTGTTGCAGTTAAAAGAGTGTATGCTGTCATTGTACAATGGTAGCTGATTTGGTGCAGTTTGGTGTGTGCTTCTGAGGGGGATTATATAGAGTAGTAAAGGAAAGATTGTTGCAAAACAATTGTGAGAAGTTTGATCTTTTGGTGTAAAGGAAAAATTTCAAAGGGGAGAATAAAAGATATAGTTATGTTTTCCTTTGGCATCAAGGAGAGAGAGACAAACATGTGATAAGTATCAAAGGTGGAGAGAGTGTAATTTGAGAAAAGAGAGAAGGAAATAGGTATGGAGTAGAGCTATTGTTTCTTTGATGGTTTTCCACATCATGTTTTGTCATCAATGACAAAGGGGGAGATTACATTGCAAGTATGAGTAGATTGGTGTTGTCATTGATGTCAACAAGCTTGTGTTTTTATTTGTTTCAATTGCATAAGGAGGAAGAAGGCCATTATTGAGGAATATTGTTATGTGAGTATGTTGGTGTTATCCTTTCTTTGATTAGTTGCATTATTTTTTCATCAGTAAGCTACTGGTGTCAATCTCTAGTGTTGTTGTGATAAGTTGTGATCTATGGTTGACTTGCTATGTTTTAGTTGGTTTAGTTATGTTGAGGAAGTGTTGAAGATGAGGATGTGTCTTTGGTGTTTGGTTTCCAAGTTATTTTGATAAAAATTTGATAAAAAGAAGAAACAGTGTGTTGCAATGGTGTTTTGGGTTACAGGGTTGTGTTCTTATGTTGCATTGAATTTATTCTAGGTTGAAGATCTACTTTTGTGCTTCAGATATGTTGATTAGATTTGTTCAAAGGTATATCTAGAATTTAGTGTGTTGGATCATTATGAAGAAGTTTTGTTCACTAGTGTGTGAATAATGCATCGTTGAGGTATATGGGAGAAATGTCTTTGCTCCACATTTCTCTGTAGTTATGTTTCAGGTATTGTGGATTTGAATGATTGTTGAAAGTATTAGTATCTTTCTTTAGTCAAGGTGGTTTTAGTTTTGGTACTAAGGAAGAATGTTTCTTGATTGAGAGTGTATGGCAAAGTTGTCTAGATGTATTGGGTGTGTACATTCTTCAAGTGAAAGCTATTGTGAAGGATTTTGTTGGATTTCAAGGTGTTTATGGAATATTCTTATTCAAGTGACATTTGTTGTCTATAAGCTATGGATAGATCAAAGGAAGTGTGTACTTAAAATTTCAATGGTTTTTACATTGGTATCAGTTGACCTTGGTATTTACACTACTTGTGAAAGTGCTTAGTTGTTAATGGAAGTGTAGTGTGTTGTATAAGGATGAATTTAGGTCCTAGCTAAGGAATTTTGTGGTTTTCCTTCATTCCTTTCCACCATGGGAATGTTTTGGTGCCAACCTAATTTGAATTTACACAATTGAGGTGCATAGTCAACCTTGGAAAAAGGTTGAATGTGATAGTAATAAGCATTGATTTGTTAATGGATTGGGTGATAGAAGAGATAGAAAAGTATGAAGTGAATTGTAGAGTGTTGGAGTGTGAATTTGAGAAGTGTACAATGTGAATTTTCATCTGTTAGATTACTAGATGCAGTGATTAGAAGGTTTCTATAATTCTTTAAGAAGGATGTGAAGGTGTTGGCGACATTGTGGTGGATTATTTGTTGCATTGAGATAGGTTTCTCTATGTAGCATGCATTCTCTATCTTCTTTTCTATTCTAGAAGTGAGCCTCTCTTCTTTGAGAAGTGATACTTTGTAATCGGTGTTGTTATTACTTATAATGTGAGACAATCCTCACTATGGTTTTTCCCATCTTGAGTTTTCCATGTAAATATGGTATTCTCTTATGTTTGGCGTTGTGTTTCAATTTTGTTATTTTATTTTCATGATAAATCATCATAATAGATTTAAGGGTTTAATGAATGAATGTGGATCTAAATTTGTATCATGGTTTTGAATTTTTAGGGTACATTAATTGATTCACCCCCCTCTAAGTTGTCTTGTGCATTCAACAATTGGTATTAGAGCCTGGGTCATGGGTTTGAAGCCTTCGCTTGCGCTAGGGGTATTGTTGCAAGATGTGCACCCTTGGTCTCTTTGTGTTTTACAATGCAACACTTAGGTTTGTGACATGGCTTAACCGCCTCCCATGGATTCAATAAATTTGGTAGTTGTATCAGGCATTAACAAGTCAATCTTTTGGTGCAACGACAACTGTTTGTGCAACATAATGCAAATATTATATATAGGGTTTGAATGAACTCCAATTTCATAAAGTTTATAGTGCAAGAATGTTGGGTTCACCAAAATGAAACAAAGAAAAATGTAGGCTCATTAGGATTCACCAATGTAAGTTTACCAAAAATAGAAAGAGGGAAAATGGGGTGTAATGAACCTATCTTTCTTTCTATTTCATTAGGAAATGAGATCCCCTAATGGTAGAATTGACTTTCAGTCTATAGGTAAGTCAACCCTATGGGAGATCTTGCAATTTCCTTATGATAGAGGACAAGGTAAAATCTACCTAAACAACACTTTTGGGAGATAAACTAAAAATAGTAAATGAACTCAATTATGTAATGTAAATCTAGAATCATGTATTTGAAGCATAAATCTAACAAAAACAATAAACTGTTAGTAGATTTGAGAAAGGTAAGACACTATGTACTCATCACCAAAATTGGTTTTTGAGTGTCCAGAAATGGTGAATGAGTCCTTGTACAAATTTTTTCTCAATTTTTGGGGTCCTCTAGAGATAGATCTAAGATGCGTTTTCCCACAAGTTTCACTACTAAAATGTCATAAATGAATTTAGGATCCAAGTTTCCATGGCATTGAAAACTTTACAATTTTTGAGATCTTTAACTTTAATTCTTTCTTCAACCTAAGATTTGCACATGCACAAGAGAATTTTTTTTTTGTGGATAAGGGTTTGCCTTGGTCAACCCTAGTTTGGTAATTAAACCTTGAGATGAAATAATGATAAAAGGAATGATGAATGAACAATTCTATGTCACAACTCACCAAACCCTTGAATGTTGATCCTTAGAGGACTGAAGTCTAACACATCTCTCTAAGATCTTGATCTTGCATGAATGGCTTGATTGGATGCTTGATTTGATAGCTTGGATCTTTACTTGAATTCTTGAAACCTACATCACAATGTTAGCTCCAAAAATATGCTTGAATGCAAATATATTTGACATGATGCTTGAGATCTTGAATGTTGTTGTAGAAGACTGATAAATATTCTCGTGAACACCTTTGACAATAATATTTGCTCATGTGAAAGTTTCCTTAATGCTAGATGTTTTAAATTGATAAAATAACTATGTATTTATAGTTGATTTTCTAATTTCCTGACAATCAAAATTCAAAAGCAAACAATTGCAACTTGAATTGGGATCATTAAAATACCGCCAAAAACATATTTTAAATTGGGTTCAAAAATCTAAAGGGTGCCCTTAGGTGAATGGGTCCTAGGACCTAAATCTAGGACACACAATTTTCAAGGTGTTTAACTTGATGTTTGCAATTGTTTAATGCAGGTTCTCCTTTCATAAAACATGATTAATTAGGATTTTAAATACATAATTGGGTCAATTAGAGGCTTAATTAAGTCTAATTAATTAATGGGATGTAAAAAAAGTGATAAAATGTAAAGGAGTACATTTTCTATCACTACAAGACTAAAGCAAGCTCCCATAGCTTGGTATGCAAGGTTGGACTATTGAACACCTGGAATACTAAGAGGGGGGTGAATTAGTATTCCTTTAAACCAATTAAACATAAGCCATCCAATTATCAAAATAAATATAATTACAATGACGAATGAAAGCATGAAGATATTCACAAAATCACATGACACATAAACACCAATATTTTTACATGGAAAAACCAAAAAGGGAAAAAATATGGTGAGGATTAGCTCACAATATGTTATATCTAGATATAAGATATTACAGAAAGGCTCACTGCCAAGATAGGACTCACTATCCAGAAAAAGGCTCACAACCCACAAAGAAAGAAAAAAGAAGGGATGACAATACTGCCTATTTGAACTTATACAATAGCATCTATCCTATGCTATATTATAGTTCCAATGAAGTACAAAATTATCTCCACACTAATCTAAATCAATGCTCTACTTTGTTCACAATCTACTCAATACTACATCACACACATGTAGGTGAACCACCAAACATGTCATATATCTCTTCAACACTTGCAGATAGTATGCTATCTCTTCATCATACACCCATACTCTCTCTCTCATCTTCTTCTACAAAAACTCAAGATTCATATATATATATATATCAAGTGCAACTTCAATTAAGTCGCCTAATTACAAGTAACAAAGAAGATTAAGCATGGCATCCTCAAAACATTTTATCCACACTTTGCACCTTAATTCAAAATTCAATTTACATCATGATAGGTTAGAATGGACCTAAAATAAATCCCACATAAGATAAATTTACATGCTTTTCCTCCACAAAACATCAAATGTATCAGGTCGGCCCAAAAATAGACCTAAACGCAAAACCTTCATGTGTATATGCAATTCACCAAACATGCAACTTCAAAGCTCAATCTTCCTTTGAATTACCATTTAGTCAATACCTATTAAATTGTCTTCATCATAACAAAATAAAATAATTATCCACAAAGAAATGAAAAATCTCTCATACTAATACACAATACAAAAAGTAACTACAATATACAAGGTTGGGCATTGTCATTCATATCTTTCGGGAAAATTCATATAATGTCACAAAATTTTTAATATAGTTGCATTTGATGAACTTAACATTGTAGTTAGAATTTCAAATGGTTATACCAACTCGTGGTGGAGTGTGGACCCAAAAACTGATGAACTAAACCACAAAACTATAAGAGGAAATCCATGCTTTCTAGACCAACTTACACTATACATATGTCACCAAAAATACTTCCAAACTATGTTAGAATGATCATAACAATGTTGAAATCAATGAAAACACTAGATCAAGCAATATATGCACCTCATGCTCATGTTTCCAAACTGCATCATCAATGAAAAACTTCCAACAATCTCACCCTTTGTCATTGATAGCAAGATGTGTATTAAAAGAATTTTTGAAAGCTTGTCTCCCCCTTACATATATCTCTCCCAAAAATTATTTCTCAATATCTCTCCAAGTATTCTCAAGTATCTCTCTTCAAATGTTTTGACCAAAAAAAATTCAACTATCTCTCCCCCTTTGAAATCTATGGAAAAAGGTGTGAAAAAACTCACTATACTCCCCCGTAGATATATGTGTTGACTCCCTCAAGGAATTAACCAAAAAAAATTTATGCCTTTATTCATGCAAATAAAAGGAATTCTGAAAACTTAGAGAAGTGCATAGGAGTGAAAATTTTCAATGTGAGGATGTTGACCATTTGAGCTACTGCAAGATGTCTTTCCAAGTAGATATACCTTCTTCCCAAATCTTTTTGCATCTACTAGTGTCATGTATTGTAATTCAACCTCCATTAGAGTTTCTTCTCCTTCTTCCAGAGTACTGGGGTTGATATTTATCTTTGAGAGTTTATTAGTACTAGCAAGGGCACATGAGATAGGTATATATTTTATCTTCACTAAGTCCCTTAGCTTCACATGATGTCTAATTGTCTCTTCTCTCTTATTCTGCAAGGTGAAGAATTTGTCATGTAGCTACATTATGCTAGTCCAAGTCTGATGATTTTTGTCTTTCACTGGATTATAAGTAAATGCTTCATAGCTTATTTGTGTTTCAATTAAACTCATGGCATCATTTATGCTTCATGTGTAATTTGGCCATTTCAATAAATATGAAAGTAAGTTATGTGCTTCTTCCCCACAAGTTTGAACATCCTTCAAACATTTTGTAACTTTGCAATGTGCACTTGCACATTTTCTTGTGATATCCACTAGTTTCTTTCCTACATGCCTTGCCTTTGATTCAATTTTAGCTTATCTTTTTAGTCCATAGGAATATTCTTTGAAAGAATCAACCAAGAGTTTGAAATTTTTCATAGCAGATGATGATGCATTAATAATTGTACCAAGAGTTATCTCTTGTAAGGCCTTTATGGCTTCATTCATATCTTTTACATTGGTAGTTCTAACTCTAGTCTCGTGCTCATGTTGAGCATCATCTATGTGAATTCTTTCTTCTTTAATGTTGACATTAGTATCCTTTTTCCTTGTAACTTCTTGCTTAACTTTCCTTGTAACTAGAGGGATATTTGTGATTTTTCTCTTCTTTCCTATCCTCCTAGAGCTACTAGAGGCTTCTACACTCATCTCATCTCTAGACCTATCCTCTAACCTTGATTTGTTGTGGTCTTTGGGGCTACTTAAAAGTACTTCTGCATAGTTAACTTCTTTTTCTGACACTTCATAGTCCAGTTCTAAGATCTAAATAGTCCTAGTTTCAATTGCTTCCATAAAGAAAAAGTCAGTGGAGATAAGAAAGTTAATTTCTTTTAAGTATATTTCCACCACGATCTTAGGAATTCTCGTCCTTTCATTCATTCTCCTTCAAAATATTCTAAAGAATGTTGCAAGGGCATAATCTTGACCATTTGTGTTGCAAGTATGTCTGTGTTGTCATTGATTTCAATAGGATGTCCACTGGTTGGTGTTGTCATTGATGTCAACCATGTGTTAAGGAATATTGTTGCATAATGAAGATGTCGAGGATATTGAGAAAATTGTGAAAAAGAGGAAAACAGATTGTTGCAGGTTGTGCATGTGTAGTTGAGATATTGAGGAAGTGTTGTGAGTACATGGAGCTATCTTTATGTTAAAATTTCTAGAGATGTGTTGGAATGAAGTAATGTGTTGAGATGATGCCTCAGGTGCTTCATTTTCAAGTGCTCTTGAGAAAATTTGATAAACAGAGAAAACAGTGTTGTGCAAGTGTTCATAATGTACTCCACATTTCTTATGTGTTGATGCTATGCTTGTGCTGATCTGATATGTTGTTCAAGGTTTTCACTGGTTTCTATATCTAGAATTTGGGCTTCTAGATCATTGTGCAGAGTGAGATAGTTTCACCAGTGTGTGAACCCATTTTTCAGTGGTATTTTATATGGTTTGGGAGAAATGTATTTTCTTCGTGTTTCTATACAGTGTGGCTTAAGGTTGTGCGGATTTGGGAAGTTGCTTATAATGTTTGTATCTTTCAAAACTCAAGGTTTCACTTGATTTAGTGCAATATAGTGTGTGTTTCATGTGTCAGTGTGCGAATAAGGTTTACTAGATGTTCTAGGTTGAAGTCTTTATATGATGCGAGCTTGAATGAAGTATTTGTTGGATCTCAAGTGGTTCGAGGATAATTATAGATCATTCTCAACTGAATTTTTTTGTTTGAAAGTTTCATATTGATTTAAGGAAGCGTGTACTTAATGTTTTATGGTGTTTAGCATGAGTATTGGCCAAACTTGTGTTATAACTACATGTGAAGTTTATGAAAGCGTGTTGAGGTGTGTTAGGATCTATTTGGGTCCTAATTAAGTATTTATATAGGTCACCTTCATTCCTAATCCACTATGGTAATGTTTTGGTGTCAACCTAATTTGAATTTGTAAGTGTAATGGATAGTTTTCAACCTTGGAGAAGGTTTTCAAGGTTGAGGATGATATAAATAAGAGTGGTGTTGTTGTGATATGCGAAGAGAGAAGAAAGATATAGGTGAGATAGTTGTGATTGATGTATGTGATGCAAATTTGAGCAGGGATATTGAATTTCAAGTGTTGGATCCTTGAAATTAGTGAGTTGAAGATGCCTAAAATCTTTCATGCAAGGTTGTGCAAGTGTTGGAGCATTTATGATCGACTCCTTGTTGCATTGAGAAGTTGTTCTCTATGTAAAATTTCTCTTCTATCTCGTTGAATTTCTTTCTATGGCAGTGAGCCCTGGTTGTGATCCTTTTTGGATAGTGTGTCCTATTATGGTAGTGATCCCTTGTACCAGTTTTGCAATTACTTATATTGTGACCTAATCCTCACCATTGTTTTTCCTCATTGGGTTTTCCATGTAAATCTAGTGTTCTCTTGTGTATGGTGTTGGTATTTCAATTTCTGTTATCTGCATTTCATAATTAATTACTCTAACAAAATAAGGTTTTAATGAATGCATGTGGATCTCATTACTATTGAGGATTTTGATGTTATAATTTCCTACAACAAATTCACCCCCCCTGTTAGTTTTCTTGTTCATTCAACAATTGGTATCAGAGCAAGGTTCCTTGGAAGAGAGCTTAACCGCTTAAGGTAGATTTGGGATGGAAAAACAAATTGATTTCCCTAAATTTGATGGAACAAACTATGCATTTTGGAAGACAAAGATGGAAGGATATATAGCATCTCATGGATTTGACATTGAAATGGAAATAAAGACTCCATATGTTTCACCTCTAAATGGTCCAAGCACAAGTAATGAGATCAAGGCACATGAAGTAAATGTTAAAGCAAGATTTAATCTTATGAATGGTCTTTCATATTCTGAATTGGTTAAAGTTATGAGTCTTAAAACTATTAAAGAATTTTTGGATAAGATAGAAAGTATTTATGAAGGAGATGACAAGGTTAAACAATCAAAGTTGCAAAATCTGAAGGCACAATTTGAGACCCTAAGAATGTCTGAAGATGAAACAATTTCAACCTACATGCAAATCTATTTGATGAACTAGTAAGTGCTATGAGAGTCCTTAGTGCACAAGTCAAAGAACCTTGGGTGGTAAGAAAATTTCTCAAATCTCTTCCTGATTCTTATATTGAAAATGTATTTTCTATTAAGGAAGTTGCAAATTTTACTACTTATTCTAGAGATCAATTGATTGGTACACTAACTTCATTTGAAATGAGAAAACTTGGTTTGAAAAATGGTATAAAACTAGAGACTACTTTCAAGGTTGGAAAATCAGAAAAGATTGAAGATTCAAATGGAGAAGATCTTAATGATGTGGAAGCTAACTTTGTAAGAAGGATGAAAAAGGGCACCAATAAGTACAAAGGTAAACTACCTTTCAAATTCTTTAGTTGTGGAAAAGTAGGTCATTATGCTTCAAGATGTCCAAATAGAGATGTGAACACAAAAAGAAAGAAGAATAAAGGAAATATGATTAAAAGAAGTTACTATGTCAAAGAAGATGCTAGTATCTTCGATGATGAATCTAATTATGGAGATGATGAAAATGAGTACTTGTTATTGGCTTTAAAAGATGAATCTTGTTCTGCAAACTCTAAAAGTTGTGTGAAGGAAAGTATTTTGGAGAAGGTTGAAGGTACTTTGGTTTCTACTTTTCATGTCAAATAGGATAAGAATTACTGGGTTGTTGATAGTGGTTTCTCTAATCACATGCCCTGAGATAAAAGTAAGTTTTTTAAACTTGAAAAATATGACAGAGGATTAGTTAAATTTGGAGATGATTTAAGAGCTAAGATTTGTGGAATAGGTTCAATTAGTTTTGATGGAAAGAATAATACTGAGGATGTTTACCATGTTAAGGGCTTAAGTCATAATCTTTTGAGTGTTGGAAAAATGTGTAGTAAAGGATATAATCTTATGTTTAAGGATGAAACATGTGAGATCAAAAAAGGGTTTTGATGGTCATTTCTTTATGTCTTAGATTAATGACATTTGGTTATGGCACTAGAGGATGTGTCACATGAATTTTGATAAATTGGTTAGAATCAATTTAGTTCATGCAATGAGAGACATACCAAGAATCACAAAGCCTATCAATGATGTTTGCAATAATTATCAGTTTGGAAAGCAAGGAATAGTTTGAAAGGAAAGGAACAATCTACTACCGGAGTACTAGAATTAATACATACAAATCTTTGCGGTCCTACAAGGGTGATAATTCTTCAAAGTGATAGGTATTTTATGCTTTTGATTGATGATTACTCTAGAATGACATGGGTTTATTTTCTTAGAGAGAAATATGATGCACTAGATAGATTCAAAGCATTTAAAACCATGGTTGAGAATGAAATAGATTTTTAAATAAAATGTTTGAGTTCTAGTAGAGGTGGAGAATTCATATCCAATGAGTTCAACATTTTTTGTGAAGTTCATGGAATAAAGAGGCACTTGTCAGCCTCTATAACTCCTCGTCAAAATGGAGTGGTTGAAAGGAAAAACCAGATTGTTCAAGAAGCTGCTAGAACTATGATGAAAGAAGAAAAACTACCAGAAGTGTACTAGAGAGAAGCAATTCATACTGTTGTTTACATACTTAACAGAGTTTAAGCCAAAGCTAAAAGAACAAAGACTCCCTATGAGTTATGGTATGGAAGGATTCCTACTATGAAGTGCTTTAGAGTATTTGAAAGAAAATGCTATATCAAGAGAGATGAAGAAAACTTAGGAAATTTTGATGCAAGGTCTAATGAAGGTATCTTCCTTGGATATTATACTAAGAGAAAAGCTTACAAATGTTACAAAAAAAGGTTGATAAATATTGTTGAAAGTGAAAATGTTAAGGTTGATGAAAATTTGCAGAATTCAATTGTAGTAGATGGTTATGTGCTAGATGAACCTTCCTGTGGAGAAGGAGAAAAAATTGAAGAAAAAGAAGTCAAAATGAAGAGGAAGAATCTCCAAAGAAGACCTCTAAAACCCATAATTGTGTACAAAAGAATTATTATGAAGAATAGATCATTAGAGATAAGATTAAAGGAGTATTGACAAGAAGTAGAGTTGTTGAGCTGAGGTAAATCTATGTTTACTTTCTAAAGTTGAACCTAAAACAGTGAGGCATGCAAAGATGAACATTGGATGAATGAAATGGAAGAAGAACTTATGCAAATTAAGAAAAAATAGGCTTGGGAATTGGTTCCTAGATCGGAAAACAAGAACACAATTGGAATTAAGTGGGTATTTAGAAAGAAGTTGAATGAGAATGGAGAAGTGATAATAAGTAAGGCAATACTTATGTGTAAGGGTTACACACAAGTAGAAGGTATATAATTTGAGGAAAAATTTGGCTATGTGACTAGGATGGAAGCTATCAAAATGTTTTTGGCATTTTTAGCATACAATGAATTTAAGGTTTATTAGATGGATGTATAGTTTGATTTTCTAAATGGTGAATTGGAAGAAGAGGTTTACATTGAACAACCGGAAGTATTTTAGTTTTTAGATCAAATGGATATGGTGTGCAAATTCAAGAATGAATTATATGGATTAAAGCAAGCTCCCAGAGCTTGGTATGGAAGGTTGGATAGATAATTAATATAGCAAAGATTCAATAAAGGCATCACATATAGTAATCTTTACTTCAAAATTGAGGTAGACAAAATTTTGATAGTGGTTGTGTATGTGGATGTCATTATCTTTGGTAGAAATGAAGCTATGTGCAAGAAATTTGTTGAAAAGATGGAGAAAGAGTTTGAGATGTCAATGTTTGGGGAGATGAATTTCTTCCTTGGGCTACAAATAAAACAAATAGATAAAGGCATTTTCATTTCATATTCAAAGTATGTCAAAGAGATGTTGAAGAATTTTAGAATGGAAGACTCCAAACTGGTATGCACTCCTATGGTGACTAGTTGTAAATTGAGCAAATATGATGATTTTCCTAAGGTTGATCAGAGAAAATATAGATCTATGATTGTTGTACTATTATATCTATCTCCTACTAGACTGGATATCATGCATGTAGATTGTCTTGTGGCTAGATTTCAAGAAGATCCTAAGGAAACTCATGTTGCAGCTATGAAAAGGATATTCAAATATTTAATAGGTACTCTGGATTATGGCTTATGGTTTCCTAAGGATACTAATTTCACACTAAGTACTTATACAGATACATATTGGGCTGGTTGTGTTGATGACATGAAAAGTACAAGTGGTGGAGCATTCTTTATCGGATGTAGATTGGTATCATAGTTAAGTAAGAAGTAAGATACTATCCCCTTATCCACTGTAGAGGCTCAGTACATTATAATAGTATCTTTTTGTACGCAGGTGTTATAGATGAGACATACATTGAAGATATCATAATAGTATATGATAAGCCTATATCTATCTTCTATGATAATACAAGTGCAATTAAAATTTCAAAGAACCTAGTGATGCATTCAAGGACAAAGAATATATCAATTAGGTATCACTTTCTAAGAGATAAGGTTGTGGAGAATGAGGTGAAGCTTGAAGATACACCTAAAAAAGATCAAATTGTTGACATATTTACTAAGGCTCTTCCTAAGGATAGTTTCAAGTATCTTCAGGAGAAGTTGGGGGTTATTGCCCCTTTTTTTTTGAACTAGATGCATGTGGAGATGCATTAGTCTAGTGGATCTTTGGATTTATCTCTTTTCTAGACTGATGTTGGTGGCTACCTCTCAGGGGGAGTAGGTAGTGTCATATTTTTTCATTGTGCAAAATTGTTGATTTAGTTGGGTGTACTCCTAAGGGGGTGTATTTAGATAAATTATATAGGTTCAATTTCAAAGGGGAGAACAATGCAAAACATTTTATCCTTTTCCATTGATGTCAAATGGGGAGAAAGAATCATGTTAAAAAAATTATCTAATCAGGAGGAGAGAAAAAAATCATGAGAAAGTGTGTTCAGAGTTGTTGTGTTGTCTTTGATGGTTTTTCACATCATGTGTTGCCATCAATGACAAAGGGGGAGATTTTTGCAAGTATTTTGGTGTTTTCATTTATTTCTACTAACTGGTGTTGTCATTGATGTCAACTATGTGTTAAGAAGCTTGTTGCATAATGAAGATGTTGAGGATATTGAGAAAACTGTGAAAAAGAGGAAAACATGTTGTTGCAGGTTGTTCATGTGTAGTTGATATATTGAGGAAGTATTGTGAGTACATGGAGCCATCTTTATGTTGCAGTGTCTATAGATGTTTTGGAATGAAGTAATGTGCTAAGACGATGCCTCAAGTACTTGGTTTCCAAGTTCTTTTGAGAAATTTTGATAAAGAGAAAACAATGTTTTGCAAGTGTTCAAAATGTGCTCTGGGATGTGTTATGAATTTTTTATGTGTTGATGATATTTTTGTGTGGATCTGATAGGTTGTTCTAGGTTTTCACTGGTTGCTATATCCAAAATTTGGGCTTCTAGATTGTTGTACAGAGTGAGATAGTTTCACTAATGTGTGAACCAATTTTTTAGTGGTATTTTTTGTGGTCTGGGAGAAATGTATTTTCTCTATTTTTCTCCACAATGTGGCTTAAGGTTGTGCAGATTTGGGAAGTTTCTTATAATTTTTGTATCTTTCAGAACTCAAGGTTTCACTTTATTTAGTATAGTACAATGTGTGTTTCATACGTCGATGTACGAATAAAGTTTATCAGATGTTCTGGATTGAATCATTTCTATTACAATAGTTTCAATGAAGTCTTTGTTGGATCTTAGGTGGTTTGAGGACTATTATAGATCATGCTCAAGTGAATTTTTTTGTCTGGAAGTTTGACATTGGTTTAAGGAAGTGTGTACTTAATGTTTTATGGTGTTTAGCATAGGTATTGACTAACCTTGTGTTAGCACTACATGTGAAGTTTATGAAAGTGTGTTGAGGTGTGTTAGGATCTATTTGGGTCCTAATTAAGGATTTATATAGGTTACCTTCATTCCTAATCTATCGTAGGAATTTTTTGGTGTCGACCTAATTTGAATTTGTAAGTGTAACAAATAGTTTTCAACCTTGGAGAAGGTTTTCAAGTTTGAGGATGATATAAATAAGAGTGGAGTTGTTGTGAAATGTGTAGAGAGAAGCAAGATAGATACTAGATAGTTGTGAGTGATGTATGCGATGAGAATTTGAGCAGAGAAGTGTAAATTTCAAGTGTTGGATCCTTGAAAGTAGTGAGTTGAAAGTTTCTAAAATATTTCATGCAAGGCTATGAAAGTGTTGGAGCATTTATGGTGGACTCCTTGTTGCATTAAGAAGTTGTTCTCTAAGTAACATTTCTCTTCTATCTCCTTGTATTTCTTTCTGTGGTAGTGAGCCCTGGTTGTGAGCCTTTTTGGATAGTGTATCCTATTTTGGCAATGAGCCCTTGTATTGGTTTTGCAATTACCTATATTGTGAGCTAATCCTCACTATGGTTTTCCATGTAAATCTGGTGTTCTCTTTGTATGGTGTTGGTATTTCAATTTTTTTTATTTGCATTTCATAATTAATTACTCTAACAGAACAAGGGTTTAATGAATGCATGTGGATCTAATTACTGTTGAGGGTTTTGATGTCATAATTTACTACAATTGATTCACCCCCCCCTCTCATTTTTATTTTTCATTCAAAAATCTGAACCTCGAAGGCTTTTCATATGATTTTATATTTAATGCACAATAGGTTATGCATTTGTCTAGTTTATTTTCCCAACCACTAGAATTTTCTTCAAGAAGTAGAAAAGTAGACAAATTACCAATGTTCCATACCTGAATGTATCCTTCTTCTTCTTCATCTCTTTCAAGTTTTCCAACAATTTTTTCCAAAGCAGTTCGCAAAGGCTATAGTCAGCATCATTTTCAATCATATCGTGTGCCACATGAAATTCAATGGTAGAGATAGTATTGTTTCTATTTGGGTGATAAATCTTGTGACCTATGAGCATTGTTGCATAATGGACTTCTGGGTTTCTAATAGAGTCCAATGTGAGTTCTTTTTTATCAAGGGTAGAAATTGTCCTTTCCATGACATCCTTGAATTTGATAGATATTTGATCTGGAATTGGTCCAAAGGATCACAAACCAGTTATTTATCAATTTATCTAATTAAACTTATTTTCTTTCCAAAATTAAATAAATGTTTATTTATTTAATTTCCTATGTCACTTTCCACTGTAATTAAATAATTATTTTAATTACTTAATTATTCGTTGGCCTTTTCTCTCTTTAATTAAATAAATCTTTATTTATTCAATTTAATCCAATATCCTTGAATTTTGAATTAAAATCATTATTTAATTCAAAATGATGATTCCTCGTTATCACAATCTTCTATAATTAAATAATATCTTTATTATTTAATTAGTCATTAATCACTTAAGTCTAGAAAGATTTGATCAGATTTGATTTCTCCAACATATAGTTTTATCTATGTCAATCTTATCTTCTACATGCAATCCTCTATTAATTAAATAACTTTAATTATTTAATTAATTTATTCTTACCTTTATTCTTCCTTGATTAATTAAATAAATAGTATTTATTTAATTATGTCGCTAATTAAATCTATCTTCTTTCTAAAATTAAATAAATGATAATT
Source organism: Sequoia sempervirens (assembly GCA_007258455.2). NCBI lineage: Eukaryota > Viridiplantae > Streptophyta > Pinopsida > Cupressales > Cupressaceae > Sequoia > Sequoia sempervirens. Next base: position 86,613,313 of record VDFB02271358.1, on the reverse strand, counting down.
TATTTAATTTCTATGACACTTTCAACTATAATTAAATAATCTCTTTAATTATTTAATTATTCCTTAAATTTTCTCTCTAATATTAAATAAATCTTTATTTATTTAATGTGATCCAATATCTTCAATGTTGAATTAAATCATCATTTAATTCAAAAGTGATTTCATCCATAACACATTCCTCTGTAATTAGATAATCTCTTAGTTTTCTAATTAGTCATTAATCACTCAAGTCTAGATAATATCTGATTTTCTATAACAAACAGACTTTCTGTGTTGATCACTCTATTATCTAGATAAGATCGGATTTGATTTTCTCTAACAGACAACTTTCTTCAAATCAGATTCCATCCTCTACCTACAATCCTTATCCCTTTGTGTCTCAACCAATTTCCACCACTGATTAAATTACTATTTAATTTAATCTCCACCATTCAAGCTTTATCGCTTACACTAATTTAACCCTAACCCTATTGCATGTCACAACTTTTAATCTTAATTGTCAATTAATTATCTTTTAATCTCAGCATGTCATTCAAAAATTACATCTTCTATAAAATGGCATGAGGCCATATTTGTATACTTAATTAAAATCTGAGGGAAAGTATTATACTACAGTGAAATGGAGAAGGGTAATGGAGGCGAATCATGGAATTGCATGTGTGTTTGGTGAGATCTTTCATTTATGCATTTTTTTATCTTCCATTGTTCTTCATTATTAGCTTGGGTTTAGTTTGATTTACGCTTTGTATTTCTAATCCTGGAATTTTCCCTGTGCTACATCTGGTGAACCCAACATGAAGGACAAATTTTCTGCAAATTTTGTATGATTTTATGTGTTTTGTAGGTTTTCTGTATGAATTGACGCAACCGCCAAAACAGAGTGATGCATCTGCCAGTATTTTTTTCCACAACTGCCAACAACACAAGCCACATCTGCTATACCACACTGCAACTACCATCCCATGAGCCACAATTGATATTACTGCAATGCATCTAATCCATCTCATGCACCGCATTTGTCATTCCATGATGCAACTTCCTAGCTTTGGGTTTGTTCTTAATTTTTAGAAAGTAATTTTTAGTTTTCTGCATTTTCGGTTTAGTAGGTTAGGATTTTTTGGTTACTGATAATCGGTTGATAGCGTATGGCAAGAGGAATTTAATGTTTATCTTGAAGCTTCATTTGGACAATATCTAAAAGCTACAACTCTCATTTGTCGAAGGCTAAAATTGAAACTACTAATGAAATCTGATGCAAGATATTTTTCAAAGAATGGATGTTGAAATTGATTGTCTGTATAGCTTAGATCATATTTCATTTGGTTCCTAAAATAAACAATTGCTTATTGTGCTTGGTGCTTTTGCACACTTTTTTTTAGATTAAATGTCGATTTGATAATAAAAGTATCCTCTCCCCTTGTGCACTTGTGTGATCCTAGGTGTACGAGAAATTGTTATTAACTCTAGAGGGCCTATCTTGGTGGGAAAAAGTACTCATGCCAAGATGACTCAAATCAGCAAGGAGCTAAATCCAAGCTACTCCCAACTGGTATATAAATGTGAATGCTAATGGAAAACTTAGCATTATAGGTGTGGATGTGTTATACAGACAAGTGATTCCCTCAGTACCTACGTGGTATGTTAAAACCTGTAGAGCGTAACCACTATAAGGTGGGAAACCTCCTTATTGAAGCTAATCTTGCCTCATGTATAGCCACCTGAACGGGTGCCCTGATTCAAAACCATTTTTTTAGATTGAAAAAATCCTTCTATTTGTTGATGCAGGAGGTCAGACCTCGGAAGCCATCCCACATACTCTCGGTTCTTAGTAGAGATGACAAATTCCTTATTCACGCAAGAATCTGGATCTTGGTAATCTCGATAAGTGAGTGCACTATAAGGGGGAGCCTATGCTACCAAGATCCTAAGTCATCCACTCTGAATAAGCGCAACTAGAGAAATCCACGTGGGAACTCAAAAAATATTGTCCTGGCCAACCATAGGATTGTACTTGTCTTTTTGAAATCAAACATTTTCACATCAAATCCAAACCAAAACAAAGTATTTTCTGACTGTCTTCTATATTTCCAAAATTTGATCAGCATCAGACTAAAACAAACCTACAAAGTTTGCCAAAAATTATAGAAAAATCAAATCCCATTTATAGTAAACCGCATCTGCTATTGAGAACCGCATCTGCTGTTATAAACTGCATCTATTATTGAGAATTGCATCTGCTATTGAGAACCACATCTACTACTGTAAACCGCATTTGATACCTTAAATCACAGCCGACTATAAAATGATGCATCTATTAAATCTAAACTGCAATTTCCTGACAATCAGAAAAACAAATTCCACTATCACACTCTGAGGTCAAACTATCAAAACCTGTCTCTAATTATCCTTTCACAATGATCTTTGAACAAAAACCAGAAATATTTGCTCATAGTTTTCACCATTACAGTATCATTTAGCCATAGCAATAGACATACTAGTTGCAAATCTTAGTTACATTTTAGGAGTCCTCGTTATCTTCAGATCAATCAAAATTTTAGGACAATCACCTTTGCAGATTAAAATAGGCCAACTTCCCATACTTTGCATAAACCTCTTCTTTAAATAAAATTCGTCATTGAACCAAGTCACCTGTCACACTTGTTATCTTTTGTCATTTTGGTGAGTTTATTCCAGCTTTTCAGTCCAGTTTGGGAACTCACTTTGTCTCTTGGTCTTAGTCTCACAAAAGGTCCTTTGACAAACTAAATTGAAGCGTTGGCTAAACTTTGGATGGTTAGTAACCTCTTCGCTATTCTCCCAAAGTTGATTACCTTTAAAAGCTTTCCTACACATTTGCATACTTAGACATAGCCATTTTAGGATACCCTCATTTTAGACATTAATTAGATCATTACATTTAACATTCCTTATTTTCCAAAAAAGACCAAAAACATAGTTGCATTAGCATTCATTCCTTATATCTAAAAAATCCAAAAACATAGACTAAAATCATATCATTCATAGACATTTTTCTACATCATTTGTATTTTGAGCATATCTTACATGGTTCAAACAAGGTCAAAAAGGAAACAAAGGGAAAGTATGGCTGACCCACAAGACTTTATCAATCCATTTTCAAACTCCCCACAAGGGACATCAAGACCACACAAAACTTTATTGGACAAAATTTTCACTAGAGACCAACAAGGATGAGTTGTAGTTGAAGACTTAGACGCTACTTCCCAGGACCCAGAATTTTCCTCTTTTGTAGATGAATGCTTGGCACAAGATCCGCAATGATATTTAGCAAAAAATTTAGTAGAAGGTACAACATTACCTCCTGGATTTGGCATTCATACATTACAAACTTCATCTACCCAAGGGAAAAACATGACTTCTAGTGGCAAATAACTGCAACCATACCATTTGGAGTACCTACCTAAAGTTCCACAATAGTGCATACATCACCATTTGGTACATTGAGCATGATACAAGGCCTTAATTTTACCATAGGAGCATCATCGTCAAATCCCTTAAAAACCAATATTGGAATCAAAATGCCTAAGGTTAGCATAAACATGACAAATGCTATACCAAACATCAACACCACTAGTGCCATACCACAAATAGGGGTTTCACAAATGAGACACATACCTCTCATACAATTTGGGAACTAGACCAATCCTTTGCAAAACGTTCACATTCCCAATCAACCGACATCAAACCAAAAATTATTCTCTCACATTCCAAACCAAAATCCACCCTTCATTCATACACTGAACAAAAATCCATCACATAATGTTGGGTTTCAAAACACTTACATAGACCCCAACAATACAACCAACACATCATTGACACAAGTGGATGTTCTGTAAACACAAATGCAAGCCCTTCAACAACAAATGGAAAATATGATGATGTCTAGAAAAAATAATTTTTCAACAAAAGACTTATGTCCATTTCCATTTGACAAAGCTTTATACATGACACCCTTCCCACATGGATATGTTATACCAAACTTGCCTAAGTATAATGGGAAGTGTAATCCTATTGAACATATAAGGGAAGTTTCCACAATGTGCATAGACGTTGCATATGACCCCACATATCTCATAAGACTTTTTTCACGAAGCCTTGTTGGAATAGCACTTGAATGGTTTTCTCAACTTCCATATGGCATAACGTCATGGGGTGAACTTGCTAAAAAATTTGTTGAACATTTTGCCTTTAACATTGACAATGAAATCACAATAGCAACCTTATCTCACACCACACAAGATGAAGGACAGAACTTTATCACCTTCTTCCAAAGATGGAGAAGTCTAGCTAGTCAATGCCCTATTGAAATACCCAAAAAGAAAAAGGTTACCATATTCCTAGAAAACCTTAATTCAATATTAAGGAGTGACCTAAGAGTACACTGTTGCACTTCTTTTGTGGAACTAGTAGAAAAGGGTATCATACTTGAAAAGGATCTCATTGACAAAGGTGATTTCAAGATGTCAAATAGAAATCCAAATGTTCAAAGCACCCCTAATGATAGGAACAAATATTGGTCCTAAAACAAGAATGTAACCAATGATGGCATTGTCGATGCTAAAACCCTACACGTAGGACCAAGCATTACATTTATATGACACAACCCCTCTAACAACACACCAACAATGTCGACCAAATTTCTAATGTTGTCAAAAAAATGCAACAACCATGACCGCAAAGGAAGTTTCCAAAACCCAAATTCACTCCCCTAGGGGAACCAATTGAATCAACCTTTAAAGAACTAATACATCACAACCTCATATAACTTCCTAAGCCAAAAAAATATGATCCTTGACAATTTAAACCCTCTTGGTGGGATGACAACTCTTTTTGTGATTTCCACTAAACTAGGGACATAATCTACCACAATGTCGACAGTTGAAGAACATTTTACAGGATCTCATGGAAAATAGAACTATTGAAGTTAATGGATAGAAATAGACATCCTCAAACAATGATGACAAGGTCTTTTCTAATCCATTACATGACCATGGAAAAGGAAAATCCTCCAATTCAGGAAATAAGACCAATAATAATTTGGCCAACTATGCTAATGTCAAATATGACTATAACCACGACACCATCATAAATCACATTCGTGCCACCGATGGAAATATCAACACTATTACCATAAATAAAACTATTGAATGTGTTGTCAACACTCATCGAACCAAGATAACCATCCAAGGCCCTCCGTCACAGCAACAACCACAGTCTTCCAAGCCTCAGTACAATTTACTTGACCAATTGGGAAAGACCCCAGCACAAATTTCTATCTTGGAACTATTGAGTATATCACCGGATCATTGAGCTATTTTAGACAAAGCTTTTCAAAGCATGACCATCCCCACCAACCTTGATGTCAATTGTTTCCAAAAGATGGTAGGATACCTAACCAATTCTCATCATGCTACCTTCTCTTAACAAGATTACTCAACTAAGAAGACATACCACAATGACCCATTACACCTCGAAGTTCTTTTCCATAAAAAAATTAGACGAGTCTTGGTAGACGGAGGAGTAGGGTTGAATATTTGCATGTTGAAGTTGGTTAAGGCATTAGGCTTCTCAGAGGCATGTGTGGACACTACTAAGAGAATTGTCATTAAGGTATATGATGACAAAGAATGATCATCTAAAGGAGTTGTAACACTCCCCATTAGAATTGGTCCTACAGTTATGGATACTAATTTCCAAGTCTTGGATCTCGTCCTTCCATATAATCTTTTACTGGGAAGACCATGGATACATGCTATGAAGGTTGTCCCTTCCACTTACCATCAATTCCTTAAATTCCCATACAATGGAACCGAGATCATGATAGATGGTGATCCTGATCCTTTCTAGTATTGTACTAACCTACGTAGAATACCCCAACAACAAGTGTCTATTAATTAGGAGGCTTCATCATCCAACTCATCCCAGTATATTGATCAATCCACTCTTTCCAAAATATCTACTTCCTAACCACCACCTTCCACTCCTAAGGTCGAGATCCAAGATAAGGGTTGTGGAGAGTATCATATGAAAGCATATTATTGTATCAGCCAGTTAGTTCCTCCCAAATCATATGGTCTACCAATGATAGATAGGAGACAATCCAACATCACCATACACATCCTTCCAACAATGACTTTCACAAAATGGGGGGAACTAAGTAAAGAAGCTATAAATGAAGAAGATGTGACCTCTTGGTTATACAAATAAAATAATGAAGAACCTCCTCCGCCAGCTCAAATACCCATAGATCAATATGGAAAAGGTTTCAGGATAATGCAAAACTAAGGATATGACAGACATAGCGGGTTGGGATTACATCACAATGGGAGGATTGAACCCATCATTATCTCTAAGTGACTAAAAGGCCTAGGGCTAGGATTTAAATGACTTAAGATTGGTGTTTATAGTATCGCATCACCTTTACAAGAGGGAGTTAATGCTTTTGAAGCTATCGAGACATCCAATGAGCCATCTGACCAACCTTATTATTCCACTAACTCAAACGAATATGAATGGGGTTTTGAAAAATCATATGATGATTATGAAATTTTTGAGACCTTTAGAGAACCTAGTGAACCTACACTTGATGAAATATTTGAGCAATGCTTCAAAATTGGTCCATCACAGGACACATAAAAACCTGACGTACCCCCTCCTAGGAGTAGGGAAGACAACATAAAATCCTTTTGTAACTATGTCAATAATGCATCCTTCACCTTGACCCCTTTGAATTTTGATACTTTCGATGATGAAATTCCCTTGGCATATCCCCAGCTTATCGATTGGGATCAATAAGACCTCCCCATCTTAGATACCTTTGAGAACGACGAAGCAATAGTTGAGTTCATGGGACTATGAGAAGGAATACCTAGTGGTGACCATAAGGTTGGATTTACCATAGACTTGGATAACATGGCTTATTTTGGGGAGTCTATTCATCCCTCTAGTCACAAAAGAGGAAACAAAAAGAAAAATAATGAACAAAATAAAAATGACAAGTCCCTAAGTGAAAACCAAAAGGCACTTTTGGACGATGAAAAAGTAAAAAATAAGGACACATCCAAGGGTGAAAACCTCTATGAGGCACCCAAGGATGGAGGGTTGAACATTCTCCCCATTGCTCAAGAAAATTCACCAATTTTGGTTGAGGAATCTGTGGAGATCAACATAGGCACTGAAGATAATCATTGGCTAATCTATTTTGCAGCATCTTTGATAGAAACAGAGCAACCTGAATTTCATAACTTCTTCACAGAAAGACAGATCAACTTTGCATGGTCATATGCTGACATGCCTACACTGGATCTTGGCCTGGTATTACATCATTTTCCATTACAACCAGGTGCTAAACCTGTGAAGTAGAAATTAAGAAAAATACACCCGCAAATTGCTTTATTAGTCAAAGCTGAACTAAAGAAATTGTTGGATGTCAGCTTTATCAAATCAATTAACTATGGAGAATGGATTTCAAATCTCGTACTAGTGACAAAACCAACAGGAAACATCTACATCTATACAAACTTCTGAGAAATAAATAAATAATGTCCTAAAGATGACTTTCCTCTACCAAATATTGACATGATTATGGACTTAACAACAAGATATGAAATGTTATCCCTCATGCATGGTTTCTCGGGATATAATCAAATCAGAATCACACTTGAAGGCCAACATAATACATCTTTCACTTGTCCATGGGGAACTTATTTTTGGAACGTCATGCCCTTTGGACTTAAAAATGTCAAAGCAACATATCAATGTGCCATGACAACCATTTTCCATGATCTCATACACACTCTCATGGAAGACTATGTGGATGATCTGATAGCTAAATCATTAACAAGGGTTGATCACTTATATGTCCTAGATAATATTTTTCAAAGAATAGAAGAATACAAAGTGAGGCTAAATCCAAAAAACTGTGTATTTGGCATGCAATCAGGAAAACTTCTAGGATACATTATTTCTAGATGAGGCATTGAAGTGGACCTAGCAAAAGGGAAAGCTATAATGGAAATGCCTCCACCAGCCAATATAAGTCAACTATGGACACTACAAGGGAGATTGCAATCTATCAGATGATTCATAGTGTAGTTAGTAGATAAAATACATCCCTTCCAACATCTACTCAGAAAAGGGGTACCATTTGTATGGACAGATAAATTCCAAGAAGCTTTTGAATGGATCAAGAATTACCTACTTACACCACCAGTGTTAATGCCACCTATTGATGGACGACCTTTGATACTCTACATTTTAACAACCATGCTAGCACTAGGAGCCTTACTTGCATAGAATGATAATGAGAGCCATGAAAGGGTAGTGTATTATATCAATCGCACTTTGGTAGGTTATGATCTAAATTACAGTCCCATAGAATGTGCATGTCTTGCGGTAGTTTTTACCACTCAAAAACTTAGGTACTACATGTTAAACCACCAAACAATGTTGGTCACAAATATTGATCCTTTGAAGTATCTCCTTAGTAAAGCAATATTAACAGGACACCTGGCTAAATGGGTAATGATACTCAGTGAATATGATATCCAATATGCAGAAAGAAAAGCTATAAAAGGACAAGTTATTGCTGGCTAGCTGGTAGACACACCCATTAAGGTAGATCATCCTCTAGTTGCAGATTTCCTAATGAATCCATCTTCACTCTTGACACAAGAATGACATGGAAGTTATACTTTGATGGGTCCAACACAAATCATGGTTTAGGGGCTAGCATATTGTTTATCACACCATAGGGAGACACTGTTCCTAAGTCATTCATAATTTCTTTTCCATACACCAATAATATAGTAGAATATGAGGCTCTTGTAATAGGATTATGAAGGGCATTTAAATGAAAGATCAGGCACCTACAAGTTTATGGAGATTCTCAATTGGTAGTCTAACAAGTTAATGATGACTATGAAACCAAAGATGAAAAGCTTTCCCCATACAAGCGAATGGTAGATAGTTTCAAACAATATTTTGACAACATAATCTTTCATCAAATACCCCACATTCATAATAGAGTAGCAGATGCCATGGAAACCATTGGTTCACTCTTGGACATACCTAGCAACATGCCTAAATTCAAATTTTTGGTAGAACAACTTTTGGTCCCTACCTTTGATGTCCCAGATTTAGAGAGGTGTGTGAACTTGTTGGTCCCAATTCCCCATGGTACAAAAACATATATTACTACCTCCATGCCCAGATCCTACCCCCTGACCTCTTGAACAACCAACATAAGACATTTATCTGTAAGTCTTCCAATTATACCATCATCGGATATACCCTTTATAGACATGCCCTAGATAATACCCTATTGAGATGTATCGATACTGAACAAACATAAGTGACCTTGCATGGGGTACATGAGGGTATATGTGGATCCCAATCTAGCATTCCCACCTTAGCCAAGAAGATTATGAGACTAGGCTATTATTGTCCTACGATGGAAAATGACTCATATGTCTTTGTCAAGAAATGTCGACAATGCCAGATTCACAAAGACTTGATACACACACCAACATAGGAGCTCTATCCAATAGCATCACCATATCCCTTTTCCCAATGGGGACTCGACCTCATTAGTAAGATATATCCTACATCCTCCAACAGTCATAAATTAATCATTACTGTGTCTGAATACTTTACCAAGTGGATTGAAGCCATTCCTATGACCTACATTACCAACATACGAATTTCTAAGTTCCTCCTTAACTATATCATTTGTCGGTACGATGTTCCTCAATCCATAATCATGAATAATGGCCACCCATTTAAAAACTAAGAATTTTGTCACCTCTTCCGAGAATTACATATCCAACACCACTTTTCTACTCCATATTACCCATAGGGTAATGGCCAAGCTGAGGCATCTAACAAAACAATCCTCAGAATCCTTAAAAATATTGTCAATGATGTTGGTCATGATTAACATTTACAACTTACCCCTACCCTATGGGCTTACTGCACAAGCATTCACACTCCCACCGGTGCCACTCCATATTCCTCGGTATTCGGTTCTGAGGCCATCTTTCCTATTGAGGTTGAGATTCCTTCCCTAAGGGTATCTCTGAAAGGGCACATTGATGATGAAGAGTATTGTGTGTCAAGACTACACGAGCTAGATTTCCTGGAAAAATGAACACAAAAGGCACTAGATCATCTTTAAGCATATCAAAATCATCTTCGTCACAGCTACAACAAGAAATTATTGAATCAACATTTTGACATTGGTGACCTGGTTTTAGTGGAAAATCCAAAGAATCAAGCAGAAAGAGAAAAACCAGGAAAGTTTGAGCCAAACTGGCTAAGACCTTATATTGTCACAAAAGCCTTTGGATTAGGAGCATACCAGCTCTCTACCCCTAAAAGAGAACCACTATCAGCGCTAATCAACAGCCTTCATCTGAAGAGGTTCTACACATAGCTTCTAAGAGCCTTGTCTTAATCATCAAAAATACAAAAAGAAATGGAAAAATAAAAAAATTTGTTACCTAGAGGAAAACCTAGAAAATAGGCGCCATGTGTAGTTAACTCTACTCCTTTGTCTACCATCATTCCAATCTGACTTCCCTATCATATCACCTATCTTTCCTATCCATGTACCTTACCATTTTTCTTTTTCATATCACCCACAATAAATAGTTGTTCTTTCCATAACTTGGAACGATTCACATTGAGCACACTTCACATCCCCATCCCATCCTATTCATAACAAATTGGTCTTATACTCGACTGGGGGCAGGCACTTGACTTACGTCATTTGGTTCTTATAGTGGTTCTTCTAAGGACGTAAAACTATCGAAAAAATACTTAAACATCAAAAAATGTCTTGAAAAAATCCTTAAACATCACAAAATGTCTTGAAAAAAATTTAAAAATATCATAAAATTCCTTGAAAAAATCCAAAAACATCACAAAATGTCCTGAAAAAATCCAAAAACATCATAAAACTTCAAAAAGACAAAAAAATAAAAATATGTCAAAAAACCCAAAAACATCCAAAAACTTTAAAAAATCCAAAAATAGAGTCAGAGTCAATCATGGCGGTCAGTCTTTGTCATTGTCGAACTATGTTGCCTCCATGACTAGACGTAGGCAAGGCCATCTTTCAACATTCCCCTGAGGCATTAGGTCAGTCCTTTAGATTTATCAAATAAACAATGAAATCATGACTCAGTCTTTTATCAGTAAAGATAGTCAATGATCATGTCGAACTATGAGGTCTCTGCATGTATAACATAGGCAAGGCCATCAATCGATGAGCCCCTGAGGCTGCACTAGGTCAGTTCTTTAGGGTTCATCATGTTAGTTAAACTAAGTCGAACATTGTCATCAAATACAAATAATTGTCAAAACATCAAGACAAGTCACGCATCAACGAGACAAACAAGTCAACAAGGTCATTAAGTCAAACCAAACAAATTGCCGAAACACTCAAATAACCAAAACAATCAACCTATGTCTTATACAAGATGTGTCCTTTCTAAAAATAGGCATTGTCATTTAGTCAAGCTTCATCATTTCCTTATATAGATGGTCACATGATTGAAACAAGAATCGATGTCTTATACGATATGTGTCATTCCTGAAACCAGGCTTTATCAAACAATCATCTTGTCAATCTCCTAGACAATTAAACAACAAACAAATCAAATTTTGGAAAATATTCTTACTGGTTGTTGACATTGTGGATTTTTTTGTCTTATCTTTTCATTTGTCTTTTTCTATGAGTCCAGTTACTAGCTTCCTTGAGGATGTCCCATGAAGGATTTAGAGAAGCAAGGATTTTTCAGGACTCTTTTTTCTTTGACTATTTTTTTTCGATTGTCTTTTGGGTTTGCCTTCGAGTCAAGTTACTAGCTTCCTCGAGGATGTCCCACGAAGGATTTATAGGAAAGATGATGTCTCATGAATCATCTTTTATTTGATTGCTGTCTGCAATTTGTCTTGACAAAAAGACAAGGGAAAATTGTCCCTTAGTATGAGTTAGGACATTCCTTGTCTACGACTGTCTATTTTTAGTAGGTGGATGACCTTGGAAACCTTGTTCTATCTCATATCATGGTGTTTGTTATCCATTTGTATCATTTAATGACCAATGATGATTAATGCAAGGCTTATTATGATTCAGAAAAATATTGAAGTCATTCTAATATACTAAAATTCATGTCTTCTATGCTACTATTCATCTTTCTGCTCTAACATTTCTTCTTTTCTACATCTTCACCACCCTTATCTATGTTCCTTTCTCATTGTTTTCCTTCATCTTCTAGTTCTCTCATCCATTTTGAGAGCATACTCGTGTTCTTCGAACCTTCCTGTCCTCTCGAGGGGGCATACCACTACTTCCTCGTCATGCTTCCTCATCCTACTTTCACTAGGGCATATTTTTTTTCTATATTTTTCTTTGACACAATGCAATAAACTGCATTGTATGAAAGAGAGGTGAAATGTAGACACTAAAAATTGTCCAAGGCCTGTGACTCTTAATTTCTTCATAATTAAATAATTTTAATTATTTAATTATTTCCTATGACCATATATCCTCTATTAATTAAATAATTTCAATAATTTAATTAATTCATTCCCATCTTTATTCCCCTTTGACTAATTAAATAAATTTTATTTAATTACGTCACTAATTAAACTTATTTTCTTTCCAAAATTAAATAAATGTTTATTTATTTAATTTCCTATGTCACTTTCCACTATAATTAAATAATTATTTAATTATTCGTTGGTCTTTTCTCTCTTTAATTAAATAAATCTTTATTTATTCAATTTAATCCAATATCCTTGAATTTTGAATTAAAATCAATATTTAATTCAAAATGATGATTCCTCCTTATCACAATCTTCTATAATTAAATAATATCTTTATTATTTAATTAGTCATTAATTACTTAAGTCTAGATAAGATTTGATCAGATTTGATTTCTCTAACAGATAGTTTTATCTATGTCAATCTTATCTTCTACATGCAATGCTCTATTAATTAAATAACTTTAATTATTTAATTAATTTATTCTTACCTTTATTCTTCCTCGATTAATTAAATAAATAGTATTTATTTAATTACGTTGCTAATTAAATCTATCTTCTTTCTAAAATTAAATAAATGATTATTTATTTAATTTCTATGACACTTTCAACTATAATTAAATAATATCTTTAATTATTTAATTATTCCTTAACTTTTTCTCTCTAATATTAAATAAATCTTTATTTATTTAATGTGATCCAATATCTTCAATGTTGAATTAAATCATCATTTAATTCAAAAGTGATTTTATCTATAACACATTCCTCTCTAATTAGATAATCTCTTAGTTATCTAATTAGTCATTACTCAAGTCTAGATAATATCTGATTTTCTATAACAAACAGACTTTGTGTGCTGATCACTCTATTATCTAGATAAGATCGGATTTGATTTTCTCTAACAGACAGCTTTCTCTAAATCAAATCCTATCCTCTACCTGCAATCCTTATCCCTCTGTGTCTCAACCAATTTTCATCATTGATTAAATTACTATTTAATTTAATTTCCACCATTCAAGATTTATCACTTACACTAATTTAACCCTAACCCTATTGCATGTCACAACTTTTAATCTTAATCATCAATTAATTATCTTTTAATCTCAACCTATCATTCGAAAATTACATCTTCTATAAAATGGTTTTATCTCTACCATTTTTACTCCCAAAATCTGATGAATTTTGGAAGCAACTTTAGAAATCTTCAATATTTTGCTAATATCATTGTCATGAGGCCATATTTGCATACTTAATTAAAATATGAGGGAAAGTATTATACTACAATGAAATGGAGAAGGATAATGGAGGTGAATCATGGAATTGCATGTGTGTTTGGTGAGATCTTTCATTTATGCATGTTTTATCTTTCATTGTTCTTCATTATTAGCTTGGGTTTAGTTTGATTACACTTTGTATTGCTAATCTTGGAATTTTCCCTATGCTGCAATACATATCCATATCAAGTGTAACTTCAATTAGGTCAGCCTAATTAGAAGTAACACACAAGATTAAGCATGTCATCCTCAAAAAAATTTATCCACACTTTGCACCTTAATTCAAAATTCAATTTACATCAAGATAGGTTGGCATAGACCTAAAATAAATCCCACATAAGATAAAGTTACTTGCTTGTCCTCCACAAAACATCAAATGTCTCAAGTCAGCCCAAAAATAGACCTAAACACAAAACCTTCATCTTATATGCAATTCACCAAACACACAACTTCAAAGATAATTCTTCCTTTGAACTCCTATTTATCTAACAGATATTAACTTATCTTCGTCATCACCAAAAAAAAAGTTATCCATGAAGAAATGTGGAATCTCCCATACTGATATACTGTACAAAAAGTAACTGTGATATACAAGGTTGAGCACTATCATTCATATATTTCAGGAAACTTCATAGAATGTCACAAAATATTGAATATAGATGCATTTGATGAACTTAAAACTATAGTTAGAATCACAAAAGGTTATACCAACTCACAGTGGAGTCCAGACCCAAAAACGGATGCACTAAACCATAAAATTGTCAGAGGAAATACTTAGTCAATTTCCTAATAAGCCATGATTTTCGGGTCAACTTACATTGTACATATGTCACAAAAAATACTCTCAAACTATGCTAGGATGATCATAACAATGTTGAAATCAATGGAAACATTGAATCAAGAAATATATGCACCTCATGCTCATGTTTCCAAACTACATCATCAATGACAAACTTCCAACATGGACAGGTACTTATTGCAGCAAGGTTTCATTAAAGGTCTGCAAATAGCAATCTTTACTTTAAGGTTGAAAAAGATCAAATTTTGATTATATTTGTGTATGTTGATGACATAATTTTTGGGGGAAATGATGTTATGTGAAAAATATTTACAGAAGAGATGCAAAAAGAGTTTGAGATGTCTATGTTTGAGGAGATGAAAATTTTACTTGGTCTTTAAATCAATCAAACAGATAAGGTATATCCATCTCACAATCAAAGCATGTCAAGTAAATGTTGAAGAAATTTGGAATGGAAGATTCTAAACTGGTATGTACCCCTATGGTTACTAGATGCAAGCTGAGTAAGAATGATGAATCTCCTCAGGCTGATCAAAGCAAGTACAAATCAATGATTGGAGGACTGCTATATTTAACTACTACTAGACTGAATATCATGCATGCAACTTTTCTTGTGGCTATATTTCAAGAGGATCCCAAAGAGACATGTTGCAGCAGTAAAGAGAATATTCAGATACTTGAAGGGCACTCTGGAAAATGGCTTATGGTATCCAAAGGATATTGATTTATCTTTGAGTACTTATACAAATGCAGATTGGGCAGGCTGTGTGGATGACCTAAAGAGTACAAGTGGTGGTGCTTTCTTTCTTGGAATCAGGTTGGTTTCATGGCTAATTAAGAAGCAGGATTCGATGTCATTATCCACTATAGAGGTAGAATACATTGTTACAACATCATGTCGCACGCTGGTGTTATGGATGAAGCAAACTTTGAAGGATATCAAAGTGATATATGTTGAACCTATTTCTATATTATGTTATAATAAAAGTGTTATAAATATTTCAAAGAATCCAGTAATGCATCAAAGGACAGAGAATATTTCAATCCAGTATCACTTTTTGAGAGAGAAGGTTGCAAAGAATGAGGTGAATTTGGAGTATGTGCCTACTAAGGATCAAGTTGTATATATCTTCATGAAGTCTCTTCCTAAGGATACTTTTGAGTATCTCCAGGAGAAGTTGGGGGTTATTGACCCTCCTTCCTTGAACTAGATGCATAATAATATGCATCAGTCCAGTGGATTTCATGATTCACTCTTTTTTTTGTACTAATGTTGGAGGATACCTCTTAGGGGGAGTACGTAGTGGCATTGTTGGTTTTTGTTTTTAGGGGGAGTAAGTGCTAAAGGATATGTGCAGTGGTTTCTAGTTGGTACTGTTTGTTGTGTGATCCTAAGGGGAAGTATGTTGAGTTGTAAAAAGGAAAATATGTTGCAGAACAATGGTGAGTAGATACAAGTATGATTGATTTCAATGGGAGAAAGATGTGCCACCCTTTTCCATTGATTTCAAAGGGGGGGAGAGTCATGTGAAAAATGAGAGATTAAGAAAAAAGGGAGAGATAGCTATGTGAAAGAGAGAGAGAGAGAGAGAGAGAGTAGGAAGAAAAAGAGTTGGTATGGAGCAGTGTGTTGGTAATCAGAGCGGTTGTGTTTGTTGTTGGTGGTTTTTCTCATCATGTGTTGCCATCAATGACAAAGGGGGAGATTGTTTCAAATATGAGTAGTTGGTGTTTTCATTGATGTCAATAGGCTTATGTTTTTGTTTCCATTAATGTCAACTAGTTATGTTGGTGTTTGATTGATAATTTGTGGTGTTTCTTTGATTAGTTGCACTATGTTGTCATTAGTAAAGTCACTAGTGTCAACCTCTAGTGCTTCTTTGATAAGATTCTATCTATGGATTTTTTGGTTAATTTTTTTTGTTGTAGTAGGCTTAGCATTGATGAGGAAGTGTTAAAGATGATGAGAATATTTCTCTAGTGCTTGGATTTCAAGTGTTTTTGATAAAATTTGAATAAAAGAGGAAACAATGTGTTGTAGAGGTGTTTTGGCATACAAAGTGGTGTTTTGGTTTTGCTCCACATTTTTGAGTTGAAGATTTTCTTGTGCAGTTTGGATATGTTGATAAGAGGTGTTCATAGGTGTTATATCCATAATTTCTTATTATTAATGGTTGTGTAGAGAAAGTTGTGTTCAGTGAACTGTGTAGTATAGTGGTGTCTGGGAGAAATGGTTTTTCTTTGCATTTCTCCACAGTTTGATTTCTGGTCTTGTAGATCTAGACGTATACTTATATTGCTAGTATCTATATCCAATTTGAATTATTTGTGTTTTGGTGCTCCACAAGGTTGGATTCAGGTGTTGCAATGTGTGGCAGGTTAACTGGTTGCACAGGATGAGTATGTTCTTCAGGTGAAAGTTTTTGTGCAAGGATTTGTTAGATTTTAGGGTGTTTTTGGAATATTTCAAAATGGTTTAAAGTGTTGTGTGTGGTTTGTGAGTCATCTTTGGATCAAAGGAAGAAAGTACTTAATTGTTTAATGGTGTTAACACATGTTTGACCGACCTTGGGTGTTTACACTAATTGTGAATATGATTAGATGTTTTTTAAAGCATGAAATAGCATGCATGAGTGTATTTGGGTCTAAATTAAGGTGTGTTGTGATCTTCCTTCATTCCTTTCCACTGCGGGAATGCTTAGTGCCAACCTAATTTGAATTTGCATAGTTGAGGTGTATAGCTGACCGTGTTAATTATTTTCAAGGTTGAAGATGGTATAAATAACTCTTGAGTTGATGGAGAATTAGGGTGAGAAGTGTGAGTGATGTGAGATGTAATGTGAAGTGAGAATTTATGAAGTGAAGTGCAAGATTTAATGTGTTAGGATACTATAGGCAGTGAGAAGAAGGTTTCTACAATCTTCAAAAAGGATATGAATGTGTTGGTGATGCAATGGTGGACTTTTTTGTTGCATTGAGATGGATTTCTCACGGTAACATTCTTCTTTCTTATTTTTTGTAATCTGACAATGAGCCATTGGTAGTGAGCCCTTCTTTCTTTGGGTAGTGATCCCTTCAGAAGTGAGCCTATTGTATTCGGTGTTGCAATTAATTTATATTGTGAGCTAATTCTCATTGTGGTTTTTCCCTTCTTGGGTTTTCCATGTAAATCTAGTGTTCTATTGTGGATGGTTTTGATGTGTTCCAATTTTTATTATTTGGTTTCATGCTAAATCATTCTAATTTATTAAAGGCTAATGATTTTGATTTAGATCTGAATATTAATGAGGGTTTGATGTTTTAATGAACAAATTATTCACCACTCTCTTATTTGTCTTGTGCATTCAACATATACATATATATGTATGTATGTATGTATACACATGTATATCTATATACATATACATATATATTAGAGTTGATGTTTGAAACCTACATCTCCTAGAAGTCACTTGCAAGAAATTATCCTATCACAAGATAGAAATCAAAGAAAGATGAGGTGCTCAACAACCTAATAAATTGTATTGATGCAATAACCAAAATTAATGAATATAATGAAAGGTGAATGCATATGAACGAAAAAAAAAAAAACCCTAGATAAGGGTTTGATTACATTGAGACAAGTTTCATCATCTAATGTAATGAGACAACACTCTCTAAATATAGCTCAATCTAATAATAAAAAATTAATCCCTAATTTTAGCTTAAGTCATTAAAGTAAAAGGTGCCTAATATTTAATTAATGATTAAGTAATTATAAGTGATGACCTATTTACTCCAATTCCAACTTAAGATCAACTTAGGGAGAAGCTAAATAATTGATAAAGAATGCAATGATGGAATAATAATTGGTCCCAGATACAAGGCTTTATGAGGTCCCCATGAACATGAAACTAAAATCTCCCATAACCAAAGAAAAGGAGAAAACTCATGGGAAAAAGCTCCTCTCCAAAAGAGAGACAAAATAATTTAAAGTGTACTTGTGACAAAGGAATTTAGGACTCAAAAAGTCCCCCTAAGTGTTACTTTGGTCACATAAGTATAATGAAGATCCACCCATAGGAGAGAAAATATGAGATAATGAATCCCCTCAGAAGGAAGTAGCTCCTCTACCAAAATTGAATGCTCAAAGAAGATCCAAAAGTGGAAAACATTTTTCCTCCCCTTAGGAAGAAATAGATCCAATGGTGAATATAGAATAAAATATCTCATGAGAAGAGTTCTCATGATGTGTGTCACAAAAATATTCTCAAGGGTCCACATGTCTAAATCAAATGAAGCCAAATTGGATGAAGCAAATCCAAAAAAATATGAAGATACGTGTAGAATGACCTCCAAAGGAAATGTTGAAGTGATGATAGGTGGGTTGTATCTATCATCAAAGAGAAAGTGAATATCCTCAAGTGTGTCCCCAATATATGCAATGTGTGACTCAAGAAATAACTCTAAAATGTTTGGAAAGTAGTCATCCCACATAGCTAAAATTGAAAGACCATAAATATCCTATTGAAGTGAATTGGTCTCTATAGATGCAAGAGGTGGAGGAGGTGGAAGCTCAACATAATTCTCATGAACCAAGGTGGATGATGGAAGTACACATAGGTTCAAGTAACCAAACTTCTACTTAGATATTTGATCCACTCTAGATGCATGAGAGTGAGGACCAGTCAATGGTAGTGAAAGCTCATCTGGAAAAAAAATGAGAGAAGGCATATAATCAAGAGACATAATATATTGCTCCAACTGTAAGAATCTCTCTACTATGCAGGTCTCTAATAAGCACTAAATCATGAGTGAACTCTATTTTCTTACTTTCCCCACTGTGTACAATCTAATAGATGGAAAAGAGATTGGAATATAATGAGGGGACACAAAGTACATCATGACATGTGTCATCATCAACATTTATGGATCCTTTCCCAATAACAGTCATGAAGAAAACATACTTGAAGATGCAACCATGTGGTGTGAGGCTCCTAAATCAAGAGGTCATTTACTAGAGTGAAAATTGGTGGATGCAAAGAGAGCATGACCTTTCATCTTGTATATTCCATGTTCCATGGTGGTTGATCTTGATTGTGAAGGTTTTAAAGTGGAAGAAAAGGATGAAGGCAACTAAATATTGTTATTTTGTAAATATGCTTCATCTCATCATGTCATGTCTTTGTGAAAAATGCACATTTTGTTTTATCCTTCTTAGATGAGACCCCTTAGAAGAGAGGTAGCATTTGAATGTGATTCATTGGCTTGCTTGTGTGATTTGCAATCCTTTTGTTTATATTTCTTACATTTTCCATTTGAATCTCTAGTGTTCGATGATGCAATAAGAGCCTATGATATGGAAGACTTAAATGAGATCATTTGTATCAAATTCTCATGCTACCAAGTGATTTATGTAGAAAAATAATCAAGTGTAGGAATAGTGAATATAAAACCAAGTGCATCTCTTGTGGCATAAAAGGTAGAAAAAGTATTGAATAATAAGGGCCAAGCTTTGAAAGGATGGAAAGAATTAATTGAGTGCCCTCTTTCAAAATACCACATTATGTCAATTTCAATTTGAAAGACTTGATTTTGGTGAAAAATTCTTGGATGCTATCAAAATCTCTAGGAGTCAAACCAATAATCTCATTTTCCAACCGAAATCCTCTCAAATTATCTTGCTTTCCAAGCAAGGATTCCAATTGAGTCCAGATTTGATTGGGTGATGTGCAATATTCAACATGAAAGAGAAGATCAAGAGACATAAACATGAATAATGTACCAAAATCCTCATCACACCTATTAAACCATTTTCTCTTTTTAGCAGCTCCTATAGTTTCAAGTTTTGTACCCATAGTCACTTTGTATAGCCTTATTTTTTTCAAATGTATCTCCATTTTTTTTCTAGCCATAATAGTTGTATGGAGTGAGTGGAGAAATATTTTGGATCCACGATGAAAAATTATATAAATGAATTGACAAAGCAGTATATACCCCCTCAATGCAATAAAAATCCCCTTTGATCCCAATAAACTTGCCCTGTTTGCATATTTTCCAAAAAAGAACCAAAAAAGGAAAATTTGAGATTTGATTGAAATAACAAAAACCTATTTGATTTTCTGTAAAAATATGCCTCATATCTATGAAGAGGATTGAATCAACTTTTTGATGTTGCAATAATTGGGAAAATTGAATAACCAAGTCAAAAGTTATGACCTCCCAAGAAAAAACATCTTGATTTGACTTTAGAGGCGTATAGAATTAATTAAAATAGAAATATAGAAAAAAAACCTAAACCACAAGATCGGGCTTAGAACCAGATTTCCAATGATATATGGATCACAAAAAATGGAGACCTTATGTGTAAGATATATACCTAATTTACCAAAAGTTGGACAATTTGATCTTGAGGAGAATCAGGGAGCTAATAAAAATTAGCACCCAGTCTTATGGCAGGTCAGGTGTTGGTGCTTGGGTAGGGGGCCCTAGATCCTAGTCACCCATGTGGTCAAGGTGGGGCTACACAACTCGAAGAGCGACATTGTTGGTTGAGCAACATTGTGGAGTGATCAGATGAGCTACATAGGGGCAACAGGCATGGGGTAGGTGAGAATGAAACATTCTCAAGAATATTTAGAAGGAATATTTTTTAATTAATACACTTTTGGATTTTTTTTTAAAATATCACCGAGATTTTTTCTGGTCATTACCAAAATTTTCCAAATCGTCAATTTTTTCCTATGTCGCATTTTCTTACACCTGCACAAACCTACATATTAATGGTAGCCATACCTGCACAGTAAAGTACAATATATGGATCTATGCAACAAATGGATTTCATACAATTTTATGGAATTTTAAACCCTCAAAATTTGAGCAAAAAAAAATCACCCTAAAAGTCAAAATCTTGTATTTTCGTGAAATGACTATCAATTCATAGGTTTTTAATCTCTTTGATTGCAATGGAAAGGTTTTTTTGCTCCAAGATGCACCAAGTGTTTTCTCAAGGTTGGATCCCTCAAATTTTGAATAGGAAGTTGCAAACCATATTAGAGTTGATGATTGAACCCCATAGCTCCTAGAAGTCACCTACAAGCAATTATCCTATCACAAAAGAGAGATCAAAGCAAGATAATGTGCTCAACAACGTGAGAAATTGTATTGATGCAATAACTTGAATGAATGATTACAATGAAAGGTGAATGCTTATAAAATCAAAATAGAAAACCCTAGATGAGGGTCTAATTAGATTGATACAAGTGGAATCATATAATTCAATGAGACAACATGCTCTAAATATAGCTCAATCTAATAATAAAAAAATAATCCATAAGTTTACCTTAAGTCATAAAAGTAACAAGTGTCTAATAATTAATTAATGATTAATTAATTATCTAGTGATGAACTATTAACTCCAACAATATATATATATATATGCATATGTATATACATAATCAAATATACATACGCATAGGCATACATATGTGGATATACATACACATACACATATATATATACATATACATATACATATATAAATATGAATATATACATATATATACACATACATACATATAAATGTATATATATATGCGCATTTACACACATATACATACACATACACACATACATATATACATATATACATGAACCAAAGATTTTTTTGGTTTAGGATGCTATGAATCTCTCGCTCAATTAGGATTTTTCACCTAAAGGAGAGAGAGATATCCCACACAAAATCTAAGTGGTTCACTCAAACTAATGCAAGTACAATGAAATTATGCCTAAATACAATGATCTAAATGAAACTGAATGGAGTGCACTTGGAAACAAAATGTTGATGCTGGAAGGTTTCAAAAATCACTTTTGATGGCCACTGGAACTCATTTTCCACAAATGGAAAATCAGTCCTGGTTCTAATAAATTTTGCTCCAAGATGCAAGTGTCATGAACTCACCAAACCCTTGTTAAAGTCTGAAGATATGTCAATGGCTGCTCCAAGATGCTTGCTAATTACTTGATTGAATGATTAAGGATGCTAAAATACTTGAATACTATGATGGATTGAATGCATGAATGAATGGAGGTTAAAATGGATAGAAAAACACTTATTTATACACACTTATGCCCTAATTTCCCAAAAATACATCACATGCCGACCTAAGGTCTTAATGAATAAAAACCCAAAATAAATTTGAATTTATTTTGAATTTTGTGCCAAGAGGGACTCATTCACCACCCATGGCGAATGGGTCCCACTCAAGGCATGCAAGTGGGTGTCGGGAATTAAGTTGTATTTAATGATATTTATCATGTTTATATTCAAAAATACACTTAATTATGACCTGTAAGTGCATAAAGGGGCCAAATAAATCATAAAAAAGGTGTAATTGGTGATGACAAGTCTAGAAAAGCATGAAATGTTTTTACAAGACTTTACAACACTATGAAAAATGGAATGTTTAGATGAGTTATAATAAGAAGAGTCTAGAAAGTGTAGAAATGTGTTACAACACTTCACAACACTTTCACAAGACATCATAAAGTCTTAATAATTTGAATATCCAAGACCTAATGTGAATGTATAAGTCACATTACAACATTAAATCTAAGCAGAATAAGCCAAGAATCACAAGAAAAAGACCTAAATGACCATGAAAATGTCCAAAGATCCATTTTTCTATGGTACATTTAGCCCCCACTTTAGTGAGAGGATGAACTTGCTTCAAACTCACACTAAAGTAGCCATGCATATCAAGAGGGGTCCAAATGCACTTATGCTAGCAAGATGAGACAACAACGATCAAGAGGGATGATCAAGCCCCCAGGATGAAGATCCCATGGCAAACCAAACATAAGAACAAAGGAGCACACATGAAAAATAAAAAGAGAAGGAAGAAGAAAAGGAAAAGTCAGATCAAGCTTTGATCATTTGTCCAGCTAGTTGTGGATCAAACCTAGGCTATTTGTCCAAAGAAGAAAAAATGTATACTCACTCTGGGGCGACGGAACTCATGGTTGTCCGCCGGGTGAGAAGGCCCAAAAAGTGAGAAAAATACACTCGGTTGTTATGTACTCACAAACACATAGGTGGCTATGGGGAAAGTCTTGCCTCAGAATGGGCTTCCTGCTCAACCATATCAAATTTATACCTCCTAATAACTTTAATAAAGTGCCACAAAGGAAAATTTTGGTTCGTGCTTCATGAGACAAGCAAAGCTTCGTATGATTAGAACTCATAAACAAGTAGGATGGCACCACAGACATGCAAGATGTGTTATGCAAGGTGGCCATATGAATGCAAAATATAAAATTCAAAGGGTGTTTCAAAGGAGTCTTGTTTAGTTCATGCAAGGTCTATCACTTAGGGAACATTATGTCTAATGTCTCCAAGAGAGGACCAATCAAAGAATAGAATATTCACAACTTATGGGGATGCAGTGTGTCGCATCAAGCCACTAAGATGAATGTAATATTCTAAGATATATCACACTTATGAAGGAAATCACACCCAATGTCATCCACAAAGTGACAAACGCATCATATGGAACAAGAAGGTTGCACTAAGAACCAAGAAAAATGAATAATGAATAATTTCAATGTATGCCCCCACTTTAAAGGAATTGCTACACATTGTTCTATGAGAAATTACTTTAAAGTAGCAAATGAAAAATGCAAAAATAAACAAGACATGAGAGCCAACTTGGAAATCCCTTATGCCAAGTCATACGTTTCCGAGTAAGGCTGCATCATGTGAAGGAAAAGGAACAAAAGAAAGAGGGGTTGCCCCCAAAAGGAACACACCAAACACATAAGGGTTCTATGGATTTTGGGTCAGTATGTTCATTACTAAAATGTTTTGTAAAGAGCTCGGAACTATCATCATTCCCTGAATACATAGAACTAGAAGAATGACACAAAGAGAGTGAAAACAAAAGAAAAATAACCATTCATTTTGGGTCAACATGGAAGAGAAATTGTGGTCTCAATGCTTTGCATCATCCCCACAAGGAAAACACAAGCAAATGAAAAGGAAAAAGAAAAAAAAGCTTTTGGGTCAACATGAAGGAGACATTTCGATCTCAATATCTTGCATCATCCCCAAAAGGAAAATAGAAGAAAAGAAAAAGGGACCTTTTGGGTCAACATGGAAGAGACATAGGGTGTCTCAATGCTTTGTGTCATCCCCAAAAGGAAAACGCAAAACAAAAGTGAAAAATCAAAAGCGATGTACAACATAGAGAAGAATGAAGGTAAAGATAGAGGAAGTGCACAAAGAGAGAAAATTAAACACAAATTATGGGGGAAAACATTACACACATGCAATCAAAGAAAAAGAAAAAGGAAAAAGGAAAGTGTAAAAGGCTAGTAAGGAAAATGCAAGTCAACCATCTAACAAGTCATCCAACTCCCAATCATGTTTAGTGTATTGTGAGGGAAGTTGACTATCCAAGGGGAAAATTGCAAGTGTCGAACTAGGGGAAGTACCAAGTTCATCACTCTAGATAGGAGATATCTCAGTGAAGCTCATAGATGAGGAAAACAATGTATTTAATTCATCATGTATCTCGTCATCATTTTTTTTTTTTTCTCATTGTCATCTAAGTTGATCACAATAGGAGGAAAAATGGTAATTTCCAATGAAGGGTGTATCAGGAGTTTCTATTTTGTATCAAATTGTTTGGTTGTGATGTTTGTGATGTACTATGCTTTGGTGGGTCAGGAGGAGTAGGGTGGTCAAGTATAGCTTCTATCAAATGTGGATTTTGATTGTCTTTGTTTTCTTCTGCATGTAACTGATGAGCAAGGAAACGATGATGGTGCCTATGTGCTCTAGCACCTTGGTTTCTTTTAATTCTATTTTGAATTTGTGTAGGAGTAAGAGCGAACTAGTCCATGATAGGCTCCTTTTCTTCCCAAAAGGGAGGAACGAAAGGAACCGAAGGAGGTGGGTCAATCACTTTCTCTTTTGATTTATAAACTTGTTTAATGTGGGGAGGCATGACAGGGTTGGTTTCATTATCTCTTGGGTGTTTAGATGATGAAGATGAAGTTTTTATTGTTGGTTTCTCTGAATGTTTGTTCAAATTTGGAATTAGGTTGAAGCATTGTCTCATCTAAGATAGGAGTGTAAAAATTTCACAGGGACATGTGGTGAAGAGATAATTCAGCTATTCGTTTGGCTTTGAACTTTTGATACGTAATGAAAAAGAAGTATTTTATGAGGGGTGATGGGTTCCATAGGTTCAGGCCAGAAGGCTTCCAAGGTAAAATTACCTTTAGAAGATAATGGATTGAAGCCACTATGGTGTACGGTAAATATCTCATTATCAAGCAGAAACTTCGAACATTTGTGAATGACTGAAGGGATAGCTTTCATCGAACAAAACCAAGGATGACCTAGCCTCAAATGAAACTGATCCAACTGTGGAATGATAGAGAATATTACATCCAATGTTTTAGGTCCTATTTGTAATGGGAGTACGATCGATCCGATCGTAGGGCATGCAAAACCATGATGTGTTTTAATCCATGTTTTTGGTTTGTCATAATCATCTTGATAAGGATCATGTAATACCAAAAATTATTCTGTAATCATGTTCTCACCACAGGAGGGATCTATTAATATCCCATTGGTGGGCTTATCATAGATGCGGTTGGCTAGGTAAAGAGGACCATTGAGAAGGTTTTTAAGTATATCATAAGAAGAAAAAGTAATATCAAGATTTTTTATGTTTGGCCCTTATGAGGGATAATTTCTATCGTTCCCACCATTTCATCAATAGGATTAACATGTGTAACATTTGGAGTAATATCATGATGTTCAGCATTTGTATCAACATTCATCACATCATTGTTTGAAGGTTCACTAGAATTGACAAATGAAACATTGTGTTTAGGCATTGGGTTGGTAAAAATTTGAAAATTTTAGTTGGGGGGAAACTAATGTATTGTCTGTAACATTAATATTTGAAACAGATAGACGACCAGAATCAATGAGGTCTTGCACTATGTGTTTGAGACACTTTCATTATTCTGTGTCATGTCCATTTTGGTGATGAAAATGACAATAAGCATTTGGTTTAAAGGTGGGGGCTAAAGGCTTGGTAGGATCAAGTGGTTTGACTATAGGAAAATTGATCATCTATTGTATCAATTGATTCATTGTGTTATGAAGGGTATCAGGTAAAGCGGTAAACTATCTCTTTGGGTCCCCATAGGTAAAGGGCATGACTACTTTAGTGACTGCCACTTGAGTATTAATAGGTGGAGTTGGTTGTGGAGGAGGGGGATTGAACTATAAGAAGACTTTTTTTGGTTTTCTAAAGTTTTGTGAGTTGTTGTGGTTGCTTTGTTCAGACTTCTCAGCTTAGATAGAAGTGGATTTTGCATCATGACTAGTAACTAAGTTGTGATAGTCACAAAGAGTTGTGCATAAATGCATGAAAGAAGGAAATTTTATCATGGTCAATTTATCCTGAATGTGAGTTTGTAATTTTTCAATAAACATATTTTGGTGATGTGAATCAGGAACCTTGACATCTATTTGAGCATACAATGACTGATAGCGTGAAATGAAATTAGTGACCTTTTCATCCACATTTTGTTTACACCTCATTAAATCAGCCATTGTCCTCTTGGGAGTCATATGAACTTGGAAATGACTTATAAAGACATCAACAAGCTCATTAAATGAAAAAATTGAATGATTGGGTAGAGAGGAAAACCATTCCAAGGAAATATCCTTTAAAGTCCTAGGAAATAGTTTAGCTAATAGTTTGTCGTCAAGGAAAAAATCATTGCATAAGGCAGTATAGGCATTTCCATGATTAGTAGGGTCTCCTTTACCTCCATATTTCTCAAACCTAGGCATCTCAATTCCTTGTGGCATCAGTGTTCTTAATATTTCCAAAGAGAGTGGGCTACTATGGACATAATATGTGGGTGGTTCATTTTGGCTTTGGTTTATGGTGGATATTTGTTGTTGCATGGAAGAAACAATGTGGAAGAGTTGTGTTATAAGAGGGTTACTGTACGTGGTATGGGGTGGAAGAGAGAATTTTGATGGAGCATAGGTAGTGTTAGGACAAGTGAAGGGGACACTAATAGGGGTGAAGGTGGTGGAGGATGGAACATTCGATGCCACAAAAGGAGTCACATGACTAACCTGTTGCATGGTTTTTGTAACTTGAGGGGTGGTATAGGTGGGTATGGATGCTACAGTTGAAGGAGGAGGAATATGAGATCCTCCTTGGCTAACCATAGTGTTTGCTGGTTGAGATGTGCTTGGGGTGGAAGAAGCATTTTTTTCAATATATCTAAACAATTTGTTTCATAACATCTAATCCTTCATCACTTTCAAGCATTTGATGGATGTTTTCTATAGCGGGAATGGTAGTGGTTGAAATTTTTTCAAGACACAAGTTATGTTGGAGATGTGCTAAGTCCTCGTGAATGTTAACTAATTTGTCTTGTGGAAGGGAATTAATATTTGTGTCAACATGCATTGTAGGGGAAGGCAAAGGTGTACTAGTGGTAGTATCCATGACTAATGCACAATTTTCAATACTAGGAGTAGGAGCTCTAGATAACCCAAGGTCCACAAAAAATGTGCTATCGGGGGAAGCCATGAGTCAAGAACTTCGCCTCACTAAAGTATTATCAATAGGGCACCAAACACTCATACAAATACCACAAAAGGTGGGGTGGATACAAATGCAATGAAAACTAGGAATAATAAAATGAAAATAATAGAAATTTTGTAAATTGAAATAGGAATGTAGCAATAGAAAACATAAATACAGAAAACACTGTGAAAATGACATAAATTATTGTGCAGAAAGTGCAACTGGATTGATTCGCCCAGAGTGGCAAATGAGTCTAGGGCTGATATTTTTTGTAATTTTTTAGAAAATTTAAAATGATTTTTATGCTTTTTTGATGCAAACCTAGGATGCAAATGCAAATTTTTAGTATTTTGAATGTTTTGAACTGCAAAAATGAAATCTATATGAGATATTGACTAATGCAATTTTGTAAACCCTAAGATGAAAAACAATGCAAAAGCTAATGTAATGAGTCCTAGGATGTAAATGCAGATGAAATTCAGAAAGATAACATTTGTTCAATATGCAGGTTCACCAAAATGAACCAAATATTTTTGTGGTTTAGGATGCTATGACTCTCTTGCTCAATTAGGGTTTTTCACCTAAAGGAGAGAGAAATATCCCACACAAAATCTAAGTGGTTCACTCAAACTAATGCAAGTAAAATGAAATTATGCCTAAATGAAATGAGTTAAAGAGATCGATTGATTATTTATGCAAAACCCAAGAAATATGAAATGTTTGAAAACAAAGTGCGACATGCAGAAATGAACTAGAAACATAAACAAATGAAGACAAAACTTAATGAAACTAAATGGAGTGCACCTAGAAATAGAATGTTGATGCTGAAAGGTTTTGGAATGTTTTAGAAATCACTATTGATGGCCACTGGGACTCATTCGCCATAGATGGAAAATCAATCTTGTTCTAATAAATTTTGTTCAAACAAGTTTCAGGATGTTGAAAACTGAAAACCTCATAAAACACTTTCTTCAGCCTAGTAGTTGGAATCATTCACCATTGATGGTGAATCAGTCCACCTACAAAAATTTGCAAATTTTGAAGTCAACTTTGTGGGTCCAGATCTACACTTGTCTTCTTGTCGGGGTGATGGAACTGAAACTACAAAAAATGGACTGAATGATGTCTCCAAGCTTGAATTAGGTATTTTTTGACTTGAATAGCTTTGATGACTTTTTTACCACTTTTCAACACCTATCTCTTTGAAAAATCTTCCTACAAGACCTACAAACACACATGCAAAGAGGGGGAAAATGGTTAAGGGTTAGAGTATAGGGGTTTGCCTTGGTCAAACCCCACTTTGGTAATCAAACCCTTAATAAAGAAATGAAATGAGAAAGGAATGATGAACAAATAACATGCAAGTGTCATGAACTCAACAAACCCTTTTTGTTAAAGTCTGAAGATATGTCAATGGCTGCTCCAAGATGCTTGACAATTACTTGATTGAATGATTAAGGATGCTAAAATACTTGAATACTATGATGGATTGAATGCATGAATGAATGGGGGTTAAAATGGATAGAAAAACACTTATTTATACACACTTATGCCCTAATTTCCTAAAAATACATCACAGGCTAACCTAAGGTCTTAATGAATAAAAACCCAAAAGAATTTTGAATTTATTTTGAATTTTGTGCCAAGAGGGACTCATTTTCCACCCATGGTGAATGGGTCCCACTCAAGGCATGCAAGTGGGTGGCAGGAATTAAGTTGTATTTAATGATATTTATTGGGTTTATATTCAAAAATACATTTTGATTATGACCTATAAGTGCATAAAGGGGCCAAATAAAGCATAAGAAAGGTGTAATTGGTGATGAAAAGTCTATAAAAGTGTGAAAGTTTGTTACAAGACTTTACAAGACTTTGAAAAATGGAATTTTTAGATGAGTTATAATAAGAAGAGTCTAGAAAAGTGTAGAAATGTGTTACAAAACTTCACAACACCTTCACAAGACATCATAAAGTCTTAATAATTTGAATGTTCAAGACCTAATGTGAATGTATAAGCCACATTACAACATTAAATCTAAGGATAATAAGCCAAGCATCACAAGAAAAAGACCTAAACAACCATGAAAATGTCCAAAGATCCATTTTTCTACAATACAATACATATATGCATATACATATACATATACATACATATGCATACACACACACATATATATATACATATATACAATACATATACATATACATATATGCATATACATATATATTAGTTTGTAGGAATATGTGAAGGTTATTCATAATTATAAATTCACTTTTAAGACACTAAATACATTTCTACATTGTTGATGTGTAATAATTAGTGTCATTACAAAAGAAGGATATGTTGTAGATTGATGATCTGTAAAAACAATACTAAAGGCCTTGTGTATTGAAATTTTTTTTCTAAATAATATAACTATGAACATCTTTTTTGGTGGGTTTTCTCCTAAAAGGTTTTCTACATAAATATGTGTGTCTTGTGTAACCTTGTGAATGTGTACTATTCCATTTATTTTCATACATGTTAGATATATATCATAAATGTTGTTGAATATCATATAATTACAATAATCTTAAATTTTCATCATCCAAGTCTATTTATCATCTACAATAGGGTCCAAAACCCCAAAAAAAAATATTATAGTACAAGGTTGTTGTTTAGGTGTTTACTACCTCATTGGAGTGCAAACCCTAGCATGTGCAGTGATAAACCCAAATAGTAGTTGGTTGGTTACATTTTTTGTATATTTGGAAAGGAAGGAAGACCTTCAAATATTTCCTAAGAAGATAAAACAACATTAAATCTATAGCTAATACATCAAGATCTAAAACTAGAAAATTCAATGTTTAGAACTTCAAGTTGTGGAAGGTAAAGATGGAGAATCTTTTAGTGGAGGGAGATCAGTGAACTATAGTGTTTGTTTTGGAAAACACCTCAAGTATGTTTGATGAATATTGGGTAAAATTAGATAAGAAATAAATAAGTACAATCTAGATGTCTATCAAATTATGTATTAATGAATGTGTCACAAGAATAGTTACCAAATTCATTGTGGAAAAGTTAGGTACATTATATTAGTCCAATAATTTAGTTAATAAAATTATTTAAAATATATTTATATTTTTAGAAAATGAGGGATTAAGACTATGTAACTAACCACTTGAGGTGGGAATTCTGGTTGATGTGTCTAGCGGTAATGGTGGTTGGTGTGCTGATGAGAGGGTAATGTCAGGCGGGGCCCTTGTTGCAGCTAAGTTGTGTGGGTCCCCTTTTGTGGCTAATGTTCTTTTGGAAGGGAAAGGGGCTTTGAAGAGTGTGTGCTCGATGCATTCCATGGTTTTTGGCTCTAAAAAAGTGGTACCTGGCTCTGAAAATTCAAGGAATGGCATGTCTTTGAACGGAAGTGATGGGACTCCTAATGTTGAGGGTATTGGGTCTGACAAGACGAAGAATTTTTTCTTATCTTGTTCCTCTCTTGAATGGTCAAATCTGTTTGGCTCTAAGCCTAAGGGAAAACATACTTCCCCCCAGTTCCCTTTGTTACAAATAAAAAGACTGGGGAGTACTCTATTTCGGTTCTGAATTGTATTATTGACAAAAGAATGTCAAATATGGACATGGCATTGTTGGGTAAATTTGTTGGTCCTCAGCCTCACATTGAGCTAGTTTGCAAGTTTACTTTAAGTCGCTGGAAACCTAAAGGACAAGTTGAAGTGGCTGCTATGGCCAAAGGTTTATTTTATTTTTCCTTCAACTATGAGGATGATTTGGTGATGGCATTGATGGGTGGCCCATGGTTCCTTGGGAAGTCTTCGCTGATGTTGAAGAAATGGGTGACGGGCTTCAATCCAGAATCGTGCTCTCTCTTGGTTGCTCGAGTTTGGGTTAG
Source organism: Sequoia sempervirens (assembly GCA_007258455.2). Classification (NCBI taxonomy): domain Eukaryota; kingdom Viridiplantae; phylum Streptophyta; class Pinopsida; order Cupressales; family Cupressaceae; genus Sequoia; species Sequoia sempervirens. Next base: position 86,581,152 of record VDFB02271358.1, on the reverse strand, counting down.
ACTACCTATCCTCCCATTGGAATTTTTGGATGAGGTGTTTAAAGGGATTTCTAGTATGTTTGGTTGTTTTTTGTCGATTGACCAAATGACAGCTTCTAGGAAGTGGTTGGTTTACACCAGATTTTGTGTGAATGTAGAGAATTCTACTGATCTACCTTCAATGGTCAAGATTAACTCTAAACTTGGGGTGTGGGAGCAGTTGGTTGAGTTCAAGTTGAATCCCTTTGCTTGCTTTCACTATAAAAAAGTTGGTCATTGGGCCAAAAAATGTCCTCTCAAATTTTCTAAGCAAATGACTAAACAACGGAGAGAGGTAGACAAACCTCCCATCAAGGAGGTGGATTTGGTTATTCCTCTTGTTTAAGAGGTGATGGTAGAACCTACTTCTTAGGAGGAGGTTCTTGTTGGTGTGCTCCCCTTGGAGGCTTCTGAGGAGACACTTCTAGATGAGGTGGATAAGGTTTTGGATTGTTAACCAGCTCAGGGGGAAATGAATTAGGTTTTGGGTCAGGTTGAAAAGGTATGTTTGTCCCCTAGTTTTAATGAGGATAGGCCTATGTTGATGGAGGACATCTCTTCTGTGATTGTTGTTTCTGGATCTCCCCCTGGGGGGCAGATTTCTCAAATTATGGTGGAAAATATTAAGGGATTGGAGTTAAAGCATGATGTTAAGGAGCTTGAGGAGTTGGAGGAATCGAATAATTCACCTTACACTCAAGTTTGTGGATGTAATAGGAAGAAACATTCTCCTTCGCCAGGATTTGTGACAAGAAATAAGCAAAGGTCAGACTATGGGTTTGAACTGAAGGGTAGAGGCTGACCTCTAGCTAATGTTGCTAGGGAGAAGGAGATTCAGATGGATATTGTTGATGGAACACAAAGAACTTTGTTGGATATGTTCTCTAAGAGCACCTTCCATAAATCATCATGAATATTATCTCCTAGAATATGAGGGATTGGAATCACCCTCACAAGCATGATCTCCTGGCTAATCTGGTAAGAGATCATCACCCTGATATTTTTCTAATCCAAGAAACTAAAATGGGATTGGATAAACTTTCTAGGTTGAAATTGAAGCTTTTCAAGGATTGTGGTATGCATTGTTCTGAGGCACCAGGTGCCTCAGGTGGGATAGGTACTTTTTGGAATCTTCAGGTTATTAGAGGTGTGGAGGTGTTTAATGATAGTAAGCATGTGGCTACTTCTTTTTTCCACCTTCATGATAAGTTTTGCTAGACTTTGTCTAATATTTATGCTCCTAATTGCAAGCGGGACACAAAAAGGCTTTGGGAGAATCTTGCTTCTTTTAAAGCTTGTTATAATGTTGGTAATTGGCTGGTTATTAGTGATTTCAATACTCCTTTGCATGATGTTGATAAGCTGGGTGGTTCACAAAATGTGGATGATAGCAGATTTGATCTTATGCAGTTTATTAATTATTCGACTCTTCTTGATTTGGATTTGAAAGGGGCTTCCTTTACCTGGTCGAATAGGCATGTTGGGAATACCCTTATCTAGGTTAAGCTAGATCGTGCTCTTTTAAATCTTGAATGGTTAGTCCACTATTCTTGCTCTCTCTCAACTCTTACTAGATTGGGTTCAGATCACTTCCCTTTGGCTCTGTCCATGGATTTGTTGGGTGGTAAGAAGAATTTTCCTTTCAGGTTTGAGAAAATGTGGACTTGTCATCCTGATCTGGGTAATTTGATTAAGGATTGGTGGAATATTAATGTGGATGGGTTGGCTATGTTTAGAGTTATTAAAAAGCTGGCTAATGTTAAGCTTAATGTTAGGAAATGGAATCTTACCTCTTTTGGCCATATTTTCTCATAAAAGGAAGGGGTTTCTAAGGAGCTTCATTCTATTCAGCAAGCTATTTAGTCATTAGGGTATGATCAGGATTTGATTTTGAAGGAAAATGTTCTACTTTCCAAGCTGCATAATATAATTGCAAAGGAGGAAGAATCTTGGAAGTAGCGGTCGAGGATCATGTGGTTGAAGAGTGGTGATAGAAATACTAATTTTTTCCATATGTTGACGTTGAAACATAGGGCTTATAATAGGATTAATCTGATCAATTTTAATAACCAAGTTTTGGAGAAGGATGTTGATTTGCATAATGTTGTTGCCTCCTATTTTGCTCAGTTGTTGTCGGTGGAGGGGGAGCTTGATTTGGTCTGTCAAGAGGATATTTTGAGGGATATTCCTTGGCTGGTGGATGATGAAGTCAACAAGCAATTAGTTTTTATTCCTTCAGCAAATGAAGTTCTGTGTGTTGTTTTATCCTTTGAAGGTAATAAGGCTCTGGGCCCTTATGGCTTTCCCATGTTATTTTTTCATTCTTTTTGGGAAATTATTGCGAAAGATGTTGCAGATACTAAGGATTTTTTTAGGTCGGGTACCCTTTTGAAGGAATTGAATTCCACTTTTATTGTTTCGATTCCCAAAAAGTTGGGGGCTACTTCTTTTGAGTAGTTTCATCCTATTAGTTTGTGTAATTCAATTTATAAGATCTTCTCCAAGGTTATGATGCTAAGGTTGTAAAAAATATTGCCTCTCATCATCTCTCCCTAGTAGAATGGTTTTGTGGCTGGTAGGAAAATTTTGGACTCCATTCTTAATGTTCATGAGAATATTCACTCTCTTACTGTTAATAAACAGGTCGGGTTTATCCTCAAGCTTGATTTACTTAAAGCTTATGATAAAGTGGAATGGGTATTTTTGTCTAAGATTCTTGTCTCCTTTGGTTTTTGGGAGAAAATGGTGGCTTTGGTGCATCAACTTATTTTGACTCTGAGGTTCTCTGTGCTCATGAATGGTCCTCCTTCTCCTCTCTTTGACTATTCTAGGGGTCTGTGGCAAGGGGATCCAATCTCTCCTATTTTGTTTATTATTATGGTTGAGTCTTTGGGTCATCTTATACAAATATCTGTTAACTCAGGTCTTATGTTTGGGTTAGCTCACTCTTCTGCTAACCTTGTTTGCTCTCATCAACAATTTGTGGATAATTCTATTTTGCTTGGGCATGATTCAATTAAGGAAGCTAAGGCTATTAAATGGATTTTGAAAATGTATGAGGTTTCTTTTGGGCAGAAGGTTAGCCTTTAGAAGAGTGTGCTTTTCTTTTTCAACACTTTGATTGCTAGATAGAATAAGATTGCTAGAATCTTGCAGTGTCAAATTGGTGAACTTCATGCTTCCTACTTGGGGCTCCCCCTTTGCTCTAAGGCTCCAGATTATTTATGGAGGGGGTTGATCAAAAAATTTAATTCTAAGTTGGCTAGGTGGAAGGGAGCTTTGTTTGGCCAAGCTGGTAAAGTTCAACTGATTAAATACACCTTTCAGAATATTCTGGTTTATGCCCTCAGTATTTTTCACATGTCAAGGAAATTTATGGATATTTTGGAAGGAATTCAAAAAAAATTCCTATGGACTAGTGTTGAAGACAAAAAAAGGACTCATTTGGTTGCTTGGGATGATGTTTGTCAGCCTAAAAGGGTTGGTGGTCTTGGAATTTGCAAAATTAGAACATTTAACATTTCCCTCTTGGGAAAACAATTATGGAATCTCTTGGATGCCAAAAGTGAGTGGGAGAAAACTTTGTGGAGTAAATACCTTCATGGTGATGTTGGGATTAGAGATTTTTTATCTCAAGAGTTTATTCCTCTGAGTGGTTTTGTGCTATGGAATTGTATGTTAAATTCTCAGAGGCTTATAGCTAAGGGTCTCTTTTGGCAGATGGGTAATGGGAGGAGTATTATGTTTTGGGATGATAACTGGCTAGGTAATGAGCCACTTAAGGATGAGCCAGGGGCTCAACCCTTTATGGAACTTTGTATGTGACAGTTTGGCAGATTTGTTGTTGATTATATTGAAGGAAGGTTGTTGGAGGAAGTTGCATGAGGTGGATCCTAGTTTGGAATGTCTTTATAAGGCTATCTCCTCAGTTCATATCCCTTCTCTCAACAGGTTTGTTTGGAAGCCTTCCTCAGCGGGTAATTTTTCTATTGCTTCTATCAATGACTCTTTTACTAGCTCACCTCCTTTCTAGGCTTCTATTTGGTCTTCTAGGTTGATTCCCAAGATCAACATCCTCTTTTGGCTCTTATGTCAAAAAAAAATTCTTACTACTGATAATTTGATTAAAAGAGGTTGTGTTATGCCCAATAGATGCTTTCTTTGTGAAAAGGAAGTGAAAAATACTTGTCATCTAATGATTGGGTGCAGTTATGTTGGTGTGATCTAGAATCATGTGCTCTCACTTTGGAATCTTTGTTGGGTCTTCCCTAGCTCTGTCAAAGATTTTTGGCTCCAATGGGTTGGCCCCTCTTCTAATCCTACTCTGCAGATTCTCTAGTCTCTCATTCTACCTCATGTGATTTGGGGGGTGTGGTTGGAATGAAACAATAGAATCTTTAGAAATGTTTCTATTTTGGCATTATCTGTTGCTTATAAGATCTGTGCAGGTATTAAGGAAAAAAAAATTCTGGAACTTCCTTTTTATGTTGGTCAAAAAATTAGTCTTTTTTCCTATGATATATCTATTGCTCAAAAGTGGAAGTTTCCGTGTGATGTATCTCTCCTTGTTTCCAAAGGGAAGTCCTCCAGAGATGATGTTGCATGGAAGGCACCACCTGATGGTTGGGTTAAGATTAATTTTGATGGCGTGGCTAAAGGAAATCTGGGACCTACAGGATTTGGGGGAGTGATTAGAAATTCTAATGGTAGGCTTGTCTCCACGGTGGCATTCCCTTTGGGAATCTAGACAAACCACTTTGCGGAGGTGGCTCCAGCTTATCATGGTCTCAAGTTGGCTCAAAGGAAAGGGTATAGGAAGGTTTGGTTGGAGGGTGACTCCTTGAATATTATCAGCAATTTGAAGAATACCTCTCCTCCTTCTTAGACCATTGAGGCCTTGGTCAAGGACTCTATTAATATTATCAATTCCTTTGATAATGTTTATATATCCCATATTTTGAGAGAGAGAAATAGGTTGGCAGATTTCTTTGCCAACTATGGTGTCTGTGATAGTAAGGAGTGGGATTTAAATGACCCTATTCCTTTTGAGGCTATGATTATTGTCAATAATGAATGCTAATTATTTGATGATCTTATTTTGCATGAAGGGTTGTATGTCCTTGATCACGTGGTTGAATGTCATGCTTAAAGATGTTAAAGGTTTGAGTAGGAGTGACGACTTTCACAAGGCATAGAGTTCTAATTCATTATTGTATCTCTATCTAGTGGCTGGCTTTGCACAGATTCTGGGTGTTTTTTGTCTTTGTTTCAAGAGACTTCTACTCTTTTATCCTATTTTGGATGGTGTTTGTCTCTTCTTCGAATGCTTTTGGTTGGATGCTTGGTCTCTACATCTTAAGTTTTTTTGTGATGGGTGGGGAGCAAAACCATGTTGAGTCAAAGTATTGTGATACCGTGAGGAAAAGGAAAGGGGTTTGGGAGATATTATAGAAGGGTGGCCTTACTCTGTATATGGAAAAATTGCATGGTAACAATCCCCAAGTCACCAATTTGGTTGTTCAAGGGTGGAAGGAGAGATCCCTGAATCTAGGTGGGAGGGAAATTTTGGTTGATGAAGAATTTATTGCCCAAATTATTGGTTTGGCCATGTAGGGCATGAAGGTTTACAGGGATAAAAAAGAATGAGGCTACTGATTCGAAGCTGGCTAAGAGCAGTGGCTATCAGAGGAGCTCTTTGAAAGCACTTTGGTGAGATTTGGTTGAAGAAATTATGAGGTATGTAACTCTGGAAGGAAAGTATACTATGATTAATACTTACCATTTCCTCTTGCTTAACCATTTATGGCACAAGAAATGGATGTCCTTCCCTTACTATTTGCTTATTTTGCTTGATACGGGGATTAAGGGGAATTTAAGAAACCCCAAGAACCTTGTTCTACATGTGGGGTTAATTCTCCTTATATATGAACATGTCAAAGCCCATGAGGTGCAAAAGACTCCTGCTGCCCCGCAGGATATTATGGCTAAGTCTCGGGAGGGTTATGACACTGATTCAAGTGGGTGGTAAGAAAGCTAAGAAGAGGAGGCTTATTTTTAATAAGGATTCGGAGTCAGATAGGGATGATGATGCTGATTATGTCTCGGATTCTTATGCTACTCTAGAGGAGGGTCCCATTTCCCCTATTGTGGGTCAGACTGGTAAAAGGAAGTTGGGGGTTAAGGCAGGCTACACGACATGCAGTGATGAGGTGGAGGAGGGTATTCCTATTAAAAGGGGTAAGGAAAAAAATGACCTTTATGGGGAAGCTTCATCTCCCCCCTACAAATAGAATTTTGCAAGACATGGAGGAAGGTAATCGGAAGAGAAAGGTGTTGATTGCAGACCATCTCCTGGAGAAGGGTTTCCCTCTTTCCTTGGTTGGTGGTATTTATGGTGAGGCTTCTCCAAGTGTTATTATTGGGCTATAGAAGTAGGGAAGGGAAAGAATTTAGGGTGGTGTTGTGATGGTTACCAGTAAAGAGGAAGTTGAAAGGCTACTTAAAAGGAAGGTTTTTGCGGAGGAAATTGTCTGCTCCATCTGGATGTTGAAGACCCCCATTCCCATTGGTAAAGGTAAGGATGTTTCTAGTGATAAAGCTCCTACTAGTCCTTCTGATGAGGACATTGTTGTGGGGAAGTGTATTAAGAATTTTGATAGGGAGGAGTTGTCTGATGTGTTGGGCTCAGCTCGTGATTCTGCTACTATTTTGTTTAAGTGGTTTAAGTGGTTTTTTCATGAGATCAACAGAACCAATATTAAAATTAGAGGTGTTGCTAGTAAGAATGAGGACACTTCTATTCAAATCCAAATTGATAAATTGATGGAATCCCTTAATACTATTTCTTACACTATGGCGGAGGAAACCACTAACCTAAAGAAGAACTGGGAAGGCAGATTTTCCTCCTTTGAGCAAAGAATTGATAAATTATGGAATGTAGTGATAAAAATTGGTGATGCCTCTAAGGCTGTGGCCATTCTGGATTCTGCCAAGGTGATTTCCCCTATGATTAGAAAGAAAAAGGAGAATGTGTCTATTGTTGATACTACTACTGGGGGTAAGCCACTAACTATGGATTGCGAGGGTAAGAAAGTTATTGGTAAAGGTAGTGTTTTGAGTGATGAGGTAAAAACGGGTGGGTTGGGGGCTAGAACCAGGAACAAAATGAAATCTTAGGCCAGAGAATCTATTGAGGTGTTTGATATGGTGGAGAACATGCATAAGATGATTACTATTGAAATGGAAGTTGTGAAGATCCTGAACAATATGTAGTGTTGCTGATTGGTTTCTGTCTTTTTGGCTACTTTTTGGTTGTGTATGTTGTCGTTGGGCTGATTATTGCTTCTTTTTTTTCTTTCTCTTTCAGTTGTTGTCTTTTGTAAAGGGTTTCGAGCCCCTTTAAAACCCATCTTTTACCCCTAATCAAAACTAACCACTTGAATAGCTTTAATATGGTTTTAAGTCAATTTTGTGTCAATATGATTTAAGATGGGATGAAGAGGGAAAATGAATTATCTTATTTTTCCCTTACCAAATGCATGGGATAACTTAGCAATGTTTATCAAAAATAAGGACACAATGCTTAAATAAAAATGTTATTGCCATTTTGTTAAGTGAAGAAACTAAAAATAGGTTAATGGATGATAAATATTATGATTCCCTTGTGGTAAGAGGTGGGTCTAATGAGAAGAAAGGTAAGAAGAATATAGGAGATAAAAATTATAAGGGTAAAGATGGGTCTACATGTCCAAGTAGGTCTAAAGTAAAATACTAGAATTGTAGAAAAAAATGTCCAAATAAAGGAGTGTAGGACCAAGAAGGATGATTCCTCTAATAAATATTTTGATATTGAAAAGTATAGTACTAATACTTTTGTATTTTCTAACATTGTTGGTGATGATTCCTATTTGACTTACTCATGTTATATTATATGGTATCGCATAGGGAGAGGAAATTGGATTATACCAAGAGTGATTGAGGGTAGGTGTTATGTTAGATGCATAGGACAAATGAGAGGGGGGGTGAATCAGTTGCATGCTTAAAACATCCAAACCCTCATTAGACCCTTATCATGCATTAGAAGAATGTAAACATATGAAACAGTAATGTAAACACATAAGAACACCATATTTACATGGGAAACCCAAGAAGGGAAAAACCATGGTGAGGATTAGCTCACTATATAAATGAATTGCAACACCAAATACAATAGGCTCACTACCCAAAAGAATGAAGGGATCACTATTAGATTAAAAAGAAGAAAGAAAGGAATTGTTACAAAGAGAACTCCATCTCAAAGCAACAGGAAAATCCACCAAAACAACTCTATGCCATTTGAAACCTTTAGCTCACTGCCTTCAGTAACTTCAAGTACACTAAAAATGTACACCTTTTGTTCACTTCTTTCAGTAACTTTAGTTACACTAAAAAATGTAGACACCTTCTTCTCACTACTTCTGGTAGCCTCAGTCATCAAATATCACACTCACATCACAACACTTGATCAAATTTGGCACCAAAACACACCACACACTTCCTCCAACACTCTACCTTTCATTTATACCATCCACAACCTTGAAAATATTCTCCAAGGTCAATTATGGACTTCAAAGGTGCAATTACAAAATAGGTCAGCACCAAACACTTCCATTGGTAGAAAGAAATGAAGAAAAACCATCCCATGGTTTAAGTAGGACCCAAATATAAACTGACATGTTTCACCATTCTTCCAAATACAAAAAACAACTTTTAAAATTATCGCTATGTTGTGCACTCTTTCACACATGCCCCACCAGAGGTAGAGACCCTCTCTTTGCTTGCTTTTGTTTTCTGCTTTGCTTTAGGTTTGACCTTCTCCCCTTAAGGGATAGGTTCCTCTGAATTTTGACCTTTTTCTTCACTTGGAGAAATTCATGCTTTATATGCCCTTAAGGTGATTTGAATGCAACACTTTGATCTCAAGTCATCATTAAAAAATCATGCTTTTATCTAAAATTTCTTCTATGGGCGAATTTGACTAAGTTTGGGAGAAGTTCAGATAACCCGACCTTCCTCGGATATTCCAAAGTAATGAGTCATCTCAAAAAATCTGAGGTAGCTTGTAATTTATATGGCCTAATCCCTACGGAGAATCTGACCTTGCTTGGATTCTCTGAGTCCATCTACATGTATCCCCAAGTCTTCAGATGTCTTTTCACTACATTTAACATGGGTAGGTAGGCGCAGTTAATGTGGTCTCAGTAGAATATTTAGAGGTTATTCAAATGTCATTTTATCATTTTGGATTTTGAGCTCATTGCATTTAAAGAGCTTATTCTTACTCCAAGATTGGTGATTGTATTTGTTGTATCAGCCCTACTATTGGCATTTTGACTTGAATCTTTAGGTGCACTTGGTTGATTGTCTCCCAGCTTTCACTCTTAAAAGGTAGGGTTTTACCCCTCTTTTGCTTCATGATTATGACCTAGCTTTAACTTTGTGTGGTGATTTAATGGTGATGCCTGCAATCTATCTCACTTTTATGATGGTTCATGTTAATGAATGTGTATTTCGATTGATTATATGAGCTTTGGTGTGTCTTATGGGAAGAGTCGACATTGTTTGTTGGCTCCTTTCAGGATTTTATGGTTTTTTCATGCACATTAGAGTTTTTTCCCATCATTGTCACCTGCTTGCAGTCATAAGCTAGGGATTTGTGTGTCCCATGACTTGGAATCTAAAGAAGGATGTTTTATTGAATCTTGTGTAGGGTGAAAATTTGAGAAAATATGCAAGCCAATGGTATGATGACCCAACAAAAGTGATAAGGCATAAACCTAGCCATTCTTGTTAAACCCTATTCATTCTCACCATGCCCTAACCCATTTCAACTTCAAAATCAATAAGGGGGAAGTGTTATCTTGATTGGGTTGTCTCGATTCATGTCATGCAATTTATGTTTAGACGTTGATTATTGGGCAAGAATGTGGGGTCATAAATTTGAATCAAAATATGAAGGTGACGACACTTAGTTTTTGCCCATGGGACATAACATAGAGGAAACCTTAAAAATTGCTCAAAGTTGAAGCTTCTCGAAAAATTCTCGCACCCTTGGATTTTCTGAGGATTAATCCTCTCAAAAAATCCTAAGAAGCTCGGATTTTCCAAATCCACTCACTAAATGATCGAGGGTTGTTTGGACGTTGATTTGACCGAGTTTAGGTTCGAGTCAAGCTTAAAGTGTGTCATTATGGATGTAAGAATGATTTCAAAGGATGTCATTTTGTTCAAATATTTTATCACACTGCAGATTCTCCAATGGAATTCCCTTCAAAAAATCCACCCAACCTTGGATTCTCCGAGTCCATGCAGGTGTGGAAGCCCCGAAGGTATAATGAAGAGATGAACAAAGCTTGGATGTGATAACATTAGTCATTGTGAAGTGATCATAAGTCATTAAGGAGTGGGGTTTTCAACTTGAATGTGTATCAAGATAGATCCCCTAAAAATTCCATCCTAGGATGGAATCTCTAAGCCTTAATCCGCTCAAAAAATCTGAGTCACCTCAAATTTTTTGCATCTCCTTCCAGTCTTCAAAATCTCCAGTTCTCATTTGAGTGAGTCAAGACTTAGATATTGCATCTTCGATTGCTAAGGATAAAATCATACGTCACTGCAAGAAATTGGCAACCTAGCATTTATGTGTAATGGGACCCTCAAGGATTTCATCCGGGGGTGAATTTTTTGAACTCTACTTCTTTCAGAGAATCTGCTCTGGGGCAGATTTTTAAAAATTCCTCCTACTCCTTGAAATCCTGAAATGCATGTGCTTTTAGGAGATTATCACTGAATTTTGAGATTAATAAAGAGCATTAATGATTAATAAGGAACATGTCATGTATCTTCTCTTTTTAATGTTGATTTTATCAATGATTAGCATCATGGTGATTATTATGTTTTTCTAACGGATGCAGGAAGATTTGAGTCTAGGGAAGACTACCAAGACAAAGGCTTCACTTGTGCAAGAAGAGGTCAAGAAGAGAGTGGAAAGAATGAAGTACGACTTCAAGGGGATATGGCATGATTCAAGGATCTCTTTCACATGGTCTGAGATGGCATGTTTACTATGATGATTTCCATCAAAGGATGTTCAGCAATGCACCTACCCAGCAGGCACAGATCATTACACACACAGGCTTGGCTTAGGTAGCAGGGTTTCCACCCACATTATTTTGCCCTGAATTGGTGTTAGAATGTGCAATACATTATGATGTAGACAAGAGAATAATAGTGGGTCCACAAGGAAAGGTCATGGCCAATCTAACTGAAGAATCTATAGCTGAGACCTTCAATATTTCTTCCCACCACAAGCTTATTAAGGAAATTAACATCAACGAGGTAGAAGATTTTTATGCTAAGGCCTCCTCCAGGACTTTGGATATAATGAACCATTCCTGGATTGCTAAACCAAAGCCACATTATTCTAAACTCCCAAAGCAATTACATAGGAGTGACTTCAAGATGGAATATCATGATATTATCACACTCCTAAGCAGGGTGATGGGATTGGAAGAGGCATTCACTTTTAGGACTTGGATGTTCTACCAAATCACTCAGATCATGGGAGGAAAGCACTATCATAGGGTAGGTATATTGAGTGACAATCTAGACATGAAATTGAGAAGTGTACAAGATACCAATGTGTTTACAATGACTTCCTACCTTTTCAACATGTTGGAAAGTAAGAATAAATATAAGGGCCCGAGTTGCAAAGGGGTCCCTAGAAAGGATAGAATATGGGATGTTTATCCTCAGCTCCAGTTCAAGAAAACCAATTATAGGAGAGAAAATGATTCTTTCTTCATGTACATCCCAAGATTACTACAGGGTGCTCTTCATGTAAGAATCTCAACAAATGCAATGGAATTGATCAGAAAATATGGGCAATGGTTCATCTAGTTTCAAAGATTTACATATGTTAGAATACAAGGAACCCATGCAGTACCAATTAGACTGTCAAGATATCCCACCAACAAACTCATTCTATTGGAAGTGACAAGACAAATGGTCACCTTTGAGACTGTATTATAGGATTTTCATAGGAAAGGGCTTGGATATGAATGCCCAATGAGAATTGGTACCCTGGAAGTTTTCCCTTCTCTCTAGAGTGCCCAATATTCAAAAAAGGAAATGGTATAGTTTAATTTATACTGACACACCAACAGGGACAATTTTGACCCTTATGGAAAGGCACAAAAGTTAGCCAATAGAGAATATAGACACAAGGACCACATAGAGGATTATTGGGCTAAATGTAGAGATGAGTTTGAAGTTATAAGAAGAAGGTTTTCCAAGTTTCCCTTGAAAATCATCAGGCTTTACAAAGTAAATCAAGTGCCAGATCAGGTGGATGAGGGTGAAGAAGACCTTGTGCAATATCATGACTATGAGCCATACAGAAACCAACCTCTGCCACTTGTCAATTGGTCAAAAGAAGAGGTGGTTGATCTTGATTAGGTGACTAACCCAGTAAAGAGATATTATAAGATGCGGGTTAAACATAAGGTCTTGGAGTTACAAACGGATGGTACAAAATTCAACTATGATTTAATGGGAAATCTTGAATCCCATTTGGAGGAAGACACAAAGGCCACAAAGGATGATGTTGCAGAGCCTCAGCATGGGGATGATCAAGAAGAACACATGCCTCTCACTTTGAAAAGGAGAACAAGAAGTCAAGCCCAAGTGAAGAAGGCTGAGAGGCAGCTCATGTCTAAGACAAAGAAAACTTCCAAAGAAGCTACTAAAGAAGGAGAAGAAACTCCTCAACCTGCCAAAAAGAGGAAACTAGTGACTAAAGGAAAAAAGATGGCCAAAATGACTAAGACCATTGAGGACATAGTTACTTCTCCCAAGGTTGTGGAAATTGAAAGCTCTAGGAAAAAACGTGGGTATATGTAAGGAGAAATTCACCAAAGCAGGGGGTGTCTCTTGTGGGAGAGTCAAGAGTTGAAGCTGAAAAGGTGCATACTGAAGAGGCACCTACTGATGATCTTATAAAATAAATGGAGAGAACAGCTCCATGAAATAATTCCCCTTCCTCATCCCCAACACAAAATGTATCAAATAATCTAGAAGATGAATCCCTCATAGAACATGAACAATTGGGTGGAGAAGAAAGCATCCCTGATAATTTTGATGAAGAAATACAAGGTGAAGAGGTGTCAACTCCAAAGGATGGACAATTGAGCGACCTTGTGAAGGAATTGAAAGAGAAGGAGGTGATAGGTAAGGAAGCAACATCAAAATTTATTGTAGAAATGTCTTCTTGACCCCCAATAAGTGAACATATTGATGTACCACACTCAAAAGGTGAGCACAAGGATAAACAAAATGAAGGAAAAGAGAAACCATAAAAAGAAGGGGATAATGAGGATGTAGAAGATGTTACAGATAACCCTTCCAATGATCAAACAAAAGGCACTGAAACAAAATGGCTTGCTGCCCTAGAATGGCTAGAGAAAAGACTGAAACAAAAAGCTATCATTGTGGAAGATGAAACTCTAAATTGGGACAAGTTCCTTGAGAACTGTGGAAAACCTGAGAGAAAAAGAGCTAGAACTATCTCTAAATTTGCAAGAGATGAATTTAACAACACAATTATCCATGTTGTTATTCTCATAGAAAAAAATTACAAGGATGAAATAAGACATGTTGTTTACAAAGTACAAACTATCAATCTAGGTCCATCCACAAAGGAAGAAGAAAAGGAAGATTTTCAAGAGTCCTACCAAGAAATTTTGAGGAGATTAGATAAAGAGATTGAAGAGAAGGAAAGGTTGCAGAAGCAACTTAATGAGGTATATAAATATGTTCAACATTTCATCAAACATTTGCAATCACAAAGAAATGAAGGGCCTACCTTCCTTGAGGGATTGTTATCCAAGGAGGCAATTTCAAAAATTGAAAGGTTGAAGTCCTCTATGAAAGATACACAAGAATGGATGCAAAGTGTAAGTGATAGGGGAGATGAAATGATTGAGAAGGTATTATAGATGTATGAGAGATCATCTTTTCTCTCCCAAGATATGGCTCATTTTCTCACTGAATGAAAAAATCCTAATGATGCAGATGTCAAGGAATTAGAGAAAATACTTGTAGTTCCAATAGAGGTTTTGGTAAAAGAAGGTGTCCTCACAATGCAGAACACTCACATAGTTGTAAGATGGATAGAGGCCTTCAAATTCAGAGATGAACTTAAGATGAAGGCACCAAAGAAAATATTGAAAGCACAAACCAAGGTAAAGGAGGTCTTTAACAGTTGCAATGCTTTTCTAGAAATTGTTACTGGAAGGAGGAAGGTTGGGCAGAAAAATCTGAATGTTGGCCAATTACAGAAGTGGTGGTATGAAGTATATTCTCCAAGTATTGAGGACCTAGTTTTCAAAGACCAATTGGAGGATGTTGCAATCTACATATCCTATCTAGATAGATATCAAAGTTTGTATGCTAACTGGGAAAATAATTTGACTAAATATGCAAAAGAAATAAATTCTATAAAGGCAAGGATTGATAAAATATCTACCCCAACCCAGACCGACCTGGAACCAGTCCTTAAGAAAATCAAAGAAATTTCTGGAAGAAATGAGGTGGACCAAGGGGAGAAAGGTGACCCAACTTAGCTACCTTAGAGAATGTGTTTTGCATGTGAAGAGAGGTAAACTAGGCCTTGAATTATGTGCCAAGTGGAGTATTTATTGCAAAATTTGACTTTTTGAGGTTGTCCTTTAATAATTTATTGTAAATTTAAATTAGGGAAATTTGAAATATGTTTGGTCGACCTTCTTGGCTGACCTAGAATGTAAACCCTAATTTGGGCAGCCCTAAGTTGTAATGTCTATAAATTGGGGTTTTTTCCTCATTTGTTGAGGTTAGACAGTTAGAGAAAAAGTTAAAATTTTAGCTAAGAGCTCTGAGAGGCATTGTAATACTTGAGATACTTGAATTATTGCACATTTTGGTGAAGCAAATACATTTGAAGACATTGTTCTTTGGCATTCTTCATTTTTTTCTTTCTCCATGCATGATTCTTATGCTTCATATTTTGATGAATTGCTCTATGTAAGTTATTTATGAATGATCTTAGAAATAGTTGCAGTTTAATTGTGTTCATTATATAGTATTTTAAGTGTTTGAGCAACCCTTGGTCCATACTTTTAGCAGCTCGTTGATTGTAAGTTGTCATGTAAAGTTAGCCTAGGCCTATATCTTGTTGTGCTAAGTTAAATTGTGGGTATTTATTCATTTTAATTACCAAATTTGGGTTGATGTGTAAATTCTTCACAGTCTGAAAATTTGTATGCCTTAGGAGATTGCACTATTTCTATGACATTGCAAATTTAATCTAGGTTTAGCAAGAATTGGTTTGAAGGGTTGATCCGCTTTCAATACTGTGTTATATTCATGATTTATCTTAAAAGTTAGTTTAGAATAAATATCTCTTTAATCCTTTATCTTTCTTTATTTATGTAATATTTGGGTTAATTTAAGATTGAAAAGCATCAATACATTGCTATATTTGATGAACTTAGAAATCTCCAGCATTTGTTTGTAAAGCCCTTTGTGGAAAACCAACAATTTTAACATTATCTCTAAGCTATTTTATTGCAATGTCAAGACCTAACATTAGAGACCTTGGGGTTATCTCTTAAGGCTTGCTGATAGAGATTTACCTTTCAAGAGAGATAGGATATCATATTTCATCTGAGTTGTTTCTATGTAGAAAACACCATCAACACGCTGACATGTCAAGTCAATCAAACCTATAATAACACCCTTAAACAATTAAGTTCATGCTTCTCCAGATCCAAAAACAACTCGTTGACTACAGAAAAAGTCACACCACATTTTGAAATATTCCATCATCAACATATTATCTAACAACACTGCTGCAACCACATATAACTGAAGAACACTTTTATTTTTTGCAACCAAACACACTGGTATAGAAATTGAACTCACTAACCAACCTTGTGGAAGACCTTAGCACCTAAAACCTCAAAGGAAATCAGATATAGATAATATAAGAATTTCACCAAATACACAAGGTAAGAAACCTCAATGCAGAGAAATGTGGAGCAATCCTATTCTCCCAGACATCCTTATTCATAGTCCACACACTAGTGAACACAACTTCATGTGCAATACGATCTAGAACCTTAGACTCTAGATATAGAACCTCTAAACACCTTTTATCAATATATCCAAATTGCACAAGCATATCTTCAAGACTAAAGAAATGCAAAGCAAATTACAAAACACATCTTTGTCACACTATTCTCTCTCTTATTCATTTTTTTCTCAAAATAACTTGGAAACCAAGTGACTATACTATATCTACAACATCACAAACACCTTCTCAACACAACCATAACATCTGTAACACCTTTTCAACATGAAAAACACTTCCTCAATCATAATCATACAACCATACTAGAGATAAAACCAGTAAAAACACTAATGCAACACTCTCTAACAAATACATCAATGAAAACAAAGACATTCCAACAACTCCATATCTTCAACAATATCCCATCTACTCTAGAAATTAGCATAAATGACAACATTAATGAAAAGAATCCAAAAATTTCCCCCTTTTTCATTGATGGAAACACCTAATGAAAAACCATCAATAACAACAACTCTAATCATCAATACAAACAACACTCCCCCTTACACAGGAACTTAACTCTTCTATACTTATGGTTTTTGTTGTCACATGAACTGAACATGGGCTTCATCATTCCAATGACACAATGGAAAAAACCTCAAGGTGTGGGACCTTGCACATATGAGGTTGAATCTTTGGAGAAGGTTTGCTTCCTCTTTCAATCCAAGTGTAATGTGTTGGTATGACCCAACAAATGAAACCCTACCACTACCCTACTCTAACAGCGCACAAGGAAAAGAGGAAGAAGAAATGCATGAAAGAGAAATGGGGTGTGGGAAACCAAGATGGAAAATTTGTTTCTTCTTGACTGAGATTGCACAACACTGGTGAAGAGGGACCAAGGTACTCACATAGATATCTATTTGGTTGATTCCCAAAGGAAAACATGGAGGTTAGGGTTTAACAGGGTGTTGGAAAGAAATGGATATTCTCAAGCAACAACTATAAACAATTTAACTCAAACATATATGCATGGAAAGAGAGAAAAAACACTTAGATATTTAGCTAATTAATATACACAAACATAAACAAGTTGAGAGGAGACATGCTTGATTGATTTCATTGATATAGAGGAAAAAATTCAATCTTTACAATTACAGAGATGCAAGAAATGCATGTCTACCAAAGAAAAACCTTGGAGGAGCTAGAGGAAGAACCCTTGAAATGAATACATTTCTTTCCTTTATAGATCAAGCATAACTTAGAACCACAAACCAAACCCTAACCCTAACTAGGGTTAACAATAAATTCTATGTGTGAAAGAAGGAAGCCCTCCTATGAAAATCATGATTAAGGAATGGATTTGTCAGAAAGGTAAACAATTAGTAATAAATGAGCATGGGCACCCATAAAATCCACTTGTAGAAGTTAGGCATAGCAATAAATGTCATCCTTGGAGCCCAAAAGTCAAAACAAGATGCTCAAAAAGTGATTTGAGCATTAATAGTGTCACCTAAAAAACACACCAAATCCATAGAAAGCTTAGGGCATTGAGCCCAAAAGAAAAAAATTACTTATGCATTAAATGGTCTAGAGCTGCAAAAAAAGGCATCTTTATTGGAGTTCAGGCATCGGGTCTACTTCATTTTTTATGCACATTGGCGTCAGACTATCGGGGATCGGGCTTTGGGCATACTACCTACCGCATGATAGAAGAAAGGAAAAGAGAATGTTGGAGTGAATTGTGAAGTCAAAAGGATCACCCCTTTTGGGCTTCAGGAGTTAGGAAGGAGGCTTATGCCTTATCGTAGATATGAAAAGGATAAAAGGGAAGAACGAGGGCCAAATTCCAAAAGGAGACATCGAGGTTCGAAGGGAAGAGTTACCTCTTACCAAAGAAAGGTAAGAGGTAAAGGAGAAGATCAAAGCCTAAAGTCTGAAAACCTAACACAACCAAATTTTCAAAGAAAGGAGTGAAAGTGGGAAGGAAGAAAGGTGGAAGATGAAAATTCGATGCCCAAAAGCTAGAGATGAGATTTCAGAGGTCAAGAGGAAGCTCTACTTCCTATGATGAAAATATGGAAAGAGATAAAAGGGAAGCCCAGCCCCTGAAATCCAATAGATCAAGACAAAAAAAAATTGAAAATACTCCTCGAGACTTTGGTGATCAAAATCAAGGCTTAAGGCTTACCAAAAGGAAGTGATAAGGGTTAAAGAGTAAGGTTGAAAGCTGAAACCCAAAATACTTAAAAGGGAAGGAAAAGGGGAGAAAGAGAGGAGTGAGAGTGATGGAGGAAGAATGTGAGTTGTATGAAGGGAAGAAAAAGCCCAAAATATTGAAAACTTAGGACATAGCCAATTTTAGGACCCTTCAAGGAGAATTCATGAAGGATGGCCCATCTAGGATCTCTAAGATTGATTATCAATGATGGGTCATCAAAGGGTGGCATGAAATTTCAACATTTATGGTGATTTCTATAGGATGATTTCCTACTAATCATGGAATCCAGAGGCCTTATTGGTCCATTGGGCACATATTAATGAAGGAAAAACTTCAATAGCTAGGCCTCCTTAAAGCAAAAAAAAACATGTGTAGGTTGCACTTGGAGAAAAGAATGGAAACTAGGAACATGCATTCCCTTAAGGAGAATGTAGAGTGTGCAAAGGCACTTCATGGAAAGTAAGATATTAACAATATATACATTAAACTAACAAGAAGAAAACAATGGAAATTTTCCTTTGTCAAAGATGAACCTTCTGAAGGAGCTGATCTCCCTCAAACCATAGTTAAAGACCTCACCCAGCTGCAACCATCGAAAACCACTACTAGCATGCATGTAACTACACAAAATGCTTGAAAGGTGAAGGATCACTTCACTGTAAACTTTTCCATTGTAGAGGAACCTTATGATGCAAGTTTCAAATTCAATTGACACTGGTGCCTCATTTGAACATATAGTAGCAGGAGTGAACATTTTTGAAGATAGGTCAACATCTTAGAGAAAAACTTCTATAGAGGGAAGATAACTCTCCTCACAAAAGGATAGGTTATTACTATGACCGTTAAACTCCTCATTGTATGAACTGGAAGAGAAAGTAAAATTTTCCAGCTCACATGTGTTGAGCCCTTTTGTTGATCTACATAAGGAATCTCTTCTTCATGCACCTAAAATGAAAAGCTTTAAAGCTTAGGCCTAATATCAAATTGAGCAACAAGATCATCACTCTTTAGGAAAATTTGTGGCTGCTCAATGGTGGGATTTTCAGCATGTTGGTCCCACATGAAGCATTATAACTCAGTCACATTATCCCTAATGTCAAAGGTCACATATTCACCTTGAATAAATACCTCATATTTTATATTGCTACATTCAGGGATAGCAAAAAACCAACATACACCATAATTACTTGTATTGATGCACACTTCATCAACACATACCTCAGATTTGTGAAACACTTCAAATGAAGCACTAAATTCTTAAAATTATCTCTTTATTTTGATTTCTTCTTGGAAACTAGTTGTAAGAGAAATAGACTCTTGGTGTGTAATGGTTTCCACATCCTTTGTTGTCCCTTCACTCTTATGTTGTTTCCCACGAAGCTCCTCTTTTGGGGGTGATGATTTGACGTCTAAACCTAAACAAAAGGTTTTTATAACATCCCAAAAGAGGTCCTCCACTGCAGAAATGCAGACCTCAATGGACTGGGGATCTTCACCCACCATAGCAAGGAATAAACATGTTTCTTGTTGTTGCTCCAAAACCTTGGATTTGTCTTCACCCGTCAATCTAAAACCAAGTTGCTCATATTCCTCCACTAATGTAGGTATAGGTGATCTTTGCTCCTTCTCTTCAACAAAATGAGGGAATCAAATGAGAGGATTGATTCGTCCACTACATCAATTTTTCTCTTCCTTTTTGGTGTCTTGTTGTTGTAAATGGTCATCTTCAATTGTTTCTTGCAATAGACCAAGACACTCATTGTCTAGAGCATATGAAGGCTCATCAACAACCACTATACTCCTATCCAAGAACTTCTCCTTCTTATATTAATTTGACCAATCAGTATCCCACACAATAGGTCCACCTTTGAAGAGTGAAATAGCGGTAGGGGGAGAAAAATGGTCAAAAGGGCATTGGAAATATTGTTGAAGCTCAAGAATGGGTTGCTCAATAGCAATAAAAATTTGAGCCTCATCAAGGATAGGTTCTTGTGAGGAATGGAGGCTCTCAAAACTTTGGATCTCCAACATAGGAGATCTACTTGATGCAATAGGAGGTTCAATAGAATTTTCAACAGGCAGATTAGGATTCTTGAAACTAACAGATTTTTGTTTATATATCTCCTCCTTAGAATTTTTTTCTAGAATTGATGGAGGAGCTTGTCAAAAACTAGGCACACAAGGAGTTGTCTAAGTCTTGGGAAATTGTGTAAGAGCAAGGGAAAGTTTGAGTTGCTCTTTCCTAGAAACAACATCCCTTGATATATACTCCTTTTTTTGTTGCCCTCTTTGTGCCTCCAATTGTTGCTCATGCCTCCACTGAGCTTATAACTTTTTTTGTCGAGGATAGTGAGCTTGAGGAGAAAGCTCATCCTACTATGGGAAAAAAATCTTATTTCCCTTGATAAGATTGATTAGCCAAATACTTTTTTTGTAGGTCAAATATTTGTTGATCCTTAAGCTCAACAATCTACCTATGAAGATCCCTCAACATGGACATGAGTTCACTCTCATTTTGGGGATGAAATGAAGAATAAGAAGCTTCCTAGGATTTTTGATTGGAATGTGTAGGTATCCAAGAAGTTTGAGCAAGGGGGTGGGTGGTAAGCATTTGAAAAGGATTGATAACCCACAATAGCAGGGTTTTATAAAATGAAAGGGGAGGAATAACCAACCTGATATGGTTGATTGGGAGGTACAAATTTGGAATTTTCATGGTATGAGGGATTATACATATGGTCTCTATTATAACTTGACATATTTATGCATGAGAATGATAGGAAACACTTTGAAAACTTAAAATGAAAGTAAAGGTATGCCCAACTAGAGATTTTGGGTACATACCAATAGAGTCATTGAAATGAAATTTGCAGTTACCAAGTGCTTGGAGAACTACCTCCAAAGGCTGAAATATTGAAGAATGCACCAACTCCTCAATAGAATGAAGTCAAATTGTTGCTTGAACTAGCAAATTTTTCTTAGAGTCACCATGGTGTTTGAGATATGCCTCCAAAGACAAGGTGTACTAGAGAAAACAACAAATTTTGCAAATAGAGAAATTAGTCCCACTGAGTGTGCTAGAAATTGTTGTCACATGAAATTGCACCTTTTTGAACATAGGGTTTATTATTCCAATGACACAATGGAAACAACCTCAAGGTGTAGGACCTTGCATGTATGATTTTGAATCTCTAGAGAAGGTCAGCTTCCTCTTTTAATCCAAGTGCAATGTTTTGGTCCAACCCAACACATGAAACCCTATGACTACCCTACTCTAATAGCTCACAAGGAAAAGAGGGAGAAGGAATGAATGAAAGGGAAATGGGAGGTGGTACAAAAAGGTGGAAATTTTGTTTCTTCCTAAAAGAGATTTCACAAGAACACCGATGAAGAGGGACCAGGGGACTCACACATATCTCTATTTGGTTGATTCCCAAAGGCAAACATGGAGGTTAGGATTTGACAGGGTGTTGAAAGGAAAGGGATATTCCCAAGCAACAACTATATACAATTTAACTCAAACATAGATGCATGGAAAGAGAGAACAAACACTTAGATATGCAGGTAATGAACTTATACAAACATAAAAAAAGTTGAGAGGAGGAAAGCTTGATCGATTACACTAATATAGAGGGAAAAAAACAATATTTACAATTGGAAAGATGCAAGAAATGTATAAGTCTGCCAAATAAAAACCCTATAGGAGCCAGAGGAAGAACCCTTGAAATGAATACATTTATTTCCTTTATAAATCAAACATAACTTAGAACCAAAAACCAAATCCTAACCCTAACCAGGGTTAACAATGAAGTCTATGCATGAAAGAAGGAATCTCTCTTGTGAAAATAATGATTAGGGCATGGATTTGTCAAAAAGGTCAACAATGAGCATGGGCACCCATAAAATCCACTTTTAAAAGTTAGGGGTAGCAAAAAATGTTGTCCTTGAAGTCCAGAAATCAAAACAGACCGCTCAAAAAGTGATTTGAGCATTAATGGTGTCACCCAAAAAACACGCCAATTCTATTGAAGGGTGAGGGTGTCAGGCCCGAAAGAAAACCTTTACTTATCAATTAAATGGTCTAGAGTTGCGAAAAAGGAATTTTCATTGGGGGGTCAGGCATTGATCCTACTTCATACTTTATGCACATTGGTGTTGGACCATCGAGGATCAAGTTTTGGGCATACCGCCTACCACATGCTAGAAGAAAGGAAGAGAGAAGGTTGAAGGAGAAAATCACGAAGTCCAGAAGGATTGCCACTTTTGGGCTTCAAAAGTCGAGAAGGAGGCTTAGGCCTTATCACAAAGATGAAAAGGGTAAAAGGGAAGATTGAAGGTTGATGTATGAAAGGAGCCATTAGGGTTCAGAGGGAAGAGTTACCTCTTACCAAAGAAAGGTAAGAAGTAAAGAAGAAGGTCGAAGGTTGAAGTCTGAAAACCTGACATAACCAAATTTTCAAAGGAAGGAGTGAAAGAGGGAAGGAAGAAAGGTAGAAGATGAAAGTTCGATGCTTGAAAGCCACATATGAGATTTTGAGGATCGGGGGTTGGGAGGAAGCTCTACTTCTTATGATGAAAAGATGCAAAGAGATAAGAGGGAAGATCAACCCCCAAAATATGATAGATCAATACTTAGACAAATCTTGAAAAGCCTCCTCGAGACTTTGGCGATTAGAGGTAAGGCTTAAGGCTTACTAAAAGGGAGCGATAAGGGTTAAAGGATAAGTTTGAAAGCTAAAATCTGAAATATTAAAATGAAAGGTAGAAGGGTGAAAGAGAGAATGAGCGAGAGTGATGGAGAAAGCATGTGAGTATGAAGGGAAGTGAAAGCCTGAATCTTGAAAAGTTAGGACTTAGCCAATTTTTGGACCCTTTAAGGAGAATTCATGCAAGATGGCCCATGTAGGATCTCTTAGATAGGTTATCAATGATGGGTCATCAAAGGGTGACATGAAATGTCAACATTTTTTTAACCAACATTCTCCTCCTTTGACATCAATGGAAAAGGGAAACACACATACTTTATTTTCTCTTCTCCCCTTTTGACAACACTCCCATATATGTGTTATTTATGCACTACTCATTTTTTACTGCTCTTAAATTTTAGCTTTCTCCTCCTTAGGGGCATAATATATGCTCCATCTAACTGCACCAATTAAGAACACTACTACCTACTCCCCCTGAGAGGTAGCCTTCATCAGTCTGAAACAAAATAATAAGTCTTGAATTGCTCCACAAAATTGATGCACAATCTTATTCATCTAGTTGAAATGAGGGATGATAACCCCTAACTTCTATGAGAGATACTCAAATGTATCTTTAGGAAGAGCCTTTGTGAAAATATCTACAACTTGATCCCTTTTAGGCACATACTCTAGCTTTACTTCATTTTTGCAACCTTCTCTCTTAGAAAGTGGTACTAGATTGAGATATGCTTTGTCCTTGAATGCATTACTGAATTCTTTGAAATCTTAATTGTACTTTTATTGTCACAAAGATATAAATAGGTTCATTATATGAAATTTTGATATTCTTCAATGTATGCTTCATCCACAACACCTATGCGCAACAAGGTGCTACAGAAATATACTCTGCCTCTACAATAGATAAAGATACTAAATCCTAATTTTTTCTTAGCCAAGAAACCAATATGCTTCCAAGAAAGAAGGCACCTCCACTTGTACTTATTTTGTCATCCACATAACCTGACTAGTCTACATCAATATAGGCACTTAAAGAGAAATCAATATCCTTTGGGTACCATAGACCATAGTCTGGAGTGCCCTAAATATATTTGAATATCCTCTTTACTACTGACACATGTGATTGTCTAGGATCTTCTTGAAATCTGGCCACAAGACAAACTGTATGCATGATATCCAATCTAGTTACAGTTAGATACAATAGTCCACCAATAATTGATTTTTACTTGCTTTGATCAGTCTTAGGAGATTCATCATTCTTTCTCAACTTGCAACCAGTAACCATAGGAGTACATACCAGTTTAGAGTCTTCCATTCCAAACTTCTTCAACATTTCCTTGGCATACTTTGACTATGAAATGAATATTTATTTTTCTATTTGACTGATTTTAAGCCCAAACAATAAAGTCATCTCCCCAAACATTGACATCTCAAATTCATTTTGCATCTCTTTTGGAAACTTCTTACACATTACCTCATCCTCCAAAAATTATGTCATCAACATATACAACCACAATCAATATTTGATATTTTTCAACATTAAAGTAAATATTATTGTTTATGGTACCTTTATTGAATCCCTATTGCAACAAGTACCTATCCAATCTTACATACCAATCTCTAGGAGCTTTCTTCAGTCCATACAATGCTTTCTTCAATCTAAATACCATATTAGGATTCTCTAATAATTGAAAGCCTTCTGGTTGTTCAATGTATACCTCTTCTTCCAACTCACCATTCAAGAATGTAGAGTTCACCTCCATCTGATAAACCTTAAAGTCCTTATGTGTTGCAAAGGCTAAAATCATCCTAATGGTCTCTATTCTTACCATCAGAGAAAATTTTTCCTCAAAATATATTCCTTCCACTTGTGAGTAGCCCTTACACATAAGTCTAGCCTTATTTTTGACAACTTCTCCATTCTCATTCAGCTTGTTCTAAAATACCCATTTAGTGTTGGAAAAATAAGGACACACAACTAAGAGGGGGGGTGAATTAGTTGTGACAGAAACTTCAACTTTTCTAACTTAACTTTAATCTCAGATCTGATGAGTAAGCAAATAACCACAAGAAATTAGCACATCAAAGAGACAAATAACACCAAGATTTTTTATGTGGAAGCCCTGTTAGGGGAAAAACCACGGTGGATGTTAGTCCACAAGATTATACTCTGTTAAAAGTATAAAGAGAAATAATAAGGGGAATGCACATGCATTCAAGCACACTGCCTAGAGCTCACTGCTCAATTACAAAAGAGGACTCACTATCCAACAATACAGAAATATGGATTAGATCCACAGAGTATGAATTGAAAGAATAGCTTCTATACAAGCCTAATTATAGTTCCAATTAAGCTCAGAAAACCTTCTTCACACTTTCCTCAAACTTCTTTACTCTTTGCTCTACAATCGAATGATAGTGACACTATTCACACATTTACACTTTCTCTAGCATACATTCACACTTATGCACACTCTAAATTCACTCAACCAATCACCCTTATATATCCACTTCATGAGATTTCATCACAACTTAGTTGTCCAACAAAATAAAACATATTTTCAATGTCGTCCCAAATTTACAATTAAATTTCCAATGCAAAACCACCAAGGTTTCCCACAACATAATGGAGACCCAAATTAATATCTCCAACACAAAAATACTTTAATTAATTTCGCCACAAAGATCCACAACATGTTACCACCAACATGTCGGCCAGGAACATGAAAAATGAGCATGCGCAAGAAAATATCTTCAACCATGAGCTCTCTGAGTAATGTGGATGTACCACAAAGATAGAGAATGATCTAGAGACATCCAAGAACACAACGAAACAATAGAGAAGCATCCGCAACAACTGAGATTATCAGAATTACATAATCTTCATTCAACAACACTGACAAAGACCACAAAAACACTTTCAGACCACAACACAATCAAAACTTCACACAAACCTCTGAAACTTCTAGTAGATGATCTAGAAACATTCAACAATAAACCCTTTAATCCACATTAGCTAATCATCAACATATAGAACAAAAAACCTTCTGCACAGTTCCAGTGGGAACCTAGAACACTTCCTTTTACAATTTTCTCAATATCCTCGAAATATACATCATCTAATACACCAAATGCTAATAGTGTTGACATCAATGACAACCACATATCAGCAACCATATCCACAATATCCAACATTTAGTTCCTATTAAATTCTTCTTTGGGGATCTTGGGACTAATTTCCAAGTCTGATTCTTCTTAATATACATCAATTCTTCTTCCATAGCTTTGGTCCAATTCTCATCCTTACATGCCTCAATCACTATCTTACGTTCTACCTTGGAAAGTAGACACAAATTTACCTATTTTGTTGTCATAGTAGCTTTTCTTTTTGTCAACACACCTCTACTCTCTTCACCAATGATCTAGTCTTCAAAATGATTCTTTTGCACATACTTAGGAGTCTTAGGAATCCTTTCTCAAGCTTCTTTCTCTTCAACCTATATCTCCTTTTCATTTTCTTTTGTTTCTTCTTATTTGCAAGAGGACTCATCAAATCCATATCCTTTTATTAGTACTGAAATTTTATGTGGTTCTTCATCTACTTTGACACTTGCAATTTCAAATATCTTCTTCAACCTTTTTTTGTAGCACTGGGAAGCCTTGCTTCTTGTAGAATATCCAAGGAATATTCCTTCATCTGACCTTGCATCAAACTTTCCCAAGTTTTCTTCATCTCTCCTAATATAACATTTTCTTCCAAACACTGAAATATTTGACAATAGGAGTTCTTCCATACCATAGTTCATATGGAGTCTTTGAACTATTTATTCTTGCTTGTACTCTATTGAGTGTGTATACTGTAGTATGAATAGCTTCTCTCCAATAGGCATACGGTAGATTATTTGCTTCATCATTGTCCTTGTTGCTTCTTGAACTGTCATATTCTTTCTTTCCACCAATCCATTATGCTAACGAGTTATAGGAGCTAACAAATTCCTCTTTATACCATGATCTTCACAAAAATTGTTAAACTCATTGGAGGTGAACTCTCCACCTCTATCAAACCTTAAGCACTTGATTTTCATATCCATTTTATTCTCAACCATGGCTTTAAATGCTTAAAACTTGTCTAAAGCTTCTAATTTTTTTTAAAAAGGTTAACCAATTCATTCTAGAGTAATCATCAATTAAAATCATGAAATACATGTCACCTTAAAAGCTTTGTGTTCTTGTAGGTCCACATAGGTCTGTATATACCAACTTGAAAGGTCCTGCGATAGAATACTCTTTGATTTTGAACCTCTTTCTTGTTTTCTTTCCAACTTGACATTCCTTGCAAACTGCATTTATAGGCTTTGTAATTCTTGTCAAATCTCTCATAGCTTGAGTAAAGTTGATCCTCACTAGACTATCGAAATTGATGTGACATATTTTTCTATTTCATAACTAACTTTCATTGATTTGAGTCATAAAGCACTTACCAATAACACCTTTGAGCTTATAAACATTCTCATATGTCCTTGTTCCTATAGAAAACAAAGTTCTAGAGCTTCCTTTTCTGATCTCACAACCATCAGCTTGAAACAAAAGATTATTTCCCTTGCTACACATTTTTCCTATACTTAGAATATTATGTCAGAGACCCTTTACATAAAGAACATCATTTGTATTATGCTTTCCATCAAAACTAATTGAACCTTTTCCACATATCTTAGCAGATGTATCATCAAAAAAATTAACAATACCACCTTCAAACTTCTCAAGTTTAAAAAAATTACTTTTATCACCTGTCATATGATTGAGCATTCGTTGTCAATTATCCAATGATTTTTCTCCCCTCTAGCATGAAAATCAGTCACCATAGTTCCTTTGATGTTGTGACCTATTTCCAGGACAATTCTCTTCATACATCTTTTAGATTTAGTAGAATTAGTCCTAACATTTAGAGCCATGAAAAAGCATTCATCATTTTCATCATTCGGGTAGTCAAATTCATCATCAAATATGCTAGCATCTTCCTTAAAATAATAAATTCTCTTGATAGATTTCCCTTTGTTAACCTTATATTTGTCATTTGAAACTTTGGTTAGACATCTTGAAGCATAGTGACCTATCTTTCCACAATTGAAACATTTTAAAGGTAACTTACCTCTATATTTTCTAGTTCCCTTTTTCAATCTTCTTACAAAATTTGCTTCTATTTCATCAAGATCATCTGGATTGGATTCATCATTCTTATCTATTTTGATAGCCTTAAAAGTAGTCTCTTTTCTTGAATCATATTGACCAAACTCTCTCAATTCAAAAGTATTTAAAGCACCAAACAACTCATCTCTTGAATAATGATCTAAATTCTAAGCTTTCTCAATAGAAGATTCTTTAGAGCTATAAGATTTAGGAAGAGTTCTTAATACCTTTTCGACCACCTCATTTTCCTCCAATTTTACACGAAGGCCATTGATGGAATTCACAACTTTATCCACACTATGCATGTATATTGCAATATCATCATCCTTTGAAATCCTTAGGGTTTCAAACTTAGTCTTCAAATTCTACATTTTTGTTTGCTTGGCATTATCATCTCCTTCATAGATACTTTCCAGCTTCTTCCATATTTATTTAGTAAATTTGTAGCTCATAACCTTCACAAGTTTTGAATTAGAAAAACCACTCAAAAGAGAATTCCTTGATTTTCCATTGCTCTCATATGCTTTGATCTCATCATCAATTGGCAGACCATTAGTAGGCATGGTATATCCAACTTCAATTAACTTCCAATCTCCAAACCCTAGGGAAACAAGGAAACCTTGCATCTTGGTTTTCCAAAATACATAATTCATCCCATCAAACAAGAGAGCCTCCTTCCTATGCACCATCTAGATCTACCTCAAGTGGTTAAGCTTCTTCCAATGAACCTTTCTCTGATACCAATTGTTAGATGCATAGGACAACTAAGAGGGGGGCTGAATTAGTTGTGTACTTAAAACATTCAAACCCTCATTAACATTAAAACCCAATTAGACCCTTATCATGCATTAATAGAATGTAAACATATGAAGCAGTAATGCAAACACATCAGAACACTAGATTTACATGGAAAACCCAAGAAGGGAAAAACTACAGTGAGGATAATCCCACTATGTAAAGGAATTGTGACACCAAATACAATAAGCTCACTGTTAGAGGGCTCACTTCCCAAAAGAAAGAAGGGCTCACTACCAATTTCTCACTGTCAGATTAAAAAGAAGAAAGAATAGAACTGTTACAAAGAGAACTCCATCTCAGAGAAATGGGAAGATCTACCAAAAAAATTATAACTATTCGCAACCTTCATCTCATTTCCTTTAGTAACTTTAGGTATGTTGGAACCTTCAAAAAAATTCCAAAATTTGAAGGTGCCATGAAAATTTTGATTGCAGCATTCAGAAACACACGGGTAAAATCCACTCTAGTGACCTACTTTGAAAAATCACAAAAGGGAGCCAGAACAATTTCATACAAAACTGTCTTGCAGGAGTGTTCATCTACCATATGTGAGTTTGCATGCTAGTTTTCAGATCTATACGATTTGATTTGAAAAAGTTTCAAGGTGACAAGTTGAAGGGTTTTTGAGAAAATTTGCTATTAATATAGTGAAAATTTTGTTAAAATAGTCAACTTTGAGGGTAAATATTAAGTAAATAGATGAGGATCATAACAAACTAATTGGTGCCTTCGATTCTCTACACCAAATTCTACCTCCATGCCAATTTTTCAGGATGTTTGGACATCATTTGGTATTTTTTCAAAATTAAAACCAAATAGAATTTTACCTAGTTTGAACACTATATTTTCAGAACAGCTACAAAAGGGCCAACTTTGGCACTTGATATTTGATGAAGAAAGTAAAACGATGGAAAACCCTCTTGCACATGTATTTACCATGCTTAAATGAGATAGTACGCAAAATTATAGCTTCTCAGAATCACATTGGATATTTTTTCAAAAGGCGAAAAGAATGGATTTTAATTGAGTTTGACAGGTGTAGTTTTTTAGAAATGAATAAGTGGGAAACTTTGGGTATTAACTATTTTTTATTCTGACAAATTCATTCCAAACTATTTTACAAGCATGCTCTTCTATCACAAGTCAACATATTGGCAAATTTTTGTGGCTCCAAGAGAAATTATGAGAAGTTTTCTAAAGCAATTTTGGAGGCAATTTCATCTATTCATAGTACAAAATGAAAGTTGGTAAAAGAGACTCCCAAAAAGTGTTTGAATCAGGTAGCTTTAAATTTTCACAAATAAAGGGAAAGAAATTAATCAAATTGAATGATGCAAAAGCTTGTGTCATTCATTCAATTAGGAATGAGGAAGTATATTTTGATGAAGACATTCATAAACATGCTCTAAGGCCTCCTGGGACTATAAATTTTCCAGTACAATCTTGGTTTCCTTCTACTAATCAAAAGGCTATTAAAATATTTGATACTAAGCAGACAATACTTACCAAATATGCTCAAATATCTTATCAATAGGCTGGTGAATCTCAAAATAAAAGGTTTCATATAGTTTACATCAATAGGAGTGAAAAAGTATTCATTGATATAGAGATGCTATATAACAATATGGATATTCAAATTGACAAGAAACAAAGGATTTTCATCAACTTCAGAACAACTTAATATCGCTAGTCAAGAAAGCACCCTTAGCGGAGGAACAAGAAATCATGGGAGACATCATTATATATTTCATAATGCTTCATGAACATTCAGTACCAAATGATTAGTGTGCCCAAAATGAGCAACATTGGGGTTCTTCGGTTTAAGCGAGATGACTTAGAATCGACTTAACAAACTTTTAACCCTTTATATGTTTTCTGAGTGGGTGATGATAAAGGAATTTGTATGGCATTTAAATTTTTAGCAAAGATGTGAGGACGTAGATTCTAGTGTAATATTTGTAGGACAACATAAGCCACGTCTACAATAAAGGAGGCATTCAAAATGAATAGACCTGTGTTTTTCATATAATGTGGAAGGATTCTTAGCCTCTGTTGTGTAAGGTATGAAGAATAACAAAGCAATACATGACTTGTACAAAAAGAAGGAAATGCAAGACCCACACAGTCTGTGCAGTGAAAAGGAAAGAAAGGTGTGATTCATATTGAAGGCGAACTACACACATGTATGATGATCTGTGTTGAGAGGGAATTTTTGGATGGTTCACTCACAACACAAAGATAAATTATTGACTTCCACATTCAGCTTTAAGCAAAGAATAATTATAGAATGATGTGTAAGATAATCAGAAGATTTCACAATGAAGTGTGATAGCTTGAAATATGCATTTGTGTATTATAAGAGAGAAATGGAATTATCAATGTAGAGACCATGTACAACACTAGACAAAACAATAAGCACACCCACAGTTACTAAACATTTCACTGCACGAAAAGAAGGGGATCACTAGTGAGGATGTGATTTCGCGCCTCCAATTACATGTTACGCTTTGAAATTGGCATTGCAATGCGGAAGCTTTTTACTTCAACACTTCCAAAAGAAAATGTATTGATGATAATGTTTGTTAATGTACTTTGTGCTTGGCCAAATGATGGCTATGGAAAGACCTCATACATATGACTTTGATGAGCAAGAATAACAAAATGTTACCGCTTTACCGCTAGCAAACCCTAGTGGTTGTGCGGTTGAGCGGTGAGTCTTCCCGCTTTACCACAGGGGGTCTCCAATCTTTGTGTGGGTATACGGTGAAAATGGAATGCTTGTGGTGAAGGTGGCAAGCAGGTATGCGGTAAAATAGAGTGTTTGTGGTGGATACAGAGAGGTAATTATTTGAATGGATATGTTTTGGAAGATAAAATATAAATTTTATGGGTGATTGTTTCAATGAATGTACACGAGTAAAATACAAAGTGAGATATTTTCACCAAGAGTAAATATAAACGAAAAATCACGAAAAATCACTCGCGAAAGGATTAAAGTATTGTGAAATATTTTATTTTTCATGGAAATGCAAATTATTTTAATACAATCAAATGTCTTGCATGGGAGAAGAAAAGGGCATCTTTTGGGAAATAAATATGAGTATGGAATATATAATTTTAAAAAGTAAATTTTGGAAATATTTTCACCGAGGAGGTTTAAGAGTGGGTGATTATTTTTTCCAAAAGAATATATTTTTGGTGAATGTGTGAAAATGAAATTTCCAGCAAGCAAAGGGATTATAATTATGATTATAATTTATTTCACTAGGAATTAATGTTAATTTAAAGATATGAAGGGTTGGACCAAAAAAAAGAGTTGTACTAGACAGATGTTGTGAAGGGTTGTAACCCTAGGGATGGCAATGTATATATGTCAAATAAAATTGTTTCATCAAGAGGAGATTATATTAGATTAGAGATAGGAGGAAGTAGTAGGCGAATAGGGATAATGTCTACATTTCAAAAGACCATGATGCATGTATAAAATTTTGGAGGAATCAATGAAAGAACTTTGATTTTGTGTTATCATTCTGGTATCATTTTTTTGTTGAATTAATTGAAAATATTATCAAGTTGTCTCCAAGGTTGATATTTCTTTGTTATTTAAATTGATATATCAAGTATATACTCAATTTATCAATGCACATTTGTTGTATTTGTGTGGTATGATTGGTTGGTTCTTTCAAGTAAAGATTAAATCCTTCAAGTCATTCACAGTAATTTGGAAGTATCATTTGGATCACTAAGAAGAACTTGGTAATTGCATTCTTGCATGTTTATACAAGTTATAAACTAATATTTGTATGCCAAAAAATTAGAATTTCTGCCAAATAGAAGACACTCATCTTATACTTTCATCTGACTTTGTTTTACCCATTAAGGCACTAGTCTTGCCCATTTTTTATAAATTCAAATTTAGACATCTGTTAACTGAAAATATTGATCTTTACCTTGAGATTACTTGTACAATATTTACCAAATTAGAATTTCATCTCTCCACTTCTAATTGCCATTGTAGATAGATTTCTTAGGGAATAAACACATAGTTCAAGTTTGCTCCATTTACATAGGTATACCTACCTAGGTCTGGCAAAGCCTAAAGAGTAGAAGGTTCAAATTCATCATTTGGCCTTGTACATTAGCCAAAAATGTTGTGAGAGCTTGGAAACCTCTCGTGGTTCAAACCTATGTTTTTGAGACCTAACAAGGTACACTAAAAATGTAGACACCTTCTACTCACTGCTTTCAGTAACTTTAGGTACACTAAAAATATAGACACATTTTGCTCACTACTTCTGGTAGCCTTAGTCATCAAATCTTGCACTCACAACACAACACTTGATCACATTTCACACCACACACTTCCTCCAGCACTCTACCTTTCCTTTATACCATCCACAACCTTGAAAACATTCTCCAAGGTTGGTTATGCACTTCAAATGTGCAATTACAAAATAGGTTAGCACCAAACACTTCCACAGTGGAAATAAGTGAAGGAAAACCATGTCATTGGTTAACTAGGACCCAAATATACATCGACACACTTCACCATTCTTCCAAACACAACAAAAAACTTCTTCAATTAGCATTATCATCTCAGGTCATCTAAACATGTATTAACACCCTTAAATAATTAAGTTCATGCTTCTCCAAATCCAAGAACAACTCTTGGACTACATAAAATTTTGCACCACATTTTGGAATATTCCATCATCAACATATTATCAAATAATACTATTGCAACCACATATAACTAACAAACACTTTTATTTTGTGCAACGAGACACACTAGCACAGACATCCAACTCACTAACGAACCTTATGGAACACCTTAGTACCTGAAACCTCAAAGGAAAGTAGATATAGACAATATAAGCACATCCCAAAATTTGAAAGATTAGAAACCTCAATGTGGAGAAATACAAAGCAATCCCATTTCCCCTAGACATCTTTGTTCATATTCCACACACTAGTGAAGACAAATTCCTATGCAATACAATCCATAACCTTAAACTCTAGCTATAGCACCTCTGAACACCTTTGATCAACATATCCAAACTACACAAACATAACTTCAAGACTGAAGAAATACAGAGCAGAATACAAAACACCTATTTGTCACATCGTTCTCTCTTTTATTCAAATTTTCTCAAAATCTCTTTGAAACCAAGTGACTATACTATATTTGCAACATCACAAACACCTCATCACAACCATAACATGTGAAGCAACTTTTCAATACCACAAACACTTCCTCAATCATAATCATGCAACCATACTAGAGATAACACCAATAACAACACTAATGCAACACTCTCTAACAAATACATCAATGACAACATAAATATTCCAACAACTCCATATCTTCAGCAATCTCCCATCTACTCTAGAGGTTGACATAAATGACAACACTAATGAAAATACTCCAACAATCTCCCCCTTTTTCATTGATGGAAACACCTAATGAAAAACCATCAATAATAACAACAACTCTAATCATCAATACACATAGCACTCCCCCTTACAAAGGCACTTAACTCTTCTATACTTATGGTTTTTGTTGTCACTTGAAATTTCACCCTATTGAACATGGGGTTCATCATTCCAATGACACAATGGAAATTACCTCAAGGTGTGGGACCTTGCATGTATGAGGTTAAATCTTTCTAGAGATGGTCCACTTCCTTCTTCAATCCAAGTGCAATGTGTTGGTCTGACCCAACACATGAAACCCTACCACTACCCTACTCTAACAACACAAGGAAAAGAGGAAGAAGAAATGCATGAAATTGAAATGGGAGATGGTACACCAAGATGGAAAATTTGTTTCTTCTTCACTAATATTGTACAACATTGGTGAAGAGGGACCAAGGGACTCACATAGATCTCTATTTGGTTGATTTCCAAAGGAAAACATGGAGGTTAGGGTTTAACAGGGTGTTGGAAGGAAAGAGATATTCTAAAGAAATAAATGTAAATAATTTAACTCAAACATATATGCATGGAAAGAGAGAGAAAACATGTATATATTTAGTAATGAACTTACACAAACATAAACAAGTTGAGAGGAGGCATGCTTGATCGATTTCATTGATGTAGAGGCAAAAATTCAATCTTTACAATTGCAGAGATGAAAGAAATGTATGTCTGCCAAAGAAAATACCTGGAGGAGCCAGAGGAAGAACCCTTGAAATGAATACATTTCTTTCCTTTATAGATCAGGCATAACTTAGAAACACAAACTGAACCCTAACCCTCACTAGGGTTAACAATGAATTCCATGCATGAAACAAGGAATCCCTCCTTTGAAAATCATGATTAGGTCATGGATTAGTCAGAAATGTAAACAATGAGCAATAAATGAGCATGGGTACCCATAAAATCCACTTGTAGAAGTCAAGGGTAGCAATAAATGTTGTCCTTGATGACCAAAAATAAAAATAGGTTGCTCAAAAAGTGATTTGAGCATTAATGGTGTCACACCAAATCCACAGAAAGGTTAGGGAATTGAGCCCAAAAGAAAACCTTTACTTATGCATTAAATGGTCTAGATGTATGAAAAAAGGAATCTTCATTGGGGGTCAGGCATCGGGCCTGCTTCATATTTTATTCACATTGGCATCGGATTGTCGGGGATCTGGCCTTGGGCATACCGCCTACCGCATGCTAGAAGAAAGGAAGAGAGAAGTTTGAAGGAGTGGATCATGAAGTCCGAAAGATTGCCCCTTTTGGGCTTCAAGAGTCAGGAATGAGGCTTATGCCTTATCACAGAGATGAAAAGGATAAAAGGGAAGACCAAAGGCCAAAGTCTGAAAGGAGCCATCAAGGTTTGGAGGGAAGAGTTACCTCTTACCAAAGAAAGGTAAGAGGTAAAGGAGAAGGTCAAAGCCCGAAGTCCAAAATCCTGAAACTTAACCAAATTTTCAAAGAAAGGAGTGAAAGTGGGAAGGAAGAAAGGTGGAGGATGAAAATTCAATGCCCGAAAGCTATAGATGAGATTTTGAAGGTCGGGAGGAAGCTCTACTTCCTATCATGAAAATATGGAAATAGATAAGAGGGAAGCTCAACCCCCAAAATCTAATAGATAAAGACTTAGAAAAATCTTGAGAAGCCTCCTTGAGACTTTGGTGATCAAAGGCAAGGTTTAAGGCTTTCCAAAAGGAAGTGATAAGGGTTAAAGGGTAAGGCCAAAATCCAAAACCCAAAATACTTAAAAGGAAAGGAAAAAGGGAGAAAGAGAGGAGCAAGGGTGATGGAGGAAGAATGTGAGTTGTATGAAGGGAAGCTAAAGCCCAAAATATTGAAAACTTAGGACAGCCAATTTTAGGACCCTTCAAGGAGAATTCATGCAAGATGGCCCATCTAGGATCTCTAAGATCAATTATCAATGATGGGTCATCAAAGGGTGGCATGAAATTTCAACATTTATGGTGATTTTTGTAGGATGATTGCCTACTAATCATGGAATCCAGAGACCTTATTGGTCCATTAGGCACATAGTCATGAAGGAAAAACTTCAATAGCTGGGCCTCTTCAAAGCAAAACAAAACATGTACAAGTTGCACTTGGAGAAAAGTATGGAAACTAGGAACATACATTCCCTTAAGGAGAATGCAGAGTGTGTAAAGGCACTTCATGGAAAGTAAGATATTAATAATATGTAAATTAACTAACAGGAAGAAAAAAATGGAAATTTTCCTTTGTTAAAGATGAACCTTCTGAATGAGTTGATCTCCCTCAAACAATAGTTACAGACCTCACCCAGCTGCAACCATTGAAAACCACTGCTAGCATGCATGTAACTACAAAAAATGCCTACAAGGTGAAGGATCACTTCACTGTAAACTTTTCCATTGTAGGGGAACCATATGATGCAAGTATCAAATTCATCTGACACTGGTGCCTCAATTGAACATACAACAGTAGGAGTGTGTTGAACAATACAACTGAGAGGGGTTAAATCAATTGTAGAAAATTTAACCTTTAAAAAATTCAATGAAACTTAGATCAATCACAAATCCTTAACTCTACTAAAAATATTAAACGTTAAGTGCAAGTGCAGAAACACAAACATAGTAACACTAAATTTATGTGGAAAACAAAATAAGGGAAAAAAAACTATGAGGATTAGCTCACAATATAAATAATATCAAAACCGATTACAAAGTCTCACTGCCAGAGAAAGGCTCACTGCCAAAATAGGACTAACTGTTTGAATCAGGACTCACTGTCGAACAAGGTTTAACCACCTAGAAGGCTCATTTCCATAGAGATAAAAAGAATATAGAAGAGATATGCTACAAAGAGAAGACAATATCAATGCAATAGATATTTACACCACAATTCACTCAACCACTTGTAGACATGCATGAATGATAAAGTACACCTTTAGCTCACTACATCTAAAAACTCAACATTTAGAATTCGCACTGATCTTTCACACTCACATCACATACACACACTGATTCACATCTACTTCACATCTATCTACTCTATTTCTTTGCACTTATCTCTTTGTACATCTTTCACCACTAACTCATCCTATATTTATACCATCTTCAACTTTAAAACATATCCAAAGTTGACCATCCATCATTAAATTCAAATTAGGTCGGCACCAAAACATCTTAGGGTGGAATTATAATGAGTGCAACCCAAACACACACTTTATGAGGAACCAAATAGGTCCCAACATGCTTCATCAACTTTGAAGGTAGTGTTCAATACACGGTTGGCCAAACCAATGTAAAACACATGCATTACTTAACACGATCCAATCCTTCTAGACACCAAAATTATCTTCAACACAATCATAACAACTTAACTCTAGAACTGCAAGTCATAAGACTCAACCAAAAAGAAATCCGGACCAACAACATTTCTCCCGAACTTCAACCAGATACATAGAAAGGCACCGTTCACAACTGGTGAACACAAATTACACTGTATAATAAATCATAAGACCAAAAATATGGACATAGAAACTTCCAATAACCTTGATCAACATATCTAAACCACACAAACATAGGAGAAAAACCCAGAGCAACCACTGAAAACCTGCAACCATCCTCCATTACAGTTTTCTCAATATCTTGGACATATACATCCAATAACTTGCATCCATGGCATCAATGACAACAACAACCAGTTGATAACCAATTAACCAGTTGACATCAATGACAACACCTTCATTCTTGCAAAAATATCCCCCTTTGTTATTGATGGCAACACATGATGTGAAAAATCATCAAAGACAACACACTAGCTCTTATCACACTTTTCATTATTTTTCTTTTTGTTTCTCCCCCTTAGTAGATAATATTTTCACATGATACTCTTTTCCCCCTTTGACATCAATGGAAAATGAAAAGTATATTTTACATTTATTTCCTCTTTCACATTAAAAATAGAATACTCTTACAATGACAACACATGACACTACCTACTCCCCTTGAGAGGTAGCCACCAAAACATCAGTCCAGAAGAAGGATAGATCCATAGACCCACTGGACTAATGCATCTCCATATGCATCTAGTTCAAGAAAGGAGGGCCAATGACCCCTAACTTCAGTTAGAGATACTTAAAACAATCTTTAGGAAGAGCCTTCGTAAATATATCAGCAATTTGATCCTTCATAGGTACATACTCAAGCTTTACTTCATTCTCCATAGCCTTCTCTCTCAAGAAGTGATACCTAATAGATGTATTCTTTGTCCTCAAGTGCATCACTAGATTCTTTGAAATGTTAATTGCACTTGTATTACCATAAAAGATATAAATAGGATCATCATACACTACTTTGATATCTTTCAATGTCTATTTCATCCATCAAACTTGTGTATAGCAAGATGCAGCAACAATATACTCAACTTCAGAAGCAGATAAGGAAATTGAATCTTACTTTTTACTCAACCATGCCGCCAATCTGCAACCAAGAAAGAATGCACCACCACTTCTACTTGTTTTGTCATCTACACATCCAACCCAATTTTCATTTGTATAAGCACTTAGTGTAAAGCCAGTGTTGGTGTTTCCATTTGATGGTCTAGCATCTCCTAAAGGGTAGCTACTCCTTATACTCAGAGACCCTAGGTCAGTGGCCAATGAACAGGAGATAACTGGTTGGAAAGCCTCTCCGCTGCACTTTAGGCTCTATAGAACCAAGGTGGGTATCCCTATACATTAAGGAAGATCAGCATACTACAATGGTGGGAAGCCTTCAATGGGCTCAATCATCTACACAACTCTCCCTTGTCCTCAATATCTTGTGGTAGTATGGAAAGAAAACATAAAAGAAAATACAGGAAAGTAAAAAGTTCCTTCTAAATTGAAATTGGATCCACCTTAGACCTAGGCTCATGAACATAGAATGATTAGTGTCTTATCCACACAGAGTCCAGAAATGAAGTAACACTCCTATAATAGACCCACCCTGGCTTCTTATAAACTTGCTGCCTTACAACAAGAAACCAAAAAAAGAATAGAACTATCAAACTTCTTTGAAATCCCTATTGCATCATCACTACCTTAACATATGACTTGAAAGAAATTACTCCACTCCTTGAACATAAACTAATGAATCAAACATTCAAGATCAACAAATGTGATTGAGAACCAAAACAATCCTTGATTATATTGATTCAAAGATAATGAGTACAAATTTGGAGAGAATGATAAAATTGATAGAATACTTGAAAGTAGAATGCAATGAACATTTGGGTTATCTATTGTTATTACAAAGCATACATTACAACATATCCTTCCTAAGTGTAGAAATCACTATACAAACTAAGACAAAGACTTACAAAAGTTTAGAGAGGATGGAACCAAAAAAAATGTATAGAATTTTCCTTTATAGTGCAAGCATAACTCGGATTCAATTTTGAATTTGTAAACCCTAACCAAACTAGGGTTTCAGACCAAAGCGCCCAGGTCAAACCGCAGTCTACCAAGAATTCCCCCCAAAAATGATGCAACCACCAGATGTGAATGCACCTAACATCTCGAGAACACCCCAACATTGATTGCATTCCGGAAACAAGCATGGCAGCCCCGAGAAATTTGTGATCACAATTAGGAAGAACATACCCTAACATCGATTTCATTCTTTGCAACACATCAAGACATCAATGGCATTGCTCAGCAATAAATTCTGCTAAGGAGAGGCAAAAATTAGATATGTAATTATCCTAGATCGATCCTAGTAGCTGGTTGTAGTTGTGCCATTACTACATATTCATTACCCATGAACGAGAGCAGCTAACCATTCGGGAAATCACATTTTGAATTGTGGTCATCGATTTATCTTAATCGCACCAAGATCCAATGTTAAATACTCACTATCAACAACCTTAAAACTTGTCCATTAGATTTAAACACTTTAAATCAAGGCCACCCAATCAACCATAAAACCATCACAACACCACATGACTCACAAAAATGATGTGAGTCATCCAATCACACAATCAGGCAATGCCACCTATTAGACTTCATCATCATCCACCATCGCCAACACCCATCAGGCCCCACCACTTCATCAACAGTCACAAGGCATTCACATGGATGAATCTCCACTACTTTCCACTGACCATATGGGACTTAACCAAAATCAACCAAAAGCCTCAATGGAAAGAACAAGCACCATTCGATCATTTAAACCACCACTATTGATCCCTGCCAACTATCACTGTGACATGACCATTCACTAACGCAACAACCACCATTGTCAATCCCACCAGGGACATGTATCACCATCCCACTTACTCCACAAGACTTTGGAAAATAATATTTTATTCACTCGAGGTGCAGGGGGAATGACCAATATTTATCCACGCTTTGCACCCTAATATCTATCGTTTGATCACGAGGCCCACAACAACACTAACTAGGCCTTTGAAAACTGTGGGCCCCACACCACACATATTCCACGTGGTAGAATCCTGCTAACCCCATGGATTTAATTTAATGAATATTTTATTCTTGCGAGGTGTGCGAGGAATGGCTGAGATCAAATCACCTGATTCAATGGTTAAAAAATCTACAAATGCACAAAAGTTAGTCATAAAAAAATTACCCGACTAGGTCAATGGGAACGAGACACCCTTGGGACAAAATAGTTAAGACTATAAGTCATAAAATAAAATTTATCTTTCCCGGCATAGGAAAAGGATCAAATAATTAAAAGGGAGCGTTGCAAGGAGGACAGGAAATGATGACATAAATTCATAACTTAAACAGGCAAGGCTAAGTAGGCACAAAAATTCAATGACAAAATAGAACAAAACTAGGGCCTAAGAAGGGCTTTGAAAAATGATAAAGGCTTGAGGAGTTTTAAGCTCTAAGATAGAACCCTAATGCATGAAAAGTGAACCCTAGCACTCAGAAGACTCAAAATTTTGACAAAATGGAAAAGGATTTTATAGGCTCCACCAGTCAGTATCCCTAGGATACCATAAGCCATAATCTAGAGTTCCATTTAAATATTTGAACATTCTTTTAACAACAACAACATGTGTTTCCTTAGGATCTTCTTCAAATCTAGCCACAAGATAGATAGCATGCATAATATCCAGTCTAGTAGCAGTCAAATACAACAGTCCACCAATCATAGATCTATATTTTCTATAATCAACCTTAGGTGAATCATCATCTTTACCTAATTTGCAACCAGTAACAATAGGAGTGCATACTAGTTTGGAACCATCCATCCCAAACTTCTTCAACATCTCTTTCACATACTTAGACTATGAAATAAAAATCCCTTTCTTTGTTTGATTAATTTGTCGCTCAAGAAAGACATTCATCTCTCCAAACATAGACATCTCAAATTCTTTTTGCATTTCCTCCAAAAACATCTTACACATAGTTTCATTTCCTCCAAAGATAATTTTGTTAACATATACAACCACAATCAAGATTTTTTCATTTTCAATTTTAAAATACAGATTACTATCTGTCGTACCTTTGTTGAAACCTTGTTGAATCAAGTACATGTATAACCTTGCAAACCAAGCTCTAGGATCTTGCTTCAATCCATATAAAGATTTCTTCAATCTACAAACCATATCTAGTTGATTTGACAACTGAAATCCTTGCAGTTGTTCCATGTAGACTTCTTCTTCTAGTTCACCATTCAAAAATGTAGACTTAACATCCATCTAATAGACCTTGAAATGTTTATGAGCAGCAAACACCAAAAACATCTTGATAGCTTCCATTCTTGCCATTAGAGAAAAAGCCTCCTGAAAATCTATGCCTTCTACCTGTGAGTAGCTTTTACACACAAGTATTGTTTTATTTTTGACTACTTCTCCATTCTCATTCAACTTATTTCTGAATACCCACTTTGATCTAATAATGTTTTTATCTATTGGTCTAGGGACCAATTCCCAAGTTTGATTATTTTCAATCTGCATAAGTTCTTCTTTCATAGTTTCCATCCAATGCTCATCTTTACATGCTTCACTTACAATCCAGTTCAATCTCAGAAAGTAAACACAGATTTACCTCACCAACAGTGGCTCTGATTCGTGTCATTACTCCTTTTGTTTTTTCTCCAATGATCTGACTTTCTAAATGATTTTTATGCACATACTTAGGTGTCTTAGGGGACACCACTGGAGCTTCCTCTTCTTCTCATTTTTCTTCTCTTGCTCATCCTTCTCCTATTCTTCCACAACTTCTTCAATCCTTACACAATCAAGTTCATGTGATACATATCCATCAACATCAATTGAATTCTTCATTGCTTCATCAACCTTGGCATTTGTGCTTTCTACAATATTTCTCAGTCTTTTATTGAGACATTTGTGAGCTTTTCTTTTAGTAGAATATTCAATAAAAATACCTTCATCACTTCTAGCATCAAACTTCCCTAGATTTTCTTCATCCCATCTAATATAACATTTGCTTCCAAATACCTTGAAATACTTAATAGTAGGGATTCTTCCACACCGTAGCTCATAGGGAGTCTTTGTACTATTTTCTCTTGCTTGAACTTGATTGAATACATAAAAAATAGTGTGAATAGCTTCTCACCAGTAAACTTCCGATAGACCATCCTTAGCAATCATTTATCTAGCAGCTTCTTGTATTGTTTTGTTCTTTCTTTCAATAACTCCATTTTTCTGAGGAGTTCTTGGAGAAGATAATTGTCCTTTTATTCCATGCACTTCACAAAACATATTAAACTCATGGGAGGTGAATTCACCACCTCTGTTAGACCTTAAGAATTTTATTCTCAAATTTACTTCATTCTCAACCATAGCTTTGAATTTCTTGAATCTATCAGATGCATCAGACTTCTCTCTAAGAAATGTAACCCATGTATACCTAGAGTAATCATCAATCGAAAGAATAAAGTACCTTTCACCTTGTAGACTTCTCACTCTTGTAGGACCACAAAGGTCTGTATGAATTAAATCCAATAGTCCAGTAGTAGATTGTTCCTTTGATCTAAAATGATTTCTTGCTTGCTTCCCAAAATAACAATTCCTAGAAATAGCATTAACTAGCTTTGTAATCCTCAGTAAATCTCTCACAACCTGAAATACACTAATCCTTGCTAGATTATCAAAATTTATATGACACATTCTCTGATACCACAACCAATTTTCATTAATTTGAGTCATAAAGCATCGTCCATCAGCGCCCTTAAGTTGATAGATATTTCCTTAAGATTTATTTCCTAGAGTGATCACTGTTCTAGAATCATTCTTGATTTCAAATATTTCATCCTTGAATACAAGATTATATCCTTTACTGCATATCTTTCCAACACTCAAAATATTATGCCTTAAGTCCTTAACATAGTAGAAATCATTAGTATTATACTTACCATCAAAACTTACTAAACCTATCCCACAAATCTCAACACCAGTATCATCTCCAAACATAACTAAGCCTCCATCATATTTTTCAAGTTTAAAAAACTTACTCTTATCACTAGTCATGTGATGTGAACAACCACTGTCAACAACCCAATAGTTCTTTTCATGTTTAGCATGTAGGGTAGATATTACAGTACCTTCATTTTTATCCTTCTCCAAAGGGTATTCCTTCACGTATTTTTTCACGTATTTTTCAGAATTAGTTGAATTAGGTTCATCTTCTATAGCTAAGAACAAGAATTCATTGTCATCAAGATCTCCATAATCAGATTCCTCATTAGAAATACTAGCATCCTCATTCACATAATATGTGTAAGGAAAATTAGATGCGGAAAC
Source organism: Sequoia sempervirens (assembly GCA_007258455.2). Lineage (NCBI taxonomy): Eukaryota > Viridiplantae > Streptophyta > Pinopsida > Cupressales > Cupressaceae > Sequoia > Sequoia sempervirens. Next base: position 86,536,853 of record VDFB02271358.1, on the reverse strand, counting down.
AACTCTCCTAACGTCAAAACCTCAGAGAAGAATGTAGAAATACTTTTAAATTTTACAATTACAGTCCAATTAAGATGCACTATGAAACAGATAACAGAAACAGAGTATTTGACAATCACACATGAACACCAGATATACGTGGGAAAACCCTTACGGGAGAAAAACCCACCACACCAAGGGAAATCACTTTGTATTACAGTAACAGAGATTACATACAAATGCCAGACTTATCTTTCTGGTGTCATTATACAGTAGCATTCACCATGAACAATCTTGTACATGAACCTTTGAGTTATAGACTTAACATAATAGAATTCATTTACTGATCATACACAATCTATCGAATCAACCTTCGAACCAACCAACTAATCACAATTTGTAATCTCATAGTATATCCATGGCGTTCCCTGTCTATCAAACTTCCTCATAGAACTGTCACAACCGATTATCTTCCAACTGTTCAGATTCGGCTTCTCCTATTGGTCCACAAGACTCCATAGAGGATGGTCAAATGGTCAACAGAATTCACACTGTGTTGGCATCTCAGTAGACACTAACACTGTCTCGCCGATGCCACATAACCTTCATATCGATGTCACCAAGAGTTATCATTATCACCAAGATTTTCTATTGAGCTTTTAGTGTTACGCCGAATCACCAAGCAGTCACCCAGACCTATCGCTTTCGCCAAGAGATCATAGCGAGTCACCAAAGGTTATACCAAAGTCACAAGTCATATCGAGCTCCAAAGAATAGTCGGCAAGACTTACATCTTTCACTGAGAGAACATACCGAACTCCAAGACTTACCTCGAAGGCTTCAACATAAAGCACTATCGGTGAGACATGTTACTTTCACTAAGACATCACATCGAGCTCTAGGACTTACCCCAAAGTGTTCATCCGTCGCCAAGAGTTATATCAAAGATCCCTTATCATCAGCGAGACTTACATTCTTCGTTGGGACTTCTTCCCGAGATCTTTTGGGTTACCCCGATAGCCATAGGCTATCGGCAAGACATCCTTCAGTCGCTAAGACGTTTCTCTGAAACCCTTCTAGTTACACCAATGAACAATATTTGAACCTCCATTGGTGAAACAATCCAATGTCGTTGAGACATCATAGAGAAAACCCTTTAGCTATCCCGAAGACTTCAAGTGTGAATCTTGTTGGTGAGACTTTCCTATCGATGAGAGCTTATAGCAAACCACTAAGAATCTCCTCGACATATGATATCTGATTGAATGGCATGTCGGCCAAAGATCTCCATGTGACAAGAGATCACCCCGAACACAATATGTCACAGTGATAGAAACATTCGGTGAGACAAAAGCTAGGTCACAGCGACCTGTACAAAACATGATGTTACCAATATGCTATTCGGCCAGACATGATAGATGTCATACCGACTTGGCTCCAATGGAGGTTTCAGCCTGTATTGATTGAGGCATATATTTCCAACAATCTCCCACTTGACGAAGATCACACAGGCACCTCCAGAGAACAACATAACTTATTGAAAATCATGAGCACTAAGGCCCATTGAATTGGCACACCACCTGAACTTGTTTGTGCTCACTGGCTTCGTCAATGCATCTGCAACATTCTCCAGAGTATCAACCTTTTCCAAACTAACCTTTCCATCCTCCACCATATCTCGTACAAAGTGGTACTGTACGTGTACCTGTCTATATGTTTCATCCTGGCATGGAAAGTAGGGTTCTTTGCCAAACAAATTGCACTCTGACTGTCACAGAAAATAGTTATTTCCCCTGCATCAAAACCAATGTTAGAACACAAACGTTTCAACCAAACTACTTCTTTACAAGCATGAGTATCTACCATGTATTCAGCCTCCGTAGTGGACAAAGTGACTACAGCTTGTCACTTGCTCATCCAACTCACTGCACCACCATTCAACATGAAAATGTATCCACTGGTGGATCTCCTGTTGTCAATGTCCCCTGCCTAATCAAAATCTACATATCCACAAATGTTGAGAGTCCTCTGTGATTCAACTAAATTCCCATGGTAACACAAAGCAAAATCTGAAGTGCCCTTCAAATATTTGAAAACTCTTTTCATAGTATCCCAATGTGTTCTTCCTGGATTAGCCATAAATTGACTAAGTACTCCCACTACTTGGGCAATGTCTAGCCTTGTACAGACCATTGCATACATGAGACTTCCAACCGTACTAGCATAGGGTACATTGGTCATGTCCTCCATCTCAGTAGGATATTTTGGACATTCCTCAACAAATAGCTTTGTTCCCTCCAAGACTGGAACCACTAGCTGTTTGCAATCATTCATACAAAATCTCTCAAGAACAATCCTGATATACTTACTCTGACTGAGCCATAGTTTTCTATTCTTCCTATCCCTGGTTATCTCCATCCCTAGAATATACCTTGCTGCACCAAGATCTTTCATTTTGAACTTAGCAGACAACTGAGACTTAAGATCAGAAATCATTAGCTTACTATTGCCTATGAACAACATATCATCAACATAGAGAGCAATAACTAATACTTGATCACTTTCAGCTTTATAATATACACAGTGATCAAATTTTGATCTCACAAATCCCAAAGACAATACAAAATAATCAAATTCTGGTACCACATTCTAGGTGACTGCTTTAACCCATACAGAGATTTCTTTAATTTGCATACTAGTTTTTCTTTACCTTTTTCAACGAAGTGCTCAGGCTGGGACATATAGATTTTTTCTTCAAGATCACCATGAAGAAATGTTGTCTTCACATCCATCTGTTCTACCTCTAAGTCATATGCTGCTACAAGTGACAAAAGAAATCTGATAGATGTCATCTTTCCTACAGGAGAAAAAATCTCCCCATAATCAATTCCCTCAACCTGGGAATAACCCTTTGCAACCAGTCTTGCCTTGTACTTTTCTACACTACCATCCAGACCAATCTTTTTCTTAAATACCCATTTGTAGCCAATAGCCTTTCTGCCTTTAGGCAAGGGCACCAGACTCCAAGTTTCATTCTTTTCCAATAATGCCATCTCTTCATTCATGGCTTCCAACCAAGAGTCTAAATCAGACATTTTAAATGCCTCCTTTACAATCCTAGGCTCATCAGTGCTAGAAATTAAAGCATAGGCACAAGTATAATCTATCAAGGAGAACCCATACCTATCTAGTTGTTTTCTTTCACAGGTTGACCTCCTCACTTGCTGAGGCTGAGGTTATTCTTCTTTAGAACTTTTGAAACTGCTCGAACTCTCCTCAGTTTTAGGTACATTTCAAATTTTCAATTCCTCTTTCTCTAGTGTAGGAGGAATTAATGCTACATCCTTATTGTTTTCTAACTTTGTCTCTGACTGCATATCCAAAGTGGAAGGTTTCATCTCACGAAAGATTACACTTATGTTGTATACAACCTTCTCTGTATCAGGATTCCAAAGCTTGTATCCATTTATGACAGCACTATAGCCAATAAAAATACATTTGACAACCTTGTTCTCCAATTTAGATCTTTTCACATCTGACACATGAGCATATGCCTCACAGCCAAAAACACGAATATGTCTTAAAGAGGCCTTCTTACTAGACCACGCTTCCAAAGGTGTTTTCTCAACAAGAGCAAAATTTGGAGAATGATTAATTAGATAACATGCAGTAGATACAACCTCAGCCCAGAACTTCTCCTCCAAGCTAGCACTACTAAGCATACTTCGTGCTCTCTCCATCACTATCCTATTGAACCTTTCTGTAACTCCATTCTGTTGTGGAGTATAAGGTGTAGTCTTTTGTCTTTTAATTACATGGTCTTTACTGTATCTTTCAAATTCATCAAAACAGAATCCACTGCCATTATCAGTCCTTAAGCATTTTATTTTTCTACCAATCTAATTTTCTACAAGGTTGTTAAATTCCTTAAATCGACTGAATACCTCTGATTTACTTTTCAGAAAATATACAAATTCTCTTCTTGAATAATCATCAATGAACGACACGTAGTATCTTGATTTAGACAAAGAAGGAACATTCACTGGACCAAACACATCCAAATGAATATAATCTAGCAAACCAGAAGATTTATGAGGACTAGAATAAAAAGAAACACGGTGCTACTTTCCATTTATACAGTGTTCACAGAATTCAAATTCAAGATTACAATCTTCAAGCCCCTCAACTAGGTTTTTATTCTTCAAGGTTTTTAAACATTTTTCTCCTATGTGGCCTAACCTATGACGCCAAAGCATAATCTTCTCTGCAAGAAGTTTTACTTCCATAGAGTTTACATAATTAGGGATATTTCCCTCTTTACCTCCATGAGTAGCTTTCAGTGACTTTCCAGAGACATTGTTACATTGAACAGCATGTGCATCCAGCTTGTACAGGGTACCAATTCGAGCACCTCTAGCTAGCACCATTGAACCTCTAGTCATCTTGCAGCCATTTCTAGAGAATGTAACTTGTACTCCAATATCATTCAGCATACTTTTAGAAAGTAAGTTTCGAGCCAGACCTGGTATATGCATTACATTATTGATTCCCTTCACTCTGCCATCGGGGAATTATATTTTGACTCTTCCACAGCCAATAATCTCTAAAGTTGAATCACTAGCCAAGTACACCTTTCCACCATTGTATTCTTCATACTTCGTGAACCACTCTCTATGAGATGTCATGTGGAAAGATGCTCCAGAATCAATCAGCCAGACATCATCTAATGCCTATGTAGCCAAGGCTGCAATGAAGGCATCACCATCACTATGAGAAGAACCATTATCGGAAGAGCCCTTCTTCTTCTTTTTCTCCTCTTTACAATCCTTTTAGACATGACCAGGTTGCCCACAGTTTCAACACTTCACCTTGGACTTCTTGCCAGGAGACTTTGATCTCCCCTCTGATTTCAATTTTGATTTCTTTTCCTTCTTCTTGCCTTTCTCTTTTGACCTTCCTCTGACAGCAAGAGCCCACTTCACCATCTCAGAAGATTTCCTTCTCATTTCTTCTGACAACAAAGAGCCAACAATATCTTCCATCTTGAAACTGGGTGTTGTACTCTCGATAGCCATCACCAGATGATCCCATGATTCTGGCAAAGAACACAATAATAGCATACAGTGATCCTCTTCTTCAATTTTTACACCAACAAATGTCAATTGAGCAATAAGCATATTAAATGTGTTCAAATGATCAACCACATACCCTCCTTCCTGTATTCTCAAAGAATACAACTTCAAAATCAGGAACAGTTTATTCACCAAGGAATTCCCCTGATAAATAGATGCCAGTCTCTTCCACAAAGAAGAGGCAATCTTCTCCTCATGCACATTCAGAAGGACTGAGTCTTCCAAACAGATCCTTATCAGCCCCTTAGACTTCCTATCTACAAGGTCCCAATCTTCTTGCTTCATGCCTGTAGGTTTCACTCCAGCCACAACAATCCAAAGATCACGATCCACTAAAAGATCCTCCATCTTGAGTTTCCACAACTCAAAGTTACTGTCGTTGAACTCTATTTCAATCTTTCCAGATGTACTAGCCATCTCAACCTATAATCAGAAATAACAAACTCTACAAGACTCCCACTGAATAGAATTGACTAAAAAAACCCAACGTACCCACAAGGATAACACAACTGGCCAGGCTTTGATACCACTTGTAAGGAAAATTAGATGCGGAAACAACTCTCCTAACGTCAAAACCTCAAAGAAGAATGTAGATATACTTTTAAATTTTACAATTACAGTCCAATTAAGATGCACTATGAAACAAATAATAGAAATAGAGTATTTGACAATCACACATGAACACCAGATATATGTGGGAAAACCCTTACGGGAGAAAAACCCACCACACCAAGAGAAATCACTTTGTATTACAATAACAGAGATTACATACAAATGCCAGACTTATCTTTCTAGTGTCATTATATAGCAGCATTCACCATGAACAATCTTGTACAAGAACCTTCGAGTTATAGACTTTATAGAATAGAATTCATTTACCAATCATGCACAATCTGTCGAATCAACCTTTGAACCAACCAACTAATCACAATCTATAATCTCAGAGTATATCCATGGCGTTCCCTATCTGTCAACTTCCTCACAGAACCGTCACAACTGATTGTCTTCCAACTGTTCAGATTCGGCTTCTCCTATTGGTCCATGAGACTCCACATAGGATGGTCAAACGGTCAACAAATTCAAACTGTGTTGGCATCTCAGTGAGACACTAACAGTGTCTCGCCGATGCCACATAACCTTCATATCGACATCACCAAGAGTTATCATTATCGCCAAGATGTTCTATCGAGCTTTCAGTGTTACACCGAATCACCAAGTAGTCACCCAGACCTATCACTTTCTCCAGGAGATCATAGCGAGTCACCAAAGGTTATACCAAAGTCACAAGTCATATCGAGCTCCAAAGAATAGTCGGCAAGACTTACATCTTTCACCGAGAGAACATACCAAACTCCAAGACTTACCCCGAAGGCTTCAACATAAAGCACTATCGGTGAGACATGTTACTTTCGCTAAGACATCACACTGAGCTCTAGGACTTACCCCGAAGTGTTCATCCGTCGCCAAGAGTTATATCGAAGATCCCTTATCATCAGCGAGACTTACATTCTTTGCTAGGACTTCTTCCCGAGATCTTTTGGGTTACCTCGATAGCCTATCGATAGCCATAGGCTATCGGCAAGACATCCTTCAGTCGCTAAGACGTTTCTCCGAAACCCTTCCAGTTACACCGATGAACAATATTTGAACCTTCATCGGTGAAACAATCCAATGTTGCTGAGACATCATAGCGAAAACCCTTTAGCTATCCCGAAGACTTCAAGTGTGAATCCCGTCGGTGAGACTTTCCTATCAATGAGAGATTATAGTGAACCACTAAGACTCTCCCTAACATACGATATCCGATTGAATGGCCTATCAACCAAAGAACTCCACGTGACAAGAGATCACCCCGAACACAATATGTCACAATGATAGAAACATTCGGTGAGACAGAAGCTAGGTCACAGCGACCTATACAAAACATGATGTTACCAATTTGCTAGTCGGCCAGACATGATAGATGTCATACCGACTTGGCTCCAATGGAGGTTTTAGCCTGTATTGATTGAGGCATATATTTCCAACAATATGCTCTTTTTGTCTTCTTTCCTTTGTTTTCTTTGTTATATCTTTTTTTATTCCTCTTAGCTCTTTCTGGACATTTCGAAGCATAATGAACATTTCCTCCACAACTAAAGCATTTAAAAGGTAACTTACCTTCATACTTTTCAGATCCTTTCTCCATCCTTCTCACAAAGTTAGCTTCTACTTCATCAATATTTTCTTCATCCAGATCTTCAACTTTTGTAGCCTTAAAAGCAATTTATGATTTGGATCAATTTATTATATTTAGCTTTCCCATCTCATAAGATGTCAAATTTCTCAATAACTGATCTTTAGTGTAAGTCTTATAATCTATATGCTCTTCAATAGCACATACCTTTTTTCTATAAGCATCAGGGAGAGTTCTAAGAATCTTCTTTACAATCCTGGATTCATCTACTGTAGCACCAAGTTCACTCATTCCAGCTACTACCTCATCCAATCTTTGTACATAGGCTTTAACATTCTCATATTTAGACATATGCAGGAGCTCAAACTGTGTCTCCAAATTTGGAAACATTGCTTCTTTAACCCTTTTATCTCCTTCATGTGCCTTTTATAAAGCATCTGAGACTTCTTTAGTAGTCTTCAGATTTTGAACTTTAATCAACTTGGAATGTACAAGACTATTCTTCAAAATGAACTTCACCTTATTGTTCACTTCATGTGCCTTGATCTCATCATCTGTACTTAGACCATTAGTAGAAGGAGTGTAAATGATGTAGTGTTGGGGTTCAATCACCTATCAAACACAATTTAAGTCTTTAGAGACAACTTTGCAATCTTTAAAAGCTTATCACATCAACTCTTTAGTGCAGTCACAGTAGAAGGGTCCTCAAAGAGAACAGTCCAGACCGTGCAGCAAGATTTATACAATAGAAGCCACACAAAATTTGGAGGCAAATGCATATTCAAATATTCTTATTACTAGAAATTTCAATTACAATAAGCTACATCCAGGTTCACAGATTGGGCTCACAGGCCTGATACAACATGTTTGAAATACAATATTCCCATATGCTCCTTAATATGATCTAAAATCTTACATATCAAATCTAATATTCATCTACCTTACTATCTACTTACTAACTACTTTTCTAATGATCTGTTACAATGATTTATATCATATCCAGAGATCTAGAATCCTCCGCATCAACCAAAGATCATTACAATCTCTGATGAAGGAAATGTAATGTGTGCATGAAATAGGTTGGCCTTAAATGTGAATTTCTCCTCAGCAGGTGCATAGGATGAAGTGTGGACCAAAATTAAGGTTGAGGACACTCCACAAAACAATTTGGAACACATCATGAGGATCTGCAAGTTATGAGAAGGATCCACAAGAGACAAAACTAGTCGTTAAACTCGAAACTACTTCGGTGCTCTGTTCTAGAAACTGCCACTTAATCTGGAAGTGATAACTTTCCAGAAAAAGATCCAATCATTTTGAAATATTGGAACAAGGAAAATGAACATGTCCACAATGAAAACATAGATCCATGGGGTTTGGTGAGAAAATATGATGAAATTTTGAATCTGCCAACTTGAACTGAACAAGAACAAAACTGAAATGAAAATATTTTTGGTTGATGTAGGATTGCAGAGAACCAAGGATGCTCCTGCATCATACATCTGAGGTTATTTGAAAAGTGATTCCCTCTCTTTTTTGGGGCTAAAGGAAAACCAATACGGTTTACCTCAGCCTGAGAAATCCAAGAAGAATCCTCCACTGGTCTACCTTTCCACTTCACAAGATATTCTTTGTATTGTCTTACATGTGTTTTCCTCCCATCTTTGATATCCAAAATCTCTTCTATCTCATTTGATTGTTGTTTAGGAAACTGTTTCTTGAATTTTGTTTTACTGTCTTCACTAAATTCTTCTTCATGGTACTAATGTAGATCTGCAATGTTGAATATAGGTGATATACCCGTGCCATATGGTAAGTCTACTTCATATGCATTTCCTAAATCAGATTTCTTCAGAATCTTACATGGTCCAAACTTCCTCATCTTGAGCTTATTGTATGTGTCAACTGGAAATCTTTCCTTCCTCAAATACACCGTCACTTCATCTCCAACTTCGAACTCCTTATGTCTCCTCTTTTCATCTACTCCCTCTTTATACTTTCAGTTCATATCTTCCAATTTTTTCTTTACTTGAGTATGCACTTTCTTCATATGTTCTATAAATTCCTCTACTTTTGCACTCCTTTTATCTTCCTTACTGATGTCTCGCAACTCTAATATACCTCTAGGATAAACTCCAATAACAATCTCAAAAGGTGTCTTTCTAGTACTCCTATTCACTAAATTATTGTAAGCAAACTCTGCTTGTGCAAGGATTAAATCCCAACTTTCGGTCTTCTCTCCAACCAAACATCTTATAAAATTCCCCAAACTCATTTTTACTACCTATGTCTGTCCATCAGTCTATGGGTGAAAAGTAGAATTGAACTTTAAATCTATCTTTAACTTCTTCCAAAGTGTCCTCCAAAAGTAACCAACAAACCTTGTATCTCTGTCTGAAACAATACTTCTAGGTAATCCATGCAATTTGACCACTTCCTTGAAAAACAAGTTTTCTACATGTACTGCATTTTTTGTCTTCTTACAAGGTATGAAATGTGCCATTTTATAAAATCTATCCACCACCACAAATATAGAATCATTACCTCTATGTGCCTTCGGAAAGCCAAGTATGAAATCCATGTTGATATCCTCCCAAGGTCTCTTTGTAATTGTCAAAGGCTTATACAATCCAACATTCTGACTACTCCATTTTGTAACTTGATAAACTCTACAACTTTGCACAAATTTCCTAACATCCTTATGAATCTGTGGCCAAAAGTAATTCTCACTTACCAATGCTACTATCTTATCAATTCCAAAGTGTCTTGCCAATCCTCCACTATGTTTTTCTTTCACCAACCTATCCCTCATTGAACTTTGGGGTATACACAACTAATTCCCTCTAAACAACATTTCCTCCTGAATGAAATAATCCAACCATTGACTCTTATCCTCCAAGACTAGTTCTTTACAAGCTCTCCAAGGTTCTGCAAAATTTGGGTCTTCCTCATACAAGTTCTTCAATTCATCAAAGCCTAATACCTCCACTCTCATATCTTCCAGTAAATTCCTTCTCCTACTCAAAACATCAACAACTCTATTTGACTTTCCACTCCTATGTTTCAAAAAAAAAGTATAACTCTACAAGAATTCCACCCATCTCATGTGTCTCTAATTCAACTTACCTTGAGTATTCAAATAGTACAATTCCTGATGATTTGTATACAACACAAACTCCTTAGGAAAAAATTAATGTCTCCACTTCTTCAAGGCTTGAACTATGGCATAAAACTCTTGTTCATACACTGAATACCTTCTTCTAGCACCATTCAATTTCTCACTAAAATAAGCTACTGGTCTCCCTTCTTGACTCAATATTGCTCCAATTGCATTTCCACTTCCATCACAGTCTACCTGAAATACCTTATTAAAGTCTAGTAAAGCCAACATAGGCTACTCAGTCACCTTATATTTGAACAACTCAAAACTCTGGTTTGCTCCAGATTCCCACCTAAAATCTTTCTTATCTCCTCTCATTGTTTTTGTCATAGGACTACAAATAGAACTAAAATTCCTAACGAACCTCTGGAAGAAACTATCCAATCCATGAAATGATCTTACCTCTCCAATGCTTTCCAATGTAGGCCATTCAAAAATTTCTCTTACCTTCTCAGAATCCATCTTTAATCCATCCATAGATATCAAAAATCCCAGATATACCAATTCTTCCTTCATGAAAGTACACTTCTTAATGTTTATCAGCAACTGCTCTTCTCTCAACCTCTGCAAAACTTGTCTTATATGCAACAAATGTTCTTTCTCTAGTATTACTAAAAATCAAGATGTCATCCAAATATACAATCACAAACTTACCCAATAATTCCTTCAATACCTCATTCATTAGCTTCATGAAAGTACTTGGTGCATTTTTTATTCCAAAAGGCATCACCAACTACTCGTACAATCCTTCATTTGTCTTGAATGTTGTCTTCCACTCATCCCCTTCTCTGAATCTAATCTGATGATATACATTCTTCAAATCTATCTTTGTAAAGTATTTAGCTCCACTCAAACAATCCATAATTTCATCCATCCAGGGCAAAGGAAATCTATACTTTACTATGATTTTTTTTATGGCTCTAGAGTCTATACACATCCTCCATTATCGATCATTCCTAGGTGCTAGCACAACAGGTATTGCACAAGGACTTAAGCTTTCTCTTATCAAACCCTTCCTCAAAAACTCTTGCACATGTCTATTCAACTCTTCATTCTCTGTCGGTGCCATCTGGTGTGTTGATTTATTAGGAAAACTAGCTCCAAGAATCAGATCCATGCAATGACTAATACTCCTCATAGGTGGCAATCTATCAAGTACATTATCTGAAATGATATTTTCATATTCTTCCAACAACTCCTTTATCTCCTCTGGTTGTTCTTCTACATGCTTCAAGTCTTCATCCTTCTTAGGAACCAAGGCACAACACATGTTCTCATGTCTCAGTCCATCCAAAAATCTCCTTCCATCAACCAAACAAATTCTAGCATTCATACAAACCTCGACATTAGGAACATCCTCCAATGGAAACAAAGTCTGCTTCATCCCATTAGCAACAATGGTATATGTGCTCTTCTTTCCATCATGAATAGCCTATTTATCATACTGCCAAAGCCTTCCCAACAAAATATGGCATACATCCATAGGCATGATATCACACAAAACTTCATCATGATAATTTCCTATCTTCAATTTCACCCAACATTGTTCACTTACCAATATCTTATGCTCATCTTAAATCCATGCTATCTAATAGGGCTTTGATTGTTTCAATCTTTCCAGCTTCAATTTGGTCACCATTTCCTCATAAACCAAGTTCTTGGAGCTTCCACTATCAACAATCACTCTACAACATTTACCAGCTACCTTGCATCTGGTCCTAAACAAATTCTTTCTCTGCAATAGTTCCTGCTACATCTCACTTTGACACAATACTCTTTTGTTCACCAACACTTCTCCCTCTTCTAGTTTATTAGATGATCTAGCATGATCCTCCTCAGCAAAAGTTGTTCTTCTACTATTCTCTATCTTTATGCTTGTCTTGCCTTGATTACATTCAAATGCTCTAAGTCCTCCACTACACTTAAAAGAGGTTCCCTCGAATACTCTTTTCTCCTATCCTCTATCATCTTTTCTATAACCCTTATTCTGGTAACCACCACATCCTCCTCTATAGTAAGATTTTCCATCATCTCTTCAGTACGAATTATCATTCTTATTGACTTCCTTATCTTTATTTTGATCTGCAAAAGATCCTCTTCCTCCTTTGGTAAAAGTTCTTCCTCTCTGAAATCTTCCACCTCTTCCTCTCTGTCTCTGCTCATGTTTTTTATTCAGCTTCTCTTATGCTTTTAGGGCACATTGATATGCCTCTTCCACACTCGGAAACTTGATCAAATTGATCTCATCTTGTATAGATGGCCTCAAGCCATTCACAATCTAGCTACTTTCTTGATCTCATCCTCTGAATGTTCAGATCTAATATTCAACTTGTAGAACTCCTTAGTATACTCTGTCACACTTGACTCCTTCTTCCTCAAATTTTGCAACTTCTGAAATAAACTGATTTGATAGTCTATGGGCATAAACTTCATCTTTAACTTATTCACCACCAGATCCCATGATTTTATCTTCTCCTTTCCTCTTCTTTTCCTATTTGTATGCAAATGTTCCCACCAAAGGGATACATGTCCTTTCAACTTTGTACAAGAAAATTTCACCTTCTTGTCTTTAGTGGTACCTTCAAAATCATAATACTTCTCCATCTCCATTATCCAATCAAGTAATTCATCCAAATTCAACTTACCACTATAATTCGGTGGATTGAAATTTGGTTAAGTATTTACTCCAGAGGTTAGGGCTCTTATGAACCTCTCTTCTCCCTGATCTAGGTTAGGTTTATTTTCTCATTCCCTTTATTCATGTTCTTCTACCTCTTCATCACTCGCATCATCAACTGGTTGACCTCTCCTCTAGGTCATTTCTTCTACTTCAAATCTAGTAGTAATTCCTCTCAACATCTCCATCATAGTTGGGTCTGCATTTTTGTGTGCTCCATTTCCTCTACCATTTCTTCTTTCTACCATCTTTACACAAGTCCTTTGCAACTGAAGGTCGTATCCTCAATCTGTCACCCCACAACAAACCTTCAACAAGGCTCTACAAACTCTGACGATCTCTCATAGAATGAATCTTGCTCTGATACCAATCTAGTGCAGTCATGGTAGGAGGGTCCTCAAAGAGAACAGTCTGGACTATGCAACAAGAGTTACACAATAGAAGCCACACGAAATATGGAGGCAAATACATATTCAAATATTCTTATTACTAGAAATTTTAGTTACAATCAGTTGACAACATATGGGTTCACATATTGGGCTCATAGGCTTGATACAACATGTTCGAAATACAATATTCCTATATGCTCCTTAATACAAGCTGAAATCTTACATATCAAATCTAATATTCATCTACCTTACTATCTACTTACTAACTACTTTTCTAATGATCTATTACAATGATTTATATCATATTCGGAGATCTAGAATCCTTCGTGCAAGACAAAGTTCATTACAATCTTCGATAAAGGAAACGTAACATGTGCATGAAATAGGTCACCCTTAAATGTGAATTTCTCCTTGGAAAGTGCATAGGATGAAGTGTGGACCAAAATTAAGATCGGGGAAACTCCACATAACAATTTGGAACACATTGTGAGGATTCACAAGTTACAGGAAGGATCCACAAGAGACAAAACTAGTTGTTAGGCTCGAAACTACTTTGTTGCTCTATTCTAGAAACTTCCACTTAATAAGGAAGTGATAACTTACCCAAAAAAGATCCAATCGTTCTGAAATCTCGGAACAAGGAAAATGAACATGTCCACAATGAAAACATAGATCTGTAGGGTCCGGTGAGTAAATATGATGAAATGTTGAATCTGCCAACTTGAACTGAATAAGAACAAAACTAAAATGAAAATATTTTTGGTTGATGCGGGATTGCAAAGAACCAAGGATGATCTTGCATCACTCTTCAACATTTCAACTAGTTTCCCTTGTAGGTTTGCAACAAAGGTTATTTGACCTTCTCTTTCCAAAAACTCGTTGATCCCTCTAACCAAATGTATTTTCAGATACCCTTTATGCCAATATGAAACATATCTCAAAAGCAATATGTGTCTCTTTGGACCATCATTCCCAAAACCAAGTTTCTATGCTATCCTAGACCTCAAATAGGTCAATTTTACAAAGAAAGTACCCTCAAAACTTCCTTCCAACCCAAAAAACCTATGGTCAGTTAATTACTAGCCTATAAAAATCCAAAATCCACTACTCTTTTCCTGAGAAAATCCTTCAAACACTACTAACCATAAAACCCTCAATTATGCTTGATTAAGGGATGGTTTATTAGAAACCCTACTTCCACAACTTATCTCACCTTTCCAAAGCCTCCAACATGCCTCAAATATCCTTCACAAACTTAAAACACATTCATAATCTGCTGCCCCAAAGTTTTACTATAGTTACCCACCTTAAACCCTCAAATTTCACTTAGAACCCTCACTTTAAGCCTTTTCCTAAGAGGGTTTGATGCAAGTAAACATTGTAGACCTTTTCAAACTCTAAAAATTATTCAAAAACTTTGATTTATGCCTTCTTAGGCTAAAAAAACCATCACCCAACCTTACTTAAAGCAATTTCTTCCAACTACTAGTTCAAACAATACATTTTCAAGGAAAAATCTATTCAAAAACTCAGGGGCAGCACCTATAACTCCACCAATCTCCTTTCCATACTCACAAAACACATTTAAACATCTAATTCTACTATTTGGGACTCATTCCACTAATCCACAGTAACAACAATAGGTGGAATGAGTCATCTTTTCATTTTATGCCTTCAAAATAAGTTGCAGACCCGTCTATAGTAAAGAGACTGTAAAAGCCACAAAACTTGATGGAATTCGGTCTAACCACCACCAAAATGGAGCTAGCTCACCTGCCTAATGATTTCAAGGAATTTTCAGAGTAAAACCAAGCTATATGGATTTGCACAAACCTAAAAACAGTAGAATTTCTATAGAAAACACAAAATTTATAGTGCAATAGGAAACTTTTATTACTTGTTCTTCAAAATACAAGTCTCTAAAACTCCATCATGCCTCTCAAGGCCTTATAAGACTTATTTTCTCAAAGATAACAGACCACAACTAGCTCTTTTTCTTGCAATGACTATTGGAATTCCCCAATTGACTTTTGGCATTCCACTAACTTACCATTTTTTCATTTTTACAACATTTTGACTAATATAGCAACATTTACAAAAAATAGACTCTTAAATGACCCAAAAGCCCTATTACATCATAAAGTGGTCTCATATGACCTTATTTAAATGAAAAAATATAAAACACACCTAAAACCAATTACATAACCAAATTTGACAAAACTTGAAAATTGGACTCCTATGGTACCCCTGCACCAGTAAGTAGTCTTGTAAGCTTTCTCCACATCATATCCACAATAATCCAGATATTCTTCCATCAATATTTTCTCAATAGCATAATTAGTTCCATAAAACTTTGAATACTCATAAGTTACTTATCTAGGCATCCCGGACCTTCCTTAAGCAATTAAGGTCTTCTCCAAGGAACCAAGCTCTGATATTAATTATTGAACAAGAAAACTGAGAGGGGGGTGAATTAGTTGTAGAAAATTTAACCTTTAAAACCTTCACTAAAACTTATATCAATCACAAATCCTTAACTCTGCTAAAAATATTAAACACTAAGTGCAAGTGCAGAAACACAAACACAATAACACCAGATTTATGTGGAAAACCCAATAAGAGAAAAACCACAGTGAGGATTATCTAGATCAGGACTCACTATCCAACAAGGGTTAACCACCCGGAAGGCTCGATGCCACATAGATACAAAGAAGATGAAGAGATATGCTACAAAGAGAAGACAATCTCAATTCCACCACAATTCACTCAACCACTTGCAGACATGCATGAATGATAGAGTACACCTTAAGCTCACTACATCCAAAAACTCAACATTTAGAATTTTCATTTATCTACCACACTCACATCACATACACACACTAATTTTCATCTACTTAGCATCTATCTGCTCTATTTCTTTGCACTTATCTCTTTGTACATCTTTCACCACTAACTCATCTTGTAATTATACCATCTTCAACTATGAAACATATCCAAAGTTGGCAATCCATCATTAAATTCAAATTAGGTGTGCCAAAACATCCTATGGTGGAATTAGAATGAGGGTGACCCAAACACATGCTTGATGAGGACTGATATAGGTCCCAACATGATTCATCAACTTCGAAGGTAGTGTTCAACACATGGTCAGCCAAACCAGTGTAAAACACATAGAAAAATTAAGCACACACAATACTTAACATCATCCAATCCTTCCAAACACCAAAATTATCTTCAACATGATCATAACAACTTAACTCTAGAACTAAAAGTCATAAGACTCAACCAAAAATAAATTTGGACCAACAATATTTCTCTCGGACCTCAGCCAGATACATAGAAAACCATAGTTCACAACTAGTGAACATAACTCACACTGTACAATGAATCAGAAGCCAAAAATCTAGAAATAGCAACTTCCAACAAACTTGATCAACATATCTAAACCACACAAACATAGGAGAAAAACCTTGAGCAAAACCCGGAGCAACCACTGAACACTTGGAACCATTCTCCATTACAATTTTCTCAATATCATCGACATATATAGCTAATAACCTGCATCAATGATATCAATGACAACAATAACTAGTCAATAACCAATTGACCAATTCACATCAATGACAACACCTTCATTCTTGCAACAAAGTGAATTTTTTTCAAGATCGGTCAGCATTCGAGAGATAACCTTCTATAGAGGGAAGAGAACTCTCCTCACAAAAGGATAGGATATTACTATGATCGTTGACCTCCTCATTGCATGAACTAAAATAGAAAGGAAAATTTTCCAGCTCACATGGTGAAGAAAAATATGTTGAGCCTTTTTGTTGATCTACACAAGAAATCTCTTCTTCATGCACCTCAAATGAAAATCTTTGAAGCTCAGTCATAATATCAAATTGAGCGGCAAGAGCATCACTCTCTAGGAAAATGTGTGGCTTCTCAATGGTGTATTTTTTAGCATGTTGGTCCCATGTGAAGCATTCTAACATAGTCACATTATCCCTAATGTCAAAGGTCACATCTTTACCTTGAATGAAGAACTCATATTTTACATTGCTACATTCAAGGATAGAAAAAACTAACATACACCATAATTATTTGTATTGATGCACACTTCATCAACACATACCTCAAATTTGTGAAACACTTCATATGAAGAACTAAATTCTTCAAATTGTCTCTTTGTTTTGATCTCTTCTTGGAAACTAGTTGCAAGAGAAATAGACTCTTATGTAATGTTTGCCACATCCTTTTTTGTCCCTTCACTCTTATGTTGTTACCCATGAATCTCCTCTTTTGGGGGTGATGATTTGACTTTTAAACCTAAACAAAAGGTGTTTATAACATCCCAAAAGAGGTCCTCCACTGCAGAAATGCAGACCTCAACAGATTGGGGATCTTCATCCACCATAGCAAGGGATAAACATGTTTGTTGTTGTTGCTCCAAAACCTTAAATTTTTCTTCACCAGTCAATCCAAAACCAAGATGCTCAAAGGCCTCCACTAATGTAGGTATAGGTGATATTTCCTCCTTATCTTCAAAAAAATGAGGGCATTAAATGAGAAGACTGATTCCTCCACTACATCAATTTTTCTCTTCATTTTTAGACTCTTGGTATTGTAAATGGTCCTCTTCAATTTTTTCTTGCAATAGACAAAGAAACTCATTGTCTAGAGCACATGAAGGCTCATTAACAACCACTTTAATCCTATCCAAGAACCTCTCCTTTGTTGGAAAAATTGCCTCAAACATTACAGACTGAAACCTCCTTTAGAGCAATGTCGGTGTGACATTTTGATTGTCTGGCCGACTAGCAGTTTGTTTTATCCAATTCTAAACAAGTCGTTGTGACCCTGTAGAAGTCTTGCCAAAAGGTTTACTATGTAGCTATCGATGTAACAAGGTGTGTTCATTGTGACCTTATAGCGCTTGGGAGATATCTGGCCGAAAGGCCATTCATTCGTGATTCGGAGAGACTCTTGGCGACTAGAGATTTGGAGTGACTTCAACACTCGGGGAGATGTCTCAGCAAAGTGTTTATCTCTTGCTGACAGTGTATGTGTTGAGGTCTTCAAAGTAACCTATATTCACTCGGTAAGATGTCACCATGAAAGGAAAGGTTATGTCGACCGTGTTTGTTTGTTTTGTTTCGTCGGAGAAACTTGGCCAAGGAAATGCCATTGGTATGATGTCCTAACGAAGTGACTATGTCTTAGCGACAAAAGACTCAAGTGCTAAATCTTCGGTATAACACAAAGTTATCGGAGAAAGGTCTTAGTGATAGATGAAGTGTCATGCTGACAGGTGAGCACTTCGGAGTAGCATATGAAGACTGGTATGAACTCTCGGCGATAGATGTTAGTCTTGTCGACTTTCATTTGGCACTCGATAGATATGGGAACTTCAGTGTAACCTTAGTGATTCGCTATGACCTTCTAGCGAAAGCGATAAGTCAGGATGACTGCTTGGTAATTCAATGAAACTCTTGTAGCTCGATAGAACATCCTAGTGATTATGATAACTCCTGGCGACATCAATATGAGTTCAATGTGGCATCGGCGAGACACAGTTAGTGTCTCACTGAGATGCAAATGCAATACGAATTTTTTTGACCGTGTATGACTTCTGATGTGGCATCACGTGGATGAATCAGAAGAGCCGAATTGAAACCATTGGGAGTCTATTCGTTGCAACGGTTTTGTGAGGGAGCTCGACAGTCAGGGAACACCATGGATATGGTTGGAAGTTGCAGATGTTTAGATGTTGGGTAGTAGTTCGATCAACAATGAAGTGTGAAGAATTCAAATTGTATCAATGAAGGATTAAAAAATCTGTAAAGGTTGTAACCTAGAAGTTTTCTATTCGAAGAATGTACATGATGAATGTTGTTGTTTAAATGACACCAGAAAGATAAGTCTGGAATTGTATGTAACTTTGATTACTGTAATACAAAGTTATTTCTCTTGGTGTGGTGGGTTTTTCTCCTGTAAGGGTTTTCCCACGTATAGCTAGTGTTCATGTGTGTTTGTCTAAATACTCTATTTCTGTAATTTATCTCATAGTGCATCTCAATTTGACTATAATTGAAAATTTAAAAGTACTTTTGCATTCTTTCCTGAGGTATTGACGTTAGGAAAATTGTTTTCTGCATCTAGTTTTCCTTACAAGTGGTATCATAGCCTGGCCAGTTGTGTTATCCTTGGGGGTACATTGGGTTTTTTGTGTCAATACTGCTCAGTGGGAATTTTGTAGAGATTGTTATTTCTATTTACAGATTAAGATGTCTAGTTCATCTAGGAAGATTGAAATAGATAAATTCAATGGCAGTAACTTTGAATTGTGGAAACTCAAGATGGAGGATCTCTTAGTAGATTGAGATCTTTGGCTTGCTGTGTCTGGAACTAAACCTACAGGCATGAAGCAAGAAGAATGGGATCTTGCAGATAGGAAAGCGAAGGGGCTGATAAGGCTCTGTTTGGTAGACTCAGTTCTTCTCAATGTACATGAAGAGAAGTCTGCTTCTCTCTTGTGGAAGATACTGGTGTCCATTTATCAGGGGAAATCTTTGGTGAATAAGCTATTTCTGAGAAAGAAGCTTTACTCTTTGAGAATGCAGGAAGGAGGGTCTGTAGCTGATCATTTGAATGCATTCAACATGCTACTCGCACAATTAACATCTGTTGGTGTAAAGATTGAAGAAGAAGATCATTGTATGCTTCTATTATTTTCTTTGCTAGACTCATGGGATCATCTAGTGATGGCTATTGGGAGTACAACATCCAGTTTCAAAATGGAAGATATTGTTGGTTCTTTGCTGTCAGAAGAAATGAGAAGAAAATATTCTGAGATGGCGAAGGAGGCTCTTGCTATCAAAGGAAGGTCAAAGGAGAAAGGAAGAAGAAGGACAAGAAGTCCAAATCAAAATCAGAGGGGAGATCAAAGTCTCCTAGAAAGAAGTCCAAGGTGAAGTGTTGGAACTGTGGGCAACCCGGTCATGTCCGAAAGGATTGTAAAGAGGAGAAAAAGAAAAAGAAAGGATCTTCTGATAATGGTTCTTCTCATAGTGATGGTGACACCTTCATTGCAGCCTTGGCTACTCAGGCATCAGATGATGTCTGGTTGATCGATTCTAGAGCATCGTTCCACATGACATCTCACAGAGAATGGTTTACAAAGTATGAAGAATACGATGGTAGAAAGGTGTACTTGGCGAGTGATTCAACCTTGGAAATTGTTGGCCATGGAAGAGTCAGAATCTGATTCCCTGATGGCAGAATAAAGGGGATCAATAATGTTATGCACATACCAGGTCTGGCTAGAAATCTATTGTCTGTAAGTATGCTAAATGATATCGGAGTACAAGTCTTGTTCTCGGGAAGTGGCTGCAAGATGACTAGAGGTTCAATGGTGCTAGCTAGAGGTGCTCGTATTGGTACCCTGTACAAGCTGGATGCACAAGTTGTTCATTGTAACAGTGTCTCTTCGAAGTCACTGAAAGCTGCTCATGGAGGTAAAGAGAGAAATATCCCTAATTATGTAAACTCTATGAAAGTAAAACTTCCTGCAGAGAAGACTATGCTCTGGCATCATAGGTTAGGCCACAAAGGAGAAAAAGGTTTAAAAACCTTGAAGAACAAAAACCTGGTTGAGGGGCTTGAAGATTGTAATCTGGAATTTGAATTCTGTGAACACTGTATATATGGAAAGCAGCATCGTGTTTCATTTTATGACAGTCCTCATAAAACTTCTGGTTTGTTAGACTATATTCATTCAGATGTGTTTGGTCCAATAGATGTTCCTTCTCTGTCTAAATCAAGATACTATGTGTCATTCATTGATGATTATTCAAGAAGAGCATTTATATATTTTTTGAAAATTAAATCAGAAGTGTTCAGTCGATTTAAGGAGTTTAAAAATCTTGTTGAAAATTAGACTGGTAAAACAATAAAATGCTTAAGGACTGATAATGGCGGTGAATTTTGTTTTGATGAATTTGAAAGATACTATAAAGACCATGGAATCAAAAGATACAAGACTACACCTTACACTCCACAGTAGAATGGAGTTGCAGAAAGGTTCAATAGGACAGTGATGGAAAGAGCACGAAGTATGCTTAGTAGTGCTGGTTTGGAGGAAAAGTTCTGGGCTGAAGCTACTGCTACTGCATGTTACTTGGTTAATCGGTCTCCAAACTCTGCTCTTGTTGACAAGACACCTATGGAAGCGTGGTCTGGTAAGAAGCCCTCTCTTAGACATATTAGAGTTTTTGGTTGTGAAGCATATGCACATGTGCCAGATGTAAAAATATCTAAGTTGGACAACAAGGCTGTTAAGTGTATATTTATTGGCTATAGTGCTAACATCAAAGGATACAAGCTTTGGAATCCTATTACAGAGAAAGTTGTATATAGCAGAAGTGTAATCTTTCATGAGCTGAAACCTTCCACCTTGGATCTGCAGTCAGAGACAAAGTCAGAAAATAGTAAGGATGTAGCAACAATTTCTCCTACGCCAGAGAAAGAGGAATTGAAGATTCAAAACGTACCTGAAACTAAGGAGAGCTCAAGCAGTTTTGAAAGCTCTGAAGAAGATGAACCTCAGCCTCAGCCAGTGAGGAGTTCAACCCGAGAAAGGAAACAACTAGATAGGTATGGGTTCTCTTTGATTGATTATACTTGTGCCTATGCCTTGATTTCTAGCACTGATGATCCTAGGACTGTAAAGGAGGCAACTAAAATGTCTAATTCAGATTCTTGGTTGGAAGCCATGAAGGAAGAAATGGCATCATTAGATAAAAATGAAACCTGGAGTCTGGTGCCCTTGCCTAAAGGCAGAATACCTGTGGGCTGTAAATGGGTATTTAAGAAAAAGATTGGTCTGGATGGCAGTGTAGAAAAATAAAAAGCACGACTGGTTGCAAAGGGTTATTCCCAGGTAGAGGGAATTGACTATGGGGAAATCTTTTCTCCTATAGCAAAGCTGACGTCCATTAGATTTATATTGTCACTTGCAGTAGCTTATGACTTAGAGGTTGAATAGATGGATGTGAAGACATCATTTCTTCATGGTGATCTTGAAGAAGAAATCTATATGTCCCAGCCTAAGCACTTTGTTGAGAAAGGTAAAGAAAAACTGGTATGCAAATTAAAGAAGTCTCTGTATGGGTTAAAACAGTCACCTAGAATGTGGTACCAAAAATTTGATACCTATGTATTATCTTTAGGCTTTGTTAGATAAAAATTTGATCACTGTGTATACTATAAAGCTGAAAGTGATCAAGTGCTTTTTATTGCTCTTTATGTTGTTCATAGGAAATAGCAAGCTAATGATTTCTGATCTTAAGTCTCTGTTGTCTGCTAAGTTCAAAATGAAGGATCTTGGTGCAGTAAGGTATATTCTGGGGATGGAGATAACCAGGGACAGGAAGAATAGAAAGCTTTGGCTCAGTCAGTGTAAGTATATAAAGACTATTCTAGAGAGATTTTGTATGAATGATTACAAATAGTTAGTCATTCCAGTCATGCAGGGAATGAAACTATCTGTTGAGGACTGTCCAAAATCTCCTACTAAGATGGAGGACATGACCAGTGTTCCCTATGCTAGTGTTGTAGACAGTCTCATGTATGCAATGGTCTGTACAAGACCAAACATTTCCCAAGCAGTGGGAGTACTTAGTCAATTTATGGCTAATCCAGGAAGAATACATTGGGATGCTGTGAAGAGGGTGTTTAGGTATTTGAAGGGAACTTCAGATTTTGCATTGTGTTACCATGGTAATTCTGTTGAATCACAGAGGACTCTCAGCATTCATGGTTATGTAGACTCTGATTGGGCAGGGGACATTGACAGCAGAAAATCCATCAGTGGATACGTTTTCATGTTAAATGGTGGTGCAGTGAGTTGGATGAGCAAGTGGCAGGTTGTAGTCGTTTTGTCCACTACAGAGGCTGAATACATGGCAGCTACTCATGCTTGTAAAGAAGTTGTATGGTTGAAACATTTGTGTTCTAATATTGGTTTTGATGTAGGGGAAATAACAATCTTATGTGACAGTCAGAGTACCACTTGTCTGGCAAAGAATCCAACTTTCCATGCTAGGACGAAACATATTGATGTACAATACCACTTTGTACGAGATATGGTTGAGGATGGAAAGGTTAGTTTGGAAAAAGTTGATACTCTGGAGAATGTTGCAGATGCATTGATGAACCCAGTGAGCACAGAAAAGTTCAGGTGGTGTGCCAGTTCAATGGGCCTTAGTGCCCATGTTGTTCAGTAAAGTATTATTGTGGGCTCTGGAGGTGTCTGAATGATCTTCGTAAAGTGGGAGATTGTTGGAAAAAGTGCCTCAAACATTACAAACTGAAACCTCCTTTAGAGCAATGTCAGTGTGACATTTTGATTGTCTAGCCGACTAGCAGTTTG
Source organism: Sequoia sempervirens (assembly GCA_007258455.2). Classification (NCBI taxonomy): domain Eukaryota; kingdom Viridiplantae; phylum Streptophyta; class Pinopsida; order Cupressales; family Cupressaceae; genus Sequoia; species Sequoia sempervirens. The sequence goes on along the minus strand of VDFB02271358.1, from coordinate 86,512,911 downwards.
TTTTATCCAATTCTGAACAAGTCGATGTGACCCTGTAGAAGTCTTGCCAAAAGGTTTACTATGTAGCTATCGCTGTGACAAGGTGTGTTCATTGTGACCTTATAGCGCTTGGGAGATATTTGGCCAAAAGTCCATTCATTCATGATTCTGAGAGACTCTTGGCGACTGGAGATTCAGAGTGACTTCAACACTCAGGGAGATGTCTCAGCGAAGTGTTTATCTCTCGCCGACAGTGTATGTATTGAGGTCTTCGAAGTAACCTATATTCACTCAGTAAGATGTCACCATGAAAGCAAAGGTTATGTTGACCATGTCTGTTTGTTTTGTTTCATCGAAGAAACTTGGCCAAAGGAAATGCCATCGGTATGATGTCCTAACGAAGTGACTATGTCTTAGCGATGAAAGACTCAAGTGCTAAATCTTCAGTATAACACAAAGTTATCGAAGAAAGGTCTTAACGATAGATGAAGAGTCATGCCGACAGGTGAACACTTCGGAGTAGCATATGAAGACCAGTATGAACTCTCGGTGATAGATGTTAGTCTTGTCGACTTTCATTTGGCCCTCGGTAGATATGGGAACTTCGGTGTAACCTTAGTGATTCACTATGACCTTCTGGCAAAAGCGATAAGTCAGGATGACTGCTTGGTAATTCAATGAAACTCTTGTAGCTCGATAGAACCTCCTGGCGACATCAATATGAGTTTAATGTGGCATTGGCGAGACACAGTTAGTGTCTCACCGAGATGCAAATGCAATACAAATTCTATTGACCGTGTATGACTTTTGATGTGGCATCACGTGGACAAATCAGAAGAGCCGAATTGAAACTATTGGGAGTCTATTCGTTGCGACTATTCTGTGAGGGAGCTCGACAGTCAGGGAACACCATGGATATGGTTGGAAGTTGTAGATGTTTAGATGTTGGGTAGTAGTTCAATCAACAGTGAAGTGTGAAGAATTCAAACTGTATCAGTGAAGGATTAAAAAATTTGTAAAGGTTGTAACCTGGAAGTTTTCTATTCGAAGAATGTACATGATGAATGTTTCTATTTAAATGACACCAGAAAGATAAGTCTGGAATTGTATGTAACTTTGATTACTGTAATACAAAGTGATTTCTCTTGGTGTGGTGGGTTTTTCTCCCGTAAGGGTTTTCCCACGTATATCTGGTGTTCATGTGTGTTTGTCTAAATACTCTATTTCTGTAATCTGTCTCATAGTGCATCTCAATTTTACTGTAATTGAAAATTTAAAAGTACTTTTGCATTCTTTCCTAAGGTATTGAGGTTAGGAAAATTGTTTTTCGCATCTAGTTTTCCTTACATCCTTCTTCTATTATTTTGACCAATCAGGATCCCATACAATAGGTCCACCTTTGAAGAGTGAAATAGTGATAGGGGGAGAAAAATGGTCAAAAGGACATTGGAAATCTTGTTGAAGATCAAGAAGGGGTTGCTCAATAGGAGTAAAATTTTGAGCCTCATCAAGGATAGGTTCTTGTGAGGAATGGAGGCTCTCAAAATTTGGGATCTCCAACATAGGAGATCTACTTGATGGAACAGGATGTTCAATAGAATTTTCAAGAGATGGATTAAAACTAACAAATTTGTGTTTATGTATCTCCTCCTTAGAAGGTTGTTCTAGAATTGATGGAGGAGCTTTTCTGAAACTAGGCACACAAGGGGTTTTCTGAGTCTTGGGAAATTGTGTGAGAAAGGGAAAGTTTGAGTTGCTCTTTCCTAGCAACAACATCCCTTGCTATATACTCCTTTTTTTGTTGCCTTCTTTGTAACTCCAACTATTTCTCATGCCTCCACTAAGCTTCTAATTTTTTTGTTGAGGACAGTGAGCTTGATGAGCAAGCTCATCCTGCTATGGGAAATAATCTTTCTACCCTTGATAGGCTTGTTTATCCCATCCCTTTTGTTGTAGTTCAAACATTTGTTGCTCCTTAATCTCAACAATCTTCCTATGAAGATTCCTCAACATGGACATGAGTTCACTCTCATTTTGGGGATGAAATGAATAATAAGGAGCTTCTGGTGGTTGTTGATAGGAATGTGTAGGCATCCAAGAAGTTTGACAAAGAGGGGCTTGGTGGTAAGCATTTGAAAAGGATTGATAACCCACAATAGTAGGGTTCTGTAAAATGAAAGGGGAGAAATAACCAACCTGATATGGTTGATTGGGAGGTGCAAAGTTGTAATTTTTATGGTATCGGGGATTATATGTATAGTTTTCATTATAACTTGAGATATTTATGCATGAGAAGGATAGGAAACACTTTGAAATTTTAAAAGGAAAGAAAAGCTCTGCCCAACCAAATATTTTGGGTACATACCAACAGAGTCATAGAAATGATATTTGCAGAGTCACCAGGTGCTTGGAGAACTACCTCCAAAGGTTGAAATATTGAAGAATGCACCAACTCCTCAATAGAATGAAGTAAAATTGTGTTGCTTGAACTGCCAATTTTTTTTCAAAGTCACTATGGTGTTTGAGATATGCCTCCAAAGGTAAGTTATGCTAGGGAAAACACCAAATACTACAGTAGAGAGAAATTAGTCCCACTGAGCGTGCCAAAAACTACTGTCACATGAAATTGTATCTTGTTGAACACAGTGTTTAGAATTCCAATGACACAATGGAAATGACCTCAAGGTGTTGTACCTTGCATGTATGAGGTCGAATCTTTGAAGAAGGTCAGCTTCCTCTTTCAATCCAAGTGCAATGTGTTGGTCCAACTCAACACATGAAACCCTATCACTACCCCACTCTAACAGCTCACAAGGAAAAGAGGAAGAAGGAATGCATGTAAGGGAAATGGGAGATGGTACACAAATATGGAAAATTTGTTTCTTCCTAACAGAGATTGCACAACAACACCGATGAAGAGGGACCAGGGGACTCACACAGATCTCTATTTGGTTGATTCCCAAAGGCCAACATCGATGTTAGGGTTTGATAGGTTGTTGTTAGGAAAGGGATATTCTCAAGCAGCAACTGTAAACAATTTAACTCAAACACATATGCATGGAAAGAAAGAAAAAACACTTAGATATGTAGGTAATGAACTTATACAAACATAAACAAGTTGAGAGGAAGAAATCTTGATCAATTTCACTAATGTAGAGGCAAAAAAACCATTCTTTACAATTACAAAGATGTAAGAAATGTATAAGCCTACAAAATAAAAGCACTAGAGGAGCCAGTGGAAGAACCCTTGAAATGAATACATTCCTTTCCTTTATAAATCAAACATAACTTAGAACCACAAACCAAACCCTAATCCTACCTAGGTTTAACAATGATGTATGTGCGTGAAAGAAGGAAGCACTCTTGTTAAAATCATGATTAGGGCATGGATTTGTCAGAAAGGTCAACAATGAGCATGGGCACCCATAAAATCCACTTGCAAAAGTTAGGGGTAGCAATGAATGTTGTCCTTGAGTCCTAGAAATCAAAACAAACCACTCAAAAAGTGATTCAAGCATTAATGGTGTCACCCAAAAAACATGTCAAAACTGTGGAAAGGTCGGTATCGGGCTTGAAAGAAAACCTTTACTTATGCATTAAATGGTCTGGAGTTTTGAAAAAGGAATCTTTGTCAGGGGTTGGGTGTTGGGCCTGCTTCATACTTTATGCACATTGGTGTCAGACCATCGGGGATTGGGCTTCGGGCATACCGCCTACCGCATGCTCGAAGAAAGGAAGAGAGAAGGTTGAAGGAGTAAATCAAGAAGTCCAAAAGGATCGCCCCATTTGGGCTTTGGGAGTCAGGAAGGAGGCTTAGGCCTTATTGCAAAAATTAAAAGCATAAAAGGGAAGATCAAAAGTTGAAGTCTAAAAGGAGCCATCAGGGTTCAGATGGAAGAGTTACATCTTACCAAAGAAAGGTAAGAAGTAAAGGAGAAGGTCGAAGATGAAAGTCTGAAAACTTGACACAGCCAAATTTTAAAAAGGAGTGAAAGTGGGAAGGAAGAAAGGCGGAAGATGAAAGTGTGATGCTCAAAAGCTATAAATGATATTTCAAGGATTGAGGGTTGGGAGGAAGCTCTACTTCCTACGATGAAAAGATGGAAAGAGATAAGAAGGAACCCCAAAAATCTGATAGATCAATACTTAGACAAATCTTGAAAAGCCTCCTTGGGACCTCAATGATCGGAGGTAAGGCTTAAGGCTTACCAAAAGGAAGTGATAAGGGTTAAAGGATAAGGCTAAAAGTTGGAATTCGAAATATTAAAAGGAAAGGTAGAAGGGTGAAAGAGATAAGGATCGGGAGTGATGGAGAAAGCATGTGAGTATGAAGGGAAGTGAAAGCTCGAAAGACTGAAAAGTTAGGAATTAGACAATTTTAGGACCCTTCAAGGAGAATTCACGCAAGATGGCCCATGTAGGATCTCTTAGATCGGTTATCAATGATGGGTCATTAAAGGGTGACATGAAATTTCAACAATTTTCTAACCAACATTCTCCTCCTTTTACATCAATGGCAAAGGGTAGCGCATATACTTTACTTTCTCTTCTCCCCCTTTGACAATATTCCTATATATTTGTTCATTTTGCATTGCTCATTTTTTACTACTCTTACTTTTTAGCTTTCTCGTCCATAGAGGCATAATATATGCTCTATCTAACTACACCAATCAATAACACTACTACCTGCTCCCCTGAGAGGTAGTCATCATCAGTTTGAAACAAAGGAATAAATCTTGAATTGCTACACCAAATTAATGCACAATCTTATGCATCTAGTTGAAATAAGGTGGGGAAATAACCCCTAACTTCTACAAGAGATACTCAAATGTATCTTTAGGAAGAGCATTTGTGAAAATATCTACAACCTGATCCTTTTTAGGCACATACTTTAGGTTTACTTCAATTTTTGCAACCTTCTCTCTAAGAAAGTGATACCAGATTGAGATATGCTTTTTCCTTGAATGCATTACTCGATTCCTTGATATATTGATTGCACTTTTATCATCACAAAAGATATAAATAGGTTCATTATATGAAATTTTGATATCCTTCAATGTATGCTTCATCCACAACACCTATGTGCAACAAGGTGTTGCAGCAATATACTCTACCTCTACAATAGATAAAGATACGAAATCTTTATTTTTGCTTAGCCAAGAACCCAATCTACTTCCAAGAAAGAAAGCACCTCTACTTGTACTTCTTATGTTATCCACACAACCTGTCGAATCTACATCAATATAGGAACTTAAAGAGAAAATAATATCCTTTGGATACTATAGACCATAGTCCAGAGTTCCCTACAAATATTTTAATATCCTCTTTACTACTACCACATGTGATTCTCTAGGATCTTTTTGAAATTTGGCCACAAGACAAATCACATGCATGATATCTTATCTAGTAACAGTTAGATATAACAGTCCACCAATAATTGATTTTTACTTGCATTGATTAGTCTTAAGAGATTCATCATTTTTTCTCAACTTGCAACCAATAACCATAGGAGTACATACCAGTTTAGAGTCTTAAATTCCAAACTTCTTCAACATTTCCTTGACATACTTTGATTGTGAAATGAATATTTCTTTTTCTATCTGATTGATTTGTAGCCCAAAGAATAAATTCATCTCCCCAAACATTGGCATCTCAAATTCATTTTCCATCTCTTTTGCAATCTTCTTACACATTGCCTCATTTTCTCCAAAAATTATGTTATCAACATACATAACCACAATCAATATTTGATCTTTTTCAACTTTAAAGTAAATATTGTTATTTGTGGTACCTTTATGAATCCCTATTACAAAAATTACCTATCCAATCTTGCATCCCAAACTCTAGGAGCTTTCTTAAGTCCATAGAATGCCTTCTTCAGTCTGAATACCATATTAGGATTACCTAATAATTGAAATTCTTTCGGTTGTTCAATGTATACCTTTTCTTCCAACTCACTATTCAAGAATACAAACTTCACATCAATCTGATAAACCTTGAAGTCCTTATGTTTATCAAAGGCCAAAATCATCCTAATGGTCTCCATTCTTGCCATCAAAGAAAATGTTTCCTCAAAATATATTCCTTCCACTTGTGAGTACCCTTACACACAAGTCTAGCCTTATTTTTGACAACTTCTCCATTCTCACTCATCTTGTACCAAAATACCCATTTATTTCCTATTAAATTCTTGTTTAGGGATCTTGGGACTAATTCACAAGTCTGATTCTTCTCAATATACATCATTTCTTCTTCCATAGATTTTGTCCAATTCTCATCCTTACATGCCTCAATCACTATATTAGGTTCTACCTTGGAAAGTAGACACAAATTTACCTATTATGCTATCATAGCAGCTTTTCTTCTTGTCAAAACACCTTTTCTCTTGTCATCAATGATCGAGTCTTCAAAATGATTCTATTGCACACACTTAGGATTCTTAGGAATCCTTTTTGAAGCTTCTTTCTCTTCAACCTGCATATCCTTTTCCTTTTCTTCTTCTTCTTCTCTACAAGAGGACTCATCATATTCATATCCTTTTATTCCTACTAATCTTTTATGTGGTTCTTCATCTACTTTGACACTTGCACTTTCAACTATCTTCTTCAACCTCTTGTTGTACCACTAGTAAGCCTTTCTTCTTATAGAATAGCCAAGGAAGATTCCTTCATCCAACCTTACATCAAACTTTCCCAAGTTTTCTTCATCTCTCCTGATATAAAATTTTCTTCCAAACACTAAAATATTTGACAGTAGGATTTCTTCCATACCATAGTTCATAGGGAGTCTTTGAACTATTTATTCTTGCTTGTACTATGTTGAGTGTGTATATTGTAGTATGAATAGCTTCTCTCCAATAGACATCTGGTAGATTTGCTTCCTTCATCATTATCCTTGTTGCTTCCTAAACTATCCTATTCTTTCTTTCCACCACTCCATTCTGCTAAGGATTTCTAGGAGCTGACAAATGCCTCTTTATTCCATGATCTTCACAAAAATTGTTAAACTCATTGGAAGTGAACTCGCCACCTCTGTCAAACCTTAAGCACTTGATTTTCATATCCATTTTATTCTCAACCATGGATTTAAATGCTTTAAACTTTTCTAGAAATTATGTTTTTCTTAGAGAGGTTACCCAAGTCATTCTAGAGTAATCATGAATTAAAATCATGAAATAAATGTCACCTTAAAAGCTTCTTGTTCTTGTAGGTCCACATAGGTTTGTATGTACCAACTCCAAAGGTCCTACAATAGAATATTCTTTGTTTTTTAACCTCTTTCTTGTTTGCTTCCCAAGTTGACATTCCTTGAAAATTGCATTGATAAGCTTTGTAAGTCTTGGTAGATATCTCATAGCTTGAGTTGTGTTGATTCTCACTAGACTATCAAAATTGATGTGACACATTTTTCTATTCCATAGCCAACTTTCATTAATTTGAGTCATAAAGCACTTACCAATAGCACCTTTGAGCTGATAAACATTCCCATATTTCCTTGTTCCTACAAAAACCAAAGTTTTGGATCTTCCTTTTCTGAACTCACAACCATCATCTTGAAGCAAAAGATTATATCATTTGCTACACATTTTTCCTACACTTAGAAGATTATGTCAAAGACCCTCTACATAAAGAACATCATCTGTATTATGCTTGCCGTCAAAACTAATTGAACCCTTTCCACATATCTTAGTAGATGTATCATCACCAAATTTAACAAGACCACCTTCAAACCTCTCAAGTTTAAAAAAATACTTTTATCACCTATCATATTATTTGAGCATCTGCTATTAATTATCTAGTGATTTTTCTCCTCTCTAGTATAAAAAGTAGTCACCATAGTTCCTTTGATGTTGTGACCTATTTCCAGGCCATTTTCTTCATACATCTTTCAGAGTTAGTAGAAATAGTCCTAATTTTTAGAGCCATGAACAAGCATTCATCATTTTCATCATCCAGATAGTCAAATTCATCATCAAATATGCTAGGATCTTCTTTAACATAATAACTTCTCTTGATAAATTTCCCTTTATTATCCTTATATTTGTCATTTGAAACTTTGGTTGGACATTTGTAAGCATAGTGACCTATATTTCAACAATTAAAACATTTGAAAGTTAACTTACCTCTATATTTTCTAGTGCCCTTGTTCAATCTTCTTACAAAATTTTCTTCCATTTCATCAAGATCATCTGGATTAGATTCATCATTCTTATATGTCTTTCTATCTGTATAGGAGTGAATTTGCACCCCTTATGCAAATTCCCCTTTCACACATCCTCACCTTAGAAAACCAAATCCAAAGGCAAAATTCCACATTAGCAAGTTGTCTTCCTTCCACTTGGAATTTGTCCTTTGTGTCAGTAGGAGAATATTTTTTGGGGATGTGTGTGCGGCATGCAGACGTCTGTGTGTTGCACTTATGTCCCTGACGGATTCCTACATCTAAAAGTGGCAGAGGCATTACACTTTCAATTGGGATCAATTTGTAACGTCCCTCTTCAACAAACCGACCCTGAAAATGGAAAATTCTTCCCTCTTCTCCTTCAAATTCATCCATTCTTCATTCAACTCATCTCTTGTTGGAAATCTCTAAGCATTCAATCCATTCTTCTTTCACATTCTCAAGCACTTCCATCATTTTCAACACTCCATTGTAGTAATAACACTCCATCAACTTTGTAAAGCAAGTGTGAAGCAAGCCATTGCAATGTGTGCTTGAGGTTTTGTGAGATCTCCCTTCATCGTGGTCGAGGTTGTGGTGATTTTTCAAACCATCTTTCTCCTCCATTGGATAGTGAGCTCTTGGTGGAGGTGGTAACATTTTTCTCCTCTCCTTTACAATTTAGTTTGAGTAGCTCTTTACTGTTTTGTAGTGTTTAGTGAAATCTCTTCTTTCTTTACTTCTTTATCACATATTTCTATCTCATTGCTATCTGGTTGTCTGTGGAGGTGGAAACACCAAAATGGGGGTCTGAATGAGGAAGGCCCCTATACTGCCCCAACAATTTCCCCCTCTTTCTTGTGTGCAGGTGAAAAGAGCATGTGGAGCTAGCTGGCGAACATGCATTTTTGTGAGATTATATTTATTACTTTAGCCTTTATCTACCTTCTTTATTATCTCTGTTTGTATTTGTCCTACCTTATTTTTTTTTCCCATCGAAACCAACCAACTAGGTTGATTAGTTATTTTTTGAGTAGTTCATATTGTGTTCACTATTTTCTTACCATATGGATGCCAGCACACCATGCTGACGTCCCAGAACTATGTTTTCATCCTTGGACAGAGAGATTTTTGAGGCACAATACTGACTCCAAAAACTAGCTCGCCTAGCATAAACTAAAGTTCAGATCTGTAGAGTCATTGAGGAACCTTGTAGTCCTCATCATTCTTGATCCCTTATTTCAAAATGTCCCTTTAGAGTGAGGTAAGTTAGGATAGTCTTCCGCTCTTGGCTCTTCTGTGACCTAGGGCATTGACGTGGTTGGTCCCCCTCTCTTATATTTTTGGTGAACCCGACGTGAAACAACATCTTCTCATTTGTTGGTGTTGAGGATTTTCCCTTGTACCTTATGATCATTGTGCCCCTAAGTGTTGTGAAGGTTTATGAGCATCACAACCCAATCCACAACCTCTGGGTATATTGTTAGGAGAAGTGTACAAAACCTTGCGATGGAGAAGACAAAGGTCGCTACTGGTTTCTCTTCAGGTCCTTTTTTTGGATCCATCGTTGGTCTTGCTACACAAGAGCAGTTGTCGAGGGGCAAGGTAGGGATCTTCAATGAGGTTGACCATATCCCCACTCCTCCTGCGTCTCCTACAATGTCGTCATTAGATGAGCATGAGGTCGTTCACATTCCTTCAAAATATATCTCCATCCTTAGCAAAGGACTTTGTGACTTGGAGAATCACTTGGAAAAGGACTCAAAGATGGCTAGGTCCACTAGGGTTATCAACAAAATAACATATATGGTGGGAAAATACCAAAAAGGCATACAACTCCTAGCTAGTCTCTCTAGTCTGACTGAAACATGTGCTCCTCCAAACAATCCTAACATTATACAAGAGGCCACTTTCAAGGACCATGAGAAATAGCTAGGAATGTTGATGCCTCCCATGTTTGTGTACATGGCCAACATAGTGCCATTGATCAGCATCCCTTCTACCTCTAAGGGATCTGAAACTATCAAGGAAAACATAATACCCTTGGGTTTTAGTTTCAACCCTCATGTCACCTCTAGTGGTGGAGGTTTTGGAAAATTGAGTGGTGGGGGCTTTGGTAGTGGTGGTGGCTTCAACAGTAGAAGTGGTGCTAGTGGAGGTGGTTTCGGTGGAGGCCATGGTGGTGGCTTCAAAATTGGAGGTGGCTCCAGTGGAAGCCCTAGTGGTGGCAGTGGCTCTCGTAGTGGTCACATTGGTGCTTCTGGAGGTGGTTTTGGTGGTGGTTCTGGAGTAGGTTCCACTAGACCTTTGTCATCCCAAGACCCTATTCTCAATACTCTTCTTCAGAATATGGGTAAGATGCAAAGCCAATTGGCGAGTCTCTCCCAAGCCTCTGCCCAACCTATCTTTCAACCCTTTTTCTGACATAGCCTATTATCGGTAGCAATTTTAAACACTCCCTTCCCCCAAGGAATGGAGATTCCCAAATTCAAAAAATATGGCAGCAAAGGGGACCCACAAATGCATGTGTATGCCTTTAATGCCCTATGTATAGACTTCTTCCATCACGATGCATTGATGGAAAAATTATTCCCTCGATCTCTCAAGGATACAACACTTGAATGGTATTGTTCCTTGCCCAAAAATTCCATTTTCTCATTTTATCAACTTGTAAACCAGTTCCTACAATAGTTCCAAGCTAACATCGGACTAAAGATGACCTTTTCAGATCTCATCCGATGCAAACAAGGGGATAATGAAAAGATTACTAATTTTATAGCGCAATACCAAGAGTTGTTCTCACAAATCTCGTATTTGCTGCCCAATTCTAATGTGCAGAAGGTGGTCATAGGGAACTTGCAAAGACCTTGGAAGGAGAATTTTTCCCTTATGAAATACCCTTCTTTCACGTATTTGTGTGCTATACTACGAGAGTATCAAAAAATGGTATTTTAGTTTGGGGGATCCTCCTCATGCTCCGGTTTAGAAGGAAAGTCCATTGTATCAATCTCTGGAAAAGGAAAGGTTGTTGTGAATGTAGTGGCTGCTATGAATGATAACAGCCTCAAATGCAACTAAAAGTTCACAAAGTTAGTAGAATCTTATTCTTCCATCGTGCAAAAGTTGTTGAAGGATAAGATCATAACCTTGGAGAACCCAAAACTTCTCAAGGAACCTTTCCCTAGTTGGTACAATCCAAATACCTTCTGTCAATATAATCGATTTAACGGACATGATATCAAACATTGTATGTGCCTGTGTCATGAGATATAGGACGCATTGAGGACGGTACTATTCATCTTGATGGAAGTAAACAAGATATGAACAAATCGGTGGTGAAAGTGAATAGTGAGTTTTGGATATACACATACCCATTTCCATCACACTCTGCCAACATGATTATCAATCCCTCTGATTCTACCACTCGGCCTAAGGCATATGTTAACATGGTCATAGTTACTTCTACCACACAACCTGCACCCAACTCCCTAAATGTGACATTCACATCACAAGATTTACCCTTAAAAAACAAGCCCTCTCCCCTCTACATTCCCACTCGCCTCAATGGAAACATTGTGACAAGATTCTTTGTCAACCCCACAAGCCAATTGAATTTCATTATAGAAGAGACATTGTGGCTTAATTCATTGCATAGAAAGGAGTAAAAAGAAACTAAATCTACCATCTATACGCATGATATTCTTTGTCTAAAACCATATGGTTCGATAACTTTGTCCATCCTAGTAGGACCTAGGGTTGTAGACACAATCTTTGATGTTATTTCAGAGTCGGATATGTTTAGGATGAAGTTGGGCATACCTTGGCTAGCTTCCATGAATGGAATTTCCTCCATCATTCATAAATGTTTGAACTTCTCCCATGAAGGTAATGTGCATGTAGTGCATGACACTAGATACCAGCTATTGGTGTCCCATGGGGGTTACTTGTTTCATCATTTTTGACCCACCCCACTCGGTTCACTCCCTCCAAGAATGGACTTACTTTACAAAAGCTATGTGAAGTATAAGACCGGGGGCAAGGGATAGTCAAAATTGACCCCCCCAATAGCACAACAGCTGGCTACCTCCCCTTCTCAAAAGGGAAAAGAGAAGCCACCCCATTCCCAAGGTGGCTCTCCCACTCCTCTTTCTAAAGAAGAGTTTTGGATGAATATTTCTAGCTTTTATCAGTTGAGTCTGATGATACTTGCTTAGCGTAAGCCTAAGATCAGGATATCAAACCTCCCTACTAAGCCACCCGAACCTTGGTAATACTTGTATGGCAGGTGAAAAGGTCCCCATGGGGAATCCTCTATGTCTCAGCCTCCACAGCCTCCTACTACTCCTACTCCAAAAGTAGTAAACGGGAAGAGGCCTGTTGCCAAGGCACTAGAACCAACTCCCCCTGTTGTTGCTCAACCTACTCCTACTACTCCCATTTAGGAGTCTATCCCTCTATTGGAAATAGTTGTGGTGGACACTCCCATGGTTGAGTAGGAGTCTTCTGCTCCTTCACAACCTCCGGTCTCTAGCTCAAAGAGCCATAGAATCCACCTTGCACATGAGCACATGCATCGGTGAAAGGCTCTCACGACTGAGTAGGCTTCCTTGCATAGGAAGGAAGAGGAGATGACCACCCCTGCTTTAGGGCCTCCTGTTGCTTCCTCCTCTCTCCTCCCCTCTGCTTCCATTCAACCAAGCTCAATATCGCTTTTGGCTACTGTCGTGAGTGTTCCTAACTCTAAAAAGGTACAAGTGTCCATTGCTCCTTCGGTTGAGCTACCCCTGTTGATGTCCCTTCCGAGCATCCGTCCTTTCTCAAAGCTCGTGGATATGTCAAACAGTTCAGTGGTATCTGCTATGATTTTCTCCTCCTCCTCCTCTGAACCTCTTGCCTCATCTATGGGGAGTTCACATCCCCTGATGAAGCAAAAGATGGAGGATGGCCCTTCCAACAATGTAGAGAATAAGAGGAGCCCACCTTCTCTAAAGGGTGGTCCTACACTAGCTTGTTTTGTCCTAGCAACGGAACCAACTCCAGCTTTCCCTGAGTTCGTCACCACTCCTGAGTCACTCGGTGAGCCTAGCGATGAACCTTGGGTACAACCCTCTCCGTCCATTGAGGTATGACATGGAATTCCAACAAAGTGCATGTTTAACTCTCCGGATGAATTTATGGCCTTATCAGTGATTTTTCATGAAATCACTGACCATAACTCCACAAGAACTGAGTGGAGGAGACCTTGTGGGGCCTTCTTCCTTAGCCATTGTTGCGAGAGGGTTGGAATCTCCTCCCTTTAATATTCCACCACTACAGGCTCATCCTCCTTCCCCTTATGATGATCTAGAGTGGGAAGCGGATGACCTCTTGGTCGATGAGTGTTAGGGGGAGACCCCTTCTTTATCTTTAGATTAGATGTGTGTGTGTATTGTGATTTTTTCCCCCTATGATCATGCTATGTGTTCCTGGATGACCCTTGTCACCCTTGTTAGTGCTTGGATACATGCATGGTTTTTGTGTCATAAACCTTCTTCTATTTGTATCATCATTCTTCCATGTTTGTGCTTGATTTTCAATAAATTGGGGATGATGCAAAGCATTGGGGGAATTTAGGCTTCCCTTCCATGTTGACCCAATTTTTTTATTTTTACTTTTCCTTCTTGTGCATTCTTCACATGGTCTGATATAGTAGGGGTTTGATGACAATTCATTTTATATACTATTATTATAATTATATATTTATGAGTAGCTCTGACCCTGAAATATCATATCACCCCTATGCCCTATGTTTATGTTTATTTCTCCTTTGTTTTTTTTCTTATATTTCTCTCTTTTTTGCTTGAGTTGTCCCTTTCATGTGTGACAAATCCACTACTTTGATTTTTTTTAAATGTATTTGTTTCCAATGAATATTTTCTCGAGAATATTTCCAAACTTTTTAAAAAAATTGCATTCTCAACCTGGACCCCTAATGGAACATGTTTCCTTCATCATGGGTTTGCAAAGAAAAAACTTGAGAACTTCCCTCCAAGGTGGAAGTAGCTTTGGCCTTCCCCTCATGAGGGGACATCTTCTTCCTTTTGAATTCCTTGATGAAGTGAACATCTTTCTAAAGGATTCCTTGGTGTTGAATTGATTTGAGAAAAAACATCTCTTCTACACTTTCAAACAACACATCCCTTGAGTGGACCTCTTTCTTCACACTGGGTTCCCAAGGGACCCCTTTGAAAATTTTCTAACTTGTTGGAAATCTGCATGACTGTCTTCTTGCTTTCCTGTGTGGCCGCTTTCAGACATGTTCTATCTACGGGTAAACATGTCGCTTTGCAGGTGCACCTGTAAAGTCGCTTTTCGACTCTGCAGAGTCTCCTTTTTTTGGGTTTCCTCCATGTGAGAGGTCTTGGAGGACACCATCCTTGCAGGTCTATAGGCCTGTAAGGCACTTCCTTTGAGCTTCCTTCATGTGAGAGATCTTGGGGGTTGCTCCCTTCCAGGTCTAAAGGTTTGTAAGGAACTTTTTCTAGGGTTTTCTTCATGTGAGTGATCTTGGAGGACACCTTCCCTGTAGGTTTGCAGGCCTATAGGGTGCTTTTCCTAGGTTTCCATCATGTGAGAGATCTTGGAGGAAACCTTCCCTATAGGTCTATGGGCCTATAGGGCACTTTTTCTAGGTTTCCTTCATGTGAGAGATCTTGGAGGACACCTTCCCTACAGGTCTATGGGCCTGTAGGGTACTTTTTCTCAAGGCTTCCTTCATGTGAGTGATCTTGGGGGTCACTTCCTTGCATGTCTATGGCTCTATGAGATGCTTTCATTCTACAACTTCATAGTTTTGTGGAGCTATGAAGTCCTTTGCCTACCCTGCAGTTTCAAGTTTTCCAGATTGTGGTCTACTTCCTCGATGGTTTAGGTATACATTTCTAACCCTACTAACTCTTTGATCAACTTTACCAAAGCACTCATTAGTATTCATTCTCACTAAAGTGGGGGAAAAATGTATAGGAGTGAATTTTCACCCCTTAAGCAAATTCCCCTTTCACACATCCTCACCTTAGAAAACCAAATCTCAAGGAAAAATTTCACATCAATAAGCTTCCTTCCTTCCACTTGGCATCTATCCTTTGTGTCGGTAGGAGAATATTTTTCAGGGGCATGTACATGATGTGCTTATGCCCCTGATGGATTCCTACATCTGAAGTTGGCATAGGTGTTACACTTTCGATTGGGGTCAATTTGTAACATCTCTCTTCGACTAACCGACCCTAAAAATGATAGATTCTTCCCTCTTCTCCTTCAAATTCATCCATTCTTCATTCAACTCATCTCTTTTCAGCAATCTCTAAGCATTCAATTCATCCTTCTTTCACATTCTCAAGCACTTCCAACATTTTCAACACTCCATTGCAGCAACAACACTCTGTCAACTCTATAAAGCAAGTGTGAAGCAAGCCATTGCAACGTGGGCTTGAGGTTTTGTGAGACCTCCCTTCATCGTGATTGAGGCTATGGTGATTGTTCAAGCCTTCTTTCTCCTCCATTGGCTAGTGAGCTCTTGGTGGAGGTGGTAATGTTTTGCTCCTCTCCTTTACGATTTGGTTCAATAGCTCTTTACTATTTTGTAGTGTTTAGTACAATCTCTTCTTTCTTTACTTCTTTATTGCATATTTCTATCTTGTTGCTATCTAGCTGTCTATGGAGGTGGAAACACCAAAACAGGGGTCTGACTAAGGCAGGCCCCTATTCAGCCTCAACAATTTTCCCCTATTTCTTGTGAGCAGGTGAAAAGAGCATGTGGAGCTAGCTGGTGAATGTGCATTTTTGTGAGATTATCTTTATTACTTTAGCCTTTATCTACCTACTTTATCATCTTCGTTTGTATCTGTCCTACCTTTTTTTTTTCCTATCAAAACCAACCAACTAGGCCGATTAGTTAGTTTTTGAGTAGTTTATATTGTGTTCACTATTTTTTGACCGTATGGACACCAGCTCACCTGAGAGATTCCAACGTGTCGTGTTGACATCCCAGAACTGTGTTATCATCCTTAGATAGAGATTTTTCTAAGGCATAGTATCGACTCCAAAAACCAGCTCGCCTAGCCTAAACTAAAGTTTAGATCTGTAGAGTGATTTAGGCACCTTATATTCCTCATCATTCTTGATCCCTTATTTCAAAATGTCCCTTTAGAGTGAGGTAAGTTAGGGCAGGCTTCTGCTCTTGGCTCTCTATGACCTGGGGCCTTGACATGGTTGGTCCCCCTCTCTTACACTATCCTTAAAAGTAGTCTCTTTTCTTGAATCAAATTGACATAACTCTCTCAATTCAAAAGTATTTAAAGCACCAAAAAATTGATCTCTAGAATAATAATCTAAATTCTAAGCTTCCTCAATAGCAGAGTCTTTAGAACTATAAGATTTAGGAAGAGTTCTTAATACCTTTTTTACCACCTCATTTTCTTCTAGTTTTACACCAAGGCCATTGATGGAATTGACAACTTCATCCACTCTATGCATGTAGTTTGCAATATCTTCATCCTTTGACATCCTTAGGGTTTCAAACTTATTCTTCAAATTCTGCATTTTTTCTTGCTTGACATTATCATCTACTTCATAGATACTTTCCAGCTTCTTCTAGATTTCTTTAGTAAATTTGTAGCTCATAACCTTCGCAAGTTTTCAATTAGCAAGACCACTCAAAAGAGCATTCCTTGATTTTCCATTACTCTCATATGCTTTGATCTCATCATCAATTGGTGGACCATTAGTAGGCATGGTATATCTGTATACACCTAAAAATGGTCTGGATAATCTAATTAATTAAATGAAATTTATTTGATTAATTAACCTTTAATTTCTCTACTATTAAATAAATAGAAATATTTATTTATATAGTTCACATTTAATTCTTCTATCTTTTTATATTATTTCCTCTTAATTAAATAAATAGATTTAATACTTATTTTTATTTAATTATTATTATTGAATTCTTCTATAATTATATTCTATCTTAATCACATCATTTCATCAAATTAAATAAATGGGTTCACATACTTTGATTTATTTAATTATCATACTTCTTCCATATTTATTTAATAAATATAGACTTCTATAGCTTGTTTTATTAAATTAAATATCTTATTTTTCTAAATTGAATAAATCTAAATAATCAATTGAAATATATTCTACAGCTAATCATATCCACCTACCAAATTAGATATGAAATGTCTAATTTAATTCATCTCAACCTTCACGGGAAAATTTGGAGACAAATTTGTAGCTAAACTTCTTCATCTTTCTCCAATGATTCTTCCTATCTTCTGGCTGATGTTTTTCTAGGGAGGAACAATCTCCATGATCAACTCAGGCTTCTTCATTTCTCACCTTTGAATCCTCAAGATTAAATCCAGACCTTTGTTTTGCTGCCCCTTTGCAAATGTTTTGTCAGTAATCTATAAATACAACCTCCTTCTACAGGAAATGGATCCCAACTTTGTGCAAACTTACTCTGCAGAAATACGAATTGAGCAATCAAGCATATTATCAATAGCAATTATCATTTAGTAATAGCAATCATAGCATTTTAGAATAGAATCGATATCATGGCTTTTCATTTAGCTGCATCATAGGTTATTGTAGCTTCTTTTATCAAGTTTCATGTCAATTTAGATTACAGTAGTTTCATCATTATCATTTGGATATCATCATATAGGATTAGATTATTGCATTTAGTAGCATCTCATTCTCTAGATTGGCATTTTAACAATCATAATGCTTACCAAATCTGAGAGCCCAGTGACTTAATAAATCTTTGGAGATAGAGAACACTATGACGCTTTCAAGAGTTTTCTTATGTTAATTAGATTAATTATTGTTGATTCTCTTGATATAATGTCTTATTAAGTAGTGTTGTTTGTTATTTTACTCATTACTTATTCCACACTTAAATTTTGGTGCCCACCATGGGGCCTCTAACCCCATTATTTTACATCTTTTTTCTAGAAAGTGTCTGTGTAGGCTTCTAACGTGTTTCTTTTAGCACGATTGGGAGATTTAACAGCACATACGATAGATACTTTAGCACATCCGATGACTGTTCCAGTGCATACATCAAATACTTTGGTGCATCTGTAATTTTTCGTTTCACCAGTCAGGGATTCTTTCTTTTGACTCATTGATCTAATCTTTTAGCATATTCACCAGTTTATTTAGCGTATTGAACAGTTATTTTAGCGCGTTTACTATATTTTTTGGCACATCTAACCACTATTGTGGCACATTTGATTACTTTTACAGAATTTCAAAAATCTGAAATCTAATCTCTATTTTTTGTGTTCCAGGTGCAAAATACACTTGTCAAAGACAATTGTTGGAAAACATACACTGGTCAAAGACAAAATTCTCATAAATTACTAATGGTGTTTGTAGGGATTTAATTTCAATTATTGTTTTTCCTTTGTTTAAAATAGTGCATCTAGATTAAGTAAAGGATTAATTGAACACCTTGTCTATTATGGTTGAAGTAAGGCCTATGCTCTCCCCTTCACTAGGTGATCAAAATGCTAGACTCACTTTTTATGCTTTATTAAATCCTTTAGAAGGCCTATCATAATGGGAAAAAGTACTCACCCTGCGGGAATGACCTGAGTGGGAACAACCAAAGCCAGGTTTTCCAACCCACTATAAAAAAAAAGTGAATCTGAGGAAACCCATATTCAATGGAAGTGTGCAAGATAACCATCCCCAAAATATTTGTTCTAAAGATTGGGAGGTCTCCTGAGGGAGTTTATCATTAATGGATACCCTATCTATGAACTTTAAGTTAGTATCTCATTAAAGTTAGTTTTTGAACACTTTTTATATCACAGTGCAAGGGGAGGGAAGAATATGCCCCCAAGACACTCACCATATAACTATCAAAGACCCTGGCCAAAAGTGGAGGATTCGACTTTGGTTAAGACTCGGGAAAGGAAAAAATATAGGCGCCCTCCAGGGGTGACAGGGTTGTGTGAGCTAACATAGTTGCAAGATGTGGGCTGTGATATTCTCAGTGACCTACTTGAGATATAAAAGTGCTTGAACTGTTTGTTTTTGTGTCAAAACCTATGGAAATTGAAAGAATTGGACCAGATTCTAGAACACTCACTACATGTTTAATACGTAGAATCTAAAAGAACTGTTTACAATCTGGCTTTTGTGTGTGAAGTCTTTTTTCAAAGGTATCGTCCAAATAGATCACAAATTCAAAAAAATTCAAGCAAAACACATATCCAAAATACTCACTGTTTAGAAAATTACAACCTGGAGTTAGTCTTTTTACTGAGAAAAACTAGAACAAACAGACAAAACTATGAACATATTGATAAATCCCATTTTAGAGCATTGACGATCTATTTTGGCACATACACCTAGTCTTTTAGCGCATTTGTTGTCCAAATAGTGCATACAACCACTGTTTTAGTGCACCTGCCTTATCTTATAGCGCATTTGCACAGTCTATCACATAATTTACCAGTATCTTGGTGCATCCACAGTCTATTTTAGCGCATATACCCTGTCTGGCAGTGCATTCACAATATCTTTTAGTGCATACACAGTCTATTTTAGCGCATCTTCCCTCTATTATAGTGCATCCACAAAACAAGAGTTATTTGAAACTCCTATTAGACTGTTGACATCAGAACTCGAGTTTTTGTCAGAATGAAAACATTTTCACAGTCCAGACAGTGTCTTAAACTTGAAACAAATAGGATCTTACAAGTCAAACTTTATCAAATTAAACCAAGATCTTGCAACTTTAAAGTGCCTAAATCACCAAACCAAATCTAGATTATTACGGTAAAGTTTCATTATCAATATTTTATCATCCTACAATCATGAAATGAAACACAATAATCAGATTTTTAACTTGGTCTCATCAATAGGATTTATCATTATATTCGACTTAAGTTAATACTATTGGCACTTATCCAAACAAAAAGATCAAAGTTTAGCGAAAATAACAACACTTGTATGCCAATTTTGACAAGATTACAAAGACAAAAACTTAGAGAAAAAGAAATCAAAACACCAAATATCATGGCTAAAGAAAATCTCTTTCATAGATTCCACCAAAATGACACTAATGAAATAACTCAAGAGGATATTCAAACTATACAACAAGATCCTAATTTCCACAAATTTATGGAAAAGGTTTTGAAACGAGATTTGGAAAAATACCTTTTGATGCTAGCTGAATTAGGTACAAAACTTCCAACTTGGACTTTGACATTAATCAACTAAAAGAAATACCTAAAATAGTTGAAACTAAACCACACAACACACAAAACATAGATCAAGTGGTTTCCCTAACACATCAAATGAAAAACTTGCAACAACAACTTCAATATATCCAAAAAGGAACCATGAGGAGGTACTCATTACAAGACATATGTCCTTATCCTTTTGATCCAAGTGTGGATATGATACCATTTCGTAGACATTGTAAATTCCCAAAATATGACAAATACAATGGTAAAATGGATCCAATTGATCATGTGAGGGAATTTAGAAACATGAGTTTATAATTTGCACACGAGGAAACTTATCAAATGAGGTTATTTCCAAGGATCTTAGGAGGTCAATGTATGGAATGGTTCTCTAAACTACAACCAGGAATTCGATCTTTTGAAGAACTAGTCAATAGGTTTATCTCACAATTTTCCTATAATATTCAACATGAGGTAACAATAAAGGATCTTTACAATACAAAATAGAGGAAAGGAAAAACATTCCTCTCATTTCTACAACGATGGCGAAGGATGTTTGCTAGGTATTCTCATTCCATACCTGAAGAGGAAAAGATGGAACTATTCATTGATAATCTAACTGATGAAATGAGCTATAGGCTTATCTACAATGTCCACCAACATTTGAGAAAGTAATTGAAAATGGGCTCAAGATCGAAGATGCCTTGGCCAAAAGAGGGGTAATAAAACATTACAATGAAGGATCAAACAATACAAATTCCTCAAATCACTATGGTAATAGTGATAAACCTAATTTTTGGAAAAAGAATAGAAATGTTGGAAACAATGATACTGCAAATGAAACACAAAATAGGAAACTAGTATTTAATTTAACAGAAAATACTACAAAGACCAATCAAAACAATGACCAAAACATCAATCATAATTTCAATCAAAACAACAATCCAAACAATGGTGAATCTAAACCACAATCATATCCAAAACCATCAAATTGAACAAGATTCACACCATTGGGACAAACACTAGAATCAGCAATGAGAGAACTTCTTACACATTGGCTTATTACATTACTTGAAGCACGAAATTGGGAACCAAAAGTAAAACCATCTTGGTGGAATGATGCATATTTCTATGACTTTCATAAAAACAAGGGACATAAAATGAATGATTGTATGCAATTGAAACGTCTAGTACAAGATTTGATTGATAACAAGAAGATATTCATAGGACATCAAACGAACAATAATCATGGTGCATTTAAAAATCCTTCACCAAATTATGAAAAGGGAGAATCTTCTTCTGCAAACAATAAAGGTAAAAATGTAAACTAAATTTATGACAACACTATTCATTTTATCTCTACAGTTGAGAATAATGATGTTGCTAACAATCAAATTGATAACATGGAAATCAATGACATCATACCCATAGATCTAATCCCAAACATCAATACATCCAACAATCAAATCAATGACATAAAAATCAGGGAAAACCAAGATTATCAACCAATCAACGTGACAACAAGGGAGAAATCCAAAGTAATATTGAAAGGAGTTTCATCTAAAACCATTGCTACCCCTTCAAGCAAATACAACATAGTTGATCAACTACAAAAAATATTGGCACAAATATCAATTTTGGGACTCCTTAAAATCTCACCATCTCATAAGGAGGTTTTGGAACAAGCTCTTGTGGCCACAATAGCACCCAATAATCTAGATGTTTTTCAATTCTAGGCTATGGTGGGACATCTAACCATGCCTCACTTCCTATCATTTTTAGAACAAGATGTGTCACTTACTTATCCACACAATGTTTCTCTTCATATTGAAGTCTTAATCCACAAACACTAAGTAAAACATGTCTTAATAGATGGTGGAGCTAGTTTAACATTTGCACTTTAAAATTGATCCATTCACTAGGTTATTTTGATAATGCTATTGATGCCAGAAGGAAGATCACAATAAAAGCCTATGATGAAGAAGAGAGATCCTCCAAGGGGTTCATCATGTTTCCTATTCAAGTAGGACCAATTGTCAAGAATATAGTTTGTCAAGTGTTAGAAAAAGAACTTACATATAATATATTCTTGGGACGTCCATGTATTCATGAAATGCAAGAAGTGCCATCGACCTATCATCAATGCTTAAAATTTCATGTCAATGGACAAGAAGTCACTATTTTAGCTGATTACAATAATTCTCAAACTTGTAACATGCTTAAAACAACTCAAGACACTTTGGTGCCCCATAATAGGGAATCAAACACTTCTAGTTCATCCAACAGTGAAAGGAAACTAAACATTGTATCTAAATGGGTCGAGAAAAAGGACCAGTCAAAAGAGACAGGCATTGCTGACTCCACTACATCAAACAATGAAGCTCAACTGGATTCTCTATCACAGCAATTCAAAGACAAGATCCAATTAAAAGACAAGGGAATGGGAGAGTATTCCATTGAACAATCTTTATGTTTTTCATAGTTGTTGCCATCTCCGAGATCATATGGGAAACCATCAACATCAACACAACCATCATCACAACCTACTATAGTTTTAGATGATAGATTTGTAAAGGTAGGTACTTTAGAGAATGAATCTGAAGATAAGGCCATCCTCAATTAGCTCTACAAAGATGAGGAAGCATCTACATCGGCAACTATTAGCATAAAGACAGAACAATATGGAAAAGGAAAAACAATATTAGAGAAAATGGGGTATGAAGGACAAGGACCTATTGGAAAAAGAAAAGAAGGAATTGTAGAACCCATTCAACCTCTCACACTTCATTCAAAAGATAAAACATGATTAGGTTATATAGGGGAAACAAAAGAAGAAAGCACTCATTGAGTTGTTGAAAGAATCCTTCAAATGTGGGATAGTTCTAAGACAGATTCTAATGAGTATGAGTGGGATTATTTATCAAAAACATCATGCAATGACATACAAATTGATGTAATAAAAGAGTATGCACCCACACACGAGGAGGGAAAAAGCTTAGGGACTAGACCCCTTGTATTTGGATAACAAAATATCGACGACTCAACTGAGGATGGACAGATATCAAGTGAGATAGATGACTTGGAGGAGAGGAATAGCATAGACCTTGACATTACCACTAAAAAATTTTGACAACATTGCTATCAGAACCTTTATTGTCATTGACCTTAGCCAATCCGATGACTTTCTACCCTTACTGCATCTTGAACTTATCGACTAGGAACCAACTGAACCTATCAATGTACCTATCTTTGCGAATGATGATGCTATCATAAATTTCCTTTGTTGTGATGAACTTGACACAAGTTCTACTCATAAATCTCACAACGACGCTTTGAGACAGGAGGGTGTCAAATCTTTTAGTTGCAAAATTGAAAACAGGAATAATGGATCTAATGGTGAAAACCATTTAATTGCAGTGTTAGATCTTGAAAAAGTAAAAAATAAAGAACATATCTAATGGTGAAAACCTCTCTGAGGCACCAAAGGATGGGAGATTTCACACCCTTCTAGAGCATTATCATGAAATATCATCAATATTGGTGGAGCCTACACAATCTATTAATATTGGCACAACAGAAAAAGCAAAGACTTTACATCTAGCAGCATTTATGACTAAACAAGAAAAGTCAGAATTCGTCAAGTTTTTTCAGGACAAAAGCATTAACTTTGCTTGTTCATACTCTGATATGCCAGGTTTAGATCTAGATCTTCTAATGCATCATTATCTCTACCATCTAGGATAAAACTTGTGAAACAAAAACTAAGGAAAATGCATCCGCATATCGCCTTTATGGTAAAGGTTGAGCTAAAAAATTTGTTAGATGTAGGATTCATTAAGTCTATCGATTATGCTGAGTGGATTTCTAATATTGTACATGTATCTAAACTAGATAATAGGATCAAAATATGCATAGATTTCAAATATCTAAATACGGCATGTCCAAAGGATGATTTTCCTTTACCAAACATTAACATCATTGTGGAATTAACAACAGAACATGCCATGTCACTAAACGATGGATTCTCAGGGTATAACCAAATCAAGATAGCACCTGAAGATCAAGAAAAGACAGCATTCACATGTCCATGGGGAACATTCTGTTGGAATGTCATGCCCTTTGGGTTGAAAAATGCAAGTGCAACATATCAGTGGGAAATGACCACTATTTTCCATGACATGATGCATACTTTTATGGAAGATTACATGGATGATATATTAGCAAAATCATATACCAGAGAAGGACATCTAGAGATTCTGGGAAAAATATTTACAAGGCTAGAGAAGTTCAATGTCAGATTAAATCCTAAGAAATGTGTGTTCGGTGTTACATCAGCAAAGCTTCTAGGTTACATAGTTTCAGAAAAAGGCATTGAAGTAGATCCTACCAAGGTCAAGGAAGTAATGGAAATTCCTCCACCAAAGAATATCAATCAACTAAGATTTCTACAAGGAAAGCTACAATCACTCAGGAGGTTTATCTCCCAATTAGTAGATAAAAGTCATCCCTTCAATCATTTGCTACATAAGAATGTCTCTTTCAAATGGGATGAAGGATGTGAAACAAATTTCAATAAAATAAAGCAATATCTAATGTCACCACCCATATTAATGCCACCTACAGAAGAGAGACCACTGTTACTATACATTGCAACAACAAACATTTATTTAGGATCTCTATTAGCACAGGAAGATCCTGAGGGAAGGGAACAAGCTATTTATTATATCAGCAAGACTCTAAATGGCTATGAAATAAATTACACCTTCATCAAGAAAGCTTGTTTGGCAGTGGTATTTGCTACCCAAGAATTGTGGCATTACATGTTGACCCACACAGTTAGACTCATAGCTAAGATAGATCCATTAAAGTACTTACTCAGCAAGGCTATTCTAACAGGGAGACTAGCCAAGTGAGTCATGATCTTTAGTGAATTTGATATCTAGTATGTGCATAGGAGAGCCATCAAAGGTCAAGTTATTGATAATTAGTTAGTTGAAGCTTCATTATCTGATAATCATTCAATGAGCATTGAGTTTCCTGATGTAGACATTCTTACTGTGACAACACAACAATGGAGGCTTTATTTTGATGGGTCATACACACAACGTGGGTCTGGTGTGGAGATTATGTTTGTTACACCTCAAGGACACACCATCCCAAAGTCCTATAGACTCATGTTTCCATGTACAAATAATGTAGCTAAGTATGAGGTGCTAATTAGTGGCATCAAGTGGCAGTTGAATGGAAGATCACATAACTACAAGTATATGGAGATTCACAACTAGTCATCTACCCAGTAAATGATGAATATAATACAAAAGATGAGAAGTTGATGTCGTATAAGAAGATGATAGATGATCTCAAAAATTACTTTATGGATATCAAGTTTGAGCAGATTCCAAGGGTATAAAACAAAGTTGTGGATGCTATGGAAACAATTACTTCTCTCTTGTAGTTGCCAAAAAAATGAGGTCATTATGAGTTTATGGTGGAACAAGTGTCCAATCTTGATTATGATAATCTAGAATCTCAGACCATATGCCATTTAGTTGATGTTGAATCCTACATTTATGGAAAGACCTACGCTTACCTAAAAGACAATATCCTTCCTCCTAATCTTTCTGAAAACTAGAAACACAACTTCATTCGCCAAACCGCACGACATACCTTAATTGTTGACATACTTTACCATCGAGGTCTAGATGGAACTCTTCTTCAGTTTCTAGAACATAACCAATTTGAGACAACTTTACATGAGGTTCATGAAGGTATTTTTGGAACTCATTCAAGCGGACTAACCTTAGCGAAGAAACTCCTTTGTTTGGGGTATTACTGGCTGAACATGGAGAGGGAGTCTTTTCAGTTTGTGAAGAAGTGTGAAAAATGCAAAATACATGGTAATATTATTCATGCACCAACAATAATTACAACCGTTCACTTCAACCTGGCCTTTTTGTCAGTGGGGACTGGACCTGGAAGGAAAAATTAATTCATCTTCATCCAATGGACAAAAATTTATAATCATAGCAATAGAGTACTTTACAAAGTGGATAGAAGCGGTTCCCTTAACAACAATTACTGGAAAACATATCTCTTCCTTCATACTAAATTACCTCATCTGTAGGTATGGAATTCCTCAGTCCATTGTCACAGACAATGGTCGACCTTTTAAAAATTGAGATATGTAGGAACTATGTGAGAAGTTTCATATCCAACATCATTTATTGACACCATACTATCCTCAAGGAAATGGCTAGGCAGAGGCCTTAAACAAAACTATTTTGAAAATCCTAAAGAAGATTGTCAACGATGTTGGACATGATTGGCATGTTCAATTGAACCCTCCTCTTTGGGCATACAGAACCAGTATTAGAACACCTACAGGAGCTACACCATATGCCTTGGTATATGGATCAGAGGCCATAGTACCCATTGAGGTTGAGATTCCATCACTCCATGTGTCACTGAAAGGAATTATTCCAGATGAGGATTATAGAGTGTCTACACTTCAAGAGTTGGAACTATTGGATGAACGTCGTCAACAAGCTATCATTTGAAGGAATATCAACAAAGGATGTCCAGAAGCTACAGTCACAAGGTAAAGCCTAGAGTCTTTCAGGTTGGGGACTTGGTCCTAAAGGAAAACCCTAGAAATCAATAGGACAAAGAAAAGAAAGGGAAGTTTGAACCTAACTAGCTAGGTCCCTTTGTCATCATACCAGTCTATGGATCTGGAGCCTATCGACTCTCTACACCTGAAGGGGATCTGTTTGATGAACCTATCAATAGTATCCATCTCAGGAAATTCTATACCTAATTCATCTAGTGCACGGTTGAAATGGTCACCTTGATGAAAACCTAGAAAATAGGAATCTTGGTGACGGAAAATACAAAAAAATCAGAAAAAAGAGAAAATACAAAAAAAAATCAAAAAAAGAGAAAATAGAAAAAAAAAGAGAAAATACAAAAAATTCAGAAAAAGAGAAAATACAAAAAAAATCATAAAGTCTAAAAAAGTGCAATAAAAACAAGTAGTGAAAACCTGGAAGATGCTACTTGTGATTTAAACCAACTTTTATATCTATTAGATGCATGACTTGGTCGTTCACTTTCACCATCATTTTTCTACCTATTATTTGAAAAGCAGACATCATGTACATATCCTGGCAAGGTGATCATGTCACACCCTAGCTTGGGGGAAAAATCTTGAACTCACTGGGGGCAATAAACTTGAGCTTAAACAAATAGGAAAACAGTAGTATGACAACGCAACAAACACAATGATCATTGGGAAACTCAACATGGAACATACATCAAACATCGGATCATTTCATAAAATCAACCATCCACATCAAGACAATTGAAATCAAACCAATCAGAACAAACTCTAGATAGATGATACTCTTTTGAATTGTGATTTTATCGCTTTAGCTTGAATGTTCTAAATGTTGTACTTTGATTATTGATTATCATTTCTTTGGAGCAACTCAATGATATATTGAATAACGAAGCTAGGAAGGAGAATGGTATTTTCTTTGTCTGTTGTATGTGAATTGGTCATTATAATTGTGTGAATTGTTGTGAGAAGTGCTCTACAAAGTATCGCTGATGAAATTCTGAATTTACATAGTAAAATGATTGACTCTTGTTTGTTTATGCAAGAAACACTTGGGTCATCTGGGTTTAATTATACCTATATGCTTGTGTTAACTTGCAATATAAAAAATCGTGAAAGTAGTACTCAGGTCATCATTGGTCTAAATTATACCATTGATGCTTGTACTCACTTTTAACAATTTAAAAGCTCAATGATGATAAAAAGCACAATAAATGGACTGTTAAGATGTCAATGCTTGCATGTAGATTTGCATGGTAAATTAGATTGCATTCATGATAGTTTTACATCTACAGATTATTTGTTATATAATATTGGTGAAGAAGTCAAAAACAATGTTATCTTTTCTCATTAATGGGTTGAGTATACTTGACATTAGCAAAAACATCATCATTATCATATAATGCATAATCATTTTCATTTGCATACATTAGAAAAAATTATTATATCATTTGAATCATTCAAACATTCCATCATATATTTTGCATCATATCATATTTTTTATAACATCACATCATCTAAATTGCATAAGGAAAATATCAAAAAAACAAATCATCTACATAATTGCATTTTCATTAACACTATCATATAATACATCAAGTTTTTGAGGTATCATCATATTGATCATTCATTCATCCATTCATTGCATCATATATTTGCATTTGAAAAATCAAAATATATAGTGCATCATATTCATCTTCATCATTATGTAATATATCATTTAAAACAACACATCCAAAATCATACATATAGATGCATTTTCATATCATTTACATATATCCATTATCATACAACTATCATCATGCATCCATACATCATCATTATAGGCATTATCATGTATAACATCATATGTAAATCATAACATGTCATCATGATCATAAATTGCATCCATAACATCATATCATAAATCATCACATGGCATATAGAAATAGATAATTAAATGCATCCATCATAGAACCATATAAGCACATATAAATCGATAAAATCTTTTGCATATCATATAAAGCTCAAAAATCATAATTTCAAGTATACAACAATGTCTGAAATGTAAAGAGATACAACATCAAAAATGACTATGAATCAAAAACCTGAACTATACATCATGTCTCAAAATATATCAAATAAACCAATCATGGGGCTATGTGTTGCTAGACCCAGATGGTACTAGCATCTCTAGATCAGTACCTCCCCCACCAAATGTACCAGGATTTCTCATATCTCTCTATGGAGGTTGTGTCACACCTGCACTAACAGTCCTAGAACGAGTCCTTCCTGATCGAGATTGAGCATAACTGACTCTTTGCTCAGAGGGAACAACATCATGACAATGGCCCCTGTAATACTCTACCTCTCTACCTACACGAAGAACCTCTCTCATGTAATCAGCTATAGAGGTACCATCATCTAGTCTTTACAATCTCTTGGCTATCAATTGTGCCTACTCTGCAGCCTATCTAGCTACATCTCTCTCTACTGTCAACAAGGCTATCTATGCCTGGGCAGCTGTCAACTATGCATGTACCTACGAAAGGGCTTATGCATGAGACTGGGCCTATGTTTGCATCTTTGTTTGTATCTACACTAATAAACCATGAGCCTGAACCAGCTGACCCTATAAGGTTTGTATCTACACCTGTAAACTCACAATCTAAGTCTACTGATGTTGAGAGGGTATCCCAATCTGAACACACTGCTCTACAGGGGCTATCAATGATTTCCTCTTATGAGGGACCATGATGTATCTGAAATCAAAAATTGGAACTGATCCACTGGCTCCACTTGATTCACTAGCCCCACCAGATCCTCCACCTCCTCCACCACCATCTCCTCCATCATCTCCACCCCCATCTCCACCACCTTCTATACCTCCTCATCATCACTACTCTCATCCTCATCACTGCTCTACACATCCTGTTCCTCTTCACCACCCTCCTCTCTCCTCCATCAGTGACCATGTACAATAGCAACCTCCTCCTCACCAAGTAGTGGCACTGGCTCATCAGGAACAGAAATCCATGGAAAAGGATGTAGGGCTAGGTACTCTACATAATTAGTTGTGATAGGTGGCTCAGCAATCTCAGGATGAATCTCCCAAACCAAAGGTTGTAGACCAAAGTAATCCTCAACTATAGTATCATATGATAGGCTGGGTCCCCACTCAGTAGAATCATTCTAACGCTGGGTGTAATGTACAACACCCTAGGGCATGCCCTATTCGATGCCATACTATCTAAGCACCCTCTAAAAAAAATATCTCAGTCACAAAATGAGTCCTACCAATCAAAAACATAGAATGACAAAGGTATGGCATCTCTATATCATTATCATCCCAATGCTCACAATCTAATAGGGTCACCATGTAATGGCCTCTACATCATCCAAAACTCTCCTCCAATGCTCCAACCTACCCAGTCTGGTCTGAGTAAGACAACCTATATATCTGTGAACATACGGCCTCATGGCCAGTCTCTATCTGACTATCACTAGATGCATAACATTTATATGCTCCCACGCCCACACCTGAAGTAATGTAACCCTGGAAGACAAACTACGACCTCAAAGGTAGACCGCCTGATGCAAATCATGTTAAAGATGAGCGAGCATGCACATACCCCATGCATATCCGGTACCATGAACAATCATGCTCTCCAAAATGTGACCCCACCCAATAGAGAGTCCCTTTGACCTACGATTAGGACAAAGGAACCCTCTAATGAAACCAACAAGTACCAATGGCAGGGTAGAATAGGCATCCACCATCTCTCGCCATGGGATCTCATACCCACAAATCGAATCATCCTGGAAAACTCAGCATAGAGCATCAGTCTTGTCCTGCTCTGAAGAATCATAAACTACAACCTCTCCAACAATGAGTATCCTCAAAATCTACCATACATCCTTAGGAGTGATTGTCATCTCACCGATAGGAAGGTGGAAGGTATTATGCTCGCTATGCCATCTCTCTGCTAAATTTGTCAGGAGACCTCGATTAATCCTAATCTGGGGCATATCTAAGAGGGAGGACAAACCACAATGCGTGATGACTATTGTCTCAAGCTACACTAGTTGTGGTATCAAATCAAATGTCCTAGGAAACTACTTTCTGATCTATAAGTTCGCAAATGACTCTTATCATCATGAAAAACAAAAAGTTAGAAATCTTTGCTAATCATCAACATCATCAGCCTATCAAATCTAATCAGCTCTGGTGAGACTTTGCTAAAATCTCATGAGTAATTATCATTGAACCTCACCTATCATGAGGTCAATCATCAATCTAAAATTGTTCCTCTCCTATCATGAGGTCAATCATCAATCTAAAATTGTACATCACTAATCATGAGGTCAATTAATCAAATCAACCTCACCTATCATGAGGTTTATCAATCAGACTATAATTATTCCTCACCTATCATGAGGATAATTATTATCAATCAATCATCAAACCTTGCCTATCATGAGGTTGACCATCATCTAATCTATCAGGACCATCAATCAACAACTCAAAGGCTGATGTGATCGAAAATCATCAAAACCAAGGAGTTAATGACAAATTTCATCATTCTAGTTTGGATGCACTAAAATAGGCGGTTAATGTGCTAAAAGAGTGGATGCGCTAAAACAAACAGTAAAAGCACTATTTCATCATATGCACCATTTCAGGAGGAAAATGCACCACTTTAGACAGTCAATGTGCAATATCATCAGATGCGCTACTTTACCCTACATATGTGCTACACTTTTTGACCTATGCGCTAAAAACTCAGATGCACTATTTCATCTTATCTATGCGCTAAAACAGCTAACCTATGTGTTATTCTACTAAATGCGCTAAAACTAAACATACATGCACTACTACGGCCTACAAATGTGCTAAAAGAATTCAAAAAGTTTAAATTTGAAATAAATGTGTGAAAAATGAAAAACACGAATAACGAGGAGGTTCATGGGTACATACCGAAGGTCTGTAGACAATCAGGTGGTTGTGTCGACGCACACACTCGAAACAGTGAGTGTGGTAAGGGATTGAAATTATGGCTCCAAATCACTCTCAAATTTCAAAACTCAACATGCACAAATGAATTCAAAATTAACCTTTTTGCTTTTTAATAGAGTGATTAAGGGGGTATTTTGGTGGAATTTTATTAATTCTTTTCCTGAAAGCTTAATTCAAATTTCATTACAGGGGCATCTTTCATATTGTTTGTCAAGAGATAAATTATTTCATCATCAAATCTTTGTCAAATCATCAAAAAATCATAAAAAATAAAAAATAAATAAAAAAAATCCTAAAAAAACAAAAGTTCATCAATTTATCTCCCGAGGGGGCATATATCCATCATCATAGCAAAATCAACATCTGGGGCATACTGAAAAAATTTCATCGAGTAGCAGCAAAATTTTGTTTGAAGCAATTCGTAAACACATCACTTCAAAGAGGGGAAAAATGTATACACCTAAAAAATGGTCTGGATAATCTAATTAATTAAATACGATTTATTTGATTAATTAACCTTTAATTCCTCTACTATTAAATAAATAGAAATATTTATTTATGTAGTTCACATTTAATTCTATCTTTATTATATTATTTCCTCTTAATTAAAAAAACAGATTTAATACTTTGTTTTATTTAATTATTATTATCGAATTCTTCTATAATTATATTATATCTTAATCACATCATTTCATCAGATTAAATAAACAGGTTCACATACTTTGATTTATTTAATTATCATACTTCTTCCATATTTATTTAATAAACATAGACTTCTATAGTTTGTTTTATTAAATTAAATATCTTCTTTTTCTAAATTGAATAAATCTAAATATTCAATTGGAATATATTCTACATCTAATCATATCCACCTACCAAATTAGATATGAAATGTCTAATTTAATTCATCTCAACCTTCACGGGAAAATTTGGAGACAAATTTGTAGCTAAACTTCTTCATATTTCTTGAATGATTCTTTCTATCTTCTGGCTGAGTGTTTTTCTAGGGAGGAACAATCTCCATGATCAGTTCAGGCTTCTTCATCTCTCACCTTTGAATCCTCAAGATCAAATCCAGACCTTTGCTTTGCTACCCCTTTGCAAAATGTGTTGCTGAAAATCTATAAATACAACCTCCTTCTACAAGAAATGGATCCCAACTTTGTGCAAACTTACTCTGTAGAAATACCAATTGAGAAATCAAGCATATTAGCAATAGCAATTATCATTTATTAATAGCAATCATAGCATTTTAGAATAGAATCAATATCATGGCTTTTCATTTAGCTACATCATAGTTTATTGTAGCTTCTTTTATCAAGTTTCATGTCAATTTAGATTACAGTAGTTTCATCATTATCATTTGGATATCATCATATAGGATTATATTATTGTATTTAGCAGCATCTCATTCTCTATATTGGCATTTTAATAGTCATAATGCTTACCAAATCTGAGAGTCCAATGACTTAATAAATCTTTGGAGATAGAGAACAATATGACGCTTTCAATAGTTTTCTTGTGTTAATTAGATTAATTATTGTTGATTCTCTTGATATAATATCTTATTAAGAAGTGTTGTTTTTTATTTTACTTATTACTTATTCCACACTTACAATATCCATCTTCAATTGACTTCCAAACTCCAAACCCTAGGGAAACAAGGAAACCTTCCATCCTGGTTTTCCAAAATAAATATTTCATCCCATCAAACAAGGGAGCCTCCTTCCTGTGTGCCATCTGGATCTACCTCAAGTGGTTAAACTTCTTCAAGGGAACCTTTGAGAGGGGGGATAAATTAATTGTATACTTAAAACATTCAAACCCTCATTAGACCCTTATCATTCATTAGTAGAATTTAAACATATGAAACAATAATGCAAACACATCCAAACACATAAGAACACTAGATTTACATGGAAAACCCAAGAAGGGAAAAACCACAGTGAGGATAAGCTCACTATATAAATTAATTGTGACACCAAATACAATAATCTCACTGTCAGAGGGCTCACTGACCAAAAGAAAGAAGGGCTCACTACCAATTGTTTACTATCAGATTAAAAAGAAGAAAGAATAGAACTGTTACAAAGAGAACTCCATCTTAGAGCAATAGGAATATCTACCATAAAAATTCTATACCATTTTCAACCTTCATCTCATTTCCTTCAATAACTTTAGGTACACTAAAAAAGTAAACACCTTCTGCTCATTGCTTTCAGTAACTTCAGGTACACTAAAAATGTAGACACCTTCTACTCACTACTTCTAGTAGAATTAGTCATCAAAGCTCGTACTCACATCACAACACTTACTCACATTTCACACCACGCACTTCCTCCAACACTCTACCTTGCATTTATACCATTCACAACCTTGAAAACATTCTCCAAGGTTGGTTATGCACTTCAAATGTGCAATTAAAAAATAGGTCGGCACCAAACACTTTTGTAATGGAAATAAGTGAAGGAAAACCATGCCATGGGTTAACTAGGACCCAAATAGACATTGACACACTTCACCATTCTTCCACAAACAACAAAAAACTTTTTTAATTAGCGTTAACATGCCAGGTCATCCAAACATGTATTAACTCCCTTAAATAATTAATTTCACGCTTCTCCAAATCCAAAAACAACACACAGACTACATAAAATGGTGCACCACATTTTGGAATATTCCATCATCAACATATTATCAAATAACACTACTACAACCACATATAACTGAAGAACACTTTTATTTTGTGCAACCAGACACACTAGCAAAGACATCCAACTCACTAACCAAATTTGAGGAACACCTTAGCACCTGAAACCTCAAAGAAAAATAGATATAGACAATATAAGCACATCCCCAAATCTAAAAGACAAGAAACCTCAATGCAGAGAAATACAAAGCAATCACATTTCTCCTAGACATCCTTATTCATAGTCCACACAATGGTGAACACAAATTCCTATACAATACAATCCAGAACCTTAAACTCTAGATATAGCACCTCTGAACACCTTTGATCAACATATCCAAACTGCACAAGGATAACTTCAAGACTAAAGAAATGCAAAGTAGAATATAGAACACCTCTTTGTCACATTGTTCTCTCTTTTATTCAAATTTTCTAAAAAGCACTTGGAAACCAAGTGACTATACTATATCTGCAACATCGCATACACCTTCTCATCACAACCATAACATCTGAAGCATCTTTTCAATACCACAAACACTTCCTCAATCATAATCATGCAACCATACTAGAGATAACACCAATAGCAGCACTAATGCAACACTCTCCAACAAAGACGTTAATGACAACATAAACATTCCAACAACTCCATATCTTCAGCTATCTCCCATCTACTCTAGAGGTTGACATCAATTAAAACACTAATTACAAGCCTCCAACATGTTCATCAATGATAATGGCTCTTTGAAGATAGTTGGTTGGGAAAGGTCAAGGTTTCCTTCATAGATGCTAAAGTACACACTTTAAGATGTATTGTATATATCATGTTTGGCAAGAAACTTAATGTATATGTCTAAAATGGTCAACTCAATTATTAATGTCACTTTTGATGGGAAAGGGTATAGATTAGATACAAGTAATTAGTTCTTGCAAAAGGAGTATGAAATGGTACTCTTTATAGGTTGGATGTATCAAATTAATTTGGTTGTTTTAATGTCCTACATCTAAATTAGGATTGTTATGGTGATTTTTGTTTGTTCACTTAAGTGAAGAAGGTCTTACTCATTGTTCTAACGTTGTTATCTTTTTTGAGCATTGTGTGATGAGTAAACAAAATTGAATCACAATTCAACTCTGAAAGCACTAGAGTAGAGAATTTGGATGTCTTACACATTAATGTGTTTGGTCCTAAAGATATTTAATACATAAGTCATACTATTTTTAGTCATTAATGATTGTTATAGCTATATTAGGATATTGTTTACAACATGGTGATACTAAGAGAGGGGTGAACTAGTACCTCTTAATCCTTTTCTTTCAAAATCAAAATAATTATATCAACTACTCATATGCAAGATTTGGCAATTAAGTACAAAATGAGAACACATGATTTATGAGAAAACCCTTTTGAGAGAAAACCACAGCACAATTTTTCTTATATATAACTTCCTTTTTATTGTAGGCTCCAACCTACTAGAGACTCCAATCTCTTCTTGAAAAAATATAGGCTTCAACCTATTGTAGGATTCAACCTCCCCATACAAACTTCAATCTTTCCACACTAACTAAGCTCCAACCAACTAGAGGCTACAACCTCTTAATTGATAGGCTCCAACCTATTAGTCTTTCAATTTTTGATATGATATTATCTTTCACTCAAATCTTATCAACCTTTAAATCTTTTCACAATATTCATAAGTCTAAAAACTCTAAATCTTTTCGATATTCACAAATCTAATTCAAATTATAGATCCTTCAAGATTCTCACAAATATGATTCAAATTCTCATGTCTCTTTTCTTTTTAAATTTGAATAGTATTAATTCATCTCACTAGTATAATTCTTTTATTTTCTCATGCAAATTTCTTCACTATACATTATATTTTTTCTTCATATTTTTTCACTTATTCTTCTCTTTTTTCATAAAATATTCATTGAAAAATTGTTACTTTTGACTCCTAATCCTTCATCTTTTATATATTCAAATTTTGAAGAGATACCCCCTTTCAAAATAGACATCTTTTCAAACAATATTTTCCTTTCAAAAATCCTTAATCGCACCTTTTTCATTTTAATTAACTCCTTTTGTCTATGAGGTGCTACCTTTTTAAATATGGATTGCGGATTTTTAAGATATAAATTAATCGATGCTTTTGTTAGCCTTTAATCTTATCAATACCATTGTTTCCTTTTTAAAATAATTCATTTCTTTTATATTAGTCATCTTGTGGTTGGCTCAATATATTTTAAATCTAATTTCCTTTATCTCAAAAATAATATGGGTTGGCCTTCATTTGTCTTGGGTGTCAAAAATAATATGGGTCATCCCAGGTTATATGTGTAATCAATAATATTAAATGCATATTTTAAATACATAATACTCTTCCCAAAAATATTTATTTAAACATGGAATGGTATTAAATAATTTTAAATCCTTTTGACATCAATGACAATAATTTTAACAACATCCCCCTTTTTCATTGATGGCAACCCAATCTTGAATATAACTCTTATTTTTTGTATTTTTCCCCCTAGCTGTACTACTCCCCTTTCTCGATCACCCCCTTTCTCTAATTCTCCCCTTGTGACATCAATGGAAAAAGGTCTTCCATGGAGCTACAAGATAATGTTATGGGTAGCTCCCTTTGAATATGTGTACTTCCCTTTAATTGGATGAATGTGGGAAAAATCCCAACTTTTCCCTTAAGTACTCAAATTTGTCCTTTGGAAGTGGCTTTGCAAATATGTTAGCAATATGTTCCTTTGTAGCAATGCATTCCAACTTAACTTGTTCCTCTGCCACCTTCGATCTCAAAAATTGATACTTTATGGGAATGTGTTTGGTCCTTGAATGCATCATATAATTCCTTGAGATGTTAATTTTTTTTTTAAAGGTGGCGGAGCCACAAAAGAAATTTTATTAATATTAAAAGTAGTTACATAAGTCGAATACGAGCCACAAGAAATTCTCAAAGAAAACCTAACTAATGAAGAAGGATAAGTATAACATCAAAAATGGGGAATCAATACGAGAATAACCCCGAGAACATAATACAATATGACCATATACAAAGAAGAAAAGAAGACTATAAGTCAAACATAAATAGTTGAGAAGAAGCACATCCTCCAAAATGTTGACCATGAGAGTGTAAGTCATGTGAACAAAATTTGACTAAAGAGAAGCACTTCTCGACTGCCAACCAAAGAAGACCATGAAAGAATTTATGAAATATTCCAAGCTTCCCGCAAAGGAGAGTCACAACCAAAATGCCATGCCATCAGGGACCACTGGTCCAAAATCCTGCAAGAGTATAGTGATGAGATGAGATGTTAATTGCACTTGTATTACCACATAATATAGTGATGGGATGAT
This sequence comes from Sequoia sempervirens, assembly GCA_007258455.2. Lineage (NCBI taxonomy): Eukaryota > Viridiplantae > Streptophyta > Pinopsida > Cupressales > Cupressaceae > Sequoia > Sequoia sempervirens. The sequence continues at coordinate 86,474,859 of VDFB02271358.1, read as the reverse complement.
CATATCCTACTTTGACATCTTTTAATATTTGTCTCATCCATAACACTTGAGTGCAACATGATGTTGCTGCAACATATTTTTCCTCTGTGATAGATAGGGAAATTGATGCTTGTTTCTTGCTATCCATGATACAAGGTTGTTACTGAGGAATAAGGATCCTCCACTTGTACTCTTTCTATCATCATTTTTTCCTACCCAATATGCATCTATGTATGCTACTAGAGTAAAATCATATCCACTTGGATGTCATAGGCCAAATTCTAATGTTCCTTTCAAGTATTTAAGTATCTATTTCATTACTTGAACATGTGTTTCTTTTGGTGCAGCTTGAAATCTTGCTACCATGCCAACTGCTTGCATAATATTTGGCCTTGAGGTAATTAAGTATAAATACTTCCAATCATTGATCTATAAAGTGTTTGACTTGCTTCAGGAAACTCATCATATTTACTTAACTTACATCCTATTACCATGGGGGTACTTATAGGATTAAAATCTCCCATCTTGAACTTTTTCAACATTTATTTTACATACTTGGTTTGTGAGATAAATATTCCCTTCTCTGATTGTGATATTTGTAAACTAAGAAAGAAGGATAATTCACCTAGCCTAGACATTTTAAATTCCTTTTGCATCTCCATTGCAAATCCTTGGCACATGTTGTCATTGTTTCCTCCAAAAATGATGTCATCCACATAGACCACCACAATTAACTAATCATTACCTTTAGTTTTAATAAATAATTTGTTATCTACAAGTTCCTTCTTGAACCTTTTTTCTTGTAGATGTTTTTCAATTCTAGCATACCATGCTCTGGGTGCTTTTTTCAACCCATAAAGTGTTTTCTTTAATCTACGTACATAGTCTTTATTTTTTGATAGTAGGAAACCTTCTGATTGTTCAATGTAGACTTCTTCTTCTAGATCTCCATTTAGTAAGGTAGATTTAACATTCATTTGGTATGCTTTTAATTTATTAAAACTAGCATAAGCCAAGAACATTAGTATGGATTCCATCGTAGCAACTAGAGCAAAAGTTTCTTCAAAATCAACACCTTTTATTTGAGCATACCCTTTACATACCAATATTTCTTTGTTTCTCATAACCTAACCATCTTCATTCAATTTATTTTTGAGCACCCACTTAGTTCCAATAACATTTTTATCCTTGGGTCTTGGGACAAGTTCACAAGTATCATTCTTCTCAATTTTATTAAGCTCTTCATTCATAATTTCTATTCAATTCTTATCTTCACTTGCTTCTTTGAAGTTTTTAGGTTCAATCATAGATAGTAATGCCACATTTTTAATTTTTGGATCTCTTACCATTCCTCTTTTTTCTGACCCCGTCATCACCTATTATCAAATCTTCTAGATGGTTCCTTTGAACAAACTTAGATGGTGTCTTTTTTGGTTCCTTTGTGTTCCTTGGTTCAATTATTTCATCTTCTCTTTTTTTGAATCTTCCTTGTATCTTTCATCATAATGGTAGTTATGTTCTTGTGGTTCAACTTGATAGTTTTTCTCCTCATTTATCTTCACATATGTGCTTTCAACCATTTTATGCAATCTCTTATTGAAAAATTTGTAAGCTTTACTCCTTGAAGAGTAGCACAATAATATTTTGTCATCTTCCCTTGCATTGAATTTCCCTAAATATTCTTCATCTCTTCTAATATAACAAGGACTTTTAAACACTTTGAAGTATTTCACGGATGCGGGTCTTCCCTTCCATAACTCATATGGTGTCTTATTATGATTTGCTCTGATTTTGGCTAGGTTAAGGATATAAATTTTTGTGTGCGTCACATCTTTCCAAAACATATCAGGAACCTTAGATTCATTTATCATGCACCTATCCATTCTTTGAACAATTCTATTCATTACTATAGAGTATTGTCTTTGTATCCCATGTTGCTCACAAAAATCCTCAAATTCATTTGAATTAAATTATCCTCCTCTATCTGATATAAGGAATTTAATCCTCATGCTTGAATCATTTTCTACTAAGGCTTTGAATATCTTAAATTTTTCCAATGCTTTATATTTTTCTTTCAAAAAAGCAACCCATTTCATTCAAGACAAATCATAAATTAATAACATGAAGCATCATTCACCTTGTATACTCCCTGTCCTAGTGGGTCCACACAGAATTAGTGGGTCCACACAATTCTGTGTGAATAAGCTTTAGGGCTTGTGATGCAAAGTACTCTTTTGATTTAAAACTTGCTTTGGTTTTCCTACCCAACTGACATTGCTTGCAAATGATATATGTAGGCTTTGATATTATAGGCATATCTCTCACTACTTCTCTTTGACTAATTTTGACAAGTTTATCAAAGTTTAAATGCCCCATTATTTTATGCCATAGCCAACTTTCATCTTCTTTTCCCATACAACATTTCTCACCTTGGATGTCACTTAGAACATAAAGATTATTTCATATTTGGTTGGCTTCTGCAACTTGCCTCCCTTCCTTGCTTATCTCACAACCTTCAGCATGAAATGTGAGGATGTTCCCTTGGCCACATAAATGACTCACACTTAAAAGGTTATGTGTCAATCCTTCCATATACAGTACATTTTTCATTCTTGTTCTCCCATTATCCAAACTAAGAGATCCTTTTCTTGAAATTCTTGTTGACACATTGTCACCAAATCTTACAGTTCCACCATTGACTATTTTTAAGGTGATGAACTTGCTCTTATCACCTGTCATATTTCTTAAACATCCACTATCTATATACCATTGATCACTTTCATTTCTGGAACATAGGGCTATTTGAACTATCATGGATTTCTATCTCTTCTTCCATACTTTTGAACTTTCTTATCTTGTTTGTTCTACCTCCATGTTTTGCTTAGGAGGTACCAACAAACCACTTTTGCAAAACTCTGTGTGATGTCAAAAATTATTGTACTTATGGAATGTTATGTTAGGATTTTATGAGCAGAGTGAATGAGTTGATATTTTTGTTCATTATCCCAAAACTTCCAATCATGTTTCCTCCAGGGTTAGCTCTAACACCTTCTCCATAATTCATAGTTCTATGTCAATACTTATTTATAACATTCAATCTACAATATTTTTCTTTATGCCCAAATTGATTGCAAATAAAACAATAGCCCTGGAAAGAAGGATAGAACTTATTTGTATGTACCTATCTCCATGCTTTTCCATTAATTCTCTTCATGGTTTTCCATTGATTCTCTTCATGGTTTTCCATTGATTCTCTTCATGATTTTTCATTGATTTTCTAGATGGTCTTCTTAAGGTTTACCAATTATTTTCTTCCCTTTTGTAGGTTTCACCTTTGACGGAGTCTTTAACCATTTTTTAGTAGGTTTTTTTCCTTTTTTATCTGCCTCTTTAGAGGATTGATTCATTTTTTAACTTTTTCCATCTTCAAATCCAATCCTTCTCTTGTCACTTGTGGTCTTTGTTGGATACACCCAGAGACTGAGTGAGGGGTGAATCAGTCTACGCAAAAACTTAAACCTTTTTGGAACTTAGAAACTCTTCAGTACAATACCAATTTTTTAATCCAATCAAAACCATTAAACAAAATAGTAGAAGAGAAGGATATTGTAGTACAAATCTTCACCAACTTTGGAAATCAAAGATAGAGTAGTTCTAACTATAATCAAACCAAAAAAAATGAGAAAGAAATAGATAACACACACATGCACAAGGAGACACCGGATTTATGTAGAAAACCCAATGAGGAAAAAACTAGGGTGGGAGTTAACTCACAATATAAAGGCTCATTGCCAAAAGGGACTTGCAAACTAAGGTTCACTGCCTCAACGCAAGATAGAAAGGACTTTATAAACAAAATAAATCACAACTTTAGGAGAAACATACAAGGTCATAATGAGATTCACTATCTCATAGCGGGATACAAATATTTGGATAAAGATTACAATATTTGTCAATAATTCACTCTGTTGACTAAGGCATTAAGGTGCATCTGATATTTCATCTTCACACTATAGCACTAGCTCTGTTGGATATTCAATACATTCCACATTCACACTTATTCAAAAAAAATCACTCTTCCATACATCTTGCATCTAAAATGATCTTACATTTATATCCACCTCAATTCTTCAAAACTTTGAATAGGTCAGCCAAGAAAGAATATAATAAATGAATTCAACAAGTTGGCCACCAAAAAATAATGTGGTCCTATCCTGGACATAGAGAGGGCCAAAAACCCCTTATTTCATCTTCCAATGTGATCCAAAATAATTCACACAATTGCGCACATCAATCTAAGTTGGCATCAAGGAAACATGTAGAAGAAACATGAAGCACACAACCAGTCAGCCCAAAAACATACTTCCAATTGAATTTACTTGATGCAGTCCTAAACAAGATAGATTGAGACCCAAATCTATCATAACACATCTTCAATTGTTGGTGTAGACCCCCAAGAACATGGCGCAAGAAAAAGAACATGGCACAAGCAAAAGAACAAGCCATGTTGACTAGATATTTACAAATAACCTAGAAATCCAACCCAAGACACAATGCACACCAAAGTGGCCAATCGACAACATGAAAATCACATGGGGATGTTCCATGAACATCCAACAATACTTCCATACACTTCTTTCATACTGTCATGCCATCAATAACCACCGTAGATCAAACAGGAATAGAATACTTCATTCAAGAAGCACATAATGCATAAACATGAGATTTGACATTAGCAAAACAACTTTGTACCACTTCATCACATGAAATTTTAATTAAGACACTACACAAACACTAAGAGAAAATTCACCAAGCTACAGGAGTAGAGACATCAATGTGGAGAAATGTGAATCATTTCCTAGACTAGCCTAGACAACCAACAACACTACCAACCTTTTGCAATTCATATAAACCTCCTCGGCAACATTCGTGACCTAAAAAGATAGGAGTGCAACATCCACAGAGCACTAACTTTGAATCCCAAATCGCAAGACCATATCTTTAACAGTGTGGGAATGTGGAGCACTCTCCCAAGAAAACATTAAAGCAACTTCCTAAACCAAAAACACTTAAGAAACTTGTGGAGGCCATATCTTTCTTTCAACAACATATGCTTTGTCAGGAACATCAGGAGAGAGCATAAGACATACTGTAGACCTTCAACAATATCTAGTCAATATCAGCAACACCTCTAATCCTCATCTCAATGCTTCTAATCCTCATCTTAATATATCATTATGAAACCAACTTTGCTGGTAGCAATCATACTCAATACATCTTTGATTAGGCATGAAATCCAAATATGAACTTCAATAACACTAAATATAGCACTGACAACCAATTCCAAGGACTAGCAACCTTCCTTACTTCTCAAGTGTTGACATCAATGACAACCAACAATCATAACAACCAATGCCAAGGACTAACAACCTTCCTTCTCAATTGCAAACATCAATCATAACCAACAATGAGTGTTGCCATCAATGACAACAACTACCAAAAATATCACACAAATCTTCTCAAGTGTTGACATCAATGACAACCACTGCAATTGCTTAGGGTTTTGTGTTACTAATATTCGTTTGCAGTGTGTGGCGGTTACTATTCATGTGTCGAAGATCATTTCATAAAGAAACTACTAATCTTTTGTCTACAGATTTGACTGTCGAAGACAGAATAAAAACATTGTGCTTGTTTTTTTTCATAGATTAGCAAACATTTAATTTTGGTGCACATAAAAAGAACATTCATGTCTACTTTACTTGACTATGTTTGCAAAATGGTAGGTGAGTATGCTCTCACTTGGTGAAAACCTGGTGATCAAAAAACCAGACCCATTTTTATCTATTATTACCTTGACTTAGTAATCGGAGTATCCTCTCCCCTTGGGCTTTCAGGCGATCCTGGGTGTAAGAGAAACGGTTACTAACTCTAGAAATTGGGCCTGCCTGGGGATTTCATCACCCCAACGGGACTCAAACCGGCAACGGAGCTAAAGCCAAGCTACCCTCGACCGGTATATAAATGTAAATCTTAAGGGAAAACCTAAGATTGCAAGTGCGGATGTGTCATACAGACGGAGTTGTACTCCCTTAAACCCTGTTGAGCTTAACCTCTTCAGGTTGGAGTGCCACCTTAATGGTGATTAATCTCTTGCCCCATGTATGGCCACTCGAATGGGGGTCCCAAACTAAAAACTTTGTGTAGTAAGCCAAAAACCTTCTATTTGCTAGAGCAGCACCAGTCGGTGTGAAAGCATCCACACTTTCACAGTTTTTAGTAGAGGTGATCAACTCGCCATGGGAGTTTCATGGGGGTTGGAAGCTTGGTTGGCCTGAGAAGAGAGTGCACTGTAAGGGGGAGCTCGTACAGCCAAGCTTCTGAATTCACACGCTACAGATATGCGGTTGGGGAAACCCGCGTGGAATCTAGCGAATACTGTAACAGCCTAACTTAGGATTGTTCTTATCTGATGTGTGTTTGGTTACTTTTAAAACACTGTGCTTTTCAAGTGCTTTCTGGACTTATCACATTTACAGCTCCAAACAAAATGCTCAATATCAAACAGATCAAATTTTCCATCAAAAATGACAAGACAAACTTTTTTTACAAACTGTGTTACATTTTCCAAACCGCATTTACATTTCTGAATCGCAATCGCTCTATTCAATCACATTCAAACTTTCAAATACCGCATATGCATGCGTCACGACACAACTAACTACCATTGAGTCGCATCTGCTAAACCGAGTCGCATTTGTCTGATTCTGAGCCGCATTCATAAAACCGAGACGCAACTAACTGTCATTGAGTCGCATCTGATAAACTAAGTCGCATTTGTCTGATTTTGAGTCGCATTTGCTGAACTTGAGCCACATTCACAAAAAACAGACGCAACTGACACCTCAAACGATGCATTTTCCTATCACAATTTAAAACTTCATACAAAGTCAAATCTGAAGTCTTCATCTTCTCAATCATTTGTCAAACACTGTTTCCAAGAAGATTCTTTCAGAAACCAAACTTGAAATTGCTCAAAGTTTTGACCATTAGTTTGCATTCATCACCATAGGTTTCATCCTTCATTAGTTTTAGTTGCATACATTTGACATTAGGTTGTCCCTAGGTTCACATTATTGCATCCTTAGGATTAGGTAAATCTCAACACAATTTGCAACATCATTGCTTTCAAAACTAGGCTCTTTTGGACTAAGTTATCAAACCCCTTTTTCAGTCATTGTCCTCTTTTGTGAGATTTTCCAACTCAAAAGTCTAGTTAGGAAAATTCACTAGTCATTTCGACCTTGTCACCTTGTCATTTTTAACAAAGTCCTCTAGTAACCAAAATCAAAAACAAAGTTTGAGCTTAGACGTGCTTAGGTACCCTTGTCTTAAATTGCATTATAACTCTTCACATTGCATATCCTATTCACAAAAATACAAAAACATTAGTCATCCTAGTCGTCATTTGGAATTTAGACCTTGCATAGCATCATCACTACATTTAGTTGTCCTTCCTTTTCATTTGAGCAATCTTATTTATGGTGGAAACAAGACTTCAAAAATAACAAAGACAAATGGAAAACTCTCGGCAAGACCCCACGTCCACTGTCAACAATCCAACGTATGACCCAAACTGGACCTTTGACGATCCATTTGGAAAAATAAGCAATCAACCTCTAACAATGACACCACCCTCATCAAAAAGTCCATTTGAACCATTCATACGTAAAGATGAGTATGGTCAAATACTCAAGGAAAACTTAGAGGTAGCAGCACAAGACCTAGAAGCCTCTCAATTTGTTGAAACAATGGTCCTTTACGACAGAGATAGATACTTGGCCATACTCTTGAGTCAAGGAGCCAAATTACCCCAAGGATTCGACATTACCACGATACAATCAACACCTCCAGACCCTAATGACAACAACACGTGTAACATGACATAGTGGTCAACCTCCAAACACTACAAGCAATACCTTATTTGACACCACAATGACAGTGCATGCTACCTCCAACATCCCAAATGCCTCCAACACAATAAATACTACATTTATTGGAGGATCACAATCATCCACAATGCCCACAACATCCACGACACTATCCCAATCGGCTGGAACCACTCTTGGCTCCTCAACAATATGGGAAAATTACTCCAATCCTCTCTTTACCACTATGATAAATGACATGGGGGCATCATCAAGTCACAACAACCCCCCCTTGACAGCTACATCTACTACCATGAGTACACCTTTGACATATCCGCTCAGTGGTATTTCACAAAATCCTTTAGGAGGGGGAAAGGGACGCATTTTTATCCAAGGACAACAACCAAACGTTAACACGACAACACAGTCACATGTCATTGCCTCACAAGGTACAAATACAAACATTCCCCTTATGCAAACCCAACAATTTGCACAAGGTGGCCAAGTAACACAACCCATGGCACCATTAACGCATCATAACCTTCATGGTCATCACATTCCCCAAATAATGACACACATGGCTGGGGGACACATCCCAACCTATTCATCTAACGTTCATACTCATCAACATGCATCCAATCATAACTTTCAATATCAACAACACAGCAATCCGCACACGTCATACATATCACAACAATCCATACCGCCACAATACACCAATATTCATGCACAACAAATGGGAACCTATGGTGTACCAAGCAATCCGACATACGGAAACACAACTGATCCTATTATGGATGCCCTCCAAACAAGACTGATGGGGGTAGAAAAAACTATTCAAAACATATGCATTTCAGGACAGAAATCGAAAATATCATATGACCTAAATGTATACCCATTCGACATGAGCATATACATGCCTCCATTTCCTCCGGGATATGTGTCACCCAATTTCACAAAATACAGAGGCAAGACAAACCCCATTGAACATGTTCACGAATTTGCAACCAATTGTATGGACATTGCCTATGAACAAACATACTTGATGAGACTTTTTTCTAAAAGTCTGGCGGGTCTAGCCCTTGAATGGTTTTCCACACAAAAGGATATCCAGACATGGGATGATCTTAAACGAAAATTCATAAAAAACTACGGGTACAACATCGACATGGACACCTCCATCACTAGCTTGTGCACTCTCACGCAAGAGGATGTTGGAGAGACATTTATCCCATTTTTTCAAAAATGGAGAAGCCTTGCTAGTCGATGTCACATTGACATCCCCTAAAGGGAGAAAGTCGACATGTTTGTCCAAACACTTCTGGGGCCCCTAAAATATGCATTGCAAATACATTGTTGCACAAACTTCACAGATTTAGTCAAAAAAGGGGTCCAGATTGAGAAATCCCTTATCGCAAAGGGAGAATTATGACATAGTTCCAAAAACACAAATGTCAATCCAACCACCGACAAGAATAAATACTGGATAAAAAATAAACATGTTACAAATGACAGTGTTGTTGACCCCAAGACTGCAAACATGGTGGGTCCTGTACTGGCCCTAAAAGGGGTTCAACAACAACACCAACCAACAACGACATCAACACCCCCTACTAATGTCCCTTTAAACAATCAAAACAATCAAAATAACCAGGGACAATACCGTCAGATGAGACAATTTCCTAAAGGTCACACATACACTTCTTTGGGGGGACCCATTGAGGAAGTTCTCAAGAAATTCCTCCAGAATGGGGTCATCATACTTCAAGAACCAAAACCATATGACCCAGGACAATTCAAACTAGCATGGTGGAATGACAATGCATTTTGTGAATACCATCGAGGAAAAGGACATACAACCTCTAACTGTCGACAATTGAAAAACCTAATACAAGATCTTATCAAAAGTCACGTCATTGAAGTAGGTGGATCTCAATTTGCCTTCAATTTAGATCATACTATTCATAAGAATCCACTGCAGGACCATGGTTCTCATAATGCTTCCACGTCAGGTCCACAGAGGTACAATAATCAAGCTAACTTCACCTGATTCAAGTACGACTATTCTAGTGGACCTATTATAAACAATGTTCGAACTGACAATGAATACATTAATACCATTACGGTCAGGAGAGCACCCCAAAGTAATGCTACTACTCATAGTGGCAAGGTCACCATAGCTAGTCTGCCTCTTGCTAGACAACCCAAAATAACCATACCTGGCCCATCTGCTAAATAGCCAGAACCTGTCCCGACCACAAAGCAATGGAAACCCAAAAGTCAATTCAACCTCATCGACGAGCTAGGAAAGACTCCCGCACAAATCTCTATACTTGAGCTACTTTGTATATCTCCTGCACACAAAGAGATCCTAGATAAAACCTTGCTCGAGTCGTCGGTCCCCAAGGACATTGATGTCAATCAATTTGAAACCATGGTGGGATATCTCACTACGCCTCACCACGTCACCTTCTCGGATCAAGATTACTCATCACCTAAAGCCAACCACAATGATGCATTGCACATAGAAACTTTTCTCCACAAGCACAAAGTTAGACAGGTTTTAGTAGATGGCGGAGCAAGATTCAACATATGCTCCCTCAAACTGGTTAAGGCTCTAGGGTTCTCTGATGCGTGTGTGGACCCAACAAAGAGTATAGTGATCAAAGCATACGATGACAAGGAATGCTCTTCACGGGGTGTTATCTCTCTCCCTATCAGAGTGGGACCAGTCATTATAGACACAACCTGTCAGGTCCTGGATTTGGAACTACCATATAACATCTTGCTTGGCTGTCCATGGATTCATGCCTTAAAATCTGTTTCGTCCACATATCACCAATGCCTAAAGTTTCCATTTGACGGCACAAAAATAACCATATACGGAGAACCTGACCCCTTCCAATATTGTACCAACCTAAGGGGTATTTCTGAAAACCGAGTGCCTATTAATCGGGAAGCACCTGGCTCCTTGTCATCCAAATACATTGATCCATCCACACTCACATCATTTTTTGCATTTGCTCCATCTATGTCTTCTACCACACCACCGCCTCCATCAAACCCTAAGACTGAATCCACTGTCAAATTCCAGGACCTCGGCTGTGGAGAGTTCAAACTAAATACAACATACAGCATAACAACAATACCCAAGTCTCCAAAGATATATGGTCGGCCATGTTTCAGAATGGAACCCAGGGAAACTTTCAAAGTTCCACCGAAAATAGTTTTTATCAAGTGGGGAGACATGAGTAATGAAGACCTTGCTAACATTATAGGATGGATCTATAAGGATACTGTCACACTACCCTCGTTACTAGTTCAAAAGTATGGAAAAGGTTATGACATAATGAAGGCTAAAGGCTACGATGGTACTAATGGCCTAGGAAGAAGTAAAACTAGCCGAAGGGAACCCATAGAAACTTTTCAAATTCTGAAGTACCTGGGATTAGGGTTTGGATCACCCGACAATGACGATCGATGTATCATTGGGCTTTCGAGTGAGCGAGTACATGCTTCGAAAAGTGTCGAGACCACTAAGGAAACCCTCACCGAAACTGACTCCCAAGAGTGGGAATTTGGCTCAGAACGATCCCTAAGTGACTATTGTCTTGATGATTTGTTTGTCGAACCAGGGGAACTGACCTCCGAACTACGGTTTTTGCAAACATTCAAAATTGAACAGGCATCAAATAGTCAAAGTCCCATTACTACTTCCCATGATGTACAACATCCATCATCTGAACCCCCTCAATCCAATCCATCTAAAGTATCAGACGACATTGACAACCAGGGCTCTAAAACCTTCACCCCTTATTTTGACAATGAATATGACACTAGTGAAGGAGAATATTGGATAGAGTCCGATGTAGAGTTGGATGATGATAATCTCATCTACAACATCACTGAATCCGTCTGCATGTTGTCTGCATCCTCACCTCAGTTCACCAGCATTGACGATGGCATTTCCTTAGTTTACCCTGAGCTAGTCGGTTGGGACCAACAAGGACTGCCAGTATTGGACACATTTCAGAATGATGAGGCAATTGTTGAATTTATGGGATTACGAGAAGGCATACCCAGTGGGGACCACAAATCAGGATTTTCCATTGATTTAGACTGCGCGGCATACTTCGGCGAGACTGCTCCGTCCTCTAGTCGCAAAAGTAAAAGTAAAAATAAAATAAAAAGTGAAACGTCTCTAGGTGAAAACCGAAAGGCACCTCTTGACGATAAAATAGTAAAAATAAAGGACGTATTTGCCGATGAAAACCTCTCTGAGGCACCCAAAGATAGAGGACTAGAATTTCTCCCCGTGCAATAGGAAAAATTAGTTATGCTTATCAAAGACACAATAGAGGATAACATATCCACTATAGAGGATCCCAAGATGGTCATCTTTGTTGCATCACTAACTGAAGACAAGAGATCAGAATTTCATAAATTCCTTGCAAAACAAAAAATTAACTTCGCATGGTCCTATGCTGACATGCCAGGATTGGACCCAGAATTAGTTCTGCACCATCTCCCGCTATTACCTAATGCTAAATCGATCAAGCAGAAGTTGCACAAAATGCACCCTCAAGTTGCTCTATTGGTCAAGGCCGAGTTAAAGAAATTACTAGACGTCAGATTCATATGGTCTATTGACTACACTGAATGGATTTCTAATCTGGTGCTGGTGACAAAGCCAAATGGGTTGATCCGCGTATGTACAGACTTTCGGGACCTAAATAAAGCATGCCCGAAGGATGACTTTCCTTTGCCAAACATTGACATCATAGTTGACCTCACAGCAGGATATGAGATGCTATCCCTCATGGATGGTTTCTTTGGCTATAATCAGATTCGCATTGCTCCTGAGGACCAGCACAAAACGGCATTTACTTTCCCATGGGGTACATATTGTTGGAATGTCATGCCATTCAGTCTCAAAAATGCAGGTGCCACATACCAAAGGGCTATGACCACAATCTTCCATGACATGATGCACAAAATAATGGAAGATTATGTAGATGACCTACTGGCCAAATCAGTAACTAGGAAAGATCATCTGAAGGTACTCGACACAATTTTCAAGAGACTTGAAGAGTACAAAGTCTAGATAAATCCTAAGAAGTGTGTTTTCGGGGTCACATCAGGAAAACTCTTGGGATACAGTTTCTCAAAGAGGCATAGAGGTTGATCCAGCAAAGGTCAAAGCCATCATAGACATGCCTCTGCCCAGAGAAATCAGTGAACTCAGAACTCTACAGGGCAAAGTACAATCTATTCGGCGTTTCATAGCCCAATTGGCAAATAAGTGTCACCCATTCCAGTATCTGTTGCGCAAGGGTATCCCCTTTGTATGGACAGATAAATGTCAAGAAGCCTTTCAACAAATCAAAGATTATCTACTGTCAACACTAGTCCTCATGCCTCCAATTCATGGAAAGCCATTGATCCTATACATCTCGACTACTAGTTTAGCACTGGGGGCATTACTGGCACAAAATGATCATGAAGGAAAAGAATGAGCCATCTATTACATCAGCTGCACACTGATAGGGTATGAGTTGAACTATACAAACATTGAACGTGCATGCCTTATTGTTGTCTTTGCATCCCAAAAACTAAGACACTATATGCTCAGTCACCAGACACAGTTGGTCGCCAAGATTGATCCACTAAAATATCTCTTAAGTCGGGCGGTATTAACAGGCCGGTTGGAAAAATGGGTCATGACACTAAGCGAGTATGACATATAATATGTCGAGCATAAGGAAATAAAAGGACAGGTAATAGCAGATCAACTAGCAGATGCACCGATTCAAGTCACTCATCCACTAGTAACTGATTTTCCCAATGAGTCCATTTTTCATGCGGAACCGGCGGTACCATGGAAGCTATATTTTGATGGGTCTCATACTGGTCATGGCTCAGGCGCTGGAATCTTATTTATCACACCACAAGGGGATTCAATTCCTAAGGCATTCCGGATCACTTTCCCTTGTACAAATAACATTGCCAAATATGAAGCACTAGTCACAGGTCTCAAAATGGCAATTAAATGGAAAATTCAAATGTTGCTTGTATTCAGGGATTCCCAGCTTGTTATCAACCAAGTGAATGATGACTATGAAACAAAGGATGAGAAGTTGCTCCCCTACAAGAGGATGGTGGATAGTTTCCTGACATACTTCCAATTGATTTCTTTTGAACAAATCCCTAGGACACAGAATAAGGCAGTTGATGCAATGGCTACTATTGGTTCTCTCTTGGACATCCCTCAAAATGTGTCACAATTTGAGTTCTTAATAGAACAGCTTTTAATGCTGGCATATGATATCCCAGAATCATAAATGGTTTGCGAACTTGTTGGTCCCAACTCTCCCTGGTATCAGGACATTTATGACTACCTGAAATCTCAAACCCTTCCACTAAACCTGTCCAATAACCAAAGGAAGTCCATCCGAAAATCTGCAAAGTATGCCATCGTCAGTGACACCCTTTACCGCCATAGTTTTGTCGACACCCTCCTTAGATGTCTTGACACCAACGAAGCACGTACGATCTTATGCGAAGTGCACGATGGTATATGCGGGTCTCATTCGAGTGGTCCTACTCTAGCTAAGAAAGTAACGAGACTTGGTTATTATTGGCCAACAATTGAAAAGGATGCAATTGAATATGTGAGGACTTGTTGCAAATGTCAGATTCACAATGATTTGATCCATGCTCCAGCTTAGGAACTTTGACCAATCACTTCTCCTTGGCCCTTCGCTCAATGGGGACTCGACCTCGTGGGTAAAATTCATCCAACCTCCTCCAACGGCCACAAATTCATTATCACCGCCACTGAGTATTTTATGAAGTGGATTGAAGCCATCCCATTGACATATATTACCGGCAAACAAATATCCAAGTTCATCCTTAACTACATCATTTTTCGGTATCGCCTTCCACAATCCATCATCACTGACAACGGATGTCCGTTTAAAAACCAAGACGTTCGGGAGTTATGTTAGCGATTTCACATTCAACACCATTTTTCATCTCCCTACTGCCCACAAGGAAATGGTCAAGCTGAGGCGTCTAATAAAACCATTGTCAAAATCTTCAAAAATACTGTCAATGACGCTAGTCATGACTAGCACATACAACTCAACCCTGCTCTGTGGGCTTATTGAACTAGCATTCATACGCCTACAGGAGCCACTCCATTTGCCCTAGTCTTTGGTGTTGAGGCCATCTTGCCCATTGAGGTTGAAATTCCTTCATTACAAGTATCCCTGAAGGGTCTAACTAATGAAGAGGAGTATCAACAATCATGCTTGCACGAGTTGGAAATGTTGGAAGAATGAAGGAAAAAATCACTTAACCATCTCCAAGCATATCAGAACCATCTTTGTCACGGCTACAATAAGAAGGTTATGGTCAGACAATTTGACATTTGCGACCTAGTTCTCATGCACAACCCCAAGAACCAAGCCGACAAAGAAAAGCCGGGAAAGTTTGAACCAAACTAGTTGGGTCCCTACATTATCATATCTTCTTTTGGTTCTAGAGCTTATTAGCTGGCCACACTAGATGGAGAAAAACTGATAGATCCCATCAACAGTTTACATCTCTGAAGGTTCTACGCATAGCATCAGAGGATTGAGTCGAAAAACTGCAAAATACAAAATAATTGACAAATGATAAAAAATTGTTGCCTTGATGAAAACCTGGAAAATAGGCATCTTGGTGACACCAAAAATAAATTAAAAAAGTCAAGAAAATAGTAAAGAGAAAAATGATTCGTTCAATAGTGAAAACCTAGCAAACAGGCGCTTTGGACAAGTACCATGGTGAAAACCTGACAAACAGGCGCCATGCGTAATCAATCATTACTATGCCATCTACTGTCATTTTGTCTGCCTTGGCTTAGGATGAAAGGTAGTATCACCATTATTACACAAATCGCCACCACATTCTACCCTACCTATCATGGTGGATAAACGGTTGACATCAAGTCCTGACGACTGTCCATCTAGTAAACCAGCAACATCTCGTCCATGTTCCTTAAAAATGACTTAAGTCTTGGACCTAACTGGGGGAAAAAAATTTATCATGAAACTGTAGTGGATGTCACACTTGATCTTGGCAATTGGCAAAAAGTACTGAAAAAAGACCAAAAACATCACAAAAAGTCCTAAAAAAGACCAAAAACATAGTAAAAAGTCCTAAAAAATACCAAAAACATCGTAAAAAGTCCTAAAAAAAAGACAAAAACATCATAAAATGTCCTGAAGAAAGACCTAAAAATCATAAAACGTCTTGAAGAAAACCACAAACAAAACATCAGACTACTTGAAAAATGCAAACACAAGGTCATCTCTTGTCAAAGTTAGTCATATCAATCAATCTTTGTCATTTGTCTAAACTATGTTGTCTCTGCGCATTTGCTACGTAGGCAAGACTCACATTTGAGTCCCCAAGACATTAGGTCAGTACATTTAGGTTCGTCAGAATAAAATCATGATTCAAACTTCAGTCCTTTGGACAAAGTCATTGGTCGTGTCAAACTACGAGGTCTCTGAGTGTATGACATAGGCAAGGCCATCTGTCGATGAGCCCCCAAGGCTGCACTAGGTCAGTCTATTAGGGTTCATGACACTACACTGGCACACACGTCAGAATATCTTCGAGACAAAAATGAATCACTCCCAAAAGGGTAAACTCCTAAGAACAAATCATGACAATCAATTATTTCAAAATGACAATCTCATCAACAGGTCAATCATATCATCATGACAATATCAGCATATAGTCAAACTCAGCCAAACTTCGGTCAAATTTGGTCAAAAAAACTCAGACCATCATACCCCGTCAAATCTCAGTTAACCTTCAGACGTGTCATTCTGAAAGATAACCTCTGTCATTCATGCCTTAGGATGTGTCTTTCCTAGGCATCATCACTGTCATTCGACATCTAGACATCAATTTTCTTCAGATATGTCTTTTTGAAAAACTAACTTTGTCATCTATGCCTCAGGATGTGTCCTTCCTAGGCATCGTCATCATCACCATCACAGGCATTTTGAGATCAATTCTCTTGGCATTCATATTATTCAGGATGTATGCTTCCTAAATTTGGAAAATTTGGACATTTGTTGTTTTAGCAGCATCAAAGCTTTAACACTCGAGTATCTCATCATCATTAAACCTGACATCTTGGCATCACAACAATGGATATCCAGATGCACTTGGCAAACACTTGACAATTGTCTTTTAGTTTTTATCATGATATTAGTTTTTCAGTGAGATCCCACTAAGCAGGATTTAGAGAAGCAGCAACGTAACATGACGATTGACATGCATGACTACTAGTTTCTCAGCGAGGTCCTGATTTTGGGATTTAGAAAAACAACGACATATCATGGTAAGGGCTCTATTTTTTTTGTTTTGACAATCATGCCGCTAGTTTCTCAAGGATGTCCTGGAAACAGGATTTAGAGAAGCAACAACGTTTCATGATTTGTCCTTGTCTTTTTTCTACTTGCGGTTGATTATGACAAAAAGACTGGGGCAATCACGCTCTTAGTATGAGTCATGATCATCCTCGTCTGTGACTGCTTGTCTTACCTAATGGTAGGACCTTGCACACCCTTGATCTATGTCATATCATGGTGTTTGTTGGCCATTACAATAGTCTGTCCAATGATGATTAAGAGCAATAAATATTAATGTCCTATGGTAAAGCTTTGAAGGATTTGGTCTAGGAATTAATATGCATTTTCATCGGTCTAGTCATCTTCTCTTTTTCATCGGTCTAGTCATCTTCTCCTCTTCGGTCTGGTCATCTTCTCTCATCAGTCTCATCGTCTTCTCTCATCCATCTTACAATGATATCCTGTGACATCCAAAAATATAAGTGCATACATGATCATATAAACATTGCATTAGGTCCATACATACATCATCCATAGCATTAAATCATATACATAATCACAAACAAGTGCATTAACATAATCAACAACATGACATTCATTTACTAAATACATTATGCACATCATTATCATTATCATCATAAGTACGCAATGCATCATCAGGGCATCAGAATCATAAATAAGCATCATAGGACATACATGCTACATCATAAATCAACATCATACATCATACATATCATAATACATTAAATCAAAGAGCATCACATAACACATGTAGGCCGCATCAAAATTGCATCATCATATAACATCATCTAAAAAATGTACAATGTCACAGGATAAAGTCAGGGGATATCCCAAAAATGGAGCTCGCAGGCTCAATAATATACATAATGTGTCATAATAGCAACCATGCCCCTAGGGTAGACTCTCATCATCCTCTCGTGGCGAAGAGTGTGGAGGAGGAAGCTCTAAAACTGGCACTGAAACGATGGGCGGACCTATAGCAACCTCTATCTGTGCTACCAGTGGAACTGAGAATGAAGGTGTCATCTCCACGGTAACGAACATCTATGATGTCACTGCTGCCTGACTCTGAGAAATCGATGGATCAACAACTAGAGGCTGTCCCTGTACTAACCTCTGTACTAAAGCCATCGACCCGTGACTATGGCTTGAATGGTGACTCGGGGTATGTCGGCGTGAGTGATGTGACCTATGCACTGATGTGTGCCCTGTCGAGGTAGATCCTCCGATGTTGGTGTGACTTCTGCTACCACTGGCACTGCCTGATCTGTGGCCACTGCATGTCCGTGTCTATGACTGTGACAGGGTAGGATCTCATCGCTTCGGTGGCACTGCCTGCTCGTACAATGTCTGATACTGCCCCAATCTCGTGCTCACTCTAGCCAACTTGCGGGCCATGTCCCCTACAGGCCCTGTGCATAATGCTACGAACTGTGTGCACCACTAAGCTGAATCCTGCTGGTGGATCACTGCCTGATCTCACTCTACCCGAGCCACCTCTAGCTCTCCCTATAGTGCCCTAACCTGTGCCATGCTCTCATCTAATCTCCGCTGTAGGTCAGCCACCCTCTGATCTGTCGTGGCATCCTAAGGAAACATTGAATTGGAGGGTATCTCCTCTCCCTCCACCATCCACCATCTATCCATGGAGTCTCTTGGCCCCCCACCTCCCCCTCCTCCTGCCTCTCCACCCTCCATGCCTCCTCTCCACCCTCCTGCCTCCATCTCACCCCCATCCCCACCCCACCTCTGTCTCTGCCTCTGCCTCTCCCCCTGCCTCCATCTCTACCCCCATCTCCACCCCTGCCTCTGTCTCTGCCTCTGCCTCTCCCCCTGCCTCCATCTCTACCCCTGCCACCTCGCCTGGCCCGTGGCACATGAGGAATCACTGATCGTATGTCTACTGGCACTGGCCCATCCAAATCTGTCAATGGCACTAGCCTATGTGTCTGCCACCATAGGTCATAATCGGTTGTCGTCCCGGGATCGGTTGCTCCTCCCCTCCATCCCCATGCCTGGGCTACTAACTCATCAATCTGCTGCTCCATGAAGGCCATTGGAATGGTTGGTCCCCAAGCATACTCTCTGGAAGACCGGGCGTACTCAGCTGTCCCTACAGGTACACCCTGCTACTCTCCAAACTGCCTCAGGACACGTGGTAAATACATCTCAATGATCAAAGACGTCTGCATTGTCCGGCCAATCAAATATCTGTACTGCCTACACAGACTCAAGTGGTCTACCTCATCATCCCACTGTCCGTAGTCTCAATACGGCCTCCAGATAAAGGACATCATCATGTCAATCCGATGCCGCCACCAACCTGTCTCACCCATCCGGGTCTGTTGTAAGGCACCGAAATAGTAATAAGCATAAGGCATACCGTCGGCCAACTGTGGTCTATCAAGAGGTGGACAAAATATGGATATGTGCTCCCAGGCCCATATCATCATCAGTGTAGTCCCACACGAGATGCTCTCCCCTCTCCTATAGGCGATATCATGCAGCTGATGGTAGAGTGTCCCTAGTAAGCAAAGACCCCAAGTATAAACGGTCCTGTCTCGTCTCATGCCAACTAGCATGTCTCCCCAGCCAATAGGAAATCCATGTCCTCGACGATCAAGAATCAAGATCCCCCAATCAGAGTCGCAAGGAATGCTTCAAAGCGACCATAGTGATCTGCCATGAACTCCCACCTGATCTCATAACCCTGGATGCCCAGTCTTGCACCTTGATCTCGATAGTACGCTTGGAAGGTCTGCTCACCATGCCGAGGATCATAGATGATCTGCTCCCCTTGGATTGGTACTCGAAGAATCCGGTAGACATCCTCCAGAGTAATGGTAGCCTCACCTGTCGGAAGGTGGAATGAGCAGGCCTCTGAATGCCAACACTCACATAGCACAGTCAGTAATCCCCTGTTCGCCCGAATGGAGGGCATGTAGGAAACATAGAACAACCCTAGTCGTATCAATCGGTGCTGCTCTTGTGGGCTCAACTAGTCGGCAAACCGAAATGTGGTCGGTCTGCTCTCTTGCGTATAGATAGGGGCAAGCTGCCTCTGCAAAAAGGTGAACAATATATCAGCATTTTCTAGAAAACTATCCACAACATCAAAAGCATTAACGGTTTCACAAGTACTACAATCGGTCTTAGTAAAAGAAAAACATCAAATGCATCGCGTTATGGCAATTGCGTCACAAATTTTTGAATGCGTCTCAAAAATCCTCAAATGCATCGCAACATCACAGTTGCCCAAATGTGTCGCATTATGGCAATTGCGTCATGAATTTTGGCAATTGCGACAGAATATGGCGAATGCGTCGCTCAAAAGTGCAATTGCAACACAAAATGTCAATTGCGGCTCTCCAACACTCACATGCGACTCTGTTAGGCGAATGCATCGCAGTTTTTATCAAATGTGTTGCAACGCCTCGCCCACCTTAAAATTAGTTAGCCATTCGCGTCGTGACACATCAAATGCATCGAATGCATAGACGATTGTGGCTTACGCGAACGCAGTTGCGTCGCAGCGCAGTCGTTGTTTGCCCTAAAAACTTAAATTTGACACACAAAACAAAAAAATTACAAAGCAAGACAAGGGTACATATCACAGTCTCTGAGCCCTCTGGCCACCTGAATGTCCGTACGATCTCGCCGCGATGCTCTGTCACTGGAATCACCATCCTCTTTGCGCTCCTTTTCGCTCTGGGCTCTCGAAATTTGCAATGTAAATAGTAGAAATGAATTGACTTTTACCCCTTTGTCAACTTATTTATAAAGTCAAAATGACATTTCTCAAACAAGGTTATTACTGGAGGCTCATTTGACCACCTGTGACTTCCTCGTTAGTTGTTTTAAATATTTTAGAATTTGAAACCGATTGCGCCATTGTTTTTCTGGTCATCGAATTGATTTATCGGGACCCTTTACAAATTTTTCTGTAGGTGACCCAAAATTTGAAAAATTTCAAGAGGGGGCAATGATACTCCGTACCTTTACTGGGGCATATGTTGACTTATTTTCTTTGTCACAATGCGACATGCTACATTATAACAAAGAGGGGCAAAATGTAGACACCTAAAAATGACCTAGGCCTGCAAGCTTCATTTTTACCACTTTCGTCCTAGCATAATTAAGACATTTAATTATGTCCTTGGTCCACATTCGACTATTGATTAAATAATTCATAATTATTTAATTAATTCATGTCCTTTTATTCTTCATGATTATTAAATAAATAAATTCTATTTATTTATTAAATACTCACTAATTCTCTAAGTCTCCTATAATTAAATAAATTTCTAAATTTGTTTAATTATCCTTATTCATTAATTCTTCTTGATTATTAAATAAATAAGTTTTATTTATTTATTTAATGTCACTAACTGTTATAATTAAATGAATTGATTAATTTAATTAATTAATTAATCTTATCGCTAAATTAAATAATTATCTTTAATTATTTAATTGTCAAAATTAATATTCCTCTCATTTTAAATAAATGAAATTATTTAAAATGTCATCACTTTCTTAACTATCAGTCCATTTTGGTAAATAATCTTAAAATCGATTATTTATTATCTCATAAATCATTATTTTGAATTAATTTAATTCAAAATAGTAACTAATCTTCCAAAAATCAAGTAATCGGGCAGATTCTTGATTTTCCAAATCTGATCTTCAGTCCAACTCTTATCTTCTTGATTTTTTGAATCTCACAAATCAGGCAGTCTTTATCCTCTTGATTTTCAAAAATCCTTATTTTCTAATTAATTTATCTCATTTATTCTCCACCATCGATCCAATTATCTGAGATACTATTTTGACCGTTCGATTAATGAATTTTCCCTAAACCTAATTAGGTATTCTCATACTTAATTTGGACCTTTCATTTTAGGTCTTAGTCATGAATTAATCTCACCCGTCCATTCAAAATGGCATTTTCTATAAAATGTCATTTTCCTAACTTTTCGATTACACATTACATGCATTCATTTTACACACTCTTGCACTTGCACACTTAGATTTCTCATTGCAATTAGTCTTTTATTTAATCAAATCTTAGTATTGTTTAGGCATAGGCATTGTCAATCATAGTCATAGGCATTTAGGCATTTATCAAATCCTTCAAAACTTGGTGTAGGACTTGGACATTTGCAGATTGCTCGCACAATGAATCTGAGGGCAAAAGCATCATCCAACAAGTAAGAAGGTACTATGGAGATAATCATGGAAGTTTCGAGAAACGGGTATAACTGTTCATTGTTTGAATTCCTTTGTACTCGATAGGTCTTTGGGTTTTTGTCTTTTTATTGAATTGATTGACTAATCTAACCTTAGAAATTACCCTTAGTTACATAAATAACTTATTTTTTCTTGTATGCTCCAACCTACTAGATACTCCAATCTCTTCTTGAAAACCTATAGGATTCAACCTCCCCACACAAACTTCAATCTCTCCACACCAACTGAGCTCCAACCTTATTAGAGGCTACAACCACTTAATTGATAGGCTCCAACCTATTAGTCTTTTGATTGATTATATTATATTCTCTTTCACTCAAATGTGATCAACCTTTAAATATTTTCACAATCTTCACAAGTCTAAAAACTCTAAATCATTTCAATATTCACAAATTTGATTCAAATTATAGATCCTTCAAGATTCTCACGAGTCTGATTCAAATTCTCATATCTCTTTTCTTTTCAAATTTGAATAGTATTAATTCATCGCACTAGTATAATTTAATTATTTTCTCATGAAAATTTCTTCACTATACATCAGATTTGTTCTTCATATTTTTTCTCTTTTATCAGAAAATATTCATTGAAAAATTGTTACTTTTCACTCCCAATCCTTCGTCTTTTTATATCTTCAAATTTCCAAGAGACACCCCCTTTCATAATATACATATCTTTTCAAACAATAGTTTCCTTTCAAAAATCCTTAATCACACCTTTTCATTTTAATTAACTCCTTTTGTATTTGAGGTGTTTCCTTTTTTAAATATGGATCATAGCTTTTTAAGATATAAATTGATCATTGCTTTTGTTAGCTTTAATCTTATCAATACCATCATTACCTTTTTAAAATTATTTGTTACTTTTATATTAGTCATCTTGTGGTCAGCTCAAAATATTTTAAATCTAATTGCCTTTGTCTCAAAATAATATGGGTTGGCCTTCCAATGTCTTTGGTGTCAAATTAGTATGGGTTGGCCCATGTTATATGTCTAATCAATGATAGAAAATGCATATTATTCTTCCCAAAAATATTTATTTAAACATGGAATGGTATCAAATAATTTTAAATTCTTTTGACATTAATGACAATAATAACAAGAGATATATTTTCTTAGGACCAAGTTTGAGGTGTTTATAAATTTTAAGGAGTTTAAATATCTTGTTGAGAATCAAAATAGTGAGAACATAAAGGCGCTTAGGATAGATGATGATGGTGAATTATTCTCTAAGTTTAATCTATTATGTAATCATGCTAGAATTATGAAACAAAAGACTAACTAGGCTATACATTGTACCAGAATGGAGTGGATCAAAGGTTAAGTAAAACCTTACTTGATCAAAACAAAATTATGTTTAGCAATACAAACCTAAGACAAGAGTTTTGGGTATAGGTGGTTAGCATTGTGTGCTACTTGAAAACTAGGTCTCCTACTTTTTCCCTAAAAAATAAGAAACCATATGAAGTGTTGATTGGAAGAAAACCAATGGTGACACACTTGCAAGTATTTTTCTATGAGGCATTTGTTTGTTTCTAAGGAGTGGTATCTAATAAGTTGGATATGAAGGACAAAAGATGTATTTTCATTAGTTATGGTGAAAATGTGAAAGGCTACAAGCTTTGGGATTTTGAAACCTTAAAAATCCTTTATTCAAGAGATGTTACATTCAAGGAACTCAAAAATGTGCCTATGTAGAATATCTAAAGGAGAATGAGATGGTTCACTTTGAAAAAAAGATAGAGCGAAAAAATGTACCAAAAGTTGAATAAAAAAAGTGGACAAAATAGTTTGGAAGAAGAAGAGGTTAGCACATCTAGTGGTAGCTCTACAAAATAATTTGGTGTAGATGCAATAGGAAATTTTTCATAGATAATTGTGTATAATTATATATTTTTATGTGATGTGTTTTAAAATTAGTTAGTTCATTAGTTTAGTAGTTTAATTTTCTAAGGTTGGCTTCCATTCATGGTTGTTTAATACTTTTTTTATTTAATCTAAGCTTTATTTTCTAAGAGTTAAGTTCCATGTTAGAGTTATAAAAGAACTTTAAATCAAATTATTTTATATTAAAGGGTAAATAGGCCTCAACGAGCACTTAAAACCCCTTTACAACAAAACATCAAAAGAAAAACAATTGACCCACAATAACACCACAAACATAAAAAAAAAAAATAGCAAATCCTAGTACAATATACAAGAGCAATGCAACAATTCATTCTACAACACAATCATAGCCAAGTTATTGAAAAACACCCAACCCAACTTATACTATGTCTAACTCCTTCCTTGCAATTTGCACATCCTTAACATGAGAATGGGATTTTGAAACAAATTTAGGAATACATTTCTTCTTTCTCTAAATAATTGTTCAAGACACCCCATTATCTAAATCCTTTGATTTTGGAGAAAGGAATGAGTCCTCAACCAACACCTCCACCAAGGTAATATGTTTCACAAAGTCTAAAAACTAAGCAAGAACAAGAGAAGCCTAAATTGGATCACAAGGCAAAAATTTCTTGAATTGCACTAGCTCTAAGGGAAGCCACCTTGGGAGAAGCCTCCAATATCACAACATGATCCATTGACAAGGGTGTGACAAGGAGACACATCCACAAAAGAATCAAGAACAACATAAACATCCACAATCAAATGATTGGGGAGGGAATTCATCCACCATGTAATAAAGCCCAAAATCATGTAGTAAGAACCAAGACAACTAGAAGCAAGATGTCTAGTAGCGAAGCATTGTCTACACTAGAAAAATAGGCTCTCGTAATCAAGTGGTTGAGTCCACCATTTATATTCAACCATTAATACATCACTGTGAAGAACCTTAGAAATGTCGATGTCCACCAAAATACGAGAAAAGGTAGAGTGACCTATGTTGGACATGGTTGAATCCACCTTCAAAATTTGATCAATAGCATTGTTGATATCCTCAAAACAAAAATCTTCCCAAAATTAGAGAGGAAAATTAGGCTCCCTCACCCAAACTAACATAATATTGAGTGATCCAATCATAAGGTTGAAAGAATGGAGCCACCATTTTAGAAAGGGGATGCTTACCCCACATCCAGCCATGACCATATAACACTATCCCCAAGTCCTTCAAAGTTTGAAACCCTATGATAAAAAATCATTGGGGAAGGAAAAATATAGACTATACCATTAGTGAAAGGCCTCCAAGAATCCAATAAGCCAACTAATTAACCACCAATGATCCATCTGATCATATAATCACATGCCATCTAGAATATATAGTGTGTTGACACCTGTAAACAATCTCCCAAAATTCTAAAGTATGATTCCAATCACTAAAATAATGCAAACCGGATTACACTTACCCATTTACACTAAATAAAGCCAAAACTACATGTTGAACTACTGTCACTTATAACTTACAAACTATACATCCAAAATATCTAAAATATTGATCATGTATGCACATAATAGTCAAGAATAACATATTATAAACTCATAAGCATATCTTATTACACGAGCAATTCTAGACCAAAATACTAGATTAAGATATCTCTATTTTGTTCAACAAATTAGAGTAGATATCAATAGTCAATGTTGGCATCAATGAAAACACATTAAAGGGTTCCTTCTTCATTCTTTCAACAATATCTTCCTTTGACATTGATGGCAACATGTGCCAAAAATGAATCTCCAAAACTCAAAACATACACCACACCATCTCACCATCTCCAACTACCTTCAAAAACTTCAAACATACATCATCTCTCCCTTCATCTAATTTCCCCAATCATCTCAGTCATCAAACTTCTCCAAAAACATTTCCCATCATCTAATGTACCTAACTTCTCATGTCACAAACTTCTCCACCTTTGACATCAAGTAAAAAGGGTGTGTCAGTAACACACATGTAAGCTCCAAAATTGATGCATATGTACGGGTGATTAATCTAAAAGAAATGTACTAACTTCCCCTCAAGGAGTTCTCCCAAAAATTTGATTTGACCATATGTACAATGAAAAACTAGAATCGAATGAAAGAATGTGCAAGTGAAATATATTCAACTTGAGGAGGAGGCACCTTCAAGCTCCTTAAGAATTGCTTTCCAAGTAGACTTCCCTTCATTCCAAGTCTGTTTGGCTATAGCAACCGATTTATACATTGATTCTAGTTCAATTATGCGCTCCTCTCCCTCTTCTGGAGTACTTGGATTTGGATTTATCTTTACAAGCTTTTCATCTTCAGCTAGAGCACTTGACACTGGTAAATGCTTGGTCTTCACCAAGTCCCCAAGCTATCCAAATCTCTTTATAATGTCTTCTTTCTATCATTGTACAGTGAAAAACTTGCTTTGTAGATTTGTAATGGCAGTCCAAGAGGTATAATATTTATCTTGTGTTGGATCATTGGCTTCGGAGGCATTATATATTTGTGACTCAATAGAGTCCATTAAGTCCTTAATGCCTTGAGTGGCATATGACCACCTCATGAAATACAAAAACAAATTTTTGGCCTCATCCTCGCATTCTTGCATTTCCTTCAGACATTCATCCTCTTTGCTATGTGCAAATGGACATCTATCTTGCAGCTCTAGAAGTCTTTTTTTAGCAAACCTTGATTCAACATCTTTTTTAGTCTTCTCCTTCATATCGGAGTCATACCCCTTAAGTGAATCTATGAGAAACTTGAGATTTTCAACAGGAGTACTAGAAACTTGATATTTTCAACAGGAGTGTTGAACATCTGGAATACTGAGAGGGGGGGTGAATTAGTATTCCATAAAAAATTCACATAAAATCCATATAACCATTATCACAATGTTGACAGAATCAACAAGAGAGAACATAGAACCAAATCAAAGCAACCATACACATGAACACCAATATTTTTACGTGGAAAACCCAAATAGGGAAAAACCACGGTGAGGGTTAACTCACAATATATTATATCTGGATACAAAATATTATGGGGCTCACTTCCAGGACTCACTGTCCTTAAAAGGCTCACTTTCTAAATACAAAAGATGGTTGACCGCCAAGATACATAGATGGTGGCTCACTACCAAGAGATTGAACTGATAGGATACACCTTCAATGTGCAGGGTTCAGTTCCAATGAAGCTCAAAATATGAAGTACTATATTACATGGTAATTGCTCAACAAACATGTACTAATCCACAACTGATAAAGCATTTAGGCTCAAAAATTTCTTCCATATGATTTTCTTCTCCACACTTTCTTCTCCTTCTTTGCTCTTTTCTTGCTCTCTCATCTCATTCCTCAAAACATCTTATATATATAAAAGTATATCTTAATCATCAATTAGGTCAGCCTAATTAGATGAGAACAAAATAAACAAAACTCTCTTTTTTGACACAAGAAGATATTTTATCCATGTAATGCATTGTACCAAGTCGGCTAACATCCATAATTCACAACTAATCTCCACAAAGTATTGCATACGCTGAGTCGACCAAGACTAGAACACAATTCTCCAAACCAACAAATAATCCTCAAAGAAACCTCTAGATCCAAGAACACATTTGTTTCCCATCATACCACCAGCATAGAGACTATCAACCAAACCACAGTATAAGAATATTCACCTTAATAGAACATGAAGTCTCCCATATAGTATGCCAAGCAAGGAACAACAATAGAATACAAATTTGAACTATGTCAATGATAACTTTCAGCTCACAACCAAAGGCGTCTCAAGATCCAAGAAATAGTTGTTTGAATAAGTTGGGATAACATGGTTAATAGATTAGATTCATATCAAATCTTGCAGTGATTTTCAGACTCAGATACCAACACACTGATCCATCACAAAAGGGAATTACCAACAGAGAGTAGCTTCCGGTAAACCAAGTAGACTTCTCACAGACTTTTCATCATGTAGATGTCATCATGTTGACACCAATGACAACATAGAAACAGCCAACAAAAACCATCCATACTTCATGCTCATGTTGTAAGGCCCAACAATCACCCCCTTTGGCATTGCTGGAAACATGCATGACAAAAATATTTTCCAACTGCAACTAAATACTTTGAATACCCTCCTTATCAAAAATGTTCTTCACAAAAAAAAATTATTTCTCTATCTCTACATCTCTCTATCTCTCTATCTCTCTCCCTTTGACATCAGTGACAAAGGACGAGGGGTCTGAAATACCTGTATATATATCACAATGTAGCCAAAAATATATCAACAAAAAATTGAATTAACCTGAAGAAGAAACTCTAAAACTCTCCAGGATAATATTCCACAACGCTTTTCCTTCTTCCCATGAATCTTTTGCACTTATAAGAGTTTTGTGAAATAGCTCAAGTTTAGTCAAGGACTTTATACCATCTGCTAGAGTTTTTGGATTAAGATTAATCTCTAATAATTCACCAATATAGCCAAGAGCACTAGAAACAAAAGTGTGTCTAAGTTTAATCATGTCTCTGAGTGCCACAAACTTCTTAATAACATATGTCCTTTGATCTTGAAATGAAAAGAATTTTTCCTAAGTTTGCACAATGTAGGACCACCTCTAATTATCTCTATCATCTATTGACATGTATGTATCTGCCTGAGTGCACAGCTGGGATTCACTCATCCTTATCTCATTTCTTATGGTCAGTGTGCTACCAAACCAATTTACGCAAAAAGAAAGTAGTTCATGTGCCTCTTCTTCACAACTTTGTACACTCTCCAATTCCATCATCACACAACTGTGTGCATTTGCACATTTTTCCTTCATATCTTCCAAATTTCCTTCATCAAATCCAACTTCAGTAGGTACTTCAAGTCCAAAGATGTAGACCTTGAAAGAAACAATCAAGCCTCTGAGATTCTCCACAGCAGAAATAGATGAATCAACACCCAGAATAACCTTCTACAATTCTTCCAAATCTTTCTAAATATTTTTCCTTTCATGCTCATGTTCAAGCTCACTTCCTTCAACAACTTCTTGCTTAACAATACTCTTCCTTTTCTTTCTTGTTCTGGTTGCGCTGTCGGAGATACCTTCTATACTGAGATTCCTAGGGATTTCCAAAAGAATTTTAGTATAATTATCAACTTTATCCTCTGACACTTCATAATCTAATTCAAAAATCCATACCAACCTTGACTCAACCGCTTCCATGTGATAGAAATCTACAGACACGAGAAAATTTATGATTTTGGAGTACCATTCAACAACATTTACTGGAATCCTTAACCTTTTGTTCATCCTCATCTAAAATGTTCCAAAGAATGCAGCAAGGGCAGTCTCTTGTGCATCCAAAGAATGCAGCAAGGGTAGTCTCTTGTGCATCCAAACTACCAAGATTTATCATGAAGTTCTTGATTTAATGGGCAATAGGCACTGTATTTGACCATTCTATCCTTCTTATCATCAGTAACTCTCTCAAAAAGTAGAATAGTAGATAGACAACAAGATTTCGATATCGGAATGTATTCTTCTTATTCTTCTTGATTTCCTTTAAATTCTTCAACAGATGTATACAAAGTAAGTCACATAAGTCATAATCCATACCTCTTTTAACCATATCAACAGCAGTATGTACAACAGCAGTAGAAACTATGAGGTCATTGTTAGGGATACAAACTTTGTGACTGATGACCATAGTAGCATACCTTATTACTAGATCAACAATTGATCTCAAATCAATCTCTTTCCCTTCAAGATTCACACTGGTAACCTCAAATATCTCTTGCTCATCCATAACCTTTTGTTTGGGAACTGGTTCGGAGGAACATAAACCAGTTACATCTCTGATAGCTTCTTTGTTAATCAAATGTGTCTCATCAATCCTCAAAGATTCATCGTGAATTCTGCTTAAAACTATTCGAATATACTTCTTTTCAAATTCAAACAAAGAGACTTTCCTGCAAACATCCAATTTTTTCTCAACTAACACTCTATAGGCATCATGGCTCTTTTCCAATTCACTTTCCCATAGCATGCTCAACTAAACAGACGACATCTCTTCTATCTTACTATAAACAAATGCATAGATATACTTTGTGGTAAACACTCTCAGAGGGATGTGAGAGAATGCACCAACAGACTCTTCCAATAGATCCTTCAAATATCTTCTCAAATTGACTTGCACTTTATCCACACTATTCACAATCTTTGAATTATTCATAGCAATAAAAGATCAAACAGAAATACCTTTGTAGATGCCAACAAGAAATGTATAGATATCCTCCTTCCAGAGCTCATTTTGAATCCACTTTTTCTTTTCTTCAAAACCTAAAAATATGAATTTATCTCTAAGCTTCCTTTGCATACTTCTCTGAATTTACATAAGTGATGCAATACAAGGAAGAAAGCAAACTTACTCAATCTCATTTATCAACAACTCAAGACATTCTCAGGTTATTCATTCATCTTTTCTTCTTTACTCATCCTTCAAGGCTCATAGCATCACATCATAATTAGAGTTCCAAACCATTATCAGACCTTCAAACACCTTAGTCAACTTCAACTTGATCAAAACAAAAAATTACCCAGTCTGCCCTTTCATATTTAATCAATTGGTTATGAATGTCCTCAATTATCACCATGGCACATACAAGCTAACAAACATCAAACCTTGGCTCCCAAAACATTAGTGACTGATTCAACACTTGGAACATCTCTAATAGGCTTAATTCAACATGTTTAAAGTCTTTTCACACCCCATAATCATGGCTTCAATTATTTGATAACCCAAACCTTCTATGGCTAGTAGTCATACATTTCTAAACTGTCAAAATTAACTCAAAATATAGACATTATCTACTTATTGTAATCAACATCTTAGATACCCCTTTCCATGCCCTAAAACATATCAAAAAATTTCCATCTGTTATTTTGATAAATAATGCACAAAACTAACTATTTATGCTCGAAACAGGGCTAATTAGGTCTCATCCTTTTAGGGCTTTATTGTTTATGCTAGTTCTATACACAAATTTGTTGGTCCAGTGTTCCAAGCGTGTGATATTGATTGGTACAAGCTTAATAAGTCATCAGACGATTAGTTCCTTGAGTATTTATACAAACCCTACCTCTTGGCCTCTTAAAACTCTATAATCTCATACTGTAGCACAAGTTTCAAACTGAAAGTGCAATCTTCCACCATAAAATACTTATCCTCAAGTTATTCCACCTTATTAATATGGAAGCACGCGTGAAATATAAGGTTCTCACCAAAAACCAAAGGATTTAATCCACAATTAAATGAGAAACATAATTTTCTAAGCTTGTTGTTACCCTAATGAGGGTTTCTAACTAATTTCATAAAAAGGTCAATATCTTGCTTAAAATAAAGCCAAAATGCATGAAAAAAAATTCAGATGGAAGGTGATTGGAGGCTACAACACTTACAATCAAACTTTTCACATTTTATAGTCCATACAATCTGTACATATGCATGGAAACACAATTTTTTTGTAGAAATTGCTCAAAAACAATGATTTTATTCCTTCAATTGAAATCCTACAACCACCCACGCCTTCAAAATGATCTACAAGGCCTTTACAAAGGAATTACAACTTTCTTTTGAGTTTCTATCTTCCTTCAACCGACCAAAGACAAGCATGTCTCTTCACCTTCCATACATCTTGCATTTTTTTGCAAATTTGCAAGTTTTTCCAACTTTTACATTTTAGATGACAACTTTTACATTTTTTTTCCAATCTTCACACAAAGCTTAAATATTGACCTCCTAATCATTTGAAATTGACCTCTAAGACCTTAATACAAGGTAAGAACATCAAAATTAAATCAAATTTCAAAAAGTTCCACATAGAGGAACAATTTTGTCAAGGTGATCCTGCACCAATAAGCCTTTTGAATTATTTGAATTTATTCTTTCCATTCTGAATGATTTTGCAATAAATGCTTCAACTTGCAGATAGATTACCTTGAAAATTGTGTATGCCTCCATTCTTTCAAATTTTGTAGATTTTATCCTTCACACATGCGATTGGAATTTTTTTTAATTTCCTTACCATATTAAATATACTTTTGTCATGACGTGACACAAGTATCGATGAGGGGGTTCATTAGATTTTCTGATAATTGCTCCCCCTTAGCCACTGATTTACTTAGAAATTGATGAGAGTATTTGCACCAGAGGTCGAAACAGATAAGACTGATGATTCAACTTGCTTTCCTTCCTTTCTCCAAATCCTTTTCATTTCCTTTCTTGCTTCTTCTGGATCAATGATTTGATCATGCTTCTTCGCCAGATAATTATTTTCTCTTCTTCTATAGTTATTAACATGGTGTTCTAGATCGCTGCACTTACAACAAACAGCATTCTTCTTTTCATTCTTTCTTTTAATCAACTTATCTTCACATAGACTAGCTTTATATTCAATCTTCTTGCACTTAAGACTTTTTTCGGAGAATGATAAAGAATTATTTCTTTTTACTTTTGTAGTCCATAATTGTTTCTTAGATCCTTGATTTATCCATTTTTTCATCGGTTCCTCTTATCATTAGATTGCTTCGCTTTAGAGCTTTGACCTTCCTCAAACCCTAAACCACTCTTATCCATTGCCGATCTCTAAGAAGTAATTAGTTCATCAAGCATTGTCGAGCTTATCTTAAATTTTTCTTCAAAATTTCTTGCCTTTTCCAAATCAAATCTCAAGACTTCTACTTCTTCCTCAAGCTTTATGCATTCATCCATCTTCCTTTGAATTTTGATTTCCTGATATTCTTTGGTTCTTTTCTTCTCATCCAATTGTTGCAGCAAGCTAGAGATAATTTATTCTCCCTCAACCAATAGATCACATGCTTCAACACTTTTACTTTGCATCTTTTCAATATACTCATTCGCTTTCATCAAAGTGTCCTTCAAATCTTATATTTTTTCTTAATATCTAGCAGAAACCACTTACGAAGGAAAAAAAATCTTATATTCAAATTTTGGGATCTTCCTCAAGCTATTAGGATTCTTCCAAGGAACCAAGCTCTGATACCAATTGTTGAACATCTGGAATACTGAGAGGGGGGGGTGAATTAGTATTCCATAAAACCATTCACAAAAAATCCATATAACCATTATCACATTTCTAACAGAATTAGCAAGAGAGAACATAGAACCAAATCAAAGCAACCATACACATGAACACTAGGATTTTTACGTGGAAAACCCAAATAGGGAAAACTGCAATGAGGATTAACTCACAATATATTATATCTGGATACAAAATATTCTAGGGCTCACTTCCAGGACTCACTGTCCTTAAAAGGCTCATTTCCTGAATACAAAAGATGGTTGACCGCCAAGATACAAAGATGGTGGCTCACTGCCAAGAGATTGAACTGATAGGATGCACCTTCAATGTGCAGGGTTCAGTTCCAATGAAGCTTAGAAGATGTACTTTCTTACACAATAATCGCTCAAAAAAGTTGTATTGATCCACAACTGATAAGCATTTAGGCTCAGACCTTCTTCCATATACTTTTCTTCTCCACACTTTCTTCTCCTTCTTTGCTCTTTTCTTGCTCTCTCATCGCATTCCTCAAAACATCTTATATATATACAAGTATATCTTAATCATCAATTATGTCGGCCTAATTAGATGAAAAAAAATAATAAAAACCTCTCTTTTTTGACACAAGAAGATATTTTATCCATGTAATGCATTGTACCAAGTCGGATGACATCCATAAAATACAACTAGTCTCCACAAAGCATTGCATACACTAAGTAAGCCAAGAATAGAACATAATTCTCCAAACCAACAAATACTCCTCAAAGAAAAAACCTTTTGAATCTGAGAACACATTAATTTCCCATCATACCACCAGCAAAGAGACTATCAACCAAACCATAGCATAAGAATATTCACCTTAATAGAATGCAGAATCTCCCACACAATATGCCAAGCAAGAAACAATAGTAGAATACAGGGTTGAACTCTGTCATGTAGATATCATCATGTTGACATCAATGACAACATAGAAACGGCCAACACAAACCATCCATACTTCATGCTCATGTTGCAAGGCCCAACAAGGAGTTAAAGAATTATCAATTGTGGTACCAAGAGTAGCATCCTATAGAGACTTTATAGCTTCATTGATCAATTTTATCCCATTCTTATGTGTCTCTATTATTTATTTTCTACCTCATGCATGAAAGACATCTCCAAGCTCTAACTTTTGAATTGGTGAGATCTTTTCAAGGTCCACACTGCCTTGGTACATCGAGAGCTATAACAATTGGGGTGGAATTTTCAGTTGAAACCTTATCTTCTTTGTCAAAATACCCTTGAGTGTATTACCTCTGGATGGCTTTGGTAGCTCCATGGTCTTTTGAGACTCTTCTTCATTCTTTTCAACCTCAATCTCTTCTTTATTATCTTCTTTCTCTTCTCCACCTTCTTCACCGGAGGGATTTTCCTTTTGTTTGGCTTTGTCTTCATCCTCCTTATCCTCATCATCTTTCTTATTGCCATCCTTTTCTTTTTCTCCTTCTTCCTCATCCTTATTTTGATTATCTTCATTTCCATTTCCTATATCTTCATTTTTTTTTTCCGAGTGATCCTTAGCACCATCATCAGCCCCATTCTTTTATTTTTCCTTTTTTGCACTCTAGTTTTCATCATTAACACTGGTGGTCTTCTCATTGTCTTCAGGAGGAGCTTAAGTCTTTAGGGAAGCATGTATTTCTTCTACCAGTGGTGGTGAGGACACCACATTCTCTGTAACATCAAATTTTGGAGTTTCTCTAGCAGTGTGATCATCTTTTTCTTCCAAAACTTCTTTAAAAATTGGTAAATTTGTAACTGGGGGAATATTTTTCTCTACATCAGTGACCTTTTCTTTACGTACTCCTTTCCTTGAGCAGTACCGAATGATGAAGCAACTATTATCCCAAACTTCTCTACTATATATGTGATAGTATTCACTATTTCTTGTTTCAACTTATCTACTTTCTCTTTTTCTCTTCCCATAAGAATGGTGACTCTTTGTTTAACCCTGAATTCTTTTGTATATACTTCAATCAGTGTTGCCTTGTCATTCTTAGATATAGAGGTTCCAATTTCCTCTAAGGCATCAATTTTTGTCTTATCTTCAACTTCAAATGCTTCAAGCCTTCTTTCCACCAAGGCACCCCACACAACTCTAGGGACCTTTTTCTTAATTTTACTCATATATGCTTCTAAAATAATAATGTATTGAATGATTGCTTCAATGATTTTTTTATTATCTTCTTCATCTACTTCTTCATGTAAATTCACAGTGCCTTCTAGCAAATCATCATGCTCTAACATGTTACTAACCACAACATCTAGTTTCATCAAAGTACAAGCTCTTATCGAAGGAGTTTTTTTCTTCTTTTTCTTTTGCTCCAAAGAGCCTTCCTCTGATTTCTTCTCCTTCTTTTCAAGATTCTTGTGGATGTGTACAGTGAAAGCCTCTTGTTCTCATTCTATTTCTTCTTCTTCAGAAGTTTCCACAATGTCAACCTTTGGCTTCTTCACTTCGGTGCTGGCTTCTTGTGAATCACCTTCACCACTTGTAGTAGCACTACTTCTTTTCATTGTAAGTTGATCTTCATGATTAATCCCAAGCTCAATTTCTTCTTCCACAACAGCACTTAAATTCTTCTCCCTGAATTTCTTTTTGCTTCTTTCTTCTTCCAGGGGTAGTAGGGATTGCTACTAGAGGCATATTCTTTCTCTTGTTGATCCTTTTACTTGGTCTGGAGGGAGAAGTGGCTTCTTCAGTTACCGAAGCACTAGGCTCCACCTTCTTTCCTTTAGCAACAACTCCAAAGGACTTGGGAAATACAGAGGCAGGGGTGGAAGTTTATCTTCCTAATCTCCTCAATCTGAATGATTCACCAGTCATTCTATATTCTCTTTCTCTAGCTTCCTTGATCTCTTCTTTTGTATAACATTCTTTTCTAGCCCGTTTCACTATAGTTTTCTTTGCATTCCTCTTTATTTCTAGTTTCTTCAATTCTAAGTACACTTATGATGATTTTTCTTCAAAGGTTCCATGTCTTGGTAAAGAGGGGTCCTTAGGACTCTTGAGCAACAATCCAACATATCCTTCAACTTCTTTCTCATAAACTTCATACCCAAGAGGCTCAATCCACACTATTCTTGGTTCAATTGACTCAATTATACATTCATTAGTTGAAACAAGGAAAGTAATTTCCTTTACATATTTTTCCACTAGGTTTTGGGGAACTCTTTCCCATCCATGCATATTCTTCTAAAATGCTGCAAAGAATGCAGTCAATGCATCATCCTGAGCTTTAAAGTCACCTAAACTATGCATATAGTCAAAGATTTGATGTCCCACCAGTGTGCTCCTATCCCATACATATTTTCTACTAGGAAGCTCTCTCAAGAAGTAAAATAACAACACATAACCAAGGTTTTTAATTTAAATGCATACTTCTATCTGGTTTTCAAGAAGGTGTTGTCAGAGCAACTCACATAGATCATAATCTTTTCCATTCACAACCATTTCATGTGCAACATAAATAGCAGTTGTAGAAACTAGATTCTCCATGTTTGTAAAGTAAATATTGTGACCTATTATTGAAGCATATTTCATGACAGGATTTGTGATAGATTTTTCTGTCAAAGCCCTCCTATCAAAGGTAGCACTAGTTAAATCCATAACAACTTCGTTCTTTACAAATTTTTTGAACCGGTACAAGTTTGGTATCACACAACCCTTTCACTACCTTGATTACCTCCTTAGATATCAATTTGGCCATGTTGTTCCACATGAATTTATCATGCATTTTTCTCAATGTCATCCTCACATACTTAGCATCCACATCACTACTGTAGTTGGGAAATCAGTTCCAATTATCAAGTTTCTTTTGCACTAGGTTAATGTATTTTGTTTTTACCAAGAAATCATCTCTAGTCAGCTCATTAGACCATAGATCTTTAATTCTCTAGTGATTATATTCTTCCAACTTTCCATGTATGTAATCCCTATTGTCCTTTGTGGGTAAAACCTTATAAGGAA
The DNA here is from genome assembly GCA_007258455.2 of Sequoia sempervirens. Lineage (NCBI taxonomy): Eukaryota > Viridiplantae > Streptophyta > Pinopsida > Cupressales > Cupressaceae > Sequoia > Sequoia sempervirens. Next base: position 86,437,289 of record VDFB02271358.1, on the reverse strand, counting down.
TCTTTAAGAAAGTGTCGTTGGGGTCGTTATCAAATATTTTCATTGGATACTTCTTGAATTTTGTTCTAGGTCTCTCAGTAATATTGATGATGGTTGGTGTAGCCATTATAACTTCAATTCAAACTCAAATGCTTATGAAATCGCTTCTATTTCAAACCCACGAAGCATAGATAGTTGTAAATACCTTTTATGCACACAACGGGATCTAGGGCTTGCACCAAATTGCTTTGAATCACCTTCAAAACTCTTTCAATTCACTCTACTTTATCAAAATGCACAAATTTGATTAAAATTGGCTTAGAAACTCACTTTATGTCTTTCCGATTTTCCCTAATTTGCATTAAATGATTCAATTTCCATATAGTTGGTAAACCCTTCATTGATACACTGTAAACCCTAAAAAGCTTTGCATTTCTTTAGATTTGTATATTTTCTATCGGTTTCTTTTCCAAAAGCTTAAGCTTGTCATTTTACACCATATATCTTCATGGAACTCCTTGACACCTCATATTTCCAAGGGATTGTTGGATTTTTCTATTATTGGTCCCCCTAAGCACATGCCTAGGTTTAATTTTCAAGGTAATTATCTGCACCACATGGAGGTACAGATATATTTGATTCATCTTTGTTCTCAGGTTCCTCTTTCTCTCTCCAAATCTTCTCCATTTCCTTCTTTACTTCAATAGGATCAATCTTCTTCACGGTTTCATTCCTCTTTCCTAGATTAGTCTACCTTGTATTCTTAGTTTTGCAAAATCTTGAGATGTGTCCAAGTTTGTTGCAACTGTAGCATACAACACTTTTCTGACCAAACTAACTTATATTCAATCTTGATTTGTATTGGTTAGCCTTATGTCCAAATACATTGGATTTATAATATTAACCATTGAAAGATTGAACCATTCTACCAGCATTATATCTATTCATTGTCTAATTTATGCATTCAATAGCTCTATGTCCAAATTTCTTGCATACAAAGCATTGTTCGGAGAAGGATCCAACATTCTGATTCATTCTACTTCTACATTATATTGCCTTATGTCTAAATTTATTCCATGAAAAAAAATACCATTAAAAGATGAGTACCTTTGAGCATTTGGTTGTCTGATAGAGGGTCTTCTAGCATTGCTTCTTTGATTCTTGATTTGTTTGTCATTTCCTTGAGTCTTATTTTGATTTTCATCCTTGTTGGGAGTCTAACTAGCCTTTGAGCTTTCTCCTTCTTCAAGTCCCAAACCACCTTTATCTTTGGATGGTTTTTGTCTTGCAATTAGCTCATCAAGCATTCTAGAACTTGTTTTGAATTTTTCCTCATGAACTCTTGCTTTCTCCAGATCTGATCTCAGAGTTATCACTTCTTGTTCAATTCTTGTGCATTCATCAGTCTTTCTTTGTATCATTGCATTCAAACAATCCTCAATTCTTTTCTTTTCTTCCACTTGTATTTTCAGTATGATGATGTCTTCATTTGCTTGCTTCAACTGTTCATTGACTTCTCTATGTCTTTCTCTGAACTTCTTCATTTGTTCTCTCAATTTTTTGACACATGCATTTGCTTCCTCTAGGTTTTCCTTCATATTTTTGTTCTCACCTTCAACTATGTCAAGATCTTCAAGAGAAGCTTTAAGTTCTTCTTTGTCAATCATGCAGTCATCTTCTATGTATTCAATTGCAGAAATTTATTCTAAAGGAATAGGATACTTTCTATCAACCATATGTTCAACCTCTAAGATCTTTCTCAAGTTGTTAGGTTTCTTAAAAGGAACCAATCTCTCATACCAATTATTGAACACCTGGAATACTGAGAGGGGGGGTGAATCGGTATTCCATTAAACCATTTAATCTGTTAGAATTTAGTACATGACATAAAATATTTAACAATTAAATAAATTAATTAACATGCTATTTAATAAATAAATTTAGTTTGGATAGTTATATTCACGTAAATGGTTTTATACGGGAATAATGGCTTTATAATGCCAATACTTTGTAATAGTTTGTAGTGTAATGTGATAGACTAAAGTTTGATTCGAGAGAAATCTCATTTTTCCCTCTCTCATTTTAATATGGTATCAGAGAAAGTTTCTTCTTGAACCTCTCTCTTATCTCCTTCCATTCGTTTGTCTCCATCCAAAACGATGTTTACAATGGTATTGTAGTGAAGACCATATGCAACTACTATTGTTTTCTTCCATTCTTGCATTCGTCAACAGGTGAGCAATGTAGACCATGTGCAAAACCCTTTTTGACTCTATCATTCATCTGCATTTCTTCTCTTTCTCTCCACTATGTTCATTCTTGCCATTGTTTGACACTCCATTATGTTCATTGTTTTCATCCCTAAATTTTAAAAAAAATCCCAATCTGCTGCAAGCAGCATTTTGAACTTTCAGAGGAATTTTAAAGATTTTATTTACAAAACAAGCAATGACAACGAATGCCTCTTCCAACGGCCATATTTTCTTGCAAACTCCCGCCTTCCAGTGATCAGTGAATACTATGAGCACCAAGGATCATGTTTTGAGAAGTATAGAGGCTTTGCCAATGGTTTTTTATTTAAAAACTAAATAAATAGTTTTTTAGATGACTTTTTGTTTGAATTTTTTCTCGAGTGTTGTTGTAAAAGGCGTGGAGAAAGGTAACAAGTGACAACGGTGAGAATATCAAAGGGCTACAAAAAACATGTAGACAACGGTGATTCAAATCATCAAATAACCAGTTATATACACAAAGTGAAGGCCTCCAGAATTTTTTCAACGTTATTGGTAGAAGACTTGATGACAGACCACGATTCTGGCGAAATCAACTTTACAATGGCAGTTGAACTCGAACCTTCATCTGTTGAAATCAATGGTCAATATTCTCCAAAATATTTTAGAATTGAAGTCACAGAAAAGTTCCTATAATTCCTTAGAAATGTCTTTTCTTTGTAATTACATTGGACAAGTTGAGAATTCTACAAATGTTGGCTATAATCGATTGGAGGGACTCTATAGTAGTACACAGCATGGAGATTGGATAGATGAATTACAATATTTCTAGATGTCAAGCCTGCTACCATTAGAATTTCACAAAGAATATGTGTACTAATTTCTAGTTTTCCTCTATGTCAGTGTTATCACGGAATCTAGCAGCACTCATTCCACAGATAACCCCCTACGAAACTTGTCTGTTTCCTAGGATTCGTGAAGTTCAAGCACGCATAACGAGGTTATTTTTGAGCCACCTCGAAATGCGTTCCCAAGTCTCGAATAGTCAATTTGAGCATTCCCCCATGTTCGCCTCACAAAGACCTTCGAAACGAGATCTTTCGCGAAGTTTCACTGTTCGTACTTAGCAAATTGTGAAAAATGTAGTGGCACTGAAAAAGTACGCTCCTGCCCTGAAGCCAAAATTGGCTAAGTCTGGAAAATGCAAGGGCGCTAAAATTTAGCGCCCCTGCATGAAAGTGAAATTTCCAAAAAATGTAATAGCTCTAAATTTTAGCGCCATTACACTTTTTCCTGACACTTAAACTTTTTCTGGCCCTGGCGCGTTTCTCCATCTTTTTTGCATTTTTCGTCAATCGTGCCACTTTTCGTGCCTAAATTTATTGCTCGACTTGAGTTAGGTTTTTGATTTTCCTTTTCACTTAAAAGTGTCTTTGTTCGCCATTTTCATTGTTTATGGTCTTTGTTCTTCTTTTCTTCTTGCTGGGCGAGTTCTTCTCAAGCTGCAATCACGTGTTTTGGAAATTCGAAGTTCTTCTCTAGCGTTTTTCGCGTTTCATCTTTGTAAGTTGTTACCCTTGCTTTCTCTTTATTCTCCAATTTCAATGGCAACTCCATGCAGACAAACTTTGCCAACTCAGAGCGCCATTTCCATTCATCCCTACATTTGTTTTACCAAAAATGTGCTCAAGATGCTGAAGCGCCAAAATTTAGCGCCATGACATGTTGAAAATGCCAGAATAAATTCTAACTCTGAAAAGTGCAAGGGCGCTAAAATTTAGCGCCCCTGCATCAAAGACTGAAATCTCCAAAAATGTAAGGGCGCTGAATTTTAGCGCCCTTACACTTTTCACAATCTTTTTCCAGACTTAGTCATTTTTTGTGCAATGGAGCTGAATTTTAGCACCTTTGCACTTTTCTTCCAGACTTAGTCATTTTTTGTGCAATGGAGCTGAATTTTAGCACCTTTGCACTTTTCTTCCAAACTTAGTCATTTTTTGTGCAATGGAGCTGAATTTTAGCACCTAGCATTTCCACACACTTTTGGCAACTTTTTATCTTAGTCTCTTCAAACTCGCTCTATTTCCATTCGGACCCGTTTCTTCGCTCCATCGTTTTCCGTGCCTAGTTGCTCGTTTCATGCTTGCTCAACATCGTTTCTCGCTTCACGCTTCCCAATGCTACTTTTTCTGCTAACGCCTGTTGATTCACCATCCTTGCAGTTTCTCTCCAGATCTCGTCAAGTGATCCCGAAGGTGATGTCCTTTGATCTTGGTTCATCCAAATAAAAAGTTCATGCAGGAGACCAGGAAGAAGTATGAAGACTCCGCGCCCAAGCAAAGAAAAATGAAGAAGCTTCCTGTTCTCCAGTGTTAGACATTTCCGGTGCATCCCATTATGCATCTTGTAAATATTTCTCGACATTTTCGAATGTCAATTTTTTGGCGACTCCGCTGGGGACACGATACGCATTCTAAAGCCTCATGCTTTCGTTTGAAGTATAACTGTGTCATTTTCTATTGTAATTTATTTTCTTGTAAGTTTTTCAAGATTTCACCAAGGACATGTAAATGGCTGCTCAAGGTCCTTGGGGAAATGCTTTTGGTCCGTTGAGCCTAGTTCTACCCCTACATGCTCTTCCTGAAGGCTCACGGAAGAACTTTCCCAAGTTTTTTGGTGATGGACAGCATCCTGATGAGCACGTTGCTGCTTTCTACATTGCTTGTGGAGTTCATGGTGTTGAATACGAAGATGTATCTATAAGGCTGTTTGTGGAGACTCTCCAAGGCGTTGCTGCAGATTGGTTTTATCATTTGGCGCCAAGTACCATCACAAACTGGGCAACTCTCATAGCCAAGTTTGAAGGAAGGTTCAAGCCTCCTGAAGATGCTCATGCTTTGTTGGCTCAGCTCACCCAGTTGAAGAAGGAATCTCACATGCCCATGCGAGAGTTCATTGCTCACTTCAACAAGTTGACACAAAGAATTCCAACTGTTGCTCAACCTACAGCTGAGAACTTGAAATGTTTCTTTGTAAATGCTCAAGTGCCTGAGGTTGGTTTCCTATTGAGAAGAGCACCTCCAGCTACTCTTGCAGTTGTGCAGACCTTGGCGACAAAAATTGAAGATGATCTCATTCTTGCTGGGCAAATAAAAATTGACTCAGATGAATCTGAAGAAAGCTCTTCTTTGGAGTTATTTTCTTCCATCACAAGGAGGGATCCTATGGTGCAAAGGTTGGCAAATGAGCTATTTGACCTCAAAAAGCAATTAGCTCAAGGCATGTTTTCTGTGCCTTGCAAGGACGTACCAAGGAGGTCCATTTCAAATACTGCTCATAATTTTGCTGTTGATAATCAACACAAGTTATCTTCACCTCCAAAGAGGCTTGCTCTTGAGGTACCATTAGTAAAAAGAGCAGTGAAGCATCTTGACACCGATCCAAGTGATCTCGCTGTTCTCTTCCGAGAAAAGGAAGTAGACATAGCTGGCGACTCCCAATTCTGGTTTATGCAGTCTCAGAAGGCCATTGATGAAGAGCAAAATGACGAAAGTCATTTTGTTGAAGTTCAAGGGAATGAAAATAATATTTTCTTGAGATCTGAAAAGATGGACATGCATGCAGATTTTAGTCAAGTTGAAAAGAATGCATCTGTGTCACGTGAGGACCTTCTTATAAATAATTCAGATTTTCCCAAGTCTGAGGATGGTGAACATCATATTGAGGTATGCAATGCAATCATATCTTCATTTGATTCACATGAAGGAGATCGTCCCAATCAGCATGAGGTTGCCATGGTTGATGAATCAGTTGTTGAGGTAGCAATTGGTAAGAAGCATTCAATCTTTGATCGATCAAGGGAATGTCCCATAAGACATCTTGCTTGGTTGGAGGCCAATGGGAAGACAGAGGTTCCACTTGCACCTGAGCGTGAAGATAGACTTGAGGATGCAGTTAAAGATATATTTGTAGATGCACAGGAGCAGCCTGGATTCAATGATTTATTTTGGAGCAGCAGTATATCCATAATATTTTCAAAGGTAGCTGAACCTGTTCATCTCTTTCATGAAGCAATGCTTCAACCTCATCTACATGTAGCTGCTAATGATCATGGAAGGCCTTGCAAGCTGCTGAAGAAAGGCAACTATTTTGTTGAACCTGTGAACGGTTTCATTTGAGAAGGTCTCATTAATGGCTAGTTTTAATTAGGTAGGTTTTTCCCTTTTCAATAAGTGCATTTGCATAAGTTTGCGTCTTGTTTTCGTAAATTTGTTTTTCGTCGTTGTCACCTGACTCCAAGCCCAATGGATAAAGGCACTTGAATTCTGGAGTTCTTCTCCCTTCATTCGTTTCAAAGAATGGTTGAAGGAAGATCCCCAACAGGAGCCAGCTGTTATCACGGAATCTAGCAGCGCTCATTCCACGGATAACCCCCTACGAAACTTGTCTGTTTCCTAGGATTTGTGAAGTTCAAGTACGCATAACGAGGTTATTTTTGAGCCACCTCAAAATGCGTTCCCAAGTCTCGAATAGTCAATTCGAGCATTCCCCCATGTTCGCCTCGCGAAGACCTTCGAAACGAGATCTTTCGCGAAGTTTCACTGTTCGTACTTAGCAAATTGTGAAAAATGCAGTGGCACTGAAAAAGTGCGCTCCTGCCCTGAAGCCAAAATTGGCTAAGTCTGGAAAATGCAAGGGCGCTAAAATTTAGCGCCCCTGCATGAAAGTGAAATTTCCAAAAAATGTAATAGCTCTAAATTTTAGCGCCATTACACTTTTTCCTGACACTTAAACTTTTTCTGGCCCTGGCGCGTTTCTCATCTTTTTTGCATTTTTCGTCAATCGTGCCACTTTTCGTGCCTAAATTTATTGCTCGACTTGAGTTAGGTTTTTGATTTTCCTTTTCACTTAAAAGTGTCTTTGTTCGCCATTTTCATTGTTTATGGTCTTTGTTCTTCTTTTCTTCTTGCTGGGCGAGTTCTTCTCAAGCTGCAATCACGTGTTTTGGAAATTCGAAGTTCTTCTCTAGCGTTTTTCGCGTTTCATCTTTGTAAGTTGTTACCCTTGCTTTCTCTTTATTCTCCAATTTCAATGGCAACTCCATGCAGACAAACTTTGCCAACTCAGAGCGCCATTTCCATTCATCCCTACATTTGTTTTACCAAAAATGTGCTCAAGATGCTGAAGCGCCAAAATTTAGCGCCATGACATGTTGAAAATGCCAGAATAAATTCTAACTCTGAAAAGTGCAAGGGCGCTAAAATTTAGCGCCCCTGCATCAAAGACTGAAATCTCCAAAAATGTAAGGGCGCTGAATTTTAGCGCCCTTACACTTTTCACAATCTTTTTCCAGACTTAGTCATTTTTTGTGCAATGGAGCTGAATTTTAGCACCTTTGCACTTTTCTTCCAGACTTAGTCATTTTTTGTGCAATGGAGCTAAATTTTAGCACCTTTACACTTTTCTTCCAGACTTAGTCATTTTTTGTGCAATGGAGCTGAATTTTAGCACCTTTGCACTTTTCTTCCAAACTTAGTCATTTTTTGTGCAATGGAGCTGAATTTTAGCACCTTTGCACTTTTCTTCCAGACTTAGTCATTTTTTGTGCAATGGAGCTGAATTTTAGCACCTTTACACTTTTGGCAATTTTTATCTTAGTCTCTTCAAACTCGCTCTATTTCCATTCCGGACCCCGTTTCTTCGCTCCCGCATCGTTTTCCGTGCCTAGTTGCTCGTTTCATGCTTGCTCAACATCGTTTCTCGCTTCACGCTTCCCAATGCTACTTTTTCTGCTAACGCCTGTTGATTCACCATCCTTGCAGTTTCTCTCCAGATCTCGTCAAGTGATCCCGAAGGTGATGTCCTTTGATCTTGGTTCATCCAAATAAAAAGTTCATGCAGGAGACCAGGAAGAAGTATGAAGACTCCGCGCCCAAGCAAAGAAACATGAAGAAGCTTCCTGTTCTCCAGTGTTAGACATTTCCGGTGCATCCCATTATGCATCTTGTAAATATTTCTCGACATTTTCGAATGTCATTTTGTAAAATGTAATTACACCAAGTTCAAAGATGTAATATTTTCAAAACAAATTACACTTTGACTTTGGTCAAAGTTAGGTGAGATCTCCTAATATCGCTCACCTAACTTTCCCTGATTTCCTCAATCTCTTTCCTTCTTTTGCTCATCCCTCTTTCTATATAAGGTGAGGGATTTTCATTGTAAATGATCTTTTAGCCTTTTGCAACGAAGTGCTGCCCTTTTGTAAGCAAACTTGTGAAACTTTGCGTTCATGCTTTGTGAATGAGATTCAATCAATAAAGAAAAGGATTGCAAGCCAAACTTTGCGTTGGATTCGATACTTTTGTAAGTTGATCTGATTTGGTAGTGATTAGTTCGAGGAATCTGAAAGACTCTAAGTAGTTGATGTAAACTTTGTGTTACATTCGTTATTTAGATTGCATTGTATTTCTTTTATCATTGGTTGAATGATCTATAAGACTTTGCGCTTATAATCATTCATGCTCTTGCATGTTCTTGTTGGATAATCTACAAGACTTTGTGCTTGTAATTATTCATACTCTTGGATACTTTGTCGAAGGATCTACAAGACTTTGTGCTTGTAATCGTTCGTGCTATTAACACTTTTGTTGGATGATCTACAAGACTTTGTGCTTGTAATCGTTCATGCTGTTTGAAGAATTGTTGCGTCTAAGAAGACTTTGTGCTTCTAACGTAGCAAACGGTACGTTTATGCAGATCCAACATTGATAAAGCTACGGAACGACTTTGTGCCTTCGTGAGCTTTCCCTTTTTAATTTATTTGTTTGTTGTTAATTACTGGTATCTCTACGCTTCGCTTTGACGAGATAGGGATATTGGTATTACTGCTAGTTGTTCGTTTCAAGTTATCAAGAATTCGGAACTTCCAACACGTGAAGCATTGTAAACATCTTCTCTGAAAAAAGAGAGAAGGATGAATGTAACACACCCCCCCCACTCCTTGAATTTCGTGTACATTTTGTAATTACTTGTGTGATTTACTATTGTTTCTCTTAGCAGTAAGAAGGGCGCCTCCCCTTTCCGAGAGGAGAGATTCACATCTCACATAGCTGTGGCTGAAGTCCAAGTTGTGTAATCTATCGAAAGCTGATTACATAATTTTCACCCAACAGTCAGTACTAAGGGGGGGGTGTTAGAATTTAGTACATGACATAAAATATTAAATAGTTAAATAAATAAATTAACATCCTATTTAATAAATAAATTTAGTTTGGGTAGTTATAATCCCGTAAATAGTTTTATACGGGAATAATGGCTTTATAATGCCAATACTTTGTAATAGTTTGTAGTGTAATGTGATTGACTGAATTTTGATTTGAAAGGGATTTCATTTTTTCCTCTCATTTCATTATAATCATAATCCATCCAATTATCAAAACATATCTAACTGCAACAGTGAATGAAAGAATGAAACAACCACAAAATCACATGACACATGAACTCTAGGATTTTTACATGGAAAACCCAAAAAGGGAAAAACCATGATGAGGATTAGCTCACAATATATTATAACTAGTTATAAGATATTACAGAGGCTCTCTACCAGAACACACTGTCCAATAAGGCTCACAACTAGAGATAGATGCAAAATAGAAATGGCTACACATCCAGGATGTGAACTGATACAAAATGCACCTTCCTTGTGTTGGATTCAATTCCTTTGAAGCTCAATATAATGACTCTATCCACTTTCTCATATTATAATACACTACTCTTCTTTACATTCACTCAAAATTCACAATATATCTTCTGATATTTGGATCACACACATGCAAATTCGAATATTTTCATGTCATCACATGTCATCTCTCATCCTACAATCTCAAAAATTTCTTAAATATATACCCAATACATCTGCATAATCAATTAGGTCGGCCTAATTAGATGTAGCCCTCTATTAATTCAAAATTTCCTTGTCGGCTCCACACTTGAATCAAAAACATCTTCGTGATCAAACCAAACACGCAACACTTAATTTAGGTCGGCATGGACCTAAAATAGATCTCATTAACAGTTGTAGTACATATTTAATCTCCACAACATTTTTCAAACATTAGGTCAGCCAGGAATTAGACTTAGTCACAAAATAAGCCAACTAATCAACCACCAACAATCCATCTGATCATATAAATATGCGCCATATGGAATATATAGTGTTTTGACACCTGCAAACAATCTCCCAAAATTTTAAAGTCTGGTTCCAATCACCAGAAGAACACGAACTAAATTACACTTACCCATTTACACTATATAAAGCCAAAACTACATGTCGAACTACTGTCACTTGTAACTTTCAAAATATACATCCAAAACAGATGAAATATTGATCATGGATGCACATAATAGTCAAGAATAACATATTATAACATCATAAGTAGATTTTATTACACGAGCAATTCTGGACCAAAATACTAGATTAAGATATCTCCATTTTGTTCAACGGATTAGAGTAGATATCAATAGTCAATGTTGGCACAATGACAACACATTAAAGGGTTCCTTCTTCATTCTTTCAATAGATAATAACTTCACAAAGATCTTATTATAGATACTCTTTCTTTCACAACTTTGAATGCAATGCTTTCCTTCTCAATTCTGATTTCAAACAATACCCTTTCCAAATCTAATTTCTAACAATGCTCTCCATGAATTTGATTCCAAATATGACTTTGAATAATACAATACTTTCTATCACAAATATTATCACTACCCAAGCAATATCCTTCCTCCAAAAATCTAATCCAAATCATGCACAATCTTCTTTCACAAAACTGATCACAAATATGGCAATATCTTCACGTAAGTTTTTTCCTTAAGATTTGTTCTTACTTCCATTACAAATATGCTCTCAAGTTATGCATCAAATAAAATTAGCACTCTCTTCATATATTTAGATATAAATCTAAATCACTTCATATTGTCTAATGTAGATCTGCATAAATAATTTACTAATTTACATTATGTTTTTATTTTTTCAAATTGCCCTCTGCATCTTCCTTTTATACTAATGTGTATCCCTCAAAGGGAGGTGACTCCTCCAAAGGGGTCGGCCAATAGTATTAAAATAAATTTTATTTTATTTAGAGCTCCTTTCAAATGTGGGCACCAAAACAAGGAGGGGTCGGCCCCTTTAGCAATTAATTTCATTTGCAAGTTAAACACCCACAAATGGGGCGACTCTATGAGGGGTTCATCCCAGTTTTTCTAATTTTATTTTGCATTTTTAAACTCCTCAAAAAGGTGTTAGACATGGGTCATCCCATGTAGAAAATAAACCATGATTTTTACAAATTAATTATCTCCTCCTTTCTCAACGATATCTCAATAATGGTGCCATAGTTTTGACACACTTAAACCTTTAATAATTTAGTCACTTACCTTTTGACATCAATGATAATAATTCAATAATTGTCCATACACCTTTGACATCGATGACAATATTTCCAACAATCTCCCCCTTTGTCATTGATGGCAACATAATTTTCTTTCTCTAACTCCCCTTTTTTGTATCCCTTCCCCTTTGACATCAATGAAAAAAAGAATGTAACATACTTTTCTCCTTCACAATGAAATACTCCTTTTCTATGATGCTCCCCATGACTATAAAGCTCCCCCTTACTATGGCTCTCTCTTACTGTAGCATTTCCTTTTAACATTAATGGCATCATTCTTCCTTTCCTATAACTCTTCCTTGTCGTAACTCTCCCCCTTTGTGCAACTTTCCTCCTTTGGCATCAATGGCACCCTTCATATAGAATATGCATTAGGTGATCTATCTCAAAATTGTCTTTTCTAGAAAAGCTAGAGGATATTGCATTGATTAGCTCCCCCTTTCTCCACTTCTCCATCTTTGAAAACAATGGCAAAAGGGACCTTTCTTCTTTATGGGGCTGAAAGATAATGTAATGGTAAGTTCTGCCTTAAATCATGCATCTCCTTACAAATTTAGTGATGCTTCTTGTGCATGGAGAAAAATCATGGATTGTCTTTATCTTTCTCTTGTTTCCTCTTCAAAAAATTTGTAGGTTCTCCCTTTTGTTTGGCTATTATATCCTCCTTTTTGTTTAGTCTAGGTGGTTTCACAAAACCACTTCTACACAAGTGTGCAATGTGAATATAATTGTTGCACTTGTAACATATAACATTGTAATCCACTAAAGGAACACATGAGTTGTAGTCCCTATTAGAGAACCCAAAATCAATCCTTACACATATTGTACAATTCACTAATTAATGACCAAAATGATTGCATGAATAGCAATTCCCATAGAAAGAGTGATTGAACCTATCCATTCGCACTTATCTTGAAGGGAATGATCCTTTGAATCTTTCATGGTTGTCCCTATGAGGAATGTTGTTCTTCTATGAGATATTTGTTACTATTATGGAGTCCTTGAGCGCATCAACATATCCTTTGGGCTTTTCTTCATTTGTTTTCTTTGGTAACTTTGTAGCCTTAGAACTTGACTCTTCCTTGGTGACCTTTTGATTTTCTTCATAGCCAACACCAATCTTGATGAAGGGTGATCTTTGGGAGTTGATAATATCCTCCAAAATTCTAGTGATCTTCTCAAACTTTATGCTCCAATTTAATTGATCATTAGATTTCTCCAACTCTTTCCTCAAGGAAACAATTTCAAACTCCAATTTCTCACACTCCAATTCCTTTTTCTTTAGTTGATCTCTTATGATTTCTATTTATTTTGCCTCCTCAATATGAATCTTTAGATTCATTATTGTATTATTTGATTCTTCAAGATTACGAGATGATTTCACTTTAGTTTCAGTATCCTCTTGAAGTTGTGATTTTAGCCTCGAATTTTTCTTCTTGAGCTTCTCAATCTTATGCTAGGAAAAATGGACTTCCCTCTCGAGTTCCACTTCATCATCTTCAGTATATTGTTCTTTTAAATCTCCTTCTTTTCTTTATTCTTCATCATCCTTTTCTTCTATCACCATGAAGAGTATTTTGTCTCTATCCCAATCAAAGAGGCTTCCACTGCTTTCTTTGGATGAGCTACTTTCTTCTTGGATGTAGATACTCTTTTTATGCCTTTGGAAGTTATTTTCATGCTTTCCTTGTGCGCTCTTTTTCTTGTTTTGATCATATTTTCTTCCTTTCTTTTATCTATAGTCTTCTTCACTAATTTCACTCTCGACTTGTGGACACTTAGAAGCAAAATGACCTATATTAGCATAATTGAAACGTTTGAGAGGATACTTACCTTTGTGTTTGACGTATCCTTTCTTTAGCTTTAGCTTTCTCTTGAAGTGAGCTTCTTCAATCATCACTTGAATTGTATCATTTGTTCTTTATCTTCTTGGTTGCTTTGAAAGTGGTTTCTTGTTTTGATGGCTTCTCCTTCTCCATCCTCATTATGTATGTTGTGAGAAACCCATGTAACTCATCCATCTTCAAGGTGTCTAGATCCTTCATTTCCTCAATGGAAAAAACTTTTGCATCACATCTCATGGGGAGATATCTTAAAACCTTTTGCACAATTATTGCATCCTCAAACTTCTCCCCAAGACCTTGAATAGTGCCAATGATTTCATCCACCTAAGTAGATAGGCAGCGATATTTTCGTCATTGATCATCTTCAAACTTTCAAATTGTCCCCTAGGGGTTTGAAGCTTGGCCTTCTTAACCTTGTTGTCTCCATATATATTTTTCAACTTATCCCACATGTCCTTAGTTGATTTTTAATGCATGAATTTTACAAACTCCAATTCAAATAATCCAAACAATTGCATTTTTAGCTTTGGCATTATTTTTGCTCACCCTCTTTTTGGCTTGATCCATTATTGGAGTTGTAGGAGCAGTATAACCAATTTCAACAGATCACCAAATATCATACCCTAGAGCATTCAAATAAGTTTCCATCCTTATGCTCCAAAATTCATAATTCATTCCATCAAATAATGGTGCCCTATTTGAGGAAAGCCCATATCTGTCGGTCACGTGTGCTTCCAAGATCTACCTTCAAGAAATTAAGCTATTTTTGAAGGAACCCACTTTGATACCAATTGATGAGCACATGGTTATACTAAGAGGGGGGTGAATCAATATAACAACAACATTTGCCAATTTTAAAATTTAATCAACCACACCAATAACACACTTGCAAGATCTAACAATTAGAACATAGAATGAATACGCAATTTACATGGAAACCCTTGTGAGGAAAAACCATAGAAAAATGTTGCTTATATATATTGATCTTCTTGTAGGTACCAACCTACTTCTTTTACAATCTTCTTTTGTAGGCACCAACCCACTAGCGATGCCAATCCCCACTTGTAGAATTTGTAGGCACCAACCCGCTGGAGATGCCAATCCCCACAATTGAGCACTAACTCGACAAGAGACACAGATCTCTTCTTTGATAGGCACCAACCTTTGAATTCTTCAATGGATGATAATTTATTCACAAAAATCTGATTATGGATACTCTTTCACAAATTTGAATACAATGTTTTCCTTCTCAACTCTAATTTCAAACAATACCCTTCACAAATCTGATTTATAACAATGCTCTTCAAGAATCTAATTCCAAATCTGACTTTGAATAATACAACACTTTATATCTCAAATCTAATCACTACCCAAGAGATGTCCTTCCTCAAAAAATCCGATCCAAATCATGCATAATCTTCTTCCACAAAATTGATCACAAATACGACAATATCTTCACATAAATATTTGCCTTAAGATTTGTTCTAACTTCCCTTACAAATCTGCTCTCAAGTTATGCATCAAATGATATTAGCACCCTTCATATATTCATATATAAATATATAAATATGAATTACACTTCATATTCTTTATTGTAGATCTACTTGAATACTTGATTGGTTTACATTGTGTTTTTTTTTTCAAATTACCTCCACATATTCCTTTTATACCACTATGTATCCCTTTAAAGCGAGGTGACTCCTCCCTTCGTCAACAACATTAAAATAGATTTTATTTTATTTAGAACTCCTTTCAAGTGTGGGTGTCAAAACAAGGAGGGGTTGGCCCCTTTAGCAATTAATTTTGTTTGTATCATCTTTTAGCCCCATAAAGAAGAAAGGTCCTTTTTGCCATTGTTGTCAAAGAGGGAGAAGTAGAGTAAGGGGTAGCTAATCAATGCAATATCCTTCAACTCCAAAGAAAAGAAAATTCTGAGATAGATCAACTAATGCATATTCTATATGAAGGTGGTCATTGCTATCAAAGGAGGAAAGTTTCACAAAGGAGGAGAGTTACAACAAAGAAGAGTTATAGGAAAGGAAGAATGATGCCATTGACGTCGAAAGGAAATGCTACAGTAAGAGAGTCACATTTAGGGAGAACTTTATAGTCAAGAGGAGCATCACAAAAAAGGAGAATTTCATTATGAAGGAGAAAAGTGTGTTAAATTCATTTGCCATTAATGTCAAAGGGGGAGAGATACAAAAATGGGGAGAGTTAGAGAAAGAAAGAAAATTATGTTGTCATCAATGACAATATTTCCAACACTCAAACCATGGCAAGGAGGATTGTGAACAAAGGGTTGAACCTTACCATGCTAAGGAGAGAAAACTGAACAATAGGGACCCCCACATTACCTATGGCCACAAAAGACTTACCTTGAATCACCCCATTCATACCAACACCTAGTGGAACAAAGCCTGGGGAAGAAACAAAAATATTACCAACAATACCACCATTAATGTGACTATTAGGTCCAAGTATTGAAGTTCCCAATGCATCAACAATGGAAGGAGCATTGCCAAGAAAATGGCTTTCATTAGAGCAACCTTCAATGGGTTCACAACCTCTAGAGGCATGCATTAGAGAGCACTCAAATGACAATGGCAATAAGGGTCCAAAAGTGAGCAAGAAGAGCATTTTCAAAAATCACAAATAAAATAGAAAACCAATTTGTTATTAGAAGTTATTTGCTTACTCAAAATAAATTTTAGCTTTTCAAAGTCTTGAGTTAATCCATATTAGAAACTACATTGAAAAATCTTTGGAGTCGTTGATCTTAACATACTCCATCGACAAAGAACAATATGTTCTTTTCAACAAAATTGTCTTCAATTGATCAAGATTTCATCTAATGGTTTGAAGGCTTATTCACCTCAAGTTAGTCACATGCCAAAGTGCTTAAAAAAAATTAACCCATAAAATTTATCATCATTTTTGGCCCATTTAATCCCCTAGACCTTATTCATAAATGATTTATCCAAGCAATTGTAATGGAATTCAACACACAAGTTCCCTTTTCATTTAGTATTTCCTTGCAAAATTTGAGATACCATCAACCACTATACAATAAATTGTCATTTGGGATCCTTAGTGTCATTTTCTTTTAGAAAAAAAGATCAGTGAACTTATAGCAAACACGCATTGCAAACTTGAAGCAAAACCATTATTGAATTGTCAAACACCAGTTCAAGTTATTGCACCTTTTTCAAAAGGTGGATGAGACTCATAAGGTGAAATCAATTATCAACCTTTAGTCTATCATTGATCTAAAGGTTTTTCCATATGAAGGGCCCTCTAGCAAGTGTTGCCATTACCTCATAAAAGTAAAAAACATGAGCAATTGATTAATTTGTAGATCGTCAAGGCCCTCTAGCAAGTGTTGGCATTATCTCACAAAAGTAATAACATGAACAATTGATTAGTTTGTAAATCATCAACATTCAAGTCCTTTGGTTAAAGTATAATGAGGGATTCTCATAAGTGTTGTTTTTTGAAATGTGTTAAATTATATGTTCTATTAGGATTCAATTATGGAGTTTTTTAAGTCAAATTCATTGACCCACATTTTATGAGTAGTGGTTCACCAGAACTCGCCTCTTGTGAATATGAATGGTCCACTAAACCCTTAGTGCATCTATGTGATGCTCACAAGGGTGAAGCATCAAAACATCCTAGAAGGTCACCATCTCAATACTGCAATTCAATCATGTTTAACCATACAACTTCTCTCAAGATCAAGATCAAGCTCACTTAATTTGCTACCCCATTTGCAAAACCTCCAATAAGTGTTGTATATTGTGAAACATTCATTATAGAGCTCCTTGGCCCATTCATTATCAAGTAGGTGGTGTTTTTTGCGATGTATCAAATTATGTGATGTTTTATTCAAATTCCATTACATTGTTTTTTAGTCAACCATATTTCATCAGTGGTATTCCATAAGAATCTATCTATTATGAGCATCAATTATCCACTTAGCACTCATTGCATTTAGGTGATGCTCACATGGATGAAGCATTGAGACTTCCTATTAGGTCACCCATCCTAGTACTATTCTAACTTGAGCATACTTGGTCATAGAGTTTCTAACAAAACCAAAGCATCATTGCATGTTACCCCATTTGTAATGCATTCAATAGTGTTATGCCTTACGAACCATCTATTATAGAGCTCCTTAAATTCATTATGAAGTAGTGGCGGTTTTTACATCATGTCAAACTATGTGATGCTTTACCAAGATTCAACTATGTCTATGAAGGCTTCTTTTCAACCAAACAATCAATAGAAGTCATACCCACCTTCAAACAGTTGTCATGGAGTAAATGTGAAGCATTGATTGGCTCATAATCAACGAGTATTCAAACTTTAATAACCTACATAGAAGTGCTCTAATAAAAGAAAGTTAATAATGAACACTAATCTTTGATGAGATCTATAACCATTATAGAGCAAGAAAATACATCATGTGAAGATTCAATCTCCTCCACATATTTACCTACACAACTAAATGACACACTTATGATATCAGCTTCCTTTAGGAGAAGTTAATTTTGAGACTGTCACGTAGTTTGATCTCAAAAACAACAATTTGCATTAGCTTTTTGGCTTTGAGTAAAGTCTGTAGTAAGGTCTTTGAGTTAGTAGAAATGCAATAGCATCCGTAAATCAAGGAACTAATGTTTGCTAGAAAGATCTTAATTGATAAGTAGGAGGTATTTTCCACGTGTCAAATTGTGATAAAAACAGAATAATGAGACTTAAAACTTGGGTCAATGAATTTGACTCGTAAAACCATACAGTTGAATCCTGATAGCAATATCACAAAATCTTAATTGTTTAAGAATATTACCGGGTTTTATAAAAAACAGAATAATGAAAATTTTAACAAAGTAAATTTGGACCCCATGAACTCCGTTAGTAAAATAACTATAGGCTAAATGAGACTACGTGACGCTAGCATTATACGATGGAAAAAGCAAAAAAAAGCAAAAATATGCACTCAAAAATTATAAAAGATGAATGGAATCCTTGTAGTGGCACACGGTTAGCTTCATGCTTCTATTTTTTCGGTGTACCTAATCTTCCACGAGGACAGATAGATAGAAGATACAAGTAAAGTTTGATACTGGATTGTCAATGGACCATCGGATTCAGAAATAAATGTATGATGTAATCTTCCCATAAACATATAATTTCGAAGCAGTGGTACAATAATCTTCTAACTTGCATAATGGTTGCAATAAATTGGGCCATTTATTGCCTGCAATAGGCAGGTTAGTCAGTATTGATTATTATACCAATCACTTAAATTTCTCCTGGATTTTATAGAAAAAATTTAGAGGTATTTCATAAGGTTATCCCTGATCCAAGTGCTGGGACTCACACCAAGCAGACAGACACCCACATGCACATGCACATGCACACACCCACATCTGCATGCAACATCCATTCATTTACGCATAGCCACACACCAGTGCGTCCACCAACACAAGCATGCTCTCTAGTGACTCGAGCTTCAATGTTGTGACAGAACCCTAGCCACCTCTATGACCTGCAAAAGGCTACCTCTTGGAACAGAAAAAGGACAGCACTTAGCTACTTCAACTCATTGCAAGGGTTGGTTGAACCATGTTAACTTCCTGCTGATTAGACATTTCTAAATTAAAGCTATGAAATTTGTTTTCTGGAAACGCCCTGTTAAATATATACTGAAGATTGGTATTTATTCTTCTTTAAGAGGTCTGTCTATAAAGGGCCAACAGCCTGCTTTAGCTTAAGTTGTGTCCCATGCTAGTGGCATGCTTTCTTATGTTAAAAAGAATATTCTTCATCAAGGTTAAGGTCCCATGGTTGGCGAGGGGGGGGAGAGGGTCGGGGGGCGTGCTCTTAAAAATATTCAGTGTGTGCTGTTAAGATTTTTTAGGATTATTTTAAAGTGGGAGGTCCCATGAATTTTGTAGTGTAGTTAAAACTTAAAAGTTTAAGCTCCTAAATTTATGGAAGCTGGTGATCTCATAAGTTGTAATATTTTGCATATTCAGTTGAACAGAGTAAATAAATATAAAAATTAATTGATGGGAATTTAAAAACTCCATATGATGGACAAGTGGTAGAGAAAAAACTTTGGCTGATGTGGCAATTTCTAGCCCCACCCCATTTGCACCCACTTAAATTTTTGAACTAAAAAGTTTAGGCTGCTATTGTTGAGCAAAAGATTCTAATTAATCCTGTAACGTTTTTTTTTGTTTGCTTCATGGGACCCGCTGCTCCTTCAAAATAGATCCTGACGCCCCCACATGGGACCACACCCTAAGAGGTCTATATAAAGGGGCAATGGCCTGATTTAGCTCAAGTTGCATTCCATGCTTGTGGCATGCTTTCTTATGTTAAAGGAATACTTGGCTCAGGTTTGAAACATTTTTTTTTTGCGCTGAGGGATGACATCTATATTAGTTGTTGGGCTGCATAGAGCAACAGCATTCAATATGTTTGTTCGCCAACCAGACAAGTGCCAATTGGTACTGGCAATCAATCAACTTTGATTAAGATTTTTGGCACCAAATTCCTCATTGAAATTGCAATTGTGCATTCATGAAACACCTTTCAATACCCAATCAATTATAATTCCCGCTAGCCTTGATTTCTGTTCATTTTGTCATCTTCTCTACAATCAATCAATTATTATAACATTTTGTTTGGTGCGATATGTGCTATTTAATTGATTTTTTGTAAACCTATGATAATTGTTTTATTTTGTGGAACTTAAAAAGGCACGTCTATAAAGCAGCTGGCATCTATCAGCTGAAGAATCCAAACAAAACAGAAAACAAAATGGATTCAGCTTGTACTGCACTAAAAAATACAGAGGACCACATGCCTGAGCAATTCTCCATGCTGTTAACTGTGAACATTATCTACAAAGACAACTATCAAAACAAACGGAACAATTTCTCCACAAGTATAGTGTACAAAATAAATCTAAGTTACCGATTCGTTTTTGGATTCGGGTACGGGTACGAGAATCCGGTACGGGATTCGGCAAAAAAAAAAAATTGGGGTTGGGTACGGCTTGGGTACTGCAATACAAAAAACATATAAAAATCAGAAATATATACATATTTGCAGCAGTAATTAAGTTCAGAATACACCACCATATTAATAGTCTAATAACATAGCAAAAATACATCACCACTTTCATAGTCAAATATTAAAATATTAGTGATACTCGAATGTCATGATATAAAATTATAAATTAAAGTTCAAACATAAAAATGTCAAGTGTTTTTGGGAAGATGATGCCAGAATGAAAGAATGTGTGGCAGCCACTATTGGAGAAGTGGAAGATGACCTTGTATGTGGCTTGCACAATCCTTTCTTGGCTACGCAAGATGACCTTGTAGGTGGGTTAGTTTTTTTTCTGATTGTCCACTACTAGAAGTGGAAGATGACCTTGTAGGTGGCTTGCACAATCCTTTCACAGAAAAGCATATTGTGTAAAGGTGTGAAACATTCTTTGTTGGTTGTATGAGAGTAGTTAGAGGCAGTGAGTACTGTGCTTCTAAGTATCAGATTTATTTATACACTTGGTAAATGTGTATCAAAAATATATATATATATATATATATTATATAAAAGGTTAGTAGCTACATATCAGAGTAGTAGTTGGCTGAAAAATGTTAGTTACTGTTAGAGTTAGTTGATGAAAAAAAGCAATTATAACATTGTTTCATGTTTATTCTCAATTTCAAATGGATTTCTAGGCTGCAAATCTTCTGCAAGCAGCCCACAAGAGCAATATGGCAGAAAGTTAAAAGCTTATCTATCTTATTCAAGGGTCATTAAAAATGATGAGAAGTAAGCACAACAGTGGGCTACTTGGTGATAACAAGTGATGGCATAAAAAAAAGCAATCATCCTCTTTGGTTCCATATGGAAGATAATATTCTATGGTGCACTGATGTCGCTGCTATTCCAAAAAGTACCTGCAATAAAGTATAAAGCTCTCAATGATTTTCATAATAGTTCTAACTTCCACTTCTAGTTACATGGGTCAGGAATCGGAACCATTTCTAGTAGTGGACAATCAGAAAAAATTAAAAAACTAACCCAAGCTACGCAAATATATGGGTTTTTTTGGGTGTTTTGACATTTGGATTCACATCAGATTCGCGTTGGATTCTTCTGGGCGTATCCTGGACGAATCCACAGTGGCGTTTCGAATCCAAGGCGAATCCACAGTCCAATTTTCGTACCCTGTCCGAATCTGAATCGTACCGAATCCGAATTTCGTATCCGGTACGAATCGTATCGTATCCAGAGGCTGGGAGTGGCGAATCGGTAACTTAGAAATAAATGGAAGGCTTTGTCGACTGGACCTTCTTAAAGTTCCAGGTCATGAATACCTTGTCTATGTAGTCTTTTGCATAATCCTATACAGAATCTCTTTTTCATGCAACATGAATTAATCTTTGCCATGTTTTCTGAAAAATACACTTGCAACAATGAGACTGAGTAACCGTTTCATGAAATCCCTTAATTTCTTAAGCATGAATGCTGCTTAAATAATCTACTGTTTAAAGTTCCAGATTCAACCATGATGACCCCACCATTTTGTGCATCTAAAAAGAATAAAGGATAGATGTCACACTTTATCAGAAAGTCGAGTACCGAATGAACTAAAAGGCTCCATTACTTATGGCCAGTTTTTCTCTTATGACGACTGAAGTCGGAAACAAATCGAAAAGTCTTGCCACAGCTTGCAACAGGACAAACATAGGGTCGCTCTCCAGTGTGAACACGAAAATGCTCAGTTCTTGCCCATGGCCACTTAAAAGTCATTTCACAACCTTTCCAGGAACACTTCAGGGGTCTGTCATCTAAATGGACACGCCAGTGTTGTAAAAGGTATTTGTGTGAACCAAACCGTTTCCCACATCCCTTTACAGTGCAGGCATTGCGCTTATGCACAAGAAGTTCCTGTTTTGTTTGGAAAGTCATAATACATCCTTCAATGTCACAATGATACGAACCCTCATCTTCTTCATCCTTATAGATGATAGATTTTGTAATCTTCTTTCCTGTTGACACCTTTCTCAGTGAAGACCGGCACTGCTTTCCAGACACCTTGTCTACATTTGTGGCTACCATGGGTACCTTACTTTGCATTGTTCTAGTTCTCAAACGTGTTCTTGGGCCTGAAGGTGTAATAAAAACAATATCATTGGAATCAAAAGACTATCAAAATTAAAAGCAGGCGAGTCAGTAAAAGTAAAACAGTTATAAGTTTAGAAGCTACAAAAACAATTTAAAAATGAAATTAAAAACTATGACCAGAATATTAAAAACTATGTTGTGTAGTCTTCTACTAGAATTTGGTAGCTGCATGTCACCTAATGTACAAGAGAAATGTAAACTGGTAAGTTCTTTGCAGGCAAAAGAATCACATGACAAGTGCTACAGTACCTGGACCTGCATGCTCTTCAGAAACCATCATGTTATATCTGTCTTCACTGTTTTCTGCAGGATTTGCAAATAGTTCAACACTATGGATCCACCCTGTTTGTTTGTTTCTTTTGTGCCTTGATTTCCCTGCGAATGTGTTCCGACAGGAACCTTCTTGTGACAATATAGATCCAGTTTCTGTGTATAATAACTGTTCATACTGTTTACATGAATCAGCTTGTTCAGACAAAAGATCACCACTCTTTACTTGTTTGAGTAAAAGGTTACCACTCTTTACAGGATCTGTGAAATCTAATTTTCTGTCCTTAAAAAGTCGAACATCTCCCTTACTATCACAAGTTAATTCTTCCATGTCCGCTTTTCTTTTCCCAGATAAAAGTTCATTTATAGGTTGATTTTGTAAATTACTGGTGGATGGAATACATATATTTTCATCACAAGTTTCTTTTGTGCCTTCTTCCGACATTTTTTTACTGTCCAAAATTTGACTGGTTTGTTTTCTAGAACGTTTAAAAGATCTATCAACTTTGGTGCATCCTAGCTGATTGTTTACAAAAGCAGGTTCCTCTTGAGCATTAAGCCTCCCTAAATATGGATGAACTTGCTTAACCATCCAAACTTTACCACACCATCTTCCTGCAACTGTAAACTTCTTATGTTTAGTTACTTTTTGTTTACAGTCTTCTGTGCCTCTTGGTTGGTGGTGAGGATGTGATTTCCCCAGTTGCCACTTATGACTTGGAGTATCTGGAACATCAAAACCACTGCTACAAAACAACGCATCCAATACTCTACCATATGGCATTTGCTTACTGTAAAGTGGTGATTTGCTAAGCTTTACACTGTATCGCAAATTCACACCAAGCTGTGCAGTCCAGTCCCTGCCTAGTTCTGCATCAATTTCCTCCTCAATAGCGACAGCTATCATTTGTAGATCATCTTCAACAGCATTTCTAAGAGAAATGCTCTTCCACGAATTATCAACACCAATTTCTTTGGCAAGCAATTTTGCTTGCTCTTCTATTTTAGGATAATCTGCAGTTTAAACAATGTAAAAGTAATTAGATAGATAAAACTAAAAATAGGAAAGCCATACCCATAACATTAGAAATTTAGAAAAGATAGAAGTAAATATATAAGAAGTTGGTAATTAACTTTTTGAAATATATTTGGACTAAGATTTGATTTGCTCTATGAACAAGGGCAGATAAATTCATTGGGGGCATCCTTATGAGCATAGATTGGCATTTCAGAACTGGGCATCAGAGGCTCAAAATCAAATCAACAAGAAGAGCTGCGTCGTCTCAGGCTTCTCTAGACAGACAAATTCCATAGTTATTACAGCATAAAGTGGATGTCAAGCACATGACAAAGTCCAGTAACTCGCATGACTCTGTTTCAGACAAAAAGTTAAATATTTTTTAATCAATAATTTAGATAATAATTGCTATATCACAAAGTAATGTGATGTAAATGCCATCTCTATAGTAGGGTCTTCAAGATTAGCTTGATCAACTGTTGGATTTAAAATGGACCGTGCCAGTGAAGAGACATAGGTGGTATACCTGCAGCAAAAAACTTACGGGTTTTGAGCAACAGAACAGATATCCCATGTTTGGTGAACATCGAGGGTCTTTTCCCTTATAAAATTCTCTCTTGAAGGTTATGCTACTTTAAACTTCCTAGATTTTAAGCCTAATACCTAAGGACATTAGGATACAAATTATCAATAAAAGTAACTTTTAAGATTGTGGAATTGGGTGCATTAAATTGGTCTTCCTACTGTAAGAATTTGTTGCATTTTAGAAAGGAAAGTCCTAAGATTATTATTGCAACTTGTGGCAAAACAAGTATTTCAGTCAATTAAAAAATAAATTATTAAAAAAAAAGAACATGAAATTATGAATAGATATTTGTGCGATTAAGACATAGATCCATAATTGAACATAAAATAAAATCCAACAGCATAGAAAAAATGCCAATATAGAGGTGGTGCCAAGAGGCACCAAAAGAATCACTTGATATAGAATATGAAGAATTAAAGTACACATGAATCTCCCTCAATGTGGAGGGATGCATAGCCTCGGCCGTCTATCTATACACTATTCAAGATATAAGTTATAGGTAGGATGACCCATTAGAGCCCTGACTCCTATCCCCAATACAAGTATAGCGTAAGTTACACCTACAATGTACACACAAATGCAGGTTACGCCTACAAGGTACACATAACCGAATAATACATCACAAGTATTAGTAAGGTACCTGTTAAAGTGGGTTTTCCATAGTATTCCATGGGTACATGGCCCCAGACCTGTGGGCTTTCCTGGCAATGCAAATTCAGTATATTATATTTACTTTTTAAAAACTTAGCTTCATTTAGTTTCTTTAGTTATTTTTATAGCCATGTGCTTGTCATCCCACTATTGTCCCTAAAATCTAGGAAACCATACCCAAAACCACATTCCCCTATCCTAGAAAGTCAAAGAAACACCGGTTTTCCCTAACATCCCTCTAATAACACAAGGTGGCGAGGCCAAAGGAAGGAGACATGCAAGCTGATCCTCCTGAACTGATAGGACCTTAGCACCCCCCCTAATGATAGCTTCCATGAGCCCAATCATCCATCACAAGTTGGTAAAGTACTTCTCACCAAGTGATTTGGTGAACATGTCTGCAATTTGTTCATCAATCTTCATGAATCTGCATTCCAACACTCCATGGAGAATGCATTGCCTGATGTAATGCAGATTAACTTCACCATGTTGTATCCTGGCTAGGGCAATGGAATTATTGTTAATCCATATGACATGTCAATTACCTTTAAATAGAATTGACCTCTTCTAGGGAATACCAAACTCACATAGTAATTCACAAATCCAGGTTAATTCCCATGCAGCATTCACTACAGCTCAAAGCTCTGCCTCAATATATAGTGGTAAATGCCTTCAGCTTCCTACAAGACCAGGTAATTGGATCAGTACCAAGATGAAACATAAACCCAAAAGTGAGCTTCCTCTAATCTAATTTCCTTTCCCGTCTGCATCAGTGTACCCTATAAGGGTCTCCTCACCTTCCACAGAATATATTAGATTAATATATTGATACACATAATGTTAAACGACACTTTGCACAGAGATATTTATTGTTTGTAAGTTACAACAACCAATGAAATTAATCTGAATTATGTTGGGAATTTGGACAACAATAGACTAGTAGGGTACTTAATGTATTGTAAGCAGCAATTAACAAAGCAAGCAGAATACAATTTGATAATTGCTAAAGTTAAACAAGATAGCTTTATTAAAAAAGATAACTCAAACAAACTTGGCAAACTCTATGAAAGAGATGCATTCATTCTACTCTGTTTTGATGCTTCGAATTCAGCCAACATATAGACTTACAATTCAATTCAAAAAGCTTACTAAAAACAGTAAACTCAAGAGCTCCCAGCAAAGACCAAGTCATCATTATTGGTGATGACCCATGTCCTTGGAAGTTGATATGGACAGCCAGATGTGGACAAATATATTACAAAATCAAATTTTACTTTGGGAATTATTTATTTTTTGTACCCAACTTGGCAGAGTCATAACTCCTAGCCTTTTGGGGACAAACTGAATTAGTTTGGTGCATTGGAAAGGCCTTGAAGAGAACTAATTTGAGTTGCCTAGACAGGCAGCCTTAGGCTCTCCATATAGGTAAAATCTGAAAGTCTCAGGGGCCAATTATGCTGCAAAGATCTCTAAAAACACAAATTCCAGAAATGTAGAAACTACTAAAAATTTGATTTTCGATATTTCCCAGATTCTGTCCTATAACTGCCATCTAGATGCCCAGTCATGTCAGTTGAATTAGTGACTTCTCTCTGTACAATAAAAAATACAAGCATACGCTCACTAAAGTGTGTGCCATCCGATTCTCTCAAACTATGTGCATTTCTTCTTCCAACATTTGGTATCAAAGCAAGGGCACTATAAGGAAGGCTACATTGTTTCAGAGCAAGGAAACCCTTGGAGAGAGTACACAACCAATCCAATAGAGAAAAGGGTTAAGGGAGAAAGGGGATATCATTGTCAAATCGACCATGCATTCAAATCATTCTCCAAATGAATCAAATCGCTCTTTCTGTGAAAGGCACTGTAACACTGCTGATTGCTGCCAAGTCAGGAACTATCAAGTTACTGTTGAAGGGTAGAAAGGATAATTGCTGTCAAAAGAGGACTGATTGAAGATCTGTTCATAAGAGGGTAAAATTGCCATGCAGTCAAAGGGCAGAAATAAAAAATCAACATATCAATTTGTATAGACAGCACCCATAAAGCTGTATGGTCATGCTGTACAGAAAAAGTACAGAATTGTACAGATTAAGTTATGTTTTCAGTGTTTAAATCTAAATAATATTGAGCAATTTTCTGTGAGAAACACTGTATTGTAATTAGTCTGCATTTTTTATTAATGTCTCAAAAAATTTCTGTATTCCCTAGGTCGCATGGTCATGGCCAATATTCAAAATCTCTAAAGCCCAATTAATGTCTAAAATCACAAAATACATACTATAGTTGAGTATAGAAATCATGATAGAATAATCCTCAAAATAGAAATCCAAATGGTTTCATATCTTGCCGATCTTGATTACCATCATCAAGAAATCTAGTTCTTGTTGAAAATATTTGTCTCTGATGACTTGACCACTTTAGTCCAGAATGCCATTTCTGCTGGTTATTTGTGGGAAAGTCTCAAAAACAACTATCAAACTTCTAAAAAATGTGAGTCTTGTACTTGAAAAATATGTTGTCTTTCCACAAAATTCAATTAGGGTGGGTCACTTTCAAAGTGTTAATTAAAATGAAAGACCTAAGAGTCCGCTATCAACAGTATAGTAGATGAAGATGATATTGTTTCTCTTGGCATCAGTAGTTTGCTACCATCATTTGAAATTTGTGTGCAGCCTTCGCATTTGTTGGTAGATAGTCAAACTCACCTTTTAAAAATTCAATTCATATTTGTTGCAAAAAGAATGGAGACAAATGCAAATGGCTGAGTTGAGTTCTGGACAATCTAAAAGTGCACTTAGTGCACAATATAAACACATGACAAAGAAAACTTCGACCTCTAATTCACAATCTAAGCGCAAAGTCCAATGTTATTATTGTCATGAGATTGAACTTTGGGCATATCAAAAAAGAATGCCAGTAATAACAATTTTTAGAACCAAAGAAATCAAAATGTCTTTTATATGTCAAAAAAAAAAAAACTTCCTTGTTTTATAGGTTTTGAAATGTCAGCTCTCCCACTCACCTAGTTATCTACTTCACGCTGCTGCAAATGGCAGATGCTTGGCCATTGTTTATGGTGCATCTGGCAGTTCAGGGTCCACATCTAGTGGTGATGCCATTTCTTTTAGGGTTCCTGCTCCTCCTATCCCTCTTACAAGCCCTTCTCCACCTCTCAAAAGTGCCAACTTTGTCCTCCCCATGCCTAGTTGTTTGTTGGATGTGCCCGTGCCCACAGCTATTGATGGTTCAATGGATGTGCTCCTGCCTACTATTAATGGTTTGCTAGTGGCGCCCTCTCTCCATGTCATTCCTAGTGTTGTCGGTGCCATGGCCAACTTTCCAGGGACAAGGGTGCTTCTACTGTAGCATTTTTTTTGAAGATTGATGCTCTTCTAAGTGCATGTCTTGCTGGTAACGCTAATGTTGCCTCTAATAGTGTTGGTGAACAATGGTCCTATGCTAAAATTGTGGGTGTTTGGTGTGTTGCTCACCCTCAATGGGTGCATTTACAACCTCTTCCTTGTGCTCAATCTTCCCCATTAGTGATACGTGGTTTAAAACAAAGATTTTTATATGTGCAAAGGATTGATTTGTAGATTCAACCATTTATGGCCTTCTCTTCCTGATCTACATAAATGGGTCTTGTATTCTTGATGGCCTTTCGTTGTGGACAAGATCAAGCTCTTCTCTTGTGCAAGAGGCTTCTTCATCATGTCTTTTGGCTCATCAAAGGATAGGGATTTAGTGTTTGATGGCAAGTTGTGGATGTGGGTAGATAACTTTCTTTCTATCAAGCCTTGGACATCTACCTCCAACCCCCTTTCCAAACTGCTCAATATTAGACCTGTGTGGGCTCGCCTTCCACATCTTCCTCTTCAATTCTGGGAAGATTCTTGCTATGAAGCCATAGGCAACTCTATTGGTCAATTCTTGAAGATTAACTCTTAACACTTTTTACATGGGTCACTCAACATTTGCCCGCATTTTGGTGGACATTGACATATCCAAGCCTCTTCAAAGAAACGTGGCTTTGACGGTACGAGATAGGCCTTGGACTAAACCACTTGGCTATGAGGACCTATCCTTCCAATGCAAATGATGCTTTTCTATTGCCCATTGAGTGCCCACTCTCTAGGTGCAAAGGTGCAATGATGCGGTAGAAGAATGCCTGCAAAGATCACTTGACTATTCATGCCTCTCAATCCCTGGCTTATGGTTCCTTTCAAGATGATGTGTCTTCTTGGAACACTAGTTCTCATGCAAATGGTATGACTCCAGCAAGTCCCACCCCTTCTACCTGATCAGCTCCTATTGGAAAGTCCCAACAACCTTCTAGTTCAACTCTACTAGCTATGCCTATGGCTTTGGATCTGCATCAGCCTACTCAAGTGGCGGTTGCTCATCGTTTGGCTTCTCCACCTCAACTCTCCATTGCTCCTACACGCATAGATGGCCCTTCTATGGAGAAATCCCCCCTGCTTATCCTTGCTTTAAGGACATGGATGACAATATTTCTTGGACTATTACACAAAGACAGAAGAAAAGTCTTCCCAAAGCTATCTCTCAATCTCGCATTAGAGAAAAGGGTGTGAGATTGAGTAGAGTTGGATCTAGCATTGTCTAGGTTGGATCCTAGGGATCCTTGTTGGTTTTTAGGTTGTTGTGCTTGGCAGTTTGGTTGCAACTTTGTCTATCTCTGTTTCATTTTGATGGGTTGTTTGATTTGCACCATATCTCATGGTATTGTTTTCCTTCATCAGTTGGTTGTTTCATCGTAAAAGGTTTAGGCCCTTTCAAAATCCCAATTTTACCAATATCAAAAACAACATAATCTATCCTATGTGAAGCTATGAGCTTAGGTTAATGTGGCAATTGAAGGAGAGTAAAACCTTAAAGAGAAAAAGTATATTTCTATAGTGTTTCCCTGAGATAACAATCATGCAATCAATGTTTGGTCCTTTGATTCTAGTGCACCATGCCAATTTACCTACCACAAACATTAGTATATAAAGTTTACTATTGACTTTAGTAACTAGTTCTGTAAACTATGTTCCTTTGATATAAGACCCATTCAATAGAATGGATAAGGCATGTTTGGATTGTCCTCAATGATGCAACAAAATTTCTAGTAAAAAATGTTAGTTTTCTTCCACAAATGAACAAAAAACTATTGTCTATCAATCAATTTGGAAAAAATCATAATATCATTGGAAACTTTTCATGAAATAAAAAATGTATTGTGACAAAAAAACATTGCCCCAAGCATTAAACAAGGTGGTTTGCATAGGTTAGTTGATTCTACGACAATTGGTTTGCATGCATTAGTTGTGGGGAACAACAATAATATTTTGTTGCACAAGAGATATTGCCATCTCAATCTTCATTTTTTTATCAAATTGAGTAGAAATAAAATGGTTCACAAATTGCCATCTATTTAAAAGAAGCAAGATACATGAAGAGTATTTCACCTATAAGCAAAAATAAGTCATTTCTTATCAAATTGGCAAGTTGTACAAAAAGGGCTCTAAATCTCATTCATCTAAATCCATATGAAATATCCTAAAAATCATCCACCATACTCAATGCAAGGAGTTTTCTGTTGTTGGTTCATGATTTCTCTAGAAATATGTGGATATACTCTTTAACGAAGCCTAATTGCTTTGGAACCTTTGTCAAGTTTAAAGCATTGATTTAAAATCAGAAAGGCACATGCATCCAAACACTAAATTTTGACAATGGGGTCAAGGTCATTTCCAAGTATTCTAGGACTACTACAAGAAGGAAGGTATTCAAAGACTTTTGTCAGCCCCTTACACCCCTCAATGGAATGGAGTGCTTGAGAAGAGAAAGATTACTATCATGGAGATACCCTGAGGCATGATGCAGGATGCACAATTGAGGAGTTCCATAAAAATGTGGGAATCAAGTAGTTAACATAACAGTTTATCTCCTAAATAAAAGTTGGTGTAAAGCCTTGCAAAATGTCACACCTAAAGAATCCAGGTCCATCCTGAAAACAAAGGCAAACACATTTTCCTGTTTTTGGTTTAGTTGCATTTGTTTTAGTATTTAGAACAATAAGGAGTAAACTAGATTTGAAACAATTCGAACACTTCTTTGTTGGAAATAGTAAACAACTAAGACATAGACTCAATATTTCCACTAATACAATCATGGTCATGATGTGTACATAAAAGAAATAGAAACTTTCTTTGATTGTAATCCAAACTAGCAAGTTGTTAGTGATCAATCTGGAACTAGTGTTGTGGTTCCTTTCAAAGATGAAAACTCAGGTTCTATTTGTGTTCCATCATAATCACTAGTGTGTTGGCCCATAGCTCATATTACACCACAGGTATATCAAAAATGAAGACCTGAGTTAGCTTCAACTCAAAATGTGGTTGCTTTAACACAAGTCTTGGGTAGAAAAATGATTGGGAAGTTTCTCAAGGCTTAATCATGCTCCATGAACCTAGTACATTAAGATTGATCAACATCTTCAAGCTTCTAGATTCAAAGGAGCCTTTCTGATCTGAACCTTAATGTCCAAAGTGATGATGATGACACTCTGATTATGATCTTGCCATCACAGCTAATAACTCTGATCTATTTCTTTTGACATGCTTGATCTAGACCTTCTATAATATTGCTTAGTGTAGAATTCTAGTACCATAGCCATTTGATTTTTATCACTCAAGCCATGCATGTTATGAACCTTTTGGAACAATTTCACATGGTTGATTGTAATCCTTCCACTACAACTATGGAGGTCAAGCTGAAATTGTTAGCCTCTAATGATTTGTTACTGGTCAACAAGTCACTCTATAGGCAATTGGTGGGTACTTCGATATATATTACATCCACATGACCAAATCTTTATTTTGTTACTAGTCATCTCTCTCGATTTTTGGACTAATTGAAACTTGTTCATTAACAAGCAACAAAAAAGTGTTGTAATATGTCAAAAGGTACACTTGACTTTGACATTCTCTATTAAAGGACAAATGATTGTTGTTTGAGAGGTTATATGGACTCGAATTGGGCTAGCTTAGATGTTTCTCAAAGATCAATTACTGGCTATATTTTCCCCTTGGGCTCAAGAGTTGTTTTGCGGCAAAGTAAGCTTCAATATAATGTAGTATTACATATAATATAATGTTAGATTACAATTTTGTATACAAGCATTTGTTGCTTATATTAATGATGTAATAACACCATATTAGCTATTGTACTGTAGGAAATTGTATACCTTTACAATTTCACACTATGTTTGGGTCCCTTAATTTATTGGGACTTAATTAAGCTTCTAATTTGCCAAATTATGCATTCCAAAGCCTTATTTTCCCGTTTTGCCAAAGGAGAACCAACATTTAATTAATGCATTTAATATTTTAATCATCATGGAACGTGTGTCCTGGACTTATAGGCCAAAACCCATTTTCCCATGGGCGAATGGGTCCCCTTTAAGTCATAAGACCCATTTTAAAATATGTTTTTGGCGGTCTTTTAATGATTCAAATTCAATTTGCAATTGTCGGCTTTTGGAATCTAATTTTTGGGAAATTAGATAAACACCTATAGTTATTTTATCATTTGAAATGCAACTAACAAGAGGTGAACTTTCAAGAGCAAATATTATTGTCAAGAGCATTCAAGAGCTGCATTATCAGTCATTTACAGCAGCAATCAAGATCCTATCACCATGTCAAAGTTCATGTATGTTCAAGTCATCTTTTGAATCTAACATTGTGATGTAGGTTTTCAAGAGCATTCAAAGCATTTTAAGCAATCAATCAAGTCAATCAAGCAAGATCCCAATCCTTGGAGTGACGTGTTTTTCTTCAGTCCTCTAAGGGAAGCCATTGAAGGGTGGTGAGTTGTAACAAGCATTGTTCATTCATCATTTCCTTCCTTTTTCATTATCTTTCTATCAAGGTTTAATTACCGAACTGGGGTTTCACCAAGGCAAACCCCCATACAAACAAAGCAAACACTTTTCCCTCTTTGTGTATATGCAAATTACAAGTTGAAGAAGGATTGAAGAGATCTTGAAGAGCAATTCTGCATTGTTGCATTTGTTGTCATCATTGTTGTCAAGTCACGGAAACTAAGTTGCAAAATTCATTTCCGACAGTGGGACTAGTGGCCAATGAAAGCTCAAATCTTGTACCAGAGGACCTCAAAAGTTGGTCAAAACCCCTATACAAAGGCCCATTTGCCAATGGGCAAATGAGTCCTTGTAGGCACCTCAAAACCAATTTTTCTAAGCAAGTTTGGTGTCCTTTGCACTTCCCAGATCCACTTGCAGATTGTTGTTTCCGTCTATCAATTTTCGGGATCATGCACTTTTAATATTAGGGCATATAAGATCATTAGTTTAATCATTCCAAAATATTTCTAATCAATTCCAATCCCCCTTTAGATGTAGATTCAGGTATGATTGGCTCACCATTAGGGCTAAAAGTCAATCTTTTCACCTTGGATCTACATCTCAAAGAAATTTGGAAAAAGGCACTATTGAATCCTAGGTTCTTTGCATTAAGGGCCTAGGATCCCTTTTTCTATGTTTCAGTTATGTCGCCAAAGTAGCTTACAATGTAAGTTACAAACACCAATGTAACTTCTCTATACAATAATATATACAAGCATACAATCATTGAAACATAAGCCATCCAATTCTTCTGAACTTCATGCATTCATTCTTCCAATAATATATGAGCCCAAACTCTATCAATCTCGTTGATATATGTTAATATCCTTTTCGTAGCTTCCTAGTGGCTCTACTTAGGCTTTTGCTTAATCCTACACGCTATTAAAATAATATTTAGTATTTATTTAATTAATTAATGCTCAATGTTGTATTGTATTGTAATATTGTAGATAAGATCGTTTCTTCGATCTTCTTTCAGTTTCGTTTTAGAAACTTGCTAATTATGTAAATTTGTAATCTATTTATGAAGCAAAGGCTTCCTGTAAATAAATCATTTGAATATTTCAAATTCTCTGGCTCTATGCTCTTTTTACATGGTATCCAAGCCAAATTTGATTCTGGCACCATTGTGATTTTTTAAGAAGTTCGAAAATCACATTTTTTCTGTGATTTGAAAATCGAGCTCATGATTTTCGAAAAAATCGTGGATTTTCTCTGAAGAAATAAAAGCCTTTTTTTCAAAAGAAAATTGTGTCTTTTTTTCGTCATCTGCATTCCCGTGAGGTTTTGGCAAATTGTGTTATTTCTTTCTCTCAGCCTGCATTTTCTATCTGGGTGTGATTTGTGAAGACATTCTTTTCTTGTTTCCAGGGCGCACGACCTTTTTCTACTCATACATGACCCTTGTCCACACGTATCTGCCAATCTCTTTCTCTCACGCGACCTACTAAAGGGTTTCTGACAAGCTCTATTGGACGCGTTTTCTGTAAACGTGTTTAGGTCACGATTTTGAAGCATTTCTCTGGCCACATTCTCTCTATTACTGAGTCGCGATTTTTTTTTTGGATCGTGATTTTTTCACCTGTTCTTAGGCATCGTTTTTCTGCTCATTTTTTACACGATTTTCTGAAAAATCGTGTGCAGAATTTGTTTCTAGGTGCAGCAGCTAAGATTTCTAAAAAACCCTCTATTTTCAAGCCAAAAAAAATTTATGATCATAGATTCTTTTTGGGTTTCTCGAGAAGATTTTTGGGTAGTCATCCTTTTTTTTGGGTGCCTCATAATCCATGCATTGGAATTTGTGCAATCGGGTTTGCCTTGATTTTTGTGCCTGAAACTGCCTCAGTACATTGGAATTCATGTCTTGGGTTTTGTGTATTCAATTTTTTGAGCCTCTTCTGTATCTCATTTTTCGTGCTTCAGAAAGCGTGAAAGATAGCATCTTTGACCAACATTATGTTGGAAGGTAGTCAACAATTCAAAGGCAGAAATTATAATACCTGGAAGCAACGAATGATGACTATCTTCGAATATCACTGCCTTGATCAAATTGTTCTAGACACTGCTACTCGTTCCACGACGACGACTAAAGACCAAGAAAAGTTTGATGAGCGAAATCATGAAGCGGTGATGCTCATTAAGCTTTCAGTTGCTGATGATCAGCTTCCACAGGTTTCGTCCGGCAAATCAACTACTGAGATTTGGGAGCAT
This sequence comes from Sequoia sempervirens, assembly GCA_007258455.2. NCBI lineage: Eukaryota > Viridiplantae > Streptophyta > Pinopsida > Cupressales > Cupressaceae > Sequoia > Sequoia sempervirens. Next base: position 86,401,898 of record VDFB02271358.1, on the reverse strand, counting down.
TTGAAAACCTTGCATGAAACCTCCGACAAGATTTATGCGTTCTTTCTGAAGAACCAATTGTTCTCCATCACGATGGATGAAAGAATGTCCTTACAAGAGCATCTGACAAAGATTTAGGACATTCGTGATCAATTGGAGGTGATTGGTCGGAAAATGGAGAAAGAAGACATGGTAGCCATCACTTTGAAAAGTCTACCGAAGTCTTATGAGCACTTTGTTGAAACCCTCAACATTAAATCGACTAATGTTGATTTAAAGTTTCCAGAGCTTTGTACCATCCTTTTGCAGTAGGAACGCTAGAAACAACAGTTTGGTAGTAGTGCCTCTTCGTCCTCTACAGAACAAGCTATTGCAGCCAAGTCTTAGCCTAAGAATAAACGGAAAGGATAGCCTTCGCAGCAAAAAGGCTCAGGTCAACCTCCGAGCAGCCCTAAGAAAAAGAACATTCTGTGTAATTACTACCACAAATATGGTCATATGAAGAAGGATTGTCGTCAGCGTTTGGCTTCTGAATAGAAGAAGCAGGGAGGTTCTCAACAGAAAGTGAATGTTGTCGAGCACACTGAGCAGAAGGAATCTTCCTTTTACGCATTTATGGCTAAAAGACCTACAAATCATGTGAAGTCCTCTGCCTAGTACATTGATTCAGGTGCTTTGCGACACTTCACCCATCGGCGTGATTGGTTCATAGACTTCTCTTCTTTCAGTGACTCAGTTATTTTTGGAGGAGGTGAAGCGTATACCATTTTCGGTAAGCGCACTATTCAGATTCAATTTGGTCGGAGGAATCTTATATTCCTCAATGTATACTACATTCTTGGCATGCAACTGAACCCTCTCTCTGTCAGTCAAATTATGTGACACTCTCCTCAATTGGATGTGGTATTCAGCACACATAAGTGTTCAATTGTTGATCGAGAGACTCGCACCACTGTGGAATGTTGGCATTGAGGATCATGGTCTATACAGACTTGTGGATACATGTGATTCTCCAGAGCTAGCCATGGCAACCAAAAATTCTTCCATCACCAGTCTTTGGCATCAACAATATGGGCACTTAAATGTGCACTACCTCTCTCAGCTAGCTCGGGAGGGACTTGTAGCTGGTTTACCTGAGATCCAGACTCAGCATCATGGAGTTTGTGGAGCTTGTCACACTGGGAAGCAACACGGGACACTGTTCATGGATGGTGACTCATGGCGAGCCTCTAAGGTACTACAATTGGTTCATGTTGATGTATGTGGGCTAATGAATACACCTTTTGTTACTGGTTGTAGGTATTTCTTGCTTTTTGTTGATGATTTCAGTCGTAAAATGTGGGTGTACTTTCTTAGACAGAAATCAGATGTGTTTACTATATTTCAGAAGTTTAAGGCTTTAGTAGAAAAAGAGTCTAGTTGTTCCATAATCACTCTTAGGTCAGATAATGGGGGGGGATTTTGTTCTATTGCTTTCTCCAACTTCTATGATACACACGGCATCAAACACCAGTTCACCACACCCTACACTCATCAACAAAACGGTGTTGTAGAGTGGCACAATCGTACAATCACTGAGATGGCCCACTCCATGTTACAACACAAGAGTGTTCCGAATAAATATTGGGTAGAAGCAATCTACACTGTTGTCTATCTTTTTAATCAGTCTCCTACACAGGCCATTAAAGGGAAAACTCTTGAGGAAGCTTGGACCGGTCGCAAACCTAGGATCAGTCATCTAAAGTCTTCCCAAAATTGATCACCGGATTCCAAGAGTCAAAAGCTTATGTTCACCAGATACAGTAACAACCATAAGGCTTACCGGTTGATTGATGTAGACACTAATTGTCTCATCTTTAGTCGGGATGTTGTCCTTGATGAAGAACGAGAACCCTTTCACCTTTCCTCGTCTATGCAGCATTTTGAGGATCAGCTTTTGAAGGCTTCTAATTTGGGTGTTCATCTTTCGTTAGGTCCACCTAATGGGAGGGATGATGAAGATTTTTTTTTTGACGATGCTCAACCCAATTTCCCTCTAGATGATATTGGTCTTCCACCTATTGAACCTATTCCAGATCCACTACCAGTTCCAACTCCTCCTGTTGCATCTAATGTTGGCACTTCTCCTCTCCGGCCTAAATGGTGGGCTAAGAATATTGTTGATCTTCATGATGATAAGCTCATTGAGGGGCAATCGTCCAAAAACAAGAGCATACAGCAGCATACAGTTAATTTTGGTCTTATGGCCGACATTCAAAGTGTTTATGAGCCTTAGACATATTCAGAGGCTAAAGGAATTCCTGAGTGAGAACAAGCTATGGAGGCTAAATACCAGAGTCTTCAGAAGAATCACACTCGGGTCCTTTCTGATCTTCCTCCAAGGAAGAAGCCCATTAGCTACAAATGGCTGTATAAGGTTAAATACAAAGTTGATGGAACACTTGACAAGTACAAAGCTCGTCTCGTTGCTAGGGGGTTTTCACAAAAGGAAGGCATTGACTACGAGGAGACTTTTGCTCCTACAGCCAAGATGATTACCATTCGGCTCATCCTTGCCTTAGCAGCCGAGTTTGGTTGGAAAGTCCATCAGCTGGACGTTAAGAGTGCTTTCCTCAATGGTGAGTTGAAGGAAGAAGTCTATATGATGCAGCCTCCAGGGTTCAAGGTTGCCAGAAAAGAACACCAAGTGTGCAAACTGGTGAAAGCACTCTATGGTTTGAAACAGGCTCCTCGGGCTTGGTACATCAAGATTGACAAGTATCTCACAGATCATGGCTTTCAAAGGAGTCCATCTAATTCTCATTTGTATGTCAAACACACTGGTAGTGATATTCTTATTCTTGTTGTCTATGTGGATTACCTGATCATTACTGACAACCCGGCACATTTGATCGATGGGATCAAACAAATTTGTGCAACACATTTGACATGACAGATTTGGGACTTTTGCATTATTGTTTAGGTGTTAAGGTTTGGTAGACAGAGAGCAGTATATTCATCTCCCAATCCAAATATGCTCGAAGTCTACTGGATAGGTTTCGACTGCAAGATTGCAAACCTGCCTGCACACCCATGGAAAAAGGGCTCAAGTTGTCAGCTAAATCTGACTCACCTGTGGTGGATGAATCCTTGTTCAGGCAACTAGTGGGCAGCCTCATCTATCTCACTGCCACTAGACCTGACCTCAATTTTGCAGTGACCTTCATTTCACACTTCATGACAGCCCCCAAGGCTGATCATTGGGTAGCAGCGAAGCGTGTGCTGCGTTATGTGAATGGCACTTCTGATTATGGACTTCTTTACACTAGGAGTCACGATCCTAGACTCATTAGTTACACAGACTCAGATTGGGCAAGTTCAGTTGATGACAGAAAATCAACATCTAGGTATGTTTTCAATGTGGGATCTGATGCAGTCACTTGGACTAGTAAAAAGTAGCAAACAGTGGCTCTTTCCTTGATAGAAGCAGAGTATCGAGGAGCAATTAAGGTAGCTTGTGAGGCAGATTGGCTTTGTCGGATACTTGTGGATATGCAAATATCTCAAGCAGGTCTGACTCCCTTGTTCTGTGACAATTAGGGAGTTCTCAAACTTGCCAAAAATCTTGTCTTCCATGAAAGAACCAAGCATGTGGAAACTCATTATCATTTCATTCGGAAGCTTGTTGAAGATGGATCAATTCAGTTGTTGTATGTTCCGAAAGAGGAGCAGATAGTAGATATTCTCACCAAGTCACTCAGTCCAAATAATTCAGGGGGCATCTTGGTGTAGTTGACAGATTGAGCATTAAGGGAGGGTATTAAAATAATATTTAGTATTTATTTAATTAATTAATGCTCAATGTTGTATTATATTGTAATATTGTAGATAAGATCGTTTCTTCGATCTTCTTTCAGTTGCGTTATAGAAACTTGCTAATTTTGTAAATTTGTAATCTATTTATGAAGCTTTGCTTCTTGTAAATAAATCATTCGAATATTTCAAATTCTCTGGCTCTCTGCTCTTTTTACACAAACAAGGTCAACAACAATAGAAATATTTAGGCAAACATGAGAGAGCTACAATAGACATCCCACAAATTTCCTATATAAGGTGGCATCAACTTGAGGCGAAGAACATTGTGTTAGTAACTTGACTCTAAATTGATATAGGGTAGAGACGGATTAACACTTATGCATATTGAATATTTTTAACTAGTCAAGTGCATACTTGGGTTGAGAAATAAAAATTGCCTTACCCAAATCCTTCGTCAAACAACAAATCAAGGAAGAATTATAACTTGTAATCTTGAACCACAACCAAGGTATGCCCTACTTCATTTTTCACATAGACATTTGATCTAACTCACATCTATTGATGCCAAACAAAAGGAAGACCTTTATTAATCTTCTCATACCAAGCTCATTGATCCTACCTCAACCCATTAAATGGTTTTCAATGTTTGTTAATTAGCTTGGATTCATTGTGCTAAAAAAATTTCTTGTGGTTGTTCCATATGGATCTTCCCTTAAAGATGTTCATTGAGAAAATACACAATTCACATCCATCTAATGCACTTCCCAACCAAACTTTACTGAGAGAGAAAGACTAGTGTACACAAATTCAATGTTGGCAATTGGAGCATATGTCATCCAATTATCAATACCTCCTTTAGGAATATTCGTTTGCCACTAGCCGCACCTTCTACCCCTCAATGGACTCATTTGAGTGAACTTAATCTTGTAGACCCACTTGCACTTCACCACATCCTTTCCCTTTTATGTAGGTACCAACCCACAAGAACTGTTCTTCACTAAGGAATTGTATTCTTCCGCCACCACACTCTCAAATTCATCATTTTCCATCGCTTCCACATAGATTTGAAGATCATAATAATCCATCACTCTATTTATGAAAAAAGAAAATTGGCAAGAGAAAACCTCAATGATGTCTCCTCATCCGCCTTAACTCTTAAGAATTTGGGATCTTGTGTGTCGAATCAACAACCTATGATAAAAATGAAGTGAATAACTAATGCTCTCTACTAAGGTTTGTATATTCAAGTGTGATTGTGGATCAAAGAATGGTCTTGTTAGCAATGTACCTATGACCTTCTCTCTCTATAGTTCAAGGTTTGTCTAGAGTGGCATAGGCATTGCACTCAACAATGGTAATATGATAGGGTGGTAGGTAACATCCTCCATTGATCCCTTCTCGAAAATGTCTTAGGAGTTAGATGAGTTCCTAGTTCAATATCTTGACTAGTATGCATTTATGCCTTGAATATTAAGCAAAGATTGCAATTATGAAATCAATGTATTTGAACTTGTATTTCATCTTGAAATGTGCCCATCCTTGTACTCTTTGAATACAAGCATGAAATTGTCATCTTAATTGTATTTTATAATTTGGTAGAAAATGCATACATAAGCAAGCGATTCCATTTGAGCATCCTAGTTGTTACTATTCATTTTTGGAAAATGTGAAGTAATATTTTATTTGATCAAATGTTTTGTAATTCTTATTTGAATTCATTGGTATTTTTTGTGTTCACCCAGCCCTTATTATCATAAAGTTATGATCAAATTAGTAGCATGTTTGATAGTCTTGTTCACATGCTTTGAATATTTGAAATTGTCCTTAATTGGAAAGAATAAATATGGTTGAGTTTAAGCATTGAATTATGTCATTGAAACAAAATAAAATGCATTATTGTATCATGTCCTTGCTTAGCTATGCTGTGAGGATTAAAGTGTCATCAACCTTGTAAATCTTGTGTATTTAATTATTCCAAATATTGGTTGTAAATGCACTCACAAGGCATGAGAAATTCACCGCAGCTGTAAATTTTTTACTGTTACAATAATTAATTATTTGCTGGGGTCAATAATTAATTATCTATCAACATGAAGTTACTATTTACAAGACAAGCATCTCAAAGACTATGGAGAATCTAAGCATCCAACTTCTAGGAGGTTGTTATGACACTTAGCATGGCTATTTTTAAGCCCATAACACCTTGCACATGAAGATGGAAGACACCTTGGGAATATGGACAAACTACATGCCCGTTTTTTGAGAGGTTAGTAAGTTGGTTATAACATGTCATGGGCTATTTTAAGCATGCTTGCATATTTTCAAGGTAGGGGTGATAGGATTTGTAACCGTCTTGGACACCATAATTGGCATAGAAAATGCTATATAATATGTGCTTGGGGAGGTAGTAGCATGTGAGAAAACTTTTGTTTACAGGTGCTACAAAATTGAAGACTAAAGAGGAGATGGGTAAGTGATTGTATTGTAACCTCTCTTTTGAAGATAATATAGACTTGACCTCTCTTCTTGGTGGAGTTTTTACTTGAAAGGGTTTTCTCCATGTAAATAATGTGTTATGTGTTTAACTCTTCTATTCTCTACTTTCTCCTCCTTGTTGATTTTTGCATTACAGCAATTTCCATTTGGTTATCTGCTAGTTAATTTCAGTTTTGCAATTGAATTTTGTATTCGTATTTATAGGTTTTTACCTTCATTTCTAACATATGTTGCATGGAAAGATATGCTCTTAATTGTGTTTTAGTAGCACGGTAGAGTAGGCTTGTTGCCATGTGCAGAAAAGTAAAGTTACATTTGTTTTTGAAAGGATGTGTTTTTGGATTTAATGCATTGGTTAGGATGCTTAGGGATCTCATATCCCATTGGTGTGAGTCACATTCACGTAGTGCTTTGGGTGTGTAAATTGTAGGTCACTTGGCATATTTACCATCAGCTTGCATTGCTTGGCAATATCTGCACATTGGACCCTTTTGCCTTGGTAAGTGTGTTGGTTGTTTAAACCTTGTGTTGGGGATTAGTCTTTTTGGTAGGCTTATTGTGGGTCCCTTGTTTAGCCTTGGAATCAAATTTGGTGCTTCCAAGAGTCTCGTTGTTCATTCTAGGCCTTATCCACTGTCTAAAATCACATGTTTGGCATAGAAGCATTTTGACTAGTAACATGGGTGATCTCAAGCTACCCTAGATGATTCCAAACTACTAATAAGAGTGATATTTGACTATCAACTTAGTTTTATGGTAGTTTGTGTAACTTGTTAGTTATTCCTCCTTTTGTGTTTAAAGTGATGTCATTGTCTCAAAACAACTAGTATTTTGTATGATTAGGTGAGGTTGGTCTTGGATCTCCCAATAATCCTACTTTAGTGAGTGTACTTATGGTTTGGATGTCATGTCCACATCATCGCGAATGTGTGGTTATGTCTTGCTTGGTTTGAGGATACAATGTGCCACTCTCACCATATTCTTGTCATTCATTCAAGATGATGGTCGTGGTCTTGTAACCTACCGTCATGTTATTGATGTCTCTAGTGTCTCGATTGTCCATTGCAATGTGCCAATCTCATGGTAGGTGTAAGTCTTCCACTAATATGATTATGTTTGGTCTTTGTAGACCTTGTGTTGTCATGCACTTATAGTGTTGTCATGTTCTTTAGTCACAATATTGTTTAGTTCCAATAGTGACATGTGTATGTCACAATTGTAACACGAAATTTTACTAGTTTGTGTTTAGTTTGTTAATGATGTGATGTAAAAGTGGGGGGGATTACATACCATAGACTGAATGAAGATAATTCACCGTTCAGTCGGAAAATCTTTCATGCAATAGTCTTCATGTACAACTTTTTCAAGATATTGTAACATCTCCATTTGAGTATTGACCCCCTCAAATAAAAGCGTCGCTTAGGAGCCACATGGGCCAACACAATTCCAACAACCCAATCTAACTTATTAAGGTGAGCATCCTACTCCCCTTTGATAGTAGAAACTTTCTCAATTCCACAAGAAGTACTTAGATCTCAAAGCAACCTCAATACATGAAATCCATGACAAATAATTGTGTCCCACTAATATACAAACACCTAGAAACATCACCATATTGAGAAAAATACACCACAAAAATTAAAAAGAATGTTGATTAATATAGTACAATATTGCAGCCCCACCCAAATGTAAGACTTTTGTCTAATTGGCAACTAGTTGGCAAAGTGCAATAAAATTATTGCTTTTGACAATCTTTTGAAGAGATCAATTTATGGCACCTTGAGATGCCCATTATGCCTTAAAGATTGTGAAATGGGAGATCATCTTTCACTGAATTATGAGTTTTCATTAGGGATATGGGCCAAATTAATTTCTAAGTTGTAAAGGAGATGGGTCGTACCAACTACACTAAAACAATCAATTAGCAATTGGCCAAAGGAAACCCTAAGATTACATGAACTTTGGAGGACTTCTATGCTTTGTGTTTTAGGAGGCATTTGGCTAGATAGAAACCTAGGGTTTTAGGGATGAAACATTTACAATAGATCATTGTTGGGCTCAAATTGAAGGTATAATTAGAGAATATGTGAAAGGTGACCCACAAAAAAATGTTGTGCACATGTCTATCTTTGAAATCTAAATAGCAAACTGATGTCATATTAATCTAAGTTCTCTCGTCAATGGGGTAATTGTATCTAAGAATTATACAAGAGAGGAGAAATAGAAATCTCCATTATAAGGTGGAAAGTTGGAACTTTGATGGTGCTTCTTGTGGTAATCTTTTGAATCAATGGGTGCTAGTTACATGATTTGGGATGCCAAGGCAATTTCGTGGTTGGAGAGTTTCATAATTTGGATATCAAATAAAATAATGAAGCCAAATGGGAGGTGCTCTTGGCTGGTGGGATTTTGGTGCATTCTTAAGGTTGTAGTACCATAGTGGAGAGATATTCTTTAACTATTCAATGCTCTATAAAAAGTATATTGTGCAAATTGGACATTATGCTCTATTCTGAAAGAAGTTTTAACCTAGAAAAACACATTTGCTTCTATTGAGATGGCAAACTGCTATAGGAAGCAAAATAAAGTGGCAGATCTATTAGCCAAAAAAGTGGTGGAACTTTCTAATATCTCCTCCCCAGAAAGTCATGACATGTCAAATTGGGAAGGTCTTTCAAGACTTATCAAAAAGGATAGGCCAATGTGGTTAATTGTTCTATTCACAGCTCTCCATAGGATGGTAGTTATTTCTCTTTATGCCTCGTTTCTGTTTAAGGAGTGGCATAGTTTGGTGTGATGGCTTCACACAAGTAAAAGATAGACAAGTTTGGGGTGTATTTGGTCAGTGCGATCTTTATTGTTATCCATGTTTTAAAAGTGGAAGCTGGCTCATGTATGGACACCTTCTATCTGGTTTTCTTATCCACATGGTATGTTGATTTGCTATTGATAGGGTCTCTATGTTGCCAGTATAGTGTGTGTGGCTGGCTTCTGGTGTATTTTTAATGGCTAGGAAAGGTTTTAGCTCGCTTAAGGACCCTCTCCGCAAAGGGAGTATGTAGGCTGAAAAATATTTTCATCTGCTCCATCTCATCCATGATGAAAGTGGCAAAATCTATTCTGGGTTCAGATGGAATAGAGGACAATGGAATACTTTGTTCCCAGGCATCTATTCTAGCAGACTTCGAGACAAAATTGGCAGCAATGGTCCAAGCTGAGGATGTGTATAATAGCCTGGTGGAGCTACTGGTGCAGTCAGTGAAAGCAACGAAGGAGATTCTGGTTTCAGGCGTACAGTGTATAGAGCTGTTACTCTATGTGCAGGAAGTACAGGTGAAAAAGGCCATGCATGAGGAACTGATACATCTCACCAGGGATGTGGGCAACCTCGTGGACTTCTGTCAAGTTATTCAACTGGTTACACAAAATATGCTCATTTCTCACCACAAGGGCTTCTTTGAGATTGACAGCAGCCATACTCTTCTGCACCTAAAGAATAATATCTTATTTTATCCAGTGCATCAAGCGGAGGTGATTAAAGGCATTAAAATGGAGGGCTTGCGTACATCTGTGAATCCCGTGTCAGTGTTGGTGAGGACTGTTGCAGTTTCTAGGAATGGTGTCTATAATATGGCTTATGATCAATGGAAGACTGCTCCATGCAGTTTAGGCATAGCTTGATGAGGAATTTCTAAATTTCCATAATTGTGCCTTATGTTTCTTTTGGCGGTTTTTGTACAGGCATTGTTAGATTTTTCCTTTGGTATGGTGTTGTGTTGTTGGTGCTCCCTTCTAAGGGTTGAGGTTTGATTTCCTTGAATTGCATTGCCATGGGTTTGTTGTTTGTGTTTTGGTTTTCTTGTTTTCTGCCTGTAGTATTTATCTCTGGTTTATGGTTACTGGATCTTGGTTTTATTTTCTTTTTAGATATAGGTCTGAAGCCCCTTCAGAGATCTCCAGATCTTCTATCTAAAAATAGGTTAGCACTGCAAAGAACTTGAAGAGAGCTTCCAAGAATGTTCAAAAATGACCTTAAACAAAATCCGAATGCAAAATTTATGGCCTTCAATAGGTCAGGGCTAAAAATTGCCAGATGACAGTCCAATGGTCATCAAATTTAACAATAAGAAAATATTCAAATTTGAAACAGAGAATGAAATTGGCGAGAATGCACTTGATTTTGTCAAGTCTAGCAATTAGATCAGTCTAGCCTAGACCATACAGATCAAGCCAACAGCGCCATGTCACAGAATGCTAGCAATATGTTCACATCACTGCTGCAGTAACCTATTGACTTTGCCTGACTTTAATGCCAACACCACTGCTACAGTATACTTCTGATGTCACCTCACTATAATGCTGTAGTTATCAGAGAAAAGTTAAAAACAAACAGGGAGGTTCAACAGCATGACTACTAGGGCCAAGCACCTCCAAACAAGGAAATCCCCTGTCCAATCTAGGCTCATGATCTGGCATACAACTGCAGAAGGCAAAATTGCTAGCACCTGATCATGTACATGACTGACTATCATGTTGCCCTTTGCATGCCCATTCACTCTCCAAACTACCTGTTGCCCAGCCCTAGGGGTCAGAAACCTTCAGGGGCATATATGAACGGCTGGATGGATGAATCTTCTAGGGAACAAAGAATAGACCCCCAACCAAATTTTTCAATGACTGAAAAAGTGTCCTAAGATATGAAAAAAATACAACTGGATATGGGTTCCTATCAAAATCCAGTTTTCCTATACAAAGAAAATATTATGCCAGGAGCCAATAGTGGCATAGTGTGATGGTTAAGTTGTGGAGTTGTTGTTCTTTCCATCAAGGTTCAAACCCCACTGGGGTGTTATTGTTCAGTGTTTATATTGGGGATGAGGTCCCCTGTTTGTGACCTCGCTGGTTCATAGCTTTGGGTCAAAAGCGTTTCCCCTTTTAAATAAAAATTAAAAATTAAAAAAATATATATTTTGCCAGGCAAACCTCGCAAGTTCAATTCTCTTCAAATGAACTAAATAGCCTCCCAAACTTTGCAAAGAATGGTATTCGAAGCCAAAAAATGTTTTTTGCCCATGAAACTTGTTGGATTCCATTTTCAAAAAAATTGCTCTTAATAGGAAAAAAAATCCGCCATTGACCTTGCTATAACTGTTCATGCACATCCCTGCCTTTTGTCTGTCCCTTCGTTTCAGAAGACCTATTACCTAGCCCTAGGGGTCTGAAACCTTCAAGAACTGATTTGAGGAGCTCGATGAATAAAATTTCCAGAGAACAAAGAATGGACCCTTAATGAAAATTTTCAAAGAATTCAAAAGTGAAAGATCTGAAAAATAATATAGCTGGATAAGGATTTCCTTTAAAAGTCCTACTTTTCAAAGATAAACTAAATCTTGTGCTGGGAAAGCCTTGCAAGTGCAATTGTCCTCGAGAACAACTATAGTGCCCAAATTTTGAAAGATTGGGATTGGAAGCTAAAAATTGCCTTTATCCACAAATCTGTTGGATCTTCTTTATCAAGAAAAAATTGACCCTTAACAGAAGAAAAATTACAGCAGGCCAACACAATGAGATATTGCTACTCTTCTGTGCTCTTGCAAACGTTCAAAGGACCAGAACCTAGAGAGTTTTCAATCACTAAGCTCTAAATACTGTGTGCGATTAATGACACAAATCCACAATCAAGCATAAAATAAACTCAGCAAACATTGAGGAAAACAGCAATATGTTGATGTTAGGAGACATTTAAAAAATCACAAAACATTGAATACAATTAAGAAAAGTACACATATATGAATCTCTTTGATATGATGGGAAGCATAGCCTCTATTTATACGCCATTCAAGATATATGTTATGGGTAGTATGGCCAATTATGGTCCTAACCCCAAGACAAGTACAGTGCAAGTTTTGCCTGTACAAGGTGCACATACCCAATAAATAATATACCACAAGTACTAGAACTCAAAGGAACCCATCAAGGGTTTTCAACTCCTAACAGTGTTAAACCTAGAGCTATCATTGGCATTAATGTGAAAGAGATTGATAAGTAAATTAAGCAGCCCCTATTTCCTCATAGTGAAGGTTTTCAATGATACTTGGCAGAAAAATGGCATACTCATCCTCAGGGCAAATAATTGTCAGCAAAGAACAAAAAGCAAAACAATGTGTTATTCTTACAAAATGAGTTTATTGAAATAGGTCCAACAGAGGTAAATAGAAATCAAACTTGAATTCTTCACAAATGAGACTTGGCAGATAAAATGTCTTTGGTCTTGAATCTCCATATCGTAAGACTATAGTCAAATTATTTAACATTAAAGGCATATATAGATTTTCTATTTTTAGAGGAGGTTAAAATAACTTTTTATATGAAAATCAGATTTAAATTTTATCAAGGACAAAACTTCATCTTTTGTTACTGGTAATTAGGAAAGTAAAGAGGATGCTGATATACTTTTATTAAGACTTAGAAAACAATATTGTAAGCATGTCTAAGCATGTCTAAAGATTGATATTCAATTACCCAATTTGGGCTTAAATATAAGTTAATTATTAATCTACATCATTGTAACCAAATCCAGTTCAATGACGCTCCAGGTTTTTTGGACCAGCCAGATTTGTCCAATTCAATCTGGATTTTTCAATTCCTATATAAATTTTAGTAACTTTTTTCCAATTCTAGATTCATACTTTTCTCGACTTACAAAACAAATTGAATTTTTCAAACCTCATACATATGATACATGCAAGTGTACTACTGAGCAATCGATGTATATAAATAAAAGATCATTCAAGCACTAAATTGCTCTCCACAATATTTTATCATTCATCTTTCCAATAATCTGCATATCATGCTTTTAGCAAAATTAGGGGTGCCGGTACTGGTACAAGGGCAGGGCTGCCAATCAAATTAGGGTACACCAGTAAATGAATAAGGAGATAGCTATATTATATATGAATGTAGTTAACAGAAATTGTTGGTATGGGGACAGGTGTGCAGTCCATATTCCTATAATGCAGTTTCTTGGTAACTACGGATTTTAGACATCATGGCAAAGCATACAATTGCTCATGTTCCTGTAAGAAACTTGGCCCAAGCAAAGTTTTGCACCTCATCTTGAATAATTGTATCAGTTTCAAGACAACAAGTAGTGGCACCAATTTATTTAATGGTTGGACATAATTAAGTTCACACTCCCTTGCTATGAAAATGTGCTTTATGTTTTGTTTTGACCATGCTTTGATGCGGAGCACGGTTGACCATCCTAGGGATGGCCAGGGGACTTCTAGGATGGCTAACTATCCCGAGGACAGCCATGGGACTCCTAGAAGTCCCCTGGCCGTCCCCAAGTCCCCTGGCCGTCCCCTGCCGTCCCCCCGTTTCGGGGACGTTTCCTAAAAAATTTGCAAAAAGGGGGACGGTCCCCTGCCGTCCCCTTGCCGTCCCCCAGTACCCAAGACGTCCCGGGAACTGGGACGGGGGATTTTTTTTGGGGCGGGGGGGGGGGGAAGACGCGTCCCCGGGTAACCTTGGAGTAAACTAAAGGGGCTGGGATCCTGCTGTAATAATACACAAAGGAATATTGCTAACTTACTGATTAAGATATGTGACCAAGGTAACATAAGATGTGGTTAGTGATTAAATTGTTAAATAATAAATTCATAGCAGCAAAAATCTTTTGGAGAAAAAACCAGCAAACCAAAAGTATAAGATTCTTTTCAAAAAATCAGAAAAAGTTGGGGAAAAAATTGTATTATCAAAAAATGTAAACAAATGTAAAAAAAGAGAACCTACTATTTTTTAATTTCAAAGCATTTTAATAGCTAAAGATATAGAGAGAAAAAAAAATGAAATCAGCGATCTAGGGTGGGAATCTCTAGCATGGTCAAGGGACAATGCCTCTTATAGGGGTTTGAGCGCAATGTCGTGAGGGGTGGTGCTCCTCACGAGGGTCTAGGGGTAGTTCCCCAAGCAAGGTCAAGGGATAGGGCCCTTATAGGGCTCAACAGCAATGCCCCTAACATGCTCCCTATCGTGATACAAAGCAAGTTCGAGGGGTGGAGTCCCCACCACCAAGCCCAATATAAAGCCTTTGAAACAAAACAGGCCTTCATGGAGCATGCTATTTTTCATAATTTTATCGCTTTTAACCAAGCTCCAAGACTCCTCTAAACCTTTCAAAAAATGCTTAACTAAAGATTTGGATGTTGTCAAATTTTTATTCATTTTTTACAGCATTATCCGGGGACACGTCCCCGGTCCAAAAACACCCATCCCTGTCCCGGGGACGTCCCAGAGATAGGGGGACGGCTAGGGATCCCCTAAACATCCCCAAATTTGCAAAAAACCAAGGAAACGTCCCGGAAACCCAAGGGCATTTGGGTCTGAGGCAGGGGACGGCCAGGGGATGCCTGGACGTCCCCCGACTGTCCCGGGGACAGCCGGCCGTCCCCTGCCTCAGACCCTTAATTTTTTAAAAGACCTTTAGAAGGAACTATTGGTGCATCTAATGTAGTTGGGCAAAAAGCAGCAGAATGCTTGACAGTAATGTCTTCTGATAAACGTGAAGGTCGGGATGTTTGCAAGATTCTGGATAAATTTATGCCTAAAATTCTGCACGATAATGAGCAATGGAAAGTTCCTTTAGCTGACATTAGGGACGAAATGGTTGACTCCAAGACTTTGATTGTCTTCTGGTTCATAGATTCCCATCACGCTGGTGGATATCAGATCCCCCAGACCACAGGAATGAAAATGGAAAGAAATATTTAACCCAGTGACAGCTGCCAATCTTGACAAAGATGCCAGATGTAAGAATGGTGATGAGCATATATCAAAAGCTTTGTCAATGGGAAAGATCCATTGTAAAAGTTGTGATTGAAATTATTCCATGGGATAAAAAGTCTCAATGCTTTGTTTGGTTGGTTGTATGGTATGTGGTCCATCCAACAAGTTTCATAGGCTGAAAAACCTGGTAACATTCATGATCACAAGGGTCCAGTGAGAATATGGATAACATTCTATGGTAGGGTCAAATTGTCAATAGTTTTGATGAGTAAAGAGTATAGAAGATGCTAGGTGATTCTTTTTGTCAACCCATATAATAAATGAAGTGCCATTCACTTCATCTACCATTTGGAAAGGACAGTCTATTTATTGTTAGAATATTTAGATGAGTGTCATTATCTGCATTTTGGTATATGCTTATTTGCTGAAGGTACAGCAGTTCTTTTCCTCTGCGGTAAGTGTTAAGCAATCATGAGTTGATTCAGCAAATTGCAGGGAATCCCATAAATGATGGAAATTAATGACTACACTTCTCAGAGTTGAAGCATTGATCATAATCATATTACCTTGTTGGCTGAAAAGGTCTTGTGAGAATTTTTGTTGCTGATGCTGATGCTTTATCAGTAAGCACATACATTGCTGTACATATTTGTATTCTTTAACAGGATTTGTTGATATCATTCATGCAGTATGTAACACTGATTTTATGTAAATTTGTGTTCAGCAGAATTACTGCAAATGCAATGTCACTAAATCTTCTTTTCTTCAGGAATGCTCTTGGTTTATTATTATTTTTCCAATTGCTTTGTAAGTCCATATTTCTGAATAATAATGATTGGAACCACTAACTTTGTTCCAAAACAGTGAAATTCATATGCTATCAGTACGGATGATTATAACCATAAATTGAAATGTGACAACGGTGATTGTTATTAAGTGCATAATATCTATAACTAAAGTGAGGAAAGAGATGTTCATCCACTTCCAAACAAATAGACTTAATCTACTCATTGCAAAATGTAAAAAGTTGTAAGTTGTATGTTATTTTTTAATATCACAATTCACATGCATATTGACAATGAATTCTGAATTTTGAATGCATATTGAGTATTGACAATGAATTTTGAACACAAATGTTATATGTTAAGGTTCTACAATGTATATTATGCATGCCTTATCCATGTTTTCATATGAATATTTAAAATTTCCCTATATATTTTAAATTTTCGCTATATTTTATATAGCCGTCCCCTAGCCGTCCCCAAAATTGGCTTGAAAAATCAGGGACTTGGGGACCCGTCCCACCATCTCCTGCCATTCCCATCCCAGAAACTCGGGGTAACACTGATTTTTTAATTAATAATTATATAATAATAATATAATAAAATCATTACAACTTTCAGTTATAATATTAGAAACAAATAAGATCCTAAAATCCTAACACTTAACCTACAAATGAAACATTTAGAGTTGATGAAACCCTAAACAAAGTTAAATTCCACGACTATACTTCACATGAAAGTTATTCAACAGCACTGAGACTAAATTTTATATAGCTAATAATTAACCTAAAAAATGACTATTGACAAATGCCACTAGAAGTTTCCAAACAAGGTAAAATGACTTTAAACAAACAAACAAAAAATAAGTTGCTAGTCCTCATATGAGAATGAGTAGAGTTTGAGGCTAAGTTACCAGTTCGTTGCAAGTAAGCCCCGGGTTTGATCCCTTGTGGGTTCAGATAGGGTCCGGCCCACAGACTGTGGATTCGACCCTACCGAACCCGAACAGACCCGACGTGTCTTTGGACTAATTGACATTCTAATGTTTTTTTATTTTTATTATGGTTTTGTTTATTATACAATACATGATGCTATGTGTGGTATTTTGAACTTAGTTGCTGTTGTAAATATGTATATATTTTTATTTTTATATGTTTTTGTATGGATGAACCAAAATGAACCCAACCCCAAAAAAAATTCTAGCCAAACCCGCGAAACAAACCCTCGAACCCAAACTTGAACCGGTAACTTAGGTTTGAGGGCTCAAATATGCATATGAATTTGTATATTAATTTTTCATATATTTTTATTCATAATATTATTAAAATTATATCATTATATTAATTATATCAAAATTAATTAATTAGAAAATAGATAAATTTATAATTAAAAATGTCATTAAATTAATTTTTAAAATATTAAAAAATTATAATTAATTATATATTCAAATTAAGCAACTTTTATTTTAAAAAACTTGAAAATATTCTCTACTTTATAAAGCGAAACAATAATATTTTTTGTGTTACACGGGGACGCGTCCCCTGCCCTAAAACCCCTTGTACCCGTCCCCATCCGTCCCGGGGACGGGGGGACGCATTGGAGACAGTCCCCGGCAGTCCCCGAATCAGGAAAATTCATAGGAAACGGCGGGGAACGTTTCCTCTTGTCTGGGAACGGTCCCCCGTCCCCGGGGACGGCAGGGGACGTTGGGAACGTCCCTCGCTGTCCCCAACGTCCCCTGCCGTCCCCTGTGTATATGGAGCTCTAGAAAATTAAAGAACATAAAATTTTGTTTTTTAAAACATTTTATATTGCTATTAAATGTTTTGTGGGCCCACAACAACATAATGCGTTTGTGTAAAGTCTAAAAACAAAAATTTAAATGAAACTTAATAAAGTTTCATAAGATTCAATGATATTATTTGGCTCTCACGGCAAGCGACGGCAGGGGCGACGACTTCACACAGTAAAGCACGGGAAAATCTCAGCCTCAGCTCAGTCTAAACATTTTTTTGGCATTTTGCTCCTACGTTTGGGCATTTAACAGAGACGTTTTTGCATTTTAAAGAGGCATGAAACAAATTTCTTCAAGTTTTTGTTTCTAATGCCTAGAGTAAAGTTGTGGCTGGGCTCTACTTGACTGTGTTTTTTTCTTCACTCAAGCTGCATTTTGTTTGTGTTTGGGATGCTTTGAGGAGCTGGGAGCTGCACTTACTTAGTTCCATTTCCTACCACTCTCGTGATTTATTGATATTGATAGACCATGGTTTTATTGATGTTTGATATTGCTATGATAAATTTTATAATGCTTTAATGACATTTATTATGTTGTTATGCTACTACTCTCGCAATTTATTTATATATTGATATTGTTGTTAGCAATTATTAATTTATTAACATGTATCTCTCTCTTTCCCTCTCTCTATCTATAATATATTAATAAATTTTGAAAAAATCATATATATATATATGTATTTTGTATGTCACCGTCCCCTACCGTCCCCTAAAAATGGGCCCCTAGGAAACGTCCCGGAAACGCATCCCCAGCCGTCCCCATCCCCAAAAGGCCGTGGAACATAGAATATTTTATAGAAATCAAAATATAACTTCATAATTTGTAGATATATATATTAAAAATATTTATAATTTGCAAATGTATATTAAAATATTTAAATATTTATAATTTATAAAATATATTTAAAAATAATTTACTTTTTAAATCCTTATAAATTTATAATTCATTCATGGGGAGGTTTCAAAACATTACCCTGTTGAATCTATCGTGGGGTTTCAAAACATTACCTTGTCAAATTTGTAGTGGGGTTTATAAAAGATTGAGGAGATCATAGATTGTTTTTTCCTTTTCAGTTTACCTAACATTTCCTGTAATGCTTGCCGCTGCACAAGGGTCCACTCTAATATATTTGATTTTCAGATTTAAAAGCTCATAAAGGAGGTCAAACTCAATCTACTACTATTTCGATGAATTTTTCTGCAGATAAGATAGTTAAAAACTGAAAACAATAGTAAGTAAAAATCGGTTCAAATTCAAATTCTAAAATAGTTAAAAACTGTTAACCAATAGTAGAAAATTAGTTCCTATGATTACAATAAATATGCAAATGTCGTGCATAGAGAAAGCTGATGTTTAATACATGGAAACCCTAATTGTGAAGAAAAACAGATTAAAAATTTCTAGAAAATCATATAGCATGATTTAAATGTGATTTTAACTCATGTAAACGAAAAGAAATCGGTCAATAAACGTTGACCATGATTTTGTTTGAGAACAAAAATTTTCTATGTTCCACAGCTTCGGGGACAGGGACGAGGCTACGGCAAGGGATGGCAGTCCAAGGGCAGATTTTTGGGGACGGCGATATAGGAATTTTTCAAATATATATATATATGTATGAATTTTTTAAAATATATTATATATAGAGAGAGAAAGAGAGCAATTTGAAATATCAAATATGTGCAACAATATCAATACGACAATATGTGCATAGATAAAGAGTATAACAGCAATATTTTCTCTTGGTTGTTTTTGCGTGTTTACCCTACCCATGTGTGCATTGCAAAGTAAAAAAAAAAATTGTATAAAACTTCAAAGTTAAAATTCTTCATTACAATTTTAGGTTGAACAACTAAAGTAAATATAATAATATTTTATTATTTAGTCAATGCCATTCGAATGGGGATAAAACATTTTTATCAAATATAATGAAATATTTAATATAAAAAAATTAATATTTAATATTTAATATTTGATGAAACATTTAATATTTATCAATTATCAAGCAATTTTTATTTAATTTGACAATAAAATTAAATAGTTTGTTTAAAAATTAAATGTTTTATCAAATATATTGAAATATTTAAATATTTATCAAACAATTTTTATTTTATGAAATATTTATATTTATCAAGCAATTTTTATTTAATTTGACAATAAAATTAAATAGTTTGTTTAAAAATTAAATGTTTTATCAAATATAATGAAATATTTAATATTTATCAAGCAATTTTTATTTAATTTGCCAAAAATCAAAACATTTTTTACTTTGACGAAAAGGGGAATGCCTAGGCGTCCCCGATACGGTTGGGGGACTCCTAGTCGTCCCCTGGCCATTTCGAGGACGCCTAGGCGTCCCCTTTTATTTTCCAGCCGTCCCCTTTTTTGGGGAAGTGTTTCCTGCTATTTCCCAGTTTTTGAAAATCATGGGGGATGTCCCCTGTCGTCCCCCCGTCCTCGAAACACCACAATGGACGGGGATGTAGGGTTTTGGGGAGGGGGGGTGTTAGTTTTTAGATCAGAAATGCAATAAGCAAAAAAACACAATACATAGAACAATGAACACAGTATTTTACCCTGGGAAAACCCTCCTACTCGAGGGAGAAAAACCCAGCAAGATATTCTCTTATAAATCAGAAAAATATCAGGCCCTAGAAAAGCCGAATACAATAAAATGGATCTGCACTTATATATGGTGCAATTTCTTGAATACACAAAATATTTAACTCTTCTCCTTGAGTCAAATCTGCTGCTCTTGAAGGGAGAACCTGCTGCTGAAGAAATACGAATTGGAATGAATTGAATTGATGATCAAATGAGGAGACACCTTCTCCTATATATACAAGCTAGGTGACCTTTCTTCTAGGGCCGACCTAGAAGAATACAAATTTTATTTATAAAACAAAGGCCGACCTACCTTGAGTTGATTATATTTAGGAGAAAATAGCTCCCGAAGCTACAAAACACTAACACTCCCTCTTAGCTAGGGAGGTATTTTCAAATATCCTCGTCATGGAGTCTGTCAACATGACGCCCACAATGGCTACACCCATTTGTGAAAAGAACACATCTCAGTCTCAGAGATGTACAAAAAATATCCTTGTCATGGAGTCTCTCAACATGACGTCTCATCTCAGTCTCAGAGATGTACAAAATATCCTCATCATGGAGTCTCTCAACATGACATCTCATCTCAGTCTCAGAGATGTACAAGATATCCCCGTCATGGAGTCTCTCAACATGACGTCTCATCTCTGTCTCAGAGATGTACAAGATATCCTCGTCATGGAGTCTCTCAACATGACACCTCATCTCAGACTCAGAGATGTACAAGGGCTTGCACCTCATATTTCTCCGTCTCAGAGAAATATACACTACAAGGGCTTTCACCTCATATTTCTCCGTCTCAGAGAAATATACATTACAACAAATCTTCATGATGATGTGACTCCCTCTGAAGCTCCAAGTACTTGCATCAACCTCCTGACCTCCTCGTCCAAGATTGCCTGCAATGCTTGCCTTAGAGGAACGGTTTCCAACGCACACCTCCAGCACTACTGACTTGCGAGAGTCCAGGACTGTCCTCCTCGACCTCATCTCAGATCACCTTATTCTAAATAGGTTTGTAGAGCTACCAATGTCAAATCTAGATTGACTGTCTTGTGTAATTCTGTTCTTTGCAGCTGATGAGGTCTTCCAAGGACTTTAGCATCTGGCCTTGCAACACTGCAACCCACTTAGCTGACACCTTCACTTCTTCTCAGCGAGTCACAGAACTCCCTCTTGATCCCTGTCTCAATACAAAGATTGCAAAAAATCCTCTGGAAGTGACTTCCCCTCCATTGACGGATCTCAGAACCTTAGTCCTCTTCTCGGACATGTCATTGATTTACCCAACTCACAAGGAATCGAAAACTGTTTTGTTTTCACAACTCTCAATCATTAGCATGTCTTCTCCAATGATCTTTGATAGAAACCTCAAAAGCCATTAGCAATAATTATCAACTTCTCTATGAATCAACTTCTTTAAAGTTTGTCTTTAGGTCTGCAATAATTCGCCTTCAAGATCTGCAATAATTATCTTCAAAATACGCTCATAAATCTAAAGCTTATCTTCACAAAAACTGCATTAAGTCTGCCCCAAAAATATGTCTGATTTCTACTCCAAAACTTTCTCTAAAATAGACACAAGATCTGCCCCAAATTCTAATAAAAACCTACTCCAAATCTGATCCTACTTTTGCTCCAAATTAGACACAAGGTCTGCTCCAAAACTATGCTTCAATGCTGCTCCAAATCAGATATAGTGACTGCACAAAATCTACTCCAGATAATAATGTGAATTGCTTCATATAGATCACTTCTATACTAGCATGATTCGCCTCAAGGAATGTCTTCACAAATTCACTCTATGCTGATATGATTTTCCTTACAAGATGTCTTCACCAAAAAATCTTGTGCTGGTCCAATTTGCCTCATAGAATGCCTTATAAATCTGCTCTTCATCTGCTATAGATCTGCTCTAGAAGTCTGATTAATATTCAATGAATGGATTCTTAGTCAAATCTGATCAGATCTTCCCTAAACCCGCTTTGATACCATGTTAGTTTTTAGATCAAAAATGCAATAAGCAGAAAAACACAATACATAGAACAATGAACACAGTATTTTACCCTAGGAAAACCCTCCTACTCGAGGGAGAAAAACCCAGCAAGATATTCTCTTATAAATCAGAAAAATATCAGGCCCTAGAAAAGTCGAATACAATACAATAGATCTGCACTTATATATGGTGCAATTTCTTGAATACACAAAATATTTAACTCTTCTCCTTGAGTCAAATCTGCTGCTCTTGAAGGGCGAACCTGCTGCTGAAGAAATACGAATTGGAATGAATTGAATTGATGATCAAATGAGGAGACACCTTCTCCTATATATACAAGCTAGGTGACCTTTCTTCTAGGGCCGACCTAGAAGAATACAAATTTTATTTATAAAACAAAGGCCGACCTGCCTTGAGTTGATTATATTTAGGAAAAAATAGCTCCCGAAGATACAAAACACTAACAGGGGGGACGCATCCCCACGTAACACAAGAATTTTTTTTAGGGAAAAATCGCCAACTATGGCAATTTGTAATTTTGGCAATTAATCACACATTTTTGGCAATTTTTGCTTCTTTGGACTTTAACTAACCTAACCATACACAGTGCCATATAAAAGTTATATAAGAATTAGTAAAGTAACAAAGAATTTGATTGACAATACCCGACCCTTGGCCAGCCCATGTATAATCATTTGAATTAGTTATATGCATTAATGTGGTACTAAAAAGGTTTCTTTAATGTCCATGTAAATACTCTAAACATAAACATTGTTATTTTTAATACACTGTGCATGGCTCCAAAACTTCTCAAGGATGATTTTGTTCTCCTAATGATATTAGAAAGTGTTACTTGCATTGCTTCAAAACTTTTAAGAATCCAAGGTTATATTCACTCTAGCACTTTCCTATTATAACCGAATGCACTCTCAAGTCCCATTAAATGGCCTTTGTCACTTGTGGACATTAATATACTTTTTTACTTTCATCACTTTTTTGTGGGACAGTTTAAATCAAGCCACTCGCCTACCTAGGATGAGGGATTGTTTTGCTATTGAAAGGCAGATAGAGAACCTTACCATTTGTTACAAGTGATGTTAGGATTTCAAGCAATGGAATAAAGACTGACGTAGATGGAATGGTTTAGAAGGAAGAACATTTACAGTAATTTAAGCCCCTTGTCCCATAACTCAACATAGGCTTGAGATGGACTAAGAGGAGGGTGACTACAACCAAAGGTTGAGTAGTTTTATTAGGAGGGTGACCAAGATAAGCTTTGTGGATTGCCAATTTCAGCATTTTACATATCTTGGAAACAATTCAATCCCTTTTACATGGATTTGTTATTAATGCTGATAAGCTTAGTACTCTTGATTCCTTGAACATAGTTGAAAAACTCGGACTAGGCAATTACTCAACCGACCCAAAACTTTTAAACACTCAGAACTCAGCAAAACCTCAGGGAAAAACTCAGCAATAACTCAGCAAATTTATCGTACATAAAAAAATACATAATTTTTTTACAATATTCTTCAAAAACACAAATGTTGTTTGAAAATCCAAGTTGAAATATGCAAACCTACAAAGTTGAGAAAGGCCTATAATTGCTTTGAAATGGAGCAATTTGAAATGTTATCCTCATTTGCAAAAATAAAGGATAACACCCTTCGAGGCATCAATTGGAAAGGAATGGTGTTTAGAAAACTCTAGTAAGTGCGGTAGGTGGAAATCTAATGCAGTCTTTTCGGACTGAAATAATAATACATTCTAATCTTATTTCAAGCTAATGGATGGGCGTGAGCATTTTCAACTTGTTCTTATTGGTTGAATTTTAATATTTGGATCACACTGCAGGTTCAAAACCATTATTCTATCTAGCAAGATGCAACATAGAATATTTACAAGTGCATCCTACACAAAACAAGTTTCTTGTACTTGAATTTATATTTTGCATATTTAAAATACCATACTGGCAACTAGTGAGTATGGCACATGAATAATTAAATATTTATTTTATTGCCATGATATAAAATATGAAGAATACAAAAACAAAACCAGATTGAGAAAAGCCAGTAAATGACTTGTAACCCTTGTATACAAATCATCTTAGAGAGGAGGTACAAGACCTTAACTGAATTAATGAGACAATAATAGCTGGTTGTAAGGGCAAGACATAATAGCTACTTAAAAGGGCCAGGTCCAATAATCAAAATTTATTTGTTGCCAATCCCAAGTCATATATCGATAATATGGACCAAATGGTGGGTATGAAATATAATTCAACAGTGTGCAAAGGAAAAATCTCTTATCTATCACTGAGACTGCTGAAAAGACAAGTAGATTTGTTTCTAAATTCCAAAAGCCTTCCAATATCAGATAAGCAATCAAGTACTCTTCGGGCAAACAATAAGTTTATGATAATGTGGATACTTATTGACACAAACACATACTGTAGAGCTAGAATGAGAAGATTGTCTTCAGTAATAGCAGAATTTAAAACATAGTCAAAATATGAGGTATTTGACTATTTCATTAGGAAGGTAGCTAATTCTTATTTACTGAAACCTGGATAAGGGCAAATAAATTCCTGTAGAAATGTAACAAATGCAGCATTACAAGAAAGAAACCAGTAGAAATAAAGAAAATACAAATCAGAAGTCTGAAATAATTGAAAAAAATTGATTTACTTATTTGTATTGAATTTATTTATAATGCTCAAGGTTTTATTCATGAGGTGGACTGACTAAGACATAGAATATCTAGCGAAGATATAGTATAAAGAGAGAAAAATAGTTGCAAGGATTTGAATAGCCCATGTAGCTCATACATGATGAGTAATCAATAAAGACAATGATTTTTAAGGAAAAAGATAGCATCTTCTCACTTGCATGGCACAGGAGAAGCAAATGTACACCTCCCATAGAATGCAATTCCTCTTCCACCTGAAGAGCATGCTCCAAACAAAATACATGTGGTCTCATGACACCATTGCATGGTTTCCATAATGATGCAGTTCTTCCATTCAAGGCTGCTATGTCGGGAGTATTTTCTTGTAAAGCATATCCTGTCACACAACCTCCTATATTGCCACCTGCTGCATCATAAATATGTATATTAAGAATATGATCTTTGCATGAATTACCATTCAAGACAGGCATAGACAAAAGGCTAGAATCTTCTAGATCAATACATTGCATAAGAAGATTTTCTTACCTCCACAGTCTTCACTAAAAGATTCTTCTTGAGAATAGCTTGTACAGAAATTACCAGATGTTGCTTCAAAACCTGAATTAAACCCTTTAGGGAACTTGATAATGCATTCAGATACTGTATCAGCATCTGATATAGAAACACTTGTGCCTACAGTAGGTACTGTCATGT
The DNA here is from genome assembly GCA_007258455.2 of Sequoia sempervirens. NCBI lineage: Eukaryota > Viridiplantae > Streptophyta > Pinopsida > Cupressales > Cupressaceae > Sequoia > Sequoia sempervirens. The sequence goes on along the minus strand of VDFB02271358.1, from coordinate 86,376,280 downwards.
TTTTGGGCTCTGGCATAGAAGAAGATGTCAAATTTGAAAGCCCTTCATCACATTTAGAAGCCTGTGCACAAACACCTTCGACTTTATCTTTTTTATGTGCAGACTGATCACTCTGTTGTGCTTCATACACAGTAGTCTCTTTGACTGAATTCTTAAAGAGCGTGAGAGTTACAATTGACTGCTCTTGTAAGTCATTAGATTGTATTGAAGATAATTCAGAACCATTAACATGGAGATCCCCACAAATGCCAGTTACATGTTGAGAAATATGTGGGCTCCTTGTTGCAGAATGGTCCAATGAATCAAGATGCACTTTCTTCAAACTATTATCCTGCTTCAAACAATCAGCAGGAGAATAATTGTGGTCTTTGGATACAAATGATACTTTCTCTGAAGGCAAAGGACCACTCACAATGAAGTCATTATGAGCCTGCTCCCTAATAGCTTCCCTAGTTGATTCAAATGAAGAAAGTAGGGTGTTTGCAGCCCCAGCAATGTCATGATTGTTTGATGCAATTTCTGATTGTCCATGAAATGGGCAAGACCCACTAACTTTGACAGCAACATCCATTTCTTCAGAATCTGATACATCATTATAAGTGGCTGCAAGAAGATCAAGTGCCGATGGCTCAGGAATGAGAGAACTGACAGACAACATATTAGATACAGATTTGCTTATGCCTTTGTTCGAAGCATCAAGATATTTATTTTGATTATTTATTCCTAATGAATCCTCAGTATACTCTTGAGGCAGTTTCGTGCTAAAGGTTGCATCCCCAGCAATTAGTTCATTGCTCAATGAAATGTTAGAACCTGTGTTATTACCAGAAAACATCTTTGATGAATGAAATGGACTTGGTCGACCCTGGCAATGAGACTCTCCCTTATCAATAATCACATTCCTGGAGGAAGCTAAAGCAATAAAAGTTTCAGCAGTGTTTTTCAAACTTGCTTTGCTGTCATCTGGTGATTTTTCATCACAAACATCCACAGCTGAAGTATCTATAAGCCTGGCCAGACTCAGAAGCTTATTAAGATTACAAGTGGATTTTCTATGTTCTGCCATAACATCATCTATTTCAGTAACTTTTACTATTGGCGTTATAGCAGATTCAAATTCAGTATGTTCATTTTTCCTTTTGCTGAAGTGTATCTTCCGATCTTTGATCGACGGTTCTGTTACAATAAATGCAGTTGACAATGCAAGTGAACATAATCAAAACCACTATCCATTTAACTACAAAATGATTTCCCTGAATTAAAAATTAAAACCAGCATTTCCTCAGATATGTTGGAGAGAATTTTTTATCCCAATACTTGCATACATATACAACTTTTAATTTCAGAGGTGAGAAACGAATAGAATACCAAGAATATTAGTATGTACTAACGATGCAGTACAGTCTCCAACAGTATTGACTTCTGATGGTTGGACACACAAACCTGTTATATCCTTTATGTTAGCAAATGGCAAAATGCCAGTTGATTGCTAAACCTATGAAGTTTGGAAGTGAAAGAAACATATATGTGTACAAAACATTTGCAAGTTACATCTCACCTTCACCAACTTGATCCTGATGATTAACACCATTAGATACCAAAGCAATGGGTGTTTCAAGAAGAAAGTCCACAGCACAGTTATCCACTGCAAATAGAAACATACATAATAATCAAAGACCCAAATATACCATATCCTGGGCTTGACTCCAAGACTTGATTAACATAATAAATAGCCAGGGCATTTTGCACGACTCTGAGATTGACAAGAATAACATGAAAATAAAGATTTGATACCTTCCCCAACACATGTTCTCTGTGTAGCAATAGCTTCAGCTTCAGCGGATGAAACATCTTTTCCCACATTACCTATTTCAGATGCCCCAAAGTGTTTATCAACAATTTTGTAACCAGAGGGAAAAAGCTTCCTTGCTGCTGCTTCAGAAGGTTGGATTATAGCCATACATGGAAACCCCAATAATCCACAAGCAGCACATGCCAATGTGCCTGTATCAAGGTGCATTGAATCAACAGATGGTGAATCACTTCCCAGAGATTGACATCCCACAGAATTTTCTTCACTGTGAATCTCCATGGGCCTATCCTCAGAGCAATTATACGGATTCTCCTGCTGGCATTTGTCAGTTGAAATTTTCACTCTCATTGAATCAGATAACTTCTTATTCATCTCCAGGATGCCCTCTGCACACAGTTGTTCTTCTTTGCAGACCAAGGTGCCTCTATCTACTGCTGAGTCAAACTGCAATGTTTCCAGATTGCCGGTTCCAAATGTTGACCTCCAATTTGGATAACTTATTGAGGAAACACATGAAGATGGTGAACCACTAGGAACATCAGCAGAATCCCACAGAACTGCATAGCAAGTGGATTCCTTTTCGAGAAGAACATTAAGCAGGTGATTATTATGAATCATATCATTTACAAAAAAATTCTTAACTGCCATTTCTCCTTCACTTTTCTTCTTGTCTTTTAATCTGGAACTACGCGGCTCAGCTGCTAAACTCACAGGTATCCTGTCACAGTATAAATCATACAACAGTGGGTTAATAATGCCTACAGATCATAAGTAACTTCATCTACCTTTCCAAAGAGTCTATAAAGGCCAATTATAAAACACAGTCAAATATAATTGTAGAATAACAGGAGAGATCTACAGCTTTCTGTGTTTATGCCCTTGGATCTAGGAAATGGTATGTAAGATTCATAAATATACACAAAAAGTTAAAACCTGCTGCACCCAACAAAATTACAAATCATAGTCAAAAGACTCAAAACCATAGTTCACAAACTCAGACTGAGAGAGTGTTTGATATAAAAACACCTACACAATCGAATCTAGAAACAATATTTACAAACAATATGGATTGTGGAAACTTGATATCCTTAAATGAGAGAGTACTTGACAAGCCAAAATTTCCGACTTGACAAAAACTCAGCAGCTTAAAAATCAATTAAATTTTTGAAAAAGAATAATTTTTATTCAAATACAGCTACAAAATGTATCAAATGTGTTTGGTGGATTTGGGGGAAACACCCCCAGCAGGGTCGAGGGGCAGCACCCCTCACAGAGCTTTGAGGGCAGCACACCATTTTCATAATTTTCTAAAGGCAAAAAACAATACTTATAAAGCCAAAATCAAATGTTCTTGGAGTATTTAATCCACCTTTCTTCCACATTTTGACATGTTGCTGGCATGGCAAGTCAAGTCAAGTCATCAGACTCGCCGAGTTCTCAATGAGTTCTACAAAAAAATTGGAAAAAAAACTCAGCGAGTAAATGTGGGAAAACTTGCAAGCAGAAAAAACTGGCAGGTACTCAGGGACTTGCCAAGTTGGCGAACTATAGTCAAAACATTATGGCGAATCAATGGGACAGCCCCATGGCTTTCTCTGATTATGTGACCTGCACCATATGGAGCAGAATGATTGTGCAGAGGAAAACCCAATAACCTAGCAGTACATTCTTGAGTTATGGAATTTCATTTTCTTAAAGAGAAAACATATTAATATAAGATAGGATTACAAAAGATCCTAAAGATAAACTCTTGGGTTAAAATCTGGTAGATTTACAACAACATAGCCAGTAAATAGAATGCAATGAACTAGAACATAAGCCTAGGAATTGTTTTTGCTCTACCGTAAACCTGTCCCCATTTCTTAATCTTATGTCCCAGTTCATACTGTTCTATGTACTGGCTACAATGTTGCAAATCTTGCAGATAACCCATTGATTTATCTCTAGGACCATTTGTAATCCTATTTTATATTTAATATGTTTTCTCTTTAAGAAAAAAAAGATTCCATAACTCAGAATTTACTAGCTAGGTTGTTGGGCTTTGCTCTACACCATCATCCTACTCCACATGGTGCAGATCACATAAAAAAAGAAAGCCATAATGTTTTAACTAGATTTGCAATTGTATATATAACACTTTTTCTTAAAACAAAAATATGAAAGTTTCCAGCTTCTACAACAAAGGCTATTTTATTAAATATCATCAAAACCTTATATTCTAATGAGCTAAGAGCCTGAGAGTATGAAGTTTGAATATTTCACATTAAAACTTTAAACATTTGAAAATCAAAACCTATTTAGTGAAATGTGACCAATGAACATTGAACATTCAAATGGAAGATGAAATCACGAACTGAGAGAACAAATGTCAAAACAAACAAAAAAAGCAGTACCAAGTTTCAAATTCTATCATACTATGAGATTAATTATTATAGTACTCAAATCTTAGTACAAAAGATGTCAAATTTCAATACAACTCCAAAATGGCAAATTGCCCAATCACTATCACTAATAATAACCCTAATCAGAAGCACTGACCAACCAATAATGGTCCTGTTGTGACCTTTTCACACATCAACCCATTGTGAATGGGGACCCCCAGTAGTTTGCTAGTTTTTAGGGTTTTGCCTCCGCGCAACAGTTTTATGAGGTCATCATTTTTGAGAGTTTCAAGTCAGTCTTTTGAGAGTCGTCCGAGCCAAGTTGATAATCCATGCCTGAATCAATGCATAAACGTCATGGAAGGACTCAGAAGGTCTGGGAGACGAGGATCGCCTATGCTTTGGACCAATTCTAACACTTCCTATTTTTTAGGGAATCTACTTTTTTTGCTTTTTCGCTTTTTCATTTTTAGCATTTTTGGACCAAACGGGGTTCCCTATTTTTTAGGGATTTTGCTTTTTCTATTTTTAGAAAGTCAACTCTGGTCAACGGGTCAACTTTCCATCCTTAGAACCAAAAATCAACCAAAAAATTGAAAAATCAAACTGAAAATCGAAAAATCAAGCAAAAATCAGGAAAAGCATGGAAAAGCAAGGGAAAAATCTGGAAAAATCAGCGCAAAAATCAGGAAAATCAACTAAAAAGCATGGAGGAGCAATGTGAAAATCAGAAAATCAGTCAAAAATCAGATGAAAAGCATGCAAAAATCAACGAAAAATCAAGAGGTTCATGGCGACCAGCATAAAATTCATGACTGAGATAGCATAAATCTGAAGTATGGTATTCAAGGTTGAAGTCTGGAGGTCATGGAAGTTCGCCCAGCATGCTGATGAATGAATCGCAAGACTTCTTGAAAGTCCAACCAGGCCTAAGAAGAAAGAAAAATCTGAAATTTTGGCTAAGTATGAAGTATGGCAAGACCTAAGGCAAGTCCGCCCTTGCCATAGAAGGAGAATGTCAAGCCATTAAAGAAGTCCGCCCTTAATTTGAGGGACATGGCATGAGAGTTGTGAAGTCTGCCCTTGCCATAGAGGAAAGATGGAATGGACCTCTTGAAGTCCGCCCCAGCATAATAATAAAATGGCTAAGGCACAAGGAAGTCCGCCCTTGACTTGGCATGCCTTCTCCAAATTCTGCCCAAGCCTTGGCAAGACATTTGTGAAGGCCGCCTAGCATGAGAAGAGGTAAATTTGAAAATTTTGGCTAAGTATTTGATGCCTTGGAAGAAAAAAATTCGAAATTTGTCAAGTATGGAGGCCTAAGAAGAGGGAAAATGCAAATTTTGGCTAAGTATTTAATGCTTTAGAAGGAGAATTGCGAATTTTGGCTAAGTATGAGAAGAAAGGCAAGTGTTAAGGAAGATGAAAAGTCTGCCATGCCTTGATGGAAGACGGAATAAAGAGTTGAAGTCCGCCTAGGCCATGGAAAGAATTTAATGAAGTCCGCCTAGCATAGGGAAGGGAGAAGAAATTGAAATTTCGCCTAAGTATGGATGCCTAGGACAAAATTTATGAGATTGGCTAAGTGCACAGAGGAAAATGTATATGACAAAGAGGCAAGAAAGTCCACCCCTGGCTAAAAGGGATGAAAATTTGTCTAAGTATTATGGAATTTTGCCTAAAGAAGACATCCAAACACATACTTTGCCCAAAGAAAATCATCCAAGCAAGAGAAAAATTTGATTTCGGCATGAGAAAATATGCCCGACACAATTTGAGGTCTGCCATGGCAGAAGAAAATGAGGATCTAGCGTAATATTTATTGGCAAGATGGCTAAAATTTCAACTTGGCTAGATGAAAATTGAAATAATTTGGAAAAAATTAAAATAGCCATGGGTCAAAAACGAACAGGTTGGATAATTTATTTCCAACACTTAGAAATAAAATTCGCCAAAGATGTATTGGAAGACAATAAATTATGCCGGAAAAAGAGAAAATCCATGAGCAAAATTAAATTCGCCATGAATTAAAACTTGGAAAAATCGAATTTAATTGGACATTTAATGTTTTTTTTCAAAATTTTGAAAATCAAAGATAAACATCTAGCAAAAAACTCGAATTTTGGAAAATCAAAGAGATTTGCTTGGATAAGCTCACCATGGATTTTTTTCGAAAAAGAATGGAAACCTGCCTGATTGAAGAGGAGAAAACAAATCAAAATCGAGAGAAAAAGATGCAATTGCTAAAACAAATTGAATTCTTCAGCATTATAATGAGTTTCAGCAACTCATTTTTCACAAACTCCGCTGAAGAGAAGTTAATCTCTCGAAATTGTAAGAAAGTTGAGACATGATCAATTCTTCTGCAGGCAAGATCGATTTTCTCAGAGGAAGGAATAATTTTTATTGTTGAATCAGTAATTTTTTTCGAAGAAGTGAAGGATTTATTGGCTGAAAGTCGAACTTCTCAGCAAGACTAGCACACTTTGACATTTGATTTTTGATTCAATTCTTAAAATTTGAATCTGATTTGCAACCAGAAGATTTTACCTGAGGTCTCTGTCTTTTTCAATCTGGCTAAGTTCTGGCTAAATTCCAATTCAATTCATTTACTTTCAGCTTTCTTTTTCGCAGAAATTTAATATTTAATAAGCTGAAAGTAAAATATTAGAACACAAGGCACAGGAATAAATTATCTTTTAAAGTCTCTATATTAATGTTAGTGTTTTTACTGCAGGTTAATGACCACAGCAGGAGAATCATCAAAGAAGGTGTCGATGAAGTTCGCCAGTAAGGGGGTATAGCGAGAATCAAAGATAAATTCCAAATGGAAAAATGTCGCAAACACTGATCTGGGACATGTCGACTTCGTAGAGTTCAAAAAGAGAGTATATGGACATGCTGGATTACCGACACCGATTGCCAGATGGATGGTGAGGAATGGAATTTTCCAAGCAGCCGGATTCCCGCCTGCAATGGACTATGCCGAGTTGATGGTAGAATGTGCCATCCATTACAATGCTCAGGAAAGACAATTGTTGCACCTAACGGAAGGATTTTGGCTAACCTTGGCGAGGTGGAGATACAGGAGGCATTCGGCATCCCAACACATCACCGGACCGTCTACAAAACCAAGGAGGACACCAAGAGATTGTATGATAGCCAGTCTGAGTTGTGCGCCACAAATGTTAATAAGGCATGGCTGGAAAAGCCTAGACCATCCACAAAGAAGATGCCTAAGAAGCCACGCCGGACAGATTTTAAAGAGGATTATGGGGATATCATTTTGATGTTGAACAGGATAGCCGGCAATCCACAAGGCATATATTTTGAGACATAGATGTATTATTTTATAGATGAAATCACTTCCGGCGTGAAGATGTTCAACTAGTCCCGAATGATAAGCGTCAATCTTCACGAGCAACTGACCAATTTGGAAAAGACTAAGTCTTTTCATATGAGCTCGTACATTGTCTATTTGTTGGCCAAAACATATAGATACTCAGGACTGATTTGCAAAGGCAAAGTTGGCAGTGGGGAGAATGAACTCAAGTCTTATGATTGCTACCCACACCTTCAGCTAAGGGAGAAATCTCATTTTAGGCAGGTGCATAATGCTTTCCTAATGTATATCACAAGAATACTTCAAGGAGGAACGCATCAGAGGCTGAGTCATGAAGGAAAGAGCTTGATCAGTAGATATGGATCCTAGTTTATCCAGCTTCCAAGTTTACGTATGTTAGGATCCAGGGATTCACTGGAAATCCTTACAAGCTGCCTATCTATCCAACAAATCGGATGATTTTGCTTGAAGTCCTGAGGCAGCTGGAAGAGTACCAAAACATCTAGAGGCCAAGTAAGAAGGCGGCTGTTACTTTCCCATTCTTTATTGGGAATATGTTAGAGTCATGTCCGTCAGCACAAGTAGCTGAGAGCGTCAAGATAGAAATCCAGTGGTACCCGTTCACAGCCTATAAGTCCAGGGCCAATTTTGACTCACATCATCATATTTGGACCGTGGATGGGAGAAGATACAAACACAGAGTAGAATTGGAGGACTTTTGGGCGAACGTCGCTGATGAGTATGAAATCAGGAGAAGATTATGATCTAGAGTGCCAGTGGACTTTATGAGGGCAGCCGAACTTTGTCGAGTGCCCAATCAGTTGCAGGATGATGGAAATTATGTCCAGCCTAGCTTCGATGAGAGCCGACCTCTTCCTTCCGTGAAGTGGTCAGAGCTTGAGCATTCAGATTTGGCGGCATTGATGAGGCCAATGATTAAGTACTCTCAGTGGTGGGTCGACCATCAGGTCCATGAGTTGAGGCAGAAAAGAATAATGCTCACGTATGATTTACTGAGCGAGACGGAGTCATACTCCTCCAATGTCGGCGCATCCCATCATGATGATTTAGTTGAGATTGGTGAGAAGAGGAAAGAAGTAGTTGCAAGCATAGAGCCTGTCCAAAAAAGACAGAAGATGGAGCCATCTCGTTTTGCAGCGTCTAGGAACATTGATGAGCTAGTTGCCACTGCAGACGAATCCTTGGCCGAGATGATGAGACCTTCTACAGTTCAGGAAAAGAACAATGAGCCGATCCAGTTGGATGACGATGAGCCCCCATCTCCTACGGACACAAAAATACTGGGTTCAGATAATGAAATGGAAGTCCAAAATGATGACTTTGAAGAAGGAATGATTTCCGCCCTCAGAGGAGTCTTGGATATTCCAAATGAAGGGGACGTTTAGGAGGAGGATAGTATCGAGCAGCCTACCATTCCGGATTAGCTAAAGGAGAGGATGAAAATCCAGGCACCAGTTGAGGTTCAAGAAGAAGATGATACTGCGGATTTCTTGGCAAGGTTAGAACAAGTTGCTACTAAGAAACCTGCCAAGAAATTTTCCACCATTCAAAGGGACGAAGCCGGCAGTCGTTCCATACATATCGCAGTACCAACGGTTGATAAAGCACAAGATGAGATCACTCCCCAAGAATACGCCATAACTACTATAAGTCTATAAACCTTGGCCCAAAAACAAAAGGCCAGGAGGTGGAAGAACTGGATAATTCCGTCTCAACTATCAAGGCAAGATTGGAAAAGGAAGTGGCGAAAAAGAAAGAGTACAAGAGGGAGGTCAAGCGCCTGAAGGAGTATATACGGCATCTGACCCAACCACTCAATCAGGGTGATGCAGTAGCTCCTCCTCTCCTCAATTCCTCGCAGGAGATGGCCAAGGATGTGGAAGAAGGTATGGTCACGGCCAAGGAGGCCCAGGAATGGATGGTAAGCAAGGGCACGGAAGTAGCTTCGTTCATGGAGAGATTGACGCTTGCTTACGGACAAACTTCTTCTTTCCTTTCGAGATTGGCTGACATGGCGGAAACTTGGGACAACCTCCCAGATATTCAGGAGAGGCTCATTCCACGCCTCAAAGTACTGAGGGGCGTTCCAAAGGAAGAATTGGTCAAGGGAAAGGTGATTGTTGCAGGAGCGGCTTATGATTTTCATCATTGGTTTTGGGTAGTGACTATACGGAGCAAAGTTCTGGAGAAGGAAAAGGCAGATGGGCTTAAAGTTGAGGAGCAAGTTAAAGAAATCCGGAGGAAGATTTATATGATAGCTGCAGATGTGTTTGACAAAGAGATTGTCAGGGAAAACGACATGCAGCTGGAGAAGTTGAAGCATAAGGTTCAGGAAGTTTTCTTCTCTACTATTGGACCAATTCTGAGGCAGGATTTCACAAAAGTGGCGAACCTCTTGTCCATCCGAGATGATTTTGTGAGACAGGAAGCGGATTGGGAGAACACCTTCGCCAGATGTGCTGAGGATTTGGACGAACTTGAATTCAAGATAAGCATGCTGCTGCCAGTCACGATAGAGGAAGTTGTCATGATCGTGTCCAGGTTCGTCGAGCACAATGCTACCCAGGAGGATAGGGACGCCTTCCCTTGAAGATAGCTCCAACTACCACCTCACTGCTTGTTTACTGCTTGTTTACTGGTTGATAACTGATGTTATTTTGGGCAACCCTAATTAGGGTTGGGTTGTATTAATCTTGGCCGTTGATGTTGTTTTAATCTTGTCCTTTTATTTGATTCTAAAAACTCTATATAAACTTGTGATCTCTCACTTTCATTTGTGTGGAGACAGTGTATGAAATTGTTGCATTAAGACTATTTCCGATAATAAAAGCTCTTATGCATGATTTGCTTTGAATCACTTTTATTGTCAAGTAGTGAGCAAGGTTGCATAACTTCTACCATAGATTAGAATTAGATTGCAATTAAGTAGAATTTACTTTAAATGTTTGTTAAGTGAATGCGAGATTGATTGTATAGATTAAATGGTGAAATATTGCTCATACTTTCTTCAGATGGATGATTTTCATTCGATGCGTAAAGTTAGCCTGAGCTTGTGATTGTGGATGCTTGCTTAACTTCGGTCTCATTCAAGGCTTGAAAATTATAATCACACCCTTTGAAGATTGCACCCACTTTGCGTAGTTGTCCCAGGGAGCCGAAACAAAGCGTGGTTACCCGTTTCACTTGATCTTTACTGTCTCTTGAATTCCTAGGCATAGAATAGATCCTCTAAACCCTTATCTTTTGCCTTTTTTTTGAGATCCAAACTGAAAGTCCCAACTAAAGAAGCCTTTAATGATAAATCTGTCTAAGTCCCGAACTTGTGAAGAATCCTTTAACGTAAGTCCCTTTGTGTATTACCAACAAATCACAACGCCCATTGAGCTTATCCACATGTCATGACCTGACGAAAGAAACCTTGGAGTCGCCATATGATCTTCTCGCAATCTTAGCATACGTGGTGACTTTGTTCAAGAGAGGATAGAGTGTCTTTGGACATTTTATTTTGTGTGTTCGGTGGATGATAAAACGTACACCAACAGGTCCCCAACATGATCATTATCAATATTGGTCTCTGATGCTGAACTATGAAGCTCATGCAATGGAACACCAACTAATCCCACTTATCTTGTGTCCTCACCAACTTAGTAAAAGCTTCTCAGTCTCAACATCCCATTGTGCTGCAGGAGTCCATGGGAGTCTTTCAATCCAAGAGATACAGAGCAATGTGCAACTACTAGCTTCTCAGCTCTGCAAGAGATAAGCATGTTTCTAAAGATAGACTGGATGAAGCTAGAAATAGACTAATTCCTCTCAACAGCAGAAGAACTAGCTACCTATGCTAGGAGGCATGTGGCAAGCATTCAAAGGGATGGAATAAGGATGTCATCTAGTCACTGCCATACAATAGGATTTGTCTGTCTAGGCATGCCTATGCACATCCTCTTTGGTTGATTGAGAGAAGCCACTGTAATCAACAAACCTAACCCACTCTTTCCTCAATTTGTATGCCTCCTCATTGGTGTAGATTTTTCTAAAACCTTTATAAAACCCCCTTCAACTCCTAATCATCGACTGAAGCAACTCTCCCAATCCGAGATTTGGAGCTCAAAAATGGGCATAAACCACAACAATGGGAAGCTAGAGCTGGCTTCACCACCTAAGCAACCTTCGAAGAAGGTTGTTATTCTATTCTAATATTATTCTAAACTAACCTTCTCAGGGAAAGGGATAGGAAGCAAGGATTCCAAAGAAATGCATGAGATATAAGGAAGGCAATGCACAAGAATAGAGTGAAACTCTGCAATGAAAATCGGAACGCACAAGAACACAACCCATAAATAATGCAGAACCATACACTCATTTCATATGCAATGAGTGAGAAGGAGTTCTAGGTACTTCCAATGTGAACATCAGACATCCAAAGATTACATTTAATCACAACATGAAACTCACAGACAGTGTTGGCACCCCGCGTGATTTTGCAGTAATTTGTTTTCCTTTGTGTCCTCTAGTTCAAGCTCCAATACTATTTTCATGGCAGCCTGAATGCATTCAAATATGTCCCAATTCTAAGTACCTTATGCTCCATGCCTTAGGCTTAGCCCATTTCATATTTTTCATCACACCACAATTCATACTTGCAAGCCTGCAAAAGATTTTTGACACTTTATTTCTATTTCGCCGTTGACTTCCCATAGCCAATCACCTCATAAATTACATCATGCACTTAATTCTTTTAGTGCTAGTGCTACCACTTGGTCCAGTTTCCTTACTGCCTTCTACCATCACCACTAACCCTTGATCTAGAACATGGTCCCTACAACATCATTGTGGTCATTTGTTTCATACAAGATTCAAACTGATTTAAGCCACAGCCCACCTTGTGCAGTATCCAAGTCATCCAAATGCCATGGCCACTAGTTTTCTTGTCTCTACTATACAGGAACAGGCTCAAGAGGTTATTGGTGGGCCATATTGACTTGTAAGTGATTTCTACCCTATTGGAGCCTTGTTGCTGATATGGAATGGGGTGGTTGGTTTGCTTCACTTTTCGCTCCTTTGGGTTGATTTGTGCTCATTTATGAGCCTTGAGAGATGTCTCTTACTGTTATATGAGCAATATGGATTGAACTTTAATGCACAAAGGCACTGATTTGTGCCCTGCAAGCCACAAATCCAATTGTTCTTAACTTATACAGTTGTTAGGTGATCTTCCCGCTATGTGAGATACTGATTTGTGATACAAGTGAGGATTTTTCTTCTCATGCAAGTGCAAGCAGACCTAATATTGTGTGTTGGGTTAAAACAAATGACTGCAAAGAGTGACCTTGTGGACTTGAATGTTAATAGGACTGTTTTCCTATGCCATAAGACTGAATTGTAATCAAAATGCTATATATGCATGATTGTAAGATGTATTTTAAGTTGGTCTGTGAACCAATTTTCTAGTTGTATATGTCTCAGGTCAGTCTAGATTATTCAAGAATGCAAGACTAGCTTTGTGAAAGCTGAGAGTATATGTTGTAAGCTGAAGGAAGGTTATCCATGGCAGATTGCAGCAATTCAAGGGAGTCTTTTGAAACTAGAATTGGATTCCCTCTTGCCCCATTTGTTGGCATGATAGTAACATGATTAGATTAATGTGTGACTTTTCTTGCTTCACATGGGTTGGTGTAGCTTTGAGTTGATTATTAAACATATCTAGTTGCAGATGTCTTTATCTTTGATTTGTGTATACGGGAAAGTCTTGTTCCATTCTTGGTTTCCAAATGTGCTGTATTCTTCCTTGCATGTTGTGACCTTGTTGCCCATTGGAGTAGGCACTGGTCTGATTGCTAAAAGACTGAACATACTTCAATATGATGAAGCCTCTCTTTGTAATGTCCCTAATAGGAATGATATTAGTTTTATTCAAAATTATCAATTTCCAAGCAAATAGCAGGTTTAGAGAGTACCTTGGCTTGATTTAATCCCTGTAAACAAGTAGAAAGCAATTACAATAATAATTTAATAAACAGGATATCATCATTAGTAACTCTAAAGTAAATTTGCTAATCTGATTATTACTCCATCTTGAGGATGCTCAATCATGGGGGAGCATGGAAGAGGGTGGTTGGACAGGGTGTCTTAGCCTCCTCGACGTCATGTGGCGCATGCCGTTCATATAAGGTGGCCTCTTTGACCTCATGTGGCACATGCCATTCATATGAGGTGGCCTAGTGAGGATCCCCCCATCCTTCCATCTTGTTCCACTCCTTCGTGGTTGACCCCTTTATATTGCAAGAAGCAAGATTGCGAAAGGTGTCCTGGTAGCCAACTCCCCTACACCCAAGGGCAATACCCTTTGTATCAAGGCAGTACCCCCTTGGCACTTTGTGGGCTCTTCTTGTCTCCCCCCCCTCCCCCGAGTGGCATACCTAGAAGAGGCCCGCTCACTGTAATCCCTTGGCAAATCTCCCTTCACCCATCGTAGGAAGGTATGTGCATATTAGATTTAATTAAATTTATACTTACAAATAAATACATCATGATAGTGCAGTGAGGTTACAAGAAGCGCCCTGATGGCTCGACTCTCCTAGGCCCAAAGGCAGCACCCTTTGTAACAAAGGCAAGTACCCCTTTGGCCTCCCTAAGACACTAGGTCCCCCATTATAGAACACATCGGTTCTCCATTATAGGACACTTGGTCCTCCATGATATAACACAGGTTCTCCATTATAGGACATTGGGTCCTCCATTATAGAACACATAGGTTCTCCATTATAGAGGTGGCATTCCTAGGAGAGTGCCCCATTGCTGCTCCCTTTTGTAATCCCCCTTCTATGATGGTGCAAATACACAGATAGTAATTTAATTAAATTCAGGTTTGCAAATAATCATATCAGCAATACATTATGAACTAAGAAGATACTATCATAGAATATGCATGAATCATGGATCATGATTAAACAATACATTATATTCCTACGTAAGTACCTTACAACAATATATCTATTAATTTATAATTCTGCAATCACAATTGATTTTATACTGACTGATTACTATGCCTAGCTGATCGGCCTCCTTCTTTCTTTCTCCTAATTCAATTATATCACTAAGTTACTTACTGTTATACCCACAGATATATTCAGATGTCTTATCCTTTTCTATTCCCTGCGATTACTTCTTCCTCTTCAAATTGATTATATTATACCCACTTATCTGCTGTTCTTATCTGCCTATCGATCCTTTTTTATCTCCTTTTCCCATCCATGTCTCTCTGCTTTGAAACTGACTTCCTTTATACCCCCGATCTGGTGAAAAGGCATGGTCTTCCCTACACCTTTTGACTGGGACATGTCCCTTTATCTAGTTGCTGCCCCTTGGGATTTGTTTGTTTAAACCATAATGAATCGCTGCCTTTTTCTAATCGTGGGTTATATTATAATGATCACTGCTTCTTTATTTAATCTGTCCTTCAGCTAATACTTTTTCGATTCAATTATTATTTATTAAGGTGTAGAAACCCCCGTTTCCCCGTTTTCTGAATCTGACTGTTTTTCTGAATGTTTTGTGTATTTTTGGTTTTTTTGTGATTTTTGAGCATTAAGGAAATAATGCGATTTTGCAATAAATAGATAATAAATTCAAATAAAATCTTTCTTCTCTGAAAACTATAGAATCTATTAGAAATATGGATGCCAAACTTTTATTTAATCCTCTGGAATGACTTACAATGACGATCCAAGTACATGCAAACAAAGGCAACAATATTTTAATAAAAACCTGGAAATCGCAGCAAGCTGAAGAAGTAACCAGATCTGGTACGGCTGCAACAAATTTGATCTTCTCCTCCTGTCTGACAACCTCAGATGACTCCAGTTACCCTAGCGCCCAATTTGATGAGGACTGGAAGCCAGAAAGATAGGCGCTTTTGTCAAGATCAAAAACACGCCTTTCCAGAGATAGTACGGCCAGGTACAGCAGAAGTACGGCCTGGTAACAGCAATTAATAAAATGTACAGCTCCTATGTGTCTGGTCTGGAACTTGTAAAACAGGCGTCAACTCTACAAACCTCTTTCCGGATGATTTCTCTGATCAAAACCCTGAAGATGAATCAACTGTGAATGCTCTGTAATTTCTTCTGAATGAAGAAATCCCTCTGCCTGGCAATAAATCCGATGATATTTCACACCCTCTGAATCGCTTTCACTGGAGATGGCTCGTTCCCCAATGCTCTGAGACTAAAACCCTTGGTTTTCGTGCTCTTGACGAAACTTGATCAATTTTCAATAAACAATGACATAATGGCTCAAATTTCCAAGCAAAGCTTATATCTCCTTTGAAAAGTGCGAATTCCTTAATAATAGGGAATCATTAAAAATTCGACTTTTCTTATTTAATTCTTTCAATAGTCTCTGACCAAATTTTTCATTATAATTTAATATCACAAATGGCCCCCTTCCATGATGGGCGACCCCTCAGCTTAAATCACTTAAGTCATAATATTAAAATATCACAACTTTATATTATATGCTCCAATTAATTAATATTTAATTATTTCAATTAAATATTAATATCTCTCTAAATATTCACCCGATGCACGAGCCGTCTGAAGCTGTCGACTAAAGAAGTGATTCTGCACGTAATCAATCCATACTGCTAAAAATAGCAAGGGTCCCACACTGAGTGCCAAATACTGCTAAAAATAGCAACTCAGGCTAGAAGTGTCCGAATGAGCCCGAACAAAAGCCAACTAATCAAATACTGACAACTGGAGCTGAGCCAAGCTCCAACATGACCCTCTATCCAACCTATCGACCCTCGAGGGTCGCATAATAGGCTAATCCTCGAGAGATGTCAACTAGAAGGGGACATGACAGTCCGCCCCTCAAATTGCTTGTCCTCAAGCAATCTCAACTCAGGATCTGCAGAATATCCTCGCTCTCCCATGTAGCATCCTCAGCAGGCAAATCTCTCCATTTCACTAAATATTCCCTGATAGTCCTCCTATGCAACTGCGCTCTCTGTACTCAGGATAGACTCAGGTAAAATCAACTTTCCCTCATCATCTAAGGGAGGTAGAACTGCAGATGGTACCACACGGTGACCGCCTTCTTGAGGCGTGATACATGAAAAACATTGTGTACCCTGCTCTCTGGGAAGCTCAAGCTCATAAGCCACCTCTCCAACTCGCCTCAGGATCCGAAAGGACCGTAATACGTGGCTTAAGCTTCTCTGACCCACTCTTCCTAAGAGTGGACTGACAGGGCTGCAACATGAGGTAAACCATGTCACCCACCTCAAAATGCCTCTCCGTCCTCTTCTAATCTGCGTACTGCTTTTGCTGATTCTGTGCCTTGGCGATATTCTCCTTGAGAGCCTTCATAGTATCCTGACTCTCCTGCAATAAATCTCCAGCACTCGGCACTCTACTGTCGCTCAGTAGCAAATCCAGAAAACTCGGCACCTCATAACCGTACAACGCTATGAAAGGTGACATCTGAATGGTCATATGGAATGTCGTGTTGTAACAATACTCGCACAAATGAATCCATTTGACCCACGCCTTCTGCTGCCCTGCAATATAATTTCTGAGGTATCCTTCCACCCACTTATTCACTATCTCCGTCTGCCCATCTGTCTGAGGGTGGTAACTAGTGCTCGGTGTAAGCTTGGTTCCATAGAGTCTGAATACCTCCTGCCAGAAGTGACTCAAGAACCGACTATCTCTGTCGCTCACGATGCTCCGAGGCAATCCATGTAGTCTGAATACCTCACGAAAGAAGACCTCTGCTACCTGTGTAGCTGTTTAAGTAGTGGTAATTGGAAAGAAGTGGGCATACTTCGTTAGCCGATCCACAACTACATATATGCAATCTCGCCCTTGGGCTTTAGGCAAGCCCGTAATAAAGTCCATCGACAGGCATTCCCACTTCCTGTCAGGAATCGGAAGTGGCTGCAATAAACCTACAGGGTACATGTTCTCCTGCTTGTTCTGCTGACAAACAGGGCACTCACGCACGTATTGAAGAACATCTGCCTTAAGCCCTTTCCATGTGAATCTCTCTCGTATCTGTCTGTAGGTTTTGAAATACCCGGGATGTCCTGCTGTAGGCACGTCATGAAAGGCTCGCATGACAATGTTCTTCACCTCTGAACCTGGGATCAAAAATATCCTGTTCTTGTAAATGATCAAATCATTCACAAGCGTGTACCTGGTATCAATCGTTGATCCCTCAACAATGCGGAGGCCCAAGTATCCTTGGCATACTCTGCCACAATCATATGCCTCCAATCCTCTGAAATGTGAACCATAGAGCTCAAATATGGCCTGCGTGAAAGAGCATCAGCTACTACGTTTTGTGTACCTTTAATATACGAGATATCAAAGTCATATGCCTGCAATTTACTAACCCACTTCTACTGACGATCATTGAGATCTCGCTGCCCCAAGAAGTGTCTCAAACTGTTATGGTCAGTTTTGATGCAAAATTTGCTGCCAACAAGGTACTGCCTAAATTTTGCTAAGGCATGCATGATAGCGAGCATCTCCTTATCATATATGCTATAAAGTCTCTCCGGCCCTCTGAGTTTACGGCTCTCATATACAATAGGGTGCTTGTCCTGCATAAGCACTGCACCAATGCCCTCACCTGATGCATCGCACTGAAGCTCGAAAGGCTTCGAAAAGTCAGGTAGTGCCAATACAGGGCATGTAGTCATCAACTCCTTAAATCTCATAAAACACTCCTGCACCTCAGGAGTCCAAATAAATGCACCCTTCTTCAGTAAATCTATCATAGGGGCTGCATGTCGTGAATAACCATTCACGAATCTGCGATAGAACCCACACAAACCTAGAAACCCTCTCAACTGTGTCAGGTTTGCCGGTGTAGGCCAGTCAATAATAGCGCGGATCTTTTCAGGATCCATCCGCACTCCCTCTGCACTGATAATGTGACCTAAATATAACAATTCGGTCATCCCCAAATCACATTTGGATTCCTTGGCGTACAAGGACTCCCTCTCAAGAATACTTAACACGATCTCCAAGTGAGCCAAATGCTCTTGCCATGTCCTACTGTAAAGAAGGATATCATCGAAGAAGACCAATACGAATCTCCTCAGCAGTGAATGAAAAACCCTGTTCATCGTGGACTGAAATGTAGCTGGCGCATTAGTGAGCCCAAATGGCATCACTACGAACTCGAAGTGCCCACAATGACATCGGAAAGCAGTCTTCTCTATGTCCTGTTCACGGACCCTGATCTGATGATACCCTAACCGTAAGTCGATTTTGGTGAAGTAACATGCACCATGGAGCTCATCAATAAGCTCGTCTATACGTGGTATCGGATACCTGTTTTTGATCGTCCTCTTATTCAGGACTCTATAGTCAATACACATGCGTAATGTGCCATCCTTCTTCTTTACCAACACAACTGAAGAAGCGAATGGTGACTTGCTAGGCCGAATGTGACCCATAGCAAGTAACTCCTTGATCGTTTTCTCGATCTCATCCTTTAGCCGTTTAGGATGTCTATAGGGCGTAATCATAACGGGCTTAGCGCCCTCCTCAAGCTCAATAATATGCTCAATGCCCCTATCTGGAGGTCTCCCTGGAGGAATATCACTGAATACTTTATCATGCTTAATCCTCAACTGCTGAATGTCCGAATGATACTCAGTCTTCTGCTGTCCCTCCTGTATAGGTGCTAATGTGCACTCGGCAGCCCACTCTACCATGTCGTGACGCATGAGCCTCTCCATCCGACAAAAAGAAATTGTTTTGATGTTGCTGTCCCGAATTGCCTTTAGAATATGTGTCTTCCCGTCAACATCAAAACGGATCTCCATGTCCTTGAGACGAAGAGTGACTTCCTCCAATGAAAGAAGCCACTTCATTCCCAAGACCAAGTCAATATCTCCCATGTTAACTACGTAGTAATCAGCCTTGAACTCATAATTGTTCAAGCGTAAAGGGAGATCCTTAATCATGCGTTCACACCTCAAAGTGTATCCGTCGGCCACCTTAACCCTAATGCCCTCAAACTCCTCAGTGATGAGTCCGCATTTCTCAACAAATCTAGCATCTATGAAATTGTGTGTGGCTCCTGTATCAAGTAGGGTAATGACCCTCTATCCTGCCAACACTCCACGAATCCTGAAAGAGCCCTTCTGCTGAATGCTAGATAGGCGTGCCTCCTGTATCTGAAGCTCTGACTCAGCCTCTGCCTTAGGCTCTGAAGCCTCTGGTTCTGACTCCTCAGAACTCTCCTGCTGTTCGGAATTCTCTGACTCCGAATCCTCATAATACGCCCACATCACTCGATTTGCCTTGCCCTTAGGCCTCAAAGGACAATCGTGATTGGCGTCATAGGGACCTTTGCAGTAGAAGCAAAGCTTCTTCCTGCTTAGATCGTTAAGGGCCTCTCGATCCAAAGGTGGTGCTGCTGATTTACCCTTTGAATCATTCTTGAAATCTGATTTCTCTTTGCTAAAATCAGACTTCTCTTTGTTTCTGTTAAAACCCTTATTGTCCCTAAAAGATGAAGAACCTCTGGAGTTGAATCTACTAGAAGGTGTTGCCAACTCCATACTCCGTGCCTTCTTCATCGCTTCCTATAATGAAGGAGGATCAAAGGCTTTGATCCAACCTCTCAATGGCTCTGTCAAACCCTCCATGAAGAGTACCACAAGTCGTCTCTCTGAGATGTTCGGAACCATAACTGATAACTTCTGAAAGTCACCAATATACGACTCCAAGCTGCCACTCTGTCTCAACTGAGCCAAGTCTCTAAAGTAGGATTCTGGATCCTTCCTGTCAAACCGCTCTACCAACCTGTCAACGAACTCCTGGTATGATGTGATCCTGTCATGCTGTAGCGTTACCATACCGTGGTGCCACCAATCGTAAGCCACTCCCTCAAGATGCAGTGTCGCATATCTAATAGCATCTCTCTCAGCCATCGGGCGTAATGTGAGAAATGTGTCCAGCTTACTAATCCATGCCTGGGCTGTCACTTTACCACTTCCATCGAACATCGCTAGATTGAGCCTATTCGTAGCATGTTTCAGGTCATGATTCTGGTGTCTAGGTCTCCAATCCTGTCGACCTCTGTGGTGCTCTCACCGCTGTGTAATAAACCTGTCAAAGGTAATCCTCTCTCTGACATCAGGTGGAACTAACTCCCATTCCTCGTTCGCTGCCATAAGCGTATCAGCGAACAACTCCTCATGCTCCTCACCTGCCATGACCTCATCGGCTTCCTGTCTCACAAATGTATGCCTAGTGGGCCTATCTGCTGTCCGTGAGGCTGTCCTAGGTGCTCTACGAGATCCTGCATCGCTCCTGTCTTCGTCACGATGTGGTGACGGTCTCCTCGGAGTACCCAATCTCTGAAGTGCTACTGTCAACTACTGTAATACATCATTAGACTGCCGTTGACCTGCTTGTAAGTCTCTGAGTGCATGTAAAACCTCTGCATCGTCCTGATCTCTAGGGTTTTGAGGAATATC
The DNA here is from genome assembly GCA_007258455.2 of Sequoia sempervirens. Taxonomy (NCBI): domain Eukaryota; kingdom Viridiplantae; phylum Streptophyta; class Pinopsida; order Cupressales; family Cupressaceae; genus Sequoia; species Sequoia sempervirens. Next base: position 86,355,218 of record VDFB02271358.1, on the reverse strand, counting down.
ATTTCTAGGAACATCTGTTCTATCAGCCATGTTTTCCGGCTGCTAGATCGAACCCTATTGCCTGTCAATCAAGGCTCGTCTGCGTGTGTAATACCTGTGAGACCCAATCTGTTCTAGCTGCATAAGACTGCTAAACCCTCAGGATGGCAGGATTTAGCTTTGATACCACTGTAGAAACCCCCGTTTCCCCGTTTTCTGAATCTGACTGTTTTTCTGAGTGTTTTGTGTATTTTTGGTTTTTTTGTGATTTTTGAGCATTAATGAAATAATGCGATTTTGCAATAAATAGATAATAAATTCAAATAAAATCTTTCTTCTCTGAAAACTATAGAATCTATTAGAAATATGGATGCCAGACTTTTATTTAATCCTCTGGAATGACTTACAATGACGATCCAAGTACATGCAAACAAAAGGCAACAATATTTTAATAAAAACTTGGAAATCGCAGCAAGCTGAAGAAGTAACCAGATTTGGTACGGCTGCAACAAATTTGATCTTCTCCTCCTGTCTGACAACCTCAGATGACTCCAGTTACCCTAGCGCCCAATTTGATGAGGATTGGAAGCCAGAAAGATAGGCACTTTTGTCAAGATCAAAAACACGCCTTTCCAGAGATAGTACGGCCAGGTACAGCAGTACGGCCTGGTAACAGCAATTAATAAAATGTACAGCTCCTATGTGTCTGGTCTGGAACTTGTAAAATAGGCGCCAACTCTGCAAACCTCTTTCCGGATGATTTCTCTAATCAAAACCCTGAAGATGAATCAACTGTGAATGCTCTGTAATTTCTTCTGAATGAAGAAATCCCTCTGCCTGGCAATAAATCCGATGATATTTCACACCCTCTGAATCGCTTTCACTGGAGATGGCTCGTTCCCCAATGCTCTGAGACTAAAACCCTTGGTTTCCGTGCTCTTGACGAAACTTGATCAATTTTCAATAAACAATGACATAATGGCTCGAATTTCCAAGCAAAGCTTATATCTCCTTTGAAAAGTGCGAATTCCTTAATAATAGGGAATCATTAAAAATTCGACTTTTCTTATTTAATTCTTTCAATAGTCTCTGACCAAATTTTTCGTTATAATTTAATATCACAAATGGCCCCCTTCCATGATGGGCGACCCCTCAGCTTAAATCACTTAAGTCATAATATTAAAATATCACAACTTTATATTATATGCTCCAATTAATTAATATTTAATTATTTCAATTAAATATTAATATCTCTCTAAATATTCACCCGATGCACGAGCCGTCTGAAGCTATCGACTAAGGAAGTGATTCTGCACGTAATCAATCCATACTGCTAAAAATAGCAGGGGTCCCACACTGAGTGCCAAATACTGCTAAAAATAGCAACTCAGGCTAGAAGTGTCTGAATGAGCCCGAACGAAAGCCAACTGATCAAATACTGACAACTGGAGCTGAGCCAAGCTCCAACATGACCCTCTATCCAACCTATCAGCCTACGAGGGTCACATAATAGGCTAATCTTGTGCTCTGAGAGATGTCAACTAGAAGGGGACATGACATAAGGCATTGATAATATTAGTTTCTTGTGACTTTCTATTATTATGATATTTTCAATTAATGGTACTAATTGTTCTATTTATTAGATAATTGTATTATAATTATAATATTATCTATGATAATTATAATTATAGTGATATTTAGGTTACCATTATTTATATCTTGATATTTATTTTATTTAGTTATTTGTATTTTAATACCTCACATTTTAACACTAAAATATAATATCACTAAATTGCTAATATGTCTTTTGTTATTTTTCATTTATTTGCATTTCAACGTGTTACAATTTTTGGGGGACATGACACTCTCGTAGTTTGGTAGTATTGCAGGTTTCTCCATGCTCTCGTGATCTAGTATATTGCAACTTGTGTCCTATCTCAATCATGCTAAAATTGATAAACCATTGGCAGATCATGCTAGTGTGTTTTCCCTCTTGTTTATGTGCATGAAGAGTCGTGTATTTCCATTCTTGGAGATGTGTATATTGTTGTATTCTTATGATGCATAGCAAGAGGATGTTCTTCTCTTCTTATAAAAGGCCTTTTAGGTCTATTTGCAGCCAATGCTGACACAAGTTTAGTAACAATCTAAGGGATGCATTGCAAACTGTGTATGGTTGTTAAGATCTTGTGTTTATTGTTCATTTCTCTTTAATTGTCCTAAAGAGAAAACCTCAAAGATTACCACCCTTGCCTTAGCAAATGCCTAAAGATGAAGGAGAGCTTCCCCTCTCTCAAGAACTAACACTTAATTGACCACATTTTGTTGATGGTTCTAGCCCTATCCTCCTCATGATGAAGTCCCCAGGCTTAAGGATTGGTCTTGCACTAAGAATGAGGAATTGCAACTTTGAGAGCCACCAAACAAGAGGGTACTTCTAGTAGCTTGTTAAGGTTTGGGGACTCTTGTATGAATATCAAACACCTACAAAATACACTCAACCTCTACAAAAGAACCCGTAAAAAAATTGTCGAGAAATGCTAAGAATGCAACCAATCTTCTTCATAGAGCCCCCTTCCAAAAAGGGGAAAACCTCAAATTTGTAGATCACCAACAAAGGGAAGAGTGATCCACAATTGTTGATTTAACAAGAAATCCAACAAATAAGATTTGGAGTACATGCCATCTATAAAGTGAACCCCTTGTTAGATTACCTTCCCCACACTCCTCATATAGGGGAGGGAAGTATTATATTTATTTAAAGAGGCCAACTACAAATTAGAAAATCATTACCACTCAATGTACCATACTTGTCAAAGAATTTTAATAAAATGGATAATTTATTAAAATTCAAGTGTAATGAGATAGTCCACTATATTACTAGCAACCTCTTGTGGTATCTTGCTCACAAGTGTCATATCCAAAATTTGGGGCCTTGATCCATGGAGCATGGAGTCAAAAAGATTTATAGTTGGTAGGCACTACTCACCAAAACTCCTTTTGTTTCTTCATTTTTTTTGGAGCAAGGGCCCAAGGGCAGCTACCATCAATAGATTTAATTAGCATCACCTCTTACCAAGTTTGATAACGCCAAGCACAATGTGGCCATGGAGACACATAAAAACATAAGCAAGAAGAAGATTTTTGAAAATCTCGCGTGCAAGCTAAACAAAAGAAAAGCATATCAAAGAATGCTCAAAAACAATGCAAGTGGAAGCAAAATGTACCACATAAAATTCACTATGAAAATATCACTCCAAGCAAAAGCAAAAAAAAATTGATCTCATAGTGAGGCCTACCAAAGAAAAAACATACTTTAAGAAGCCAAGAGGATCCACTTCCAAGCAAAGTGGAGAAGTGAACAATTTGAAGTCTTGGCCCACTCAAAAAAATAAATCAACTCAAGGATATCCACTACCAAAGGAACACATCATCTAAGATAAAAGCTAGTGGTGGGACCAACATGCTATCAAGCCCATTGGAAGAGGCACATCTAATTTGTCCAATCAAGCGGATCAATGGCCAATGCACTTTTGTTTGATAAGGTGTCTTGAAACTTTTCAAAGTTTTGCTCAATTTGAGGTTCCTCACTCTTAAGGAGTTCACTTACAAGGACCTACTTTCGTAAGGATGTGTGCTAATGGTCAGCTTGTGAAAACCCGCTTCAAAGGAAACTAGAAGCTATAATGCACCAATAATCAATCCACTCAATAATAATATACTAACAAAAAAAAAAGGACCTATTGCGAAGATGAATCTATCTACAATGCACAAACACATATATTAGATCCACCAAGCCCAAAGGAAGACCTTCAAAACCACAAAGATGTTCATGATGCACCATTTTCATAATTTTTAGAAGGCAAAAAACAATGCTTATAAAGACAAAAAAAATAGCTTTTTTGGAAAATTTAGTGCTAGTTGAGGTTGATATTCTTCATTAACACCTTGTGACTTCACATGATGTTATAAAACCTTGCTAACTCATTGGCACAGGGATCAATCACCACTAGCAATAGTTCGAAATTCGGTTTCACTTTCACTAGTTCAACTTAAACCATTTGGCATTGCCATTAAAATATTTTAATTTAAAAATTTAAAATTATAATTTACATTTGAATCTTTAACTAGTTTTTTATTATACATAACAATTAACTTGTTAGGGAGAGTTTCTAATTATTTTTTTTTTTTAAATCAATTTGTTGTCACAAATTTTACCTTTAAAATATCTTCAATCTAAAAAATGAGCAATAGCATAATTTGAATGAGATGGGTAGTAAATAAGTAAATAGAATGGATGTTGAAGGGAGTGTTGGACGTTCTCATTCTTCTAAAATTCCAAAAACAAGTTCAATTGGAACTCCACAAGCCTGTTTTGCATGACCTTCATCCCCTCTTCAAAAATTTGTAAAAGGCCCTTTATGTTGAACTTTTTATCATTGATGTCAAAAGTAAGTATATTCGTGATAGTATAATACTTTCACACATATTGAAATATAATGAAATGCTTGAGTTGTTGATTATTCATCAAATGTCAGCATATATGTTTCAATGCCATGTGGAATGTCAATGGAATCAAAGATTTTCATGACAAGTCATATGCCACGTCAATTGAAGTCTTGTGCCAAATCAGTTTTGATTTGTTAAGGGTCAACTCTTCAGTTTATTAATCCATATGTAATGATGTGGCAGCTTATGGATTTGAATTTGTTGATGGCGACTCATTCCTTCCGGATATTCCTTTTGTGGTGTCGGTTTCAATTCTCTCTTAGGGCAACGTTTGAATTCAATATTATATCTTTTGGTTGACTTGTCAAAGGCTCGATTCTTCTTGTAATGCCTTTGTTATATATGGCGACGGCTTGTATTAATAAGCGATAGCTTCAAATATTTGTTGCCGGCTATTTCTCATGGTCTGCGTTTAATTTATTCTCCTATTGGTCAACGGCTCCTCATTTTGTGTCGGATTCTTTATAGCTACTGACTAAATTCCTTTCTTCCGTTGGCATTTTTGATAGGCGACGGCATTTATTTTCTAAGCAAAAACCATGTTTATGGTGTAATCATGGTGTGTGTTATTTTCACGTCTGTGTGTCGAGTCATTCCGTTGAAGAAGTTGACGTGAAAATCACTATGCATTTTTCCGTGATGGAATATGGAGCGATGGTTCCTTTATGAGGAAGACGTGAGGTGTTCAGGAACGACGGCTATCATTTTATTTTGTGTGTATTGCAAAATGTCGTTTGGTGAATTATATCGAGCCTTTGTATGCAGTCATGTGTGGTTCATAAGAATGGTTTTTGATGCTTTGCGCTTTTCTCATTAATTTGGGGGTTGATTTGAGGAAGTCGTTCTTGAGTCGTGTTCTTTGTTTTGGTGGTAGTCGGCTTCTTGCAGAAGACGTTTTTCTTCTGAGTGTTTGTGGGTGTGACGTGGTGTAGCTGCAAGTATCAATATAGGCTTTCATGTCATAAAATCTTCAGCAGACCTTTCATTTTTAATGCCTTGCCATGAAAGGATATAGAAAATCCATGTGATTATCCTCCTGAATATATTACAGCAATTTGGGAAGGTTGAGTTCTTTTCTTGAATCGATATGGGAGTCTCAGCCAAGTTCGAGGTGTCTATCATAGTTTAGAGTACTATTGAATCCTTTAGTCTGCTAATGAAGGAGATTAAATTCTATGCATTCACTTTATTTTTAGTGGAAGCAGTTGAGCTTTATGCAGTAGTCAAAAAAATTTATCCTTTTGGAGTATACAGTCCTCTATGATGGAGGCCAGAATTTAATGGAAGTTTTTAAAATTCAATAGGTTCTATTGTTGCATATGGATGTATCTTCTCTCATTATGATGGGCACGACTTTGTAAATCTGTTGAAGAACTTGAAAAAGATATGCAGATGAAGAATGTTTTAATAAGATTGGAGAAAGGAATGAAGTGTTGTTGCAAAAGGTGTTAAGTTGAGAGTTTGAACAAAAGTCTTTCATAGGTTGGTCAGTGTTTTTGCAAGCATGCGTTCACAATCTTGAATTCTATGTTTCTGAAGTTGGTGCTTCAGCAGCCTGGAGTTGGTGCTTCAGCATCTTGGAGTTGGTGCTTCAAGGAGAGTTGGTGATCACTTTTGTAATCTGGGTTGGTGCCCATTGTTGTTAATGAAAGCTATTAATCTATAGTGGTTTTTTACCCAAAAGGGTTTTCCACGTGAAAATTGGTGTTCTTCTTATTGTTTACATTGTTGATTCTGATGGTTTTGAGTTTAAAAGTTTAAAATATTGATTCACCCTCGCCCCGCCCCGACTCCCTTCCCCCGCCCAATATTTTTTGTGTGCTCTTCACTTTCAACCCCAAAAATCCCTTGCTACAACTTGCCACCAATTTAAGCATTAATAAGGGTAAAAATCTAAGGGGCGGCACGCATTGGTTGTGCATATTTGCAAAACTAATTATCAAGGGAGCCATAGTAGGGTTGGACACAATTTATTGGGTGAGAGTGGACATGGAGTCAATGTTTGTAAAGATATAACATTGGAACAATGGGTTGAAATGGCAAAGTTGGTTGGAGAGTGTGAAGAAAAGAGACTAGAAATACTACACAACATTCATCTAGACCATTGCAATCTATTGGAGCATTCTAATATATCAGCTAGAGTGGGTTATGATAGAGGGAAGAAGAAGACCACTTCTATTGTAGGTGATAAAAATACAATGATTAGGGAAGAAGAAGACCACATCTATTGGGTTATTGAATTTGCAAAAACGTGAGCGATGATTTAATGTTCAAGTTCTTTTATGATCATGCCATCCCACTTCATTTGGCAAGGTCTCCTTATTTCAAAGGAATGTTGAAAGATGCAATAGTAGCTAGACCCTCTTATGTTCCCCTTAGATAACACAAATTGTGTACCTCCCTCCTCGACAAACAATTTAATGGAGCAGATGAAACAAGCATGGATTGGCAGTGGTTGTTCCATTGTCATGGATGGATGGACTGATATTCAACATTGACCAATCATTATTATTATTGTTACATGTTTTGCTAGTTTGTACTTTCTTAGAGATATTGATTGCTCTAAAAAACATAAGGATAATGATTACCAATTTGGTCTTTTGAAGGCCATAGATGAGGTTATATTCTAATCTTGTACATGTTGTGACAAATTCAAGTTGTGTTTGTAAGTTAGTTGGCTTGATGGTTGAGAGCACTTACAAACATGTCATTTGAACTTTATGCTATGTCCATGCTTTGAATAATGCTTTGAAAGACGTTGGCAAAATAGATTATGTAACCATCACACTTCACTTGCATTATTTTGATCTTATTCAAAAAAAGAATTCCTCAAACCAGTTTAGACTAGATAAGATATCTATTTTATTTTACTGGAGAGGATGCTAGAGGTCCAAGATGCTCTACAATCCATGGTAGTTTGTGCAAAGTGGAAAAAGTTGGCTCTATCAAAGTGCAATCCATGGTTAGAGAAACAGTGTTTGATGACACTTGGTCCTCCAATGTCAAGTAAGAAATTTTTATTTAGTATGTCTCTCATAATTTAAAATTTAACATTAGGTAAGAATATTTAATTTTCAAATTAAAATTTAAAGTTTTAATATTGTTAATGTTTTATAATTTTTTTAAATGTTGATTGCAAATTTCTTTGTTATATCATATCACTTATTGTGTCATGCCCCAACGTGAATAATAGGGAAGAAAGCATGGATTAATATATGCAGCGACTATAATGTAATGAGAGCAGCGATGGGAATGTAGCGATTAAGTATAAAGATAGTATTCAAAGTAAACAAAGGCAGTTGTAAAGATTAATTTAAGGACAGCGATCTCCCTCAAAAGATTGATAATATTAAGGGATAATATTAATAAATATTAATTATCCCTTAAACGAATGGACATGCCTCTTGGACGAATGCATACCATGAAAGGGGGCATCTCTCAGCCCTTCGCAGATATAAGAAGAAGTAAAGTCAATACTCAATAGCAATCAGCATCGAAGGAGAAATAAAAGATCCAATTGTCATCCATTAGCAGATCGACTAATCTGCAAATATAAGATATCAATCATGTTCAGTATAGGAAATTGCAGGCATACAATCTAGTACGGACTATAGAGATAGTATGCAGCGATTAATTTATGAATAAGTTTGATTTCTCTCACATGCATATTTCATAGTACTGCTGTAATGGATCATTACTTAGATTATAAGATATAGATTATATATATATTTATGTATGTCTTTATCCTATGATCAATCAAATGTAAGGTTGAAGGAAGCATGTTAGGAAGATGCAGTTTACGGGCCTCCCGTGCTAAGTAGGCCACTCCGAGGGTGTAATTGTCTTAGTCTAGACGTTCCTGCCGCTTGGGACCAAGGGGTGTGTTGTCTTGGTTTGGACGCTTGTGCTCTTGGGCTTAAATGGGTTGAGTAGTTTACAAGCACCCCTTTCAAGGCTTTCCTATCAAGCCAAACTATGACTGGTTGTTAGGATGGATTCAAGGAGTTTCAATCATAAGAAGAGTGGATAAGGCAGCATGGATAGGGAAAGCAGATACAAGTTTATCCACCAAGTACGCTTGGGGTGGAATCATCTTAGTTTGGATGTTCCTACCGCTTGGGCCAAGGGGTGGGTTGTCTTAGTTTGGACGCATGTGCTCTTGGGCTTGGTATGGATAGCTTTGGGCGGACTTATCATGTTCCTCATCCAAATCCTATTATGATTAAGACTTCCACTATGCATTATGGATAATGTGTAGATAGTTTTGAAATAGTTATGTATCTGCATGATTTAAATAGATAAGTCATTAATGTTGATCATATGAAGTAAATTCCAAAGGCATCTAACCTAATTGAAGGATCTAAACCAAGATTTATCTCGCTTGAAGTATTTAAGTGGTAAGTTAAAACCCTAACTACATTATATTTGTGATTATAGGCAAGATTTAGGGTTATCCAAAAAGGGAACATTACACATTGTGAGAGTGATTAGGTTTGTCAATACAAACTCTCCTAGCCTTGGAGAAATTTATGAGAATTTGATAGCATGCTTGATCAAATGAGGCAAGTGATTCATGACAAGGATCATAGAGTACAATTAAATGTGGAGCATATCAGACCTATTGTCATAAGTGGAGCACAATATACACCCCTCTTCATATGGCTTCCTATGCTCTTAATCCCAAGTGGTACACACCTAGACTTGGCCAAATTTTTCCTTCTGAACATGATGAGGTGATGGAGGGGTTTATTAAGGCATTGAGGAGGCAACCATACTTTGGGAGCAATGGCTTCAACTTTCTGATCTTCAAGGTCCTACATTCAGCAAATCAAAGGCAATTGCACAAAAAAACCCCATTTGATGTTGCAATTTCATTGGAAGGAAAAACCAATGTTGAAGCAACTTGCTATTTGTCTACTCTAAAAGATTGCTAGGTCCTTTGCTTCAAAGAGAAATTGGTCCACCTATGGCTTCATCCACTCAATCAAGAGAAACAAGCTTACCTCTAAATGAACTTCAAAGCTAATTGCAGTTTGTAATGCCTTGAGGCTGTAGGATCAGCAAACTATCGAGTATCAACAAACTCCAACAACGCATTAGGATGTTGACCCTAAAAATGTTAGGCAAACTAACGAGGATGAGGTGCAACAAGGATTGGTCAAGCTTCCATTGGATGAGCCACTACAGCCATAGAATGATGCAGATAGCTCATTTGATATTGATAGCCCAAATGAAGCATAGTTGTATTTTGATGTTTGAGACTTTGAGTTCAAATGAAGCGTAGTTGTATTTTGATGTTTGAGACTTTGAGTTCAAACTTTCAACCTTAAAATTTGAGCAATGAAATAGAAATTGTATTGTTGTTATCAGTTATGCTATACAATCTTATGCTGTCACAATTAATTGCTGTTATACTGCTGTTAAGCTGCCAACAGTTATACTCATCCTACTGTATAATTCTGGTGTTAACAGTTATAATGTTGTGTTTGATCTTGAACTTGTAGCATGCGTGTGTGTGTGTATTTTGCCATCACCAAAATGGTCCTCTTACTGCCATCCCACCATCTCCGTCCCTGAAACTCCATGGAGCATAGCTTCTAAATAGTTAATTGCATATAGCACAAATATTAGAGCATTTTGTCATGTCTACAAGATTATATTACAATAAATAAAATTTGTGTAGCATGCTTAAATCCTATTTCCATTTAAGATAATATGCATAAATCCTGATTTGTTGTTTTAGGATAAAAAGTGCAGCATCCCTATCAAACCCCTTGCCATAGTAATTTCCTGGCTAATCACTTTCATTTTAAAGGCTTATGGAAACCCAGAAATTAATGTAAGATTCTAACTTCCAATTTCCATTGCAGATTTATCAAAACCTAAATTTTCTGTTTGAAAAAGGTAGCATCCATATCCAAAAATTAGAGACAAGCATTTCTATAGTTAGATGGTATCAAAAACATAGGCTATTAGAAAGGCACAAACCACAAAGGGAAGGACAAAGAATGCATGTATAGCAACTGCTGATGTGACATCATTGGGAGATAGTTCATTGCGGCCCTACGAACTGCAGCTTCTTTTGCCACCTTAAGCCAAGCTGGAGTTGCAATATTAGCAGCTTCTCCACAGTTAAAACCTATCCAGAGAAGAACAGAGGTTGAAAATCCAATGAAAATAAACCACAGTAAAACTCTTTGGCAAATTACTTGATTTCTAATGGAAAAATTTGACAATACAGTACTCATGCAAATTAACTACATAAGATTTGGCAACAGTTTGTGCAGGGCATCCTATTTTTATTTCATCCAAAATAGCAATATATATTTATAAAGCATACTAGTAGTTAGAGGTTCCTCATCCGCCTTAGAAAAAACATTGCATGTAAAATACATATCCTGCAAAGACACAGAACTGGAAGAAAAAGCTCCAACTAAAAGAACGTAGAGGAACAAGCTCACAAAATATAAAATGTGAATCCTAAAGATGGAAAAAACTAAAAATCCACTGGGAAGATCATGCATATGTAAAATATGCAATAAGAATAAAATTAGAGACAATCAGCATGTCTTAAAATCAAAACCCTTTCCAGCAATAACACCAGCCTTAAGCACCAGATACTCTTTAAAATTTCCCACCAAAACATGTTATTGACTAATGATAGAAGAAAACTAACACTATTAATAAACAAAAACTCAGATTATAGGACCAAATTAAAACAATTTTGGAACAATCATTGTTTGTCCAGTCTCACAAACCTTTATGAACTGTACAACTAGTAGTTTTCTTTTATATAAAGAAAACACCTCTTAGTCTATAAAATATATTGCATTATAATTTATAGTTGGTGGCAAATTAATCTCTTAAGTTCCTTGGCACAGTCATGACTTATTCATTATTTGTAGTGTTCCAAATTCAGGAATAAGAGAAGAGCAGAAAGAATGATTCAAACACCTTACCATGGCTAAATCCTAAGTGATATGCCCTCGGAAAAGTAACAACAAACTCCCCTGGATTCTGTACCAACCTGAAATCCAAAAAATAAGTTCATGAAACTATGCCATCACTATCAACATTATTATCAAGAAAGAACCTCAAAATCATAACTTCTTTTTTGGCTAAATCTTTATCAGGTAAGAGAACAAATATTTCTAACAAAAGCTTATTTAAAATTATACACATCAAAGTTAGTCTGAAGCACAACTAATAAAAAAAGCAGATAACCGCAAGTCAGAAGGGAAAAGATCAAAACAGCACCTGCAACAAGGAACCCCTTGTTGGATCAGTACTTCTGGAGACATGAGAGTTGTCTTCTCACCTAATATTGCAAATGCAGCTGGCCAACAGTACAAAGTTACAAACAGTTGATTGCGAAAAAAACTCCAGTTGTTATGAAATGCAAATGTTGGAATAGTTATTAGTCACACAGTCAAATATAGCTTGAAAAACCTCACCAAGTGCATTGAAGTGAATCAACAAAGTAATGAATAAAATCAAAAAAAAATTATGCAAAAAAAATATGTGAATATGTAATAAATCAATACCTAGAGGACTAAGGTGTTCCCCATAGCCATGTACCCGTATAACATCCTCTAATGACGCAGCTGCATCCCCCGGAACAGCATACCAGGTCTTGGGAGAGCCCATGTGTAAGTAGTTCAAACTGTGAAGTTCATGATCTTCCACATGCCAAGCAAACCAACTAAACAACATACCAATATAAACCATTGGCGTAGTCACCCCTGGAACCTCATCGGGCATGTGACGGATTAGAGATCCAGGAGAACGAGCAACAATCCTCATGTTCCAAGCACTGTTTGAGAGTTTCCATCCAGTACCTCCTGGTTCCCTGTCAACATTACTGTCCAAAGTCTTATTTCTTTTCTTCACTCCATCTTCCAGATGGTCAGACAGTTCATCTGTTATTAGCTTGCCGACAACGGGTGATTCTGTAAAATCAGTATCCTCAGCTGATCTGGTGCTCAAAACATGGGTATCCTCTGTAGTGTCTTCACTTAAGGCAAATGCTTTTTTAGAATTCACATTGCTGTTGTCCTTGAGATGTAATTCTTGCATGCTGTAATCAGTTTCAATTTTCTCCTGGTTCTCAAAAGCAACCCGAGACTGTGGCTCTATTTTTCGCTTCCTTGCTTGAGAAGTAGATTGACAAGTGAAAGATTCACTGGGTTCCCCGAAAGCTGTACCAGGTATGTCATTAGCATACTCAATTGAGATAGGTCTGTCCGAAGCTGCCTTCCAAAACATTGTCTCAATTGCCAGTGGAGAAATTTCCTTGCTCGTACCAAGCCGCGACCGGTGAAAAACCCTTGCCTTCGCCTCAAATTGCTCAAGTGTATAACTCTCCCCACTTTCCCATACTGGTTTCTGCACAACAGACTGCATAGGGCCTCCTCGTAACTTCCTAGGACTCCACCCTATTTGTTGATGACGAGTGGCGAATCTGGCCTTACAATCCCCATCACCCACAGGAGCAACTTCAAAAGTCTCGCCTTTATAATCACTACCCTGCTGAGGAGCACAGCAAGTTGATACCGTTGTGTTCATGTTACGGGAAACAGTTAAAGAAGAAAGAGAAGAGCCGTGAACAGCAGCTAGAGCAGTATCTTGGGACTCTGTTAGAGATCTATTAATGTTCGAAATGACCAGCTTCCTTGAAGCCTTAGGGAAAGGAGGTATAATCTTGCATATGCCATATTGAGTTGCTTCTTTTTCGATCTTCAAAATGTAACCTATCGGGTCAGCAAATTCAGCTTCTGTGGGATGGTATTCTGGAGCTACAGGTAAAGACTTGAGCCAAGGAAATATTTCCTCGTCTCCCATCCTAAAATCTGGCAATCACCCACTCCAGGATCAACAAACTACAATTTAAAAATTCCAATTACCCACTGTAGATCCTTCAAAACTAGAACGACCCACCAATTCCTTTTCTCTTAATTTGCAACATAGAACTCCGCAGGACACCTCTTCTTACATCTGCATTACTCGCCCATAACCGTATGCCTGACACAATGAGTACTCAACTAGAGGACTGGAAAGATAAAATTATATAAAACCCAAAAAGAATAATGGAAATCCAATGTGATACAACAAAATGGGAAGAAAATACAAAATTAATTGGGCATGTTTGCCGGGACTTAATAAAACCGAGTAAAGGAGTGCTTTCCAAGGGTTCCAAGTAAAATGGGTATGGACTACCAGGAAATGTACAGTCTTGTTAAAGCTGCAATCCTTATCAAGCTGAAAACATGGAAATCAAAATACATCTTCTGTCAAAACTAGCATATCCAAAGCTCTCGCCGATTTCAGAAACCAATTTTTCAAAGAGAAATTTGGTGTGAACTTAAAATATTAACCACTTACACTATCCAGTTAGTGGTGAAGTAGAGATTCCCGGGGATAGGCCATTTGCCCCGTAGATTTCACTCAGGACATGGCCTGCGTTTCTAAATCTACTTACATTCATTTGGATTTCTTGAAAATGGATGATAAATCGATTGATCGCTACTACCCTTACACTATCAGAATAATTGGTATTTTTTATTTCTGAAAATGCTTCGTGAATTTAATCATTTTGCTTATAAAATTAAAGGACTTTTTTTTCAGCTCATGGTTGAGTATCCGTGCGGATGCTTATATTCGTAACGTTGCATTCTTTCTTTTATTGTTCCCCGTCAAATTGTAAGCTCATGAGGCTTGAACTAATGGCATGAAGCTCTTACGTTGCTTATTTGTTCGTGAGGTACCTGAACTATTGAGCTATTCCTATGTTCCTTAGGAGAAAAGCACCCCTATGAAAATCGTTTTGTGTTCAAATTTCTATTTGCATTCTTTTTTATATTCAACCAAGTACCCAAGGTTTGGAGGGTTAATTTTTTTAATAATTTTTAAAAATCTTCTTTTTATAAAAACAATTGTAATTATAAATAATGGCAATGGATTGTAATAGTATGAATGTCTTAATAAAAAGTCCTTAATTTAAATTTGATGATTATATGAAGCATAATTTATTGAGCATAATTGATCAAAGTGTAGTATGTTTCTTAATTGTTATTTTTTTAAATGTAATAAATAAGGGATGAGACCAAATAACCCTCAATTCTTGATTTTGAATATATTAATATGTACACATCAAATTAATATTTTTAATAATAAATTATTAAAAAATAAATAACTCTTTAAATTAAAAATAAAATACTAAAATAAAACATTTATCTCTTTTTATCTATCTTCTTGAAATAATAGTAGTGAATTGAGAGGTTTTTAAATTATGTCTATTTTTTAGCATCAACATTTGGAACTATACTACATGATCTATCACATTATTTTATTTTATTTTGGTATTCTTCATTTTAATAATGAATAATGTATTATAATTGAAAACATTAATAATAAAATACAAACAAATAAATCTAAAAGCTCCCAAAATTATCTATTTATCTATTTATATATTCATAGTAAATAAAATTTGAAATAAATAATTTGTTTAACTTTTCTATACTAGCACATATTTTTATAAGTATTGTATTATTATTTAAAAATAAAATAATGAAAATTTGTGTATAGTAAAATAAAATAATTTTTAAGTAAATATTTAAATAAATAATATCTCAAAATAGTTAAATAGGCTTTTTGGGTGAGATGCAAATTTTATTATTATATATATAGGCATCGTCAATTCTAGTTCCAGTACTTGTCTATTCCATATAACAAATTGAATATATGTAGAGATTAATATCTTTGATATTTAAAAATTAATTTACAAATACAATCGTTTTTTTTTTACTTTTAACATCGTAACATGTTTTTGCAACCAAAAAAAAATTAAACCTAAAATATTATTCACCTTCTAGATATTTTATTAAATATTCTAGTTTGAAAGATTTTTTAAACATGAAAATGAATGTCAACTATAACGGTATGGTGCATTGATTACAAGCGATGTAGTTATTGCACTCGGAGAGTTTATGAGCATGTTGGGTTGGTGAGGCCAAGGGCTTAGTCCCGGTCCTACGTTTTGATTGGTGATTGTTAGGGGATAGGTCTTATAATTGTGGTTCCATTCACCAAGCTAGCTAATTAGTACATAGAAATGAAATTTTGGGTTCGTTGAAACTTTTCATTAATCAATGAAAAATTAAATTAATTAAAAATAAAATGAAATAAGATAAATTTAATTAATATAATTTTTTAAAAATTATAATGTAACATGTTTACATATACAAATATTAAATATTAATGTATAAAAATTAATAGGGCTAATTATTTTTCATATTATAAGAAGCCAATTCAAAGCAAAAGATATCAAAGATATCAGAAGAATTTATTAACATAAATATATTAAATATACTTTACATTTAGGTTGTTCTTGGTCTCCAACTAACCAATTTTTTTCTTTGAACTCTTTCATCTGATGATGGATCACGAAGTGTGATCCGAAACGTTGATGCAAAAAACTCACACAATCTAATCCAAAAACAGCTGCAACAATTGAATGGGCCCAACAATCATGCCAAAATGCTTTAGTGGTTAACTTAGACTTCGATAAAAGTCTATAATAGAATTTGTTGGAGCTTCATTCTTAAAATGCTTCATTGGTTGGATTTTGGGCCAAAAATCCAAAAGCATGTTCAAATGTTGTTCAAAGACACTAATGCTCACCTTGTTATTAATAAGCATGTTTTAGATTCTTCTGAACTACAACATTCTATAAGGTAGGGATGTCCTTTATCTCCCTTTTATATGTGCTTGTAGATGATGCCTTAGGATATCTCCTTCAAAAAACTAATCAGATGAAGCTTACTAAAGGTATATATAGTCCTCAAAATAAGGTGGTTATTAACTCCCACTTTATTGATGATAGTATGTTGTTCGCAAAATCCTGAAGAAGAGTTAAACAATACCTTGAACATCCTAAATTTGTATTGTGTTATTTTTGGCTTGTCAGCTCATAACAAAATTGAATTTTTTATGTCTCAAAATTGCTCTATTCCTCAATAGATTCTTAAAGAGCAGAGGCAAATTCAACCTAGGAAGATTCTTAGATATCTTAGCATTCATTTTAGTTTGGAGGCTTCTCTTTTTGAAATGTGGGGTTGATTCTTAAAGACTTTAAAATAAGTTGTTTAACCAAGGTAACAAATTATTATCTTTAATAGGTAAGATTCAAGTTGCTAATAAAACTCTCATTGCCACTCATGTGCAACATTTGTCATAGTGGATGTCATCTAAGCAAGGCTATGAAAATTTGAACAAAACTATTCAAAACTGCATGTGGTCTAAGTGAGATGGTAATTTGGACTCATTGCTTCTTCTTGGTCTCATTACAGTCAACCAAGTTCTGAAGGGGGGTTTAGGGCTCATAGACTCAAAAACTCAAGGACTGCCTTGCTACAAAATGGATTATTAGAGTTGCTAGTGGAGATGAACCATGGAAAAATTTAGTTTGTCATCAAATCATGAAAGTTATAGTCAAGAACTACAAGTTGTTAATTGGTTGGATAAAATGCTCATATCCCCATTCTTTAAAAATAAAGCTTCCTTTCCTCTTCAATCTGTTTGGAAAGTTTGGCAACAACTTTGTCAATTTCTAAAGTGGAATGATTCTTCATAGAAGCATGGTTTCAATTTTGCCTCAACATCAATTTGGTGGAATAAACTTACTAATTATCATAATCAACCACTAGTTATAAACATTACTATACATGCATATTATATGTTCAAAAAAAGGGTTCAACAATTCAAAGATATTTGGGATTTTATTTTGTTTGATTGAACCTCATGGCAAAATATCAAAAAGCTTTATGGGTTGAGCAATAATTATAAATAATATTTTATATTTGTGCAATCATTAGCACATATTGATCTTTCTATGAAATTTTGTAATCCTAAGAAATGTAATTTTTTTAAAGATTAGAAATGGCTATCTTTTAATCATTTCAACTATCTTCAAGAAGCTTTATATTCAAATCCTTCCTCACAAGCCTCTTACTCTTCTTCTTAATCTTCAATGGAAGTGCAAATTTAGCTCCATATTGTGGACCAAAATTAGTGCTCAAATATGGAAATCTAAAGCCACCTATTGGGGATAGATTGAAATATATTGTGGTTCAACCAATTAACTGCCCCTTTTAACAATGTGTTGAAAATATAAAACAAATATTTTGGGTTTGCATATATTGTAAGAAGCAATGGACTATTGTTTTTTGAAACTTTCCTACCATTTTTATTATGAGTTGAATTGCAGAGAAGCTATTTTTTATTTTGGTATGCATAACAATGTGATTGTTGATTCAATTAGACAAGTCATTTTAAAGCACATATGGAAAACTAGATGTTCTATTGTGTTTTCTAACAATTGTCATCAAACAACTGGTACTCTAGGACTTTACTATCACATCTTTCTTCAGGTGGTTTATCTTTTTTCTCAACTCCAAGTATTATACAAGAAGAATGTAAAAGTCACAAATCAACTTCAACAAATCAAACAGCAAGTTTTGAAAAAAAAATTACGATAACAAGTTTTTTCAATCTGAAGTAGTTCTTCAATTTATCAAATGAATTTATATTGTCTTTTTTAAGCCCTCTAATGGCTTGGTTGTAATTATTGGTAGTCTTGATTTCCTTTTTAGCTACTTGTTGGTAGCTTTTATTCTTGTAAATGCTTTGTTCAATTAAAAAAAATATAACAATGATAAAAGCAAAGCCAATTTGATATTTTAAAATTTTTCTCAAAAATTGAAAACTACAATTTTTATAATCCCTTTATAATAGCTAACTTGGTATTTGAAATTCTCTTAAATTTTATTTTTAAAAGTTATCTTAATGACAAAGTACACAAGCAACATCTAATCGATTTAGACACATTTTATTTGTGCAATTACATTAATATCTATGGACAAATCACTCCTCTGACTTTTGATCGTGATAAATGTATTAATACTATTAGTTTTATTATACATATAAGGAAGCGTAACCTTTTACAAAACTTTTTGTTAGTTTTTTTTAGTGACTTGTTTGGTTTTAGTAATAATTTTTGGATTTAATTGCTTTAAATTGTTCGCTATCTAATGTAATAAATAATGAGGTTATCTTAGAGAATACTAGAACAGGCAAGGTTAAATTCAAAAAACCAAAAATTTAATGAAAATAATTATTTTGAAAGACATTTCATAATAGTAGTAAAACATGCAATCTTATATTGTAATTGTGTACATAAAAATCAAAATATTGCAATATATATTTTTTAAATTAAAAATATAATAATATAATTAAATATAAAGATAAAATAAACAATCTCAATAGATGACAACAATCTCAAGTTTTGCATTTTAAGATAATTCAATTATTTAATTTCATATCATACTTCAAGCCGATTGTCTTGTTGTCTATGTAAAACAATTTAATTTTCCCTACAAAAAATCCCATGAGATCCTCCTCAATGATCAATTATACATTATTTATGGTTATAGTATTCTCCATATCGACTCAAATCAACTTACTATATAGCATTTGCATCACCTATCAAGCCTAAGATAGGCCACCTATATTACAAGGTTTGATCAAATGATACCATCTCATAATTGAAAATTTATTTTGTGGATTTCCACTTTAATAATCTTTTTGATATCTTTAAATGCCAACTCATCCTTAATGTTATGTTTTTTTGTCATTTAAAACTTTCATTATATGACTCTCCTCCAAGCATTCATTCTTCGAGGTTGCAAAGAAAATTAGGTAACAATTGTTGGCTTTAGAATAGACTACTTTACATTTGGGTTTGTAGTTGGAAAGGACAGTATTGTAAATAAAAAAAAAATTTTAAGAGTAAAAAATGTGGTCAAGGTCTTATATGATAAATTATACTTTTTGTAACTTCCAATTATGGGATCTTCATTTAATTTATTAGATCTCTAACCTAGAATGAAGGTTAGCCTTTCTAATTTTGATAAGGTAAAAACTATATTCAACTTTATATATAAAAGGAAGTATTGACTCAAAGAAGATGTGGAAGTTCACTAAATTTTGTATTTCTATGCATATAATTTGCCCACAATATCTCTCTAATATATGTATTTGATACTTGTATTATTTCAAGAAATAATTGTCATTGCAAACACATCTCAAACTATTCTTTAAAACCTCGAGCGTACATTGATTTTGTGATTAGGTGGAAACATTTTTTAGTGGTGATCATTAATTTGTTTCTGATAAAATAAGCAACATTTTCAAGGTGTTATACCATTTACACAGAAAGCCCAAAGGGCCAAAAAGAAACTAGTTCAAACCAGGAATGAACTAGGAAAAGAGAACAAACCACACACAATTGACAAACAGTCGTTGAACAACAGACGAGGACTAGACAACCCCAAATTTTGAAGGGACTAATTTGACTCCCTTAACCCTAGGCCGCGAAGATGTGATAGATCTAGGGAGTCCCTTCTTCTTTCTCAGCACAACAGACCAAGAAGACTCAGATTCCAAGTCCACCAAACGAGGCGAGAGAAGCGGATCCACAGTAGCCACGAAGGCCAAAGAGCCACCACTCAGCGAGGGAGTCAACAACGAAGGGGAGGAGACAGGATCGATTGATGGACCAGTAGAGGCATTCAATGATGTTCGAGCAGGCTTAGACAGAACAACATCAGCGAATCGAGCCAACAATCACTCCACAGAAGGGATAACTGGAAGAGGAGCAGACACAGGCTCCCAGGAAGACTCAATAGGGTCGTCCTCCGCAAAAGAAACTTCTGAAGGAGGAGAACCCACCATGAGATGATCTGAGAGAGCATCCTTCCACCAAGTAGCAACGCCCTATGATCATTAATTTGTTTCTAGATAATATTAAATGGGAATATAAGATGCAATATCATCTCTAATCACTTTACTTAATCCTTGAGTTTAAATTTAGATGATAGGCATTTTTCAAAATATTAAGTAGACCATATATCATCTAAACAATTAGTTTTCAAGTTTTACTTAATTGTATGGGTTTGTTTAGCTTTCTATCTTATGTTGTTTCTCTTTAATTTATTTTTTAAAGTCCATTATAATTTGTGGGGCATTATCATTCAACACAGAAATTGTCAAACATCACCATTTACTAGGCCATTATTAGGATTGTCGAACCCAAAACTTATCTTTTAAGGATGATATATTTACGATCAACTAAAGAAAAGAAGTTTTTTGTGTGACAACCCGATACATGACTACAAAAATTCAAAGACATTCAAAACTCAAACATTACAATTCACACAAATAAGCAACATTAATGATGTTAAAAAGACTAAAGTTATAGAATTATAAATTTTGACAATTAGTAAGTGCAAACTTTTGAAGTATGGTCATTGAAACAAAACTTCCTAGATTTATTTCACTTAGCCATTTTCTACATTGGCAAAAAATCTCATGCATCTTAGGTGTGCATCCAACAACCCAAATAGAAAAATACATCATAACAAGTAGAAAAAGTGACATTTGCACCTCATGACAAGTGTTGAAATGTAATGTCTCGGAAATTGTAAAGCTAAATCTGAGATATTCAAATACAAATAACAAAATTGAATAAATATCAAAATATAGATATAACTAATTGTCATTATTACAATTATAATTATTTAGATAATATTATTATTATAAATATAAATATTGATAATATTAAATATCATAAAAAACGAGATAAAATAATATTAATAAAATACATCAAACAAGAAATATTTTAACAAGATATATTATCAACAAATCAAGTCTTTAAAACAACAATTTATATTATACATAAAAGACAAAATCTACCTTGTCTTAATCCAAGACAAAGCAACGATTAGCATGGGTCTTAATCAAAGGGTGCGACTGGAGTGAATGAGGGGCAACGTTTGAGTTTTAAAGCAGCAATCAAATAATATAAGCAGCGATTATTCCATTTCAAAAAGACATGTATCTCTAAAAACTTGGGGATATAAAAGAAATGAGGGAGTAATAGAGAAGATATATACATCGCTAGTAAGGAGCGGACTGGAAAGGGAGGGAAAGAAAGAATATATATATATATATATATATATATAATCAAATCATATTTTATAAAGGCATCGAGGGGGGAATAGAAGGAAAAGAACAGTGATCAACCAACATCTAGTTATTAAGTATGAATTAATTTATAATTCAGAATGATTAGGGAATAAAGTCAAAAATATACGAATATATTATGAACAAAGGGAATGTATGTAGAATTGACCAGCAATAAGGACGTAAGTATTTTATGAATTTAAATAATAAGTTAGATAAATGTTTGTAAATTTGAATAATGGTGTTGATAAATAATCATGGATTTAAATAATAGTGTAGCTAGTAATAATTCATATATGTTGTTTATTTAATGTTTTCTGTTTATTATTGATGACATTGGGAATAATGAATCATGCATGCTTCTAGTTGTCTTATAACATTGTTGATATGTTTTGCTCCATGAACATTATTGTATACAATTACATATATTTTATATTTGTTATTCTCATCAAACAACCATGGGAAGAGGGTAAAAGAAGAATAATAGACTCCAGCATCAACCGAACAGACGTATGCTCTTCATATAGTATTTTGTAAATATAATACAATTTGTAGATGAGTGGGTTATGTATTTAATTATTGTATATACAATACATTTGCAGAGAACCCATTATTTGTTGGTTATGATAATAGTAGTCTGTATATCTCTACAATTATGAGTTATCAATTATTGTTGAATATGAATAATGGATTTGTGTCATTGATTTGTACTTACATTAGGAGTTGATATTCATATTTTCTGACTGTAAACAATTAGCTATGATAGGGGAGATTGAGGGCCTACTAAAGGAAAAATAGTGTGTGGTTCACCCTCTAAGTACACCACCTATTTGGATGGTAAGGGCCACATGGGCCAAGAGGGGTGTACTGCTCTTGGGCTTAGAGGAAATGACTATCCAGGACACCCTGCTATAGTTGCACCCTCAACCTCTCAATATGATTGAGCAACGATGGTTCTAGTACAAGGGAACGACGGTAGAACACTAGGCACACCCCCCCCCCATGTGGATGGCAAGGGCCACATGGGGCCAAGAGGAGCGTACTACTCTTAGGCCTAAGGTTTCTTGGGCACCCTATCAAACTATCATACTCAAGGAAGAATGAATTAGGAAAATCTAAAGAAGATTCAATATACTTATAAAATGATGTTGTCTTTATTTATAAATGTCTACTAACATATTTACAAGTCTAAATAGGTAGTTGTATCCCTAACCATGTTCTCTTTGATATTCTTATATGCGCACTAATTAATATTATCTTGTAAATATTCTCTAACTCTGTTTTAGAACGGCCTACTTACATTATAAACATCTCCAAAACCAAGGTGATCACTTGAAATTTTAGGATAGATTTAGGGTAATCCCTAAAAGGGGACATTACAAATGGTATCAGAGCATGTTCATGCCAGCCTGTGTATAAACAAACTCTAATTAGAATTAACTATTCAAGCCTTCTTAAGCAGGCCACTAATGCATCTCCATATGTGCGTACCAATGTGTATACTTGGTGACCTTGGGATGGTGGACGGACCCACGATGCAGTATGGGATGCACTAAATCCCCTTCCCAGTTGTTAAGTTGTATACTTGGCCTTGAGGACGGAGTCGCGGTGTAGTATGGGATGCACCGAATCCTCTTCCCATTTGCCCAATGGTACAGAAGCCTAGAGAAAAGGATAGGACCCACAGTGTAGTGCACAATGCACCAATATTCTTTCTATCTAAGATGCATTATGGACATGGGTACGTCAGCCATTATGATGTGCTAGCTAGCCATGGTGTATGTGATGAATGTTAGAGCTAGTCACTATGTATTTGTGATGTATGGTGGAACTCGTCATTGTGTTTATGATTACTTTATGCTTAAAAACTATGAAAATGTTAAAAGTTGTTTGTCAAGTTGTTTAAGTTGGTTGCTTGCTTGCTTGAGCTACTTATTTGCCTGCTTGAGCTACTTGCATGTGTTTTTGAGCTACTTGTCTATGTGCTTGAGCTGGTTCCTTGCTTGGTTGAGCTACTTGTCTGTGTGGTTGTGCTACTTGCATGTGTGCTTGATCTGGTTGCTTGCTTGCTTGAGCTACTTATTTGCCTAGTTGTGCTACTTGGTTGTCTGCTTTAATTTCTTATTTATGTGGTTTTAAGTTATAAGGTGCATATTATGGCATGCGGGTACTCATATGTATACGTGTATCCATGCGACTTTTAGATGTATTTATATATATACTTCATGTATTATGTGTATTTGTGTGTATACTTGATACTTTCCATGTACACTTAATGTATTTTGTGTATACTTTGTGGCTTATGTGTACTCAAGTGTATACCTTGTGGCTTATGTGTATTTGAGTATATTCCATTGTATACCTTGCAACTTGTGTGTATTCAAGTGCATACTTTGTGGCTTATATGTATTCAAGTGTATCCAAGTGACCTATGTATTCAAGTGTATTCAAGTGTGGCTTATATGTATTCAAGTGTCTTCAAGTGTATACTTGGTAACTTTTGTATTCAAATGCATTCAATTGTACACCGTGCGAGTTATGTGTATTCAAGTGCATTCAAGTGAACACTTTGGCTTATAGTATGATTTATGGGTGATCATGTGTATAATTTGTGATTGGTATTCACATGTATACCTTGTGTCTTGTATTCATGTGTGTATTTTGCGACTTGTATGTATTCACACTTTGAGACTTATGTGTATTTATGACCCACATATTCTGGCATATACTACGTGTATTTATGTGTGCTTCATTAAGTATATCCATGTGTTTGCTTCATTATAGATGTGCCTTCAACAAAGATTTCTCCATGAGTGTTCATAGTATAAGAAAAGTGTCTCTTGAGTTGCATGTACTTGTCTAAAATTGAATTATTATTAATATCCAAATGCAATAATAGAGAATTGTGACTATTGGAGTGGGAAGAAGGTGACTCCCTCAAATTCGTGATACAAAAGGAGAACACTTCAACGGGAGAATCCAATTAAGGATAGAACCTTAGTTAACCCTGCAAGAGACTTAAATTAGGCCCTCAAGGATCGCGAGGTGTCAGAGGACGTGACTCCTAATGTGGAAGATGTTGGAATTATGATTACTTAAGGACAAGCAATCTTGGGCGAGGAGGATTGTAAATGTCCCCGAAATTGTAAAGCTAAATCTGAGATATTCAAATACAAATATCAAAATATAGATATCAGTAACTGCTATTATTATAATTATAATTATCTAGATAATATTATAATTATAATTATAATTATTGATGATATAAAATATATATTAATTATCACAAAAAAAGAGATAAAATAATATTAATAAAATACATCAAGCAATAAATATTTTAACAAGATATATTATCAACAAATAAAGTCTTTAAAATAATAATTTATATTATCCATAAAAGACAAATTCTACCTTGTCTTATTCCAAGACAAAGCAGCGATTAGCATGAGTCTTAATCAAAGGGTGCAATTGGAGTGAATGAGGGGCAACGTTTGAGTTTTAAAGTAGCAATCAAATAATATAAACAGTGATTATTCCCTTTCAAAAAGACATGTCTCACTAAAAACTTGGGGATATAAAAGAAATGAGGGAGTAATAGAGAAGATATATACATCGATAGTAAGGAGTAGATTGGAAAGGGAGGGTACGAAAGAATATATACATAATCAAATATTATAAAGGCATTGGAGGGGGAATAGAAGGAAAAGAACAACGATCAGCCAACATCCAATTATTAAGTATGAATCAATTTATAATTCAGAATGATTGGGGAATAAAGTCATAAATATACGAATATATTCTAACAAAGGGAATGTATGTAGAATTGACAGCAATAAGGACGTAAGTATTTTATGAATTTAAATAATAAGTTAGATAAATGTTTGTAAATTTGAATAATGGTGTTGATAAATAATCATGGATTTAAATAATAGTGTAGCTAATAGTAATTCATATATGATGTTTCTGATAAGATAAGCAACATTTACAGTGTGTTGTACCCTGAACACAGAAAGCCCAAAGGGCCAAAAAAAGAAGCTAGTTCAAACTAGGAATGAACTAGGAAAGGAGGACAGACCACACACAGAAACAGTTGAGAGACAATTGTAGAAACACAGACTAGGACTTAGACAACCCTAGAATATAAGGGGACCAATCTGACTCCCTTAACCCGAGGCCGTGAGTATGCGACAAATCGAGGGAGTCCCTTCTCCTTTCTCAACACAACAAACCAGGAAGACTCGGAGTCCAAGTCCACCGATCGAGCCGAGAGAAGCAGACCAACCAAAGTTGCCAAGGGCAAAGAGCCACCACACAGCAGGGGAGACGACTGTGCAGGGAAGGAAACAGGAACAACTGAAGGACCATCAACAACAATCAACGAAGCTCGGGCAGGCTCAGACGGAACAACGTCAGCAGATCGAGCAAATAGTGGCTCCACAAAAAGGTTAGTTGGAATAGGAGACATAGGTTCCCCAGAAGAAACAATAGGGTCATCATCCTCAGAAGAAACTTTCAAAGGAGAAGAACCCACCGTTAGGTGATCCGAGCGAGCATCCTTCCACCAAGTAGCAGCACCCTTGCGGCAGGATTGTGGGCAATTAGAGGCCAAATGACCCACAAAGAAGCATCTCCTACACCGAAAGGGGAGACCCTCATAATCCAAGAGTTATTTCCAAGGTTTGTCCCCCACTAATAAGACTACATCACCATGGAGAATAATGATGATGTTTATTTAATGTTATCTATTTATTATTCATGACATTGGGAATAATGAATCATGCATGCTTCTAGTTGTCTTATAACATTACTGATATGTTTTGCTCTATGAACATTATTGTGTACAATTACATATATTTTATATTTGTTATTCTCATCAAACAACCATGGGAAGAGGGTAAAAGAACAATAATAGACTCTAGCATCAACCGAACAAACGTATGCTCTTCATATAGTATTTTGTAAATATAATACAATCTGTAGATGAGCAAATTATGTATTTAATTATTGTTTATACAGTATGTTTGCAAAGAACCCAATATTTGTTGGTTAAGATAATAATAGTTTGTATATCTATATAATTTTGAGTTATCAATTATTGTTGAATATGAATAATGGATATGTGTCATTTATTTGTGCTTACATTAGGAACTGATATTCATATTTTATGACTATAAACAAATAGCTATGATAGGGTAGACTGAGGGCCTACTAAAGGGGAAATAGCATGTGGGTCTACTAAAGGGGAAATAGCGTGTGGGTCACCCTCTAAGTACACCACACATTTGGATGGCAAGGGCCACATGGGCCAAGAGGGGTGTACTACTCTTAGGCTTAGAGGAAATGACTATCCAGGACACCCTGTTGTAGCTGCACCCTCAACCTCTCAATATGATTGAACAACGATGGTTCTGGTATAGAGAAACGATGGTAGAACACTAGGCACACCCCCCCATATGGATGGCAAGGGCCACATGGGGCCAAGAGGGGTGTATTGCTCTTAGGGCTAGGGTTTCTTGGGCACCCTATCAGACTATCATACTCAAGGAAGAATGAATTAGGAAAATCTAAAGAAGATTCAATATACGGTTCAGGTTTCAGAAATGGACTCGTTTAGCCCCATCCAAACATTCGGATTAGTAGAGTGATAGAAGCACTTGAGAGTGCTCTTCATTCTCTATCTTTGACCTAAAACACTTATCCAACCTGAGGTAGTTTAGGGTAGCCCTCCGCTCTCGGCTCTTCGTGACCTAGAGCCTTAGTGTGGTTGGTCCCCCTACTCTACACAAGCTTAGTGTATAACTTTTTGCATTTCTATATACTACCCATTGAAGTCATCACCATCAAAAAGAAAAACAATTTCAAACAACAATTTATTATGATATTGCTATCAAGATTGAACCATGTAGTTTTACAAGTCAAACTCATTGACCCATGTTCCATGAGTAGTGATTCAGAAGAACCCATCTCTCATGATAATGAATGGTCCACTTAACACTCATTGCATCTAGGTGATGCTCACAGAGGTGAAGCACTGGCCCTTCCCAAAAGGTCACCCATCCCAATACTACACATCAAGTGCGCTTAACCACGGAGTTTCCCCCCAGGTTAAGCCCTTTTAGCTTGCAACCCCATTTGCAAAACCTTCAGCAAGTGTTGTGCCTTATGAACCATTAATTATAGAGCCCCTTTAGCTTATCAATTGATAAGTAGGAAATATTTTCCACAAGGTGTCAAATTGTGATATTGTTATCAAGATTCAATTGTGTTGTTTTACGAGTCAAACTCATTGACCCATGTTTCATGAGTAGTGATTCACAAGAACCCATCTCTCATGACAATGAATGGTCCAATTAGCACGCATTGCATCTATGTGATGCTCACAGACGTGAAGCATTGGGCCTTCCTAGGATGTCACCCATCCTAGTACTACTTTGAATTTAATCAAACATGTTATAATTGAAACCTAGGTGATATCTTAATCAGCATACCACAAAAGGCTATGTCTTTCAAAATGCTCAAGAAATTTCGACTCTACACATACATTAAAATAAAATAAAAATAGTTGCAAAATATTAAGTGGGTTTACTTGGTAATCCATGAGCATATGCATACAATTCCTTTTTTACGTTGAAAAGATACCTTATAAAGGCTTTGCAAGAATTTTACAAACTTTTGGTTGACCAACTAAACTACATATATACAAAACTCATATATCATACATAATGAGACACCCAACTAAGGTTGATCATGCCTTTAATCATTCAATCTTCAAAGTTTACAAGTGTTAATTACAAGTTTGGGATGAGCCCGGGTCATTGCAATATCAAAATGCCTCTACCCAAAATTGGAAATTGAAACCATAGGGCTTCCTCTAAATATCTTTTTATTGTTGGTTTTGTAACTACTCCAAAAAAATGTTATCCTTTGGTCTCGCTTCTCAAAATGGCAACCAAGATAGATATACCCACAAGGCATGCAGGCTGTCAAAAAGTTGTGCCACATCAAGAAACCATAACCACGAGCTCAACCAATCCTCAAACAACAAGTGTCTTCTACAAATATGATTTGATAGCCAAAAAGCGTGAAAGAACATTTCTCTAACACTTGCCATATCTGCAGATGAATGATTTGTGTGTTTCAATGTGAGATTGAATGAAAATGGCCACAAAATTTGTTGAAATTGTGTCCAAGAGGTCCTGCTCTGCCAAAAGAGGGTCTACAAATCATAAATAAAGTATGGGCACCGCTGTCTCTTAGATCTGTGCGAAAATGCATTAAAAACCTTTATGAAGTTTTCTTGGGTTGAGATTTGATAGCTACATAGGTGGATGGGCGTTAATGGTGTTGCAAAGGGAGTTATCATATCATTTTGAGCTCTTGCAAAAATTCAACCCCCATGTGGATATGCAAGAATCAGACCTCTAAGTGGTCATGTCCATATCAGGCCTTTATCCTCACCACTTAGTCTTCACTTTCTTTTCTTTTCTTTGGCTTAACTTCCCTCTTTAGTGCTTGCTGAAATCTCTTACTTTACCTTTGTCGAGGTTCAAATGCTCACCAAGGACTAGCAGAACTCTCATGATCAACTAGCCAAAGACTAGTTTCATAACTTATTCCCACACAGCATGTTCATATGAATATGCCTACAAACCTCCACATTTGTGAAAATAGTGTGCGCTAATGAACTTCACTAAGCAGCACCTTTAAAAAGACCAATTCACTTGAAGCTACCCACACTCAAGCAGTTTGTTCATTATGTTAGAACCTTTTGCAAAGATCAAACCGACTATGAAACCTACTCTCTAAAGCATTCATGTAAATTTTTAGTTCACTTGGAAATACCCACACAAGGTACTACAATGACATTAATCATGATGTCATTAGGGATAACTTTAAGAAACCCCCTGAAAAAAAGATATAAAATCCTGGCGAATCTTTCTTTTTTCGAAAAAAACATTAATCTTATGAACAAGTTTTTTACATCAATAAAATTTTATAGAAAACTTTGGGAGTCTTGGTAAATAATAGGAAAATTTATTTATTACCATGGAAAATCCTTCCACTTTAATAAAATATAATTCTTATAAATTTTAGAGGCTCAAGGATGGAAACCATTGATGGTTTTGAAAGGTAGAATCTATAATATTTAGTTTCTACCATTGATTTAAAATATAATTAATGGATCTTCTTGTACTTTGTGAGGTCAAATGTGCCCACAACTTGTTTTGCTCATGGACCCTGCAATTGCTTTTTAGATTGTAAATTTTGGGCCCCATGAGCATTACAAATCATGGTACATTTTATTTCACGAAATACAACAAGGGCTATCAGAGTATATTTAAAATTAATGATGGCAACTAAAGATTGGCGATATGACCTAAAGTAACTAATTATTATGATATATTATTAGCGAATTAATTCAGATTTTTACAATCTTATAAAATTTAACTAAATCTAATCTAATCATGTATCAAATAATGTGGCAAATTTTTGAGTCAAAGTTTAAAAAAAAAACATTTTAGCAATGTAAATAAGACAAAAATAAAATTTTGTATAAATGTGGCGATTCAGGTAGCCTTACAACTTGAACTATTATCCAAATTTTGATTCCCAGATTTAAAATATTAGCCACTAAAAAAATCAATGGATGTCATCCAAATTTTGCGAACTGTGCAATCCCCACTAAACCAAACCACTACGAATGTAAATTTCCAATTCCCTTCAAAGACACCTTAAGTTCTTTTCAACCTTTCTCTTTTCTTCCTCTCTTGTGGCCTTTGTGAAAATTCAACCTTCATTGAAACCTTGTAGGACATTGGCTTCCACGTGAACATTTCAGGAAGTTGGTTGCCATCAGGGCTTTGTGCAAGATCAATCTCCATTGGGCCCCACAACAACTTGATCGACATCTGAACTACATCTATTGAACAATGAACCGTTTCACTTACCCTTTTCCACAAAACCCCAACCTTAGTTCAATTTAACTTTTTGTGAAAGTCTGAGGCCTTAATGAACTTTGTAGACAATCCACTTCCAACCAAACCTTACGCCATTTATGCCTTCCTCCTTTTTGGCCTTTGTGGTAACTCAGCTCACTATTGAACCACACCTTGAGCCTAGTTGAAAATATTGGACCAATCCAATAACAAATCTCCACAAAAGGTTGATTGAAGACCTAAAACTTGCAAGCGCATAACTTGGTCAATTTTTACCCAATTTTCCTCAAACTTGAACTATGGATACCCATTTCGATGTTGTACAAGGTAGGAGACTCTGATAACCCCGACACTTAATCAACTTTTGGCTTATTAACTTGAGTACTTATGCTTGAAGAAAGGAATAAACACAACGACTAAAGGCACATACTAAACATAAAAAAACCATTAGATTTTCTCATATTGATTATAAATAATGGGAAATGAAATGGGGCAACAAAAGGCAAAGAACAAACCAAAGGAAAAACAAGGTAAAATTAGACATAACAAAAAGGGGTGTTGACACCCTAAATATCAAAACAAAGTATGTCTTTAACTATCCACTATGGCACAATAATACATCACTATTAAAGCTTCTATTGAAAGTGATCTAGAGATATCCAAAGTATCATGATAAACATTTGAGCAATCTTCTACATGCAGCCTGTTTCTACAAGGACAACACCACTCACCATATTACCATTTTAAAAATGGTTACAAATACAATAAGATTTTTAAACTCATGTTATTCCTTTTCACCAAAATACATCTACAACAAAGACAACATGCAAAAATGACATAGCACATGCCATTCATTCTTACTCATCTAAAATCAACCACTCACTACATCATACCATATAATGAGATTTCCGCCCAATCTTCCTCATGTTGTCAAGTGCCCACAACAATAACATCACTCACACAATAATGAAATTGTATCCATGATTTTCCTCTCAAATAGCATACTACTTCCAGGTAAAGATTGTCACCAAAAACAACACAACTTATTACATCAAAACAAAGTAATAAAACAATAACTTCATGGAAGAATGCTAACAAAGATCACTTTACTATTCATGCCTCTAATTCTATGTAGAAAGGCTCCCCTCGGGATGATGAATCCTCTTAGAAGAATGATTCTTTAGCTTTTGGTGTAGTTCTAACATGCCCTTCTCCTATTGCTCCTTTGAACCCTATTGGAGAGCCTCCTACCCCAATCTCACAACCTACTTTAGATTACTCATTTGGTAGGTCACCTTTCGCCTCGTCATTTTGTTGTTGCTTCTTCACGAATTAATGGGCTCTAGAAGGGCGAATCCGCTCACTTCCCCTTGTTCTAAGAACCTGGAGGAAAATATCTCTTGGACTGTTGTTAGGAGGAAGAAAGGTTTCCTAAATATGTATCCCAAACTCATGCTAAGTGTTGGGTGAGAGCCCAATTCATGCAAGGTCTAATATTGTCCAAGTGGGACCTCGAGGGTCCAAACTTTATCATTTGTTTGTAGTTGTTCTTCACAACTTGGTTGTAATTATACCTCACACTTTTGGTTGGCCATTGCTCTTAGTACATGTTTTATCTATCTTTTGGCTATTTTGTTGTACAAGGGTTCGGGCCCTTCCAAACCTACATATCAATATTGAAAACAAAGCAATAAAACTTTCGACCTTTACTATTCTTTCCTCAAGCAATAAAATACTAGTTGTTTCTATTGGCTATGTGCATGTCAT
The DNA here is from genome assembly GCA_007258455.2 of Sequoia sempervirens. Taxonomy (NCBI): domain Eukaryota; kingdom Viridiplantae; phylum Streptophyta; class Pinopsida; order Cupressales; family Cupressaceae; genus Sequoia; species Sequoia sempervirens. Next base: position 86,322,948 of record VDFB02271358.1, on the reverse strand, counting down.
CATCTTGCCTAAACCAAATTTCAATCACACAAAACTCCCATAGAATACCAAGATTATCATAGAAAGAGAATACCCACTTCCTCCCAAGAACAAACCACCAAAACAAGGCTTTCATACCAAACAAGCAATCGCAACCAACATCCAAGCTCCAAAGTAGAGATCAATCTATGAACACTAAAACCATCTATAACATAGATCCACACACCAAATATAAGCATCCATAAGCACTTAAAAAAAAATCAAACACATTAATTTATTAAACACCAATGTTAGTAAGACAAGGTTCAAATACAACTTATTGAAATCTAGATAATCCAAATTGTAGATGATGAAAGTTCAAAGATGTCTCAATTCAACCCAACTTATCAACACAAATGAATTTATGCATTTCTAATTGAAGGACGATTTTAGTCAAACATATCTTCTAGATAGTTGAATTCATTCCATTTAAATTATTTTTGGGCAATAACTTTACCTACTAGAAGTGTCCACTTTAGAACTAATTTATCAAAAAATGAAATTATTTTTAAAACTTGATGTTCTCACAACTCCTAAAACTTGACTCACAACTCCTACTCACATAAATAAAATTAGAAAAAAAGTTAAAATTTAAAAATACCCTTATACAGATCTGTAAGTGTAATTTCTCAAATATCTATTTTTTTAATGTTTTAATTAGTGTTTATAATTTATTTATTTAACAAAAGTAAATCATCAATACCAAAATATACGTTGGAACTAATTTATCAAAAAAATCAATTATTTTTAAAACTTGATGTTCTCACAACTCTTCTCACATAAATAAAATTAGAAAAAAAGTAAAATTTAAAAATACCCTTGTACAGATCTGTAAGTGTAAATTCCCAAGTATCTAATTTTTTAATGTTTTAATTAGTGTTTATAATTTATTTTTTTAATAAAAGTCATCAATACCAAAATATACGTTTGATTATCTTCTTAAGAAAAAATATTAAAGTCTATTGAAAAATTAAAAACTACAATGCACTAGAGGACAAATTTCATGTCAAAATGATATTATTTTTTTCTATTTTCAATAAATAGCTAACATAAAAAATCATATTGTTGAAATAGTTTGTTTTCAATTCATACAACTTTTAAGAGTTATTTCAATATATATAATTGTCAAAATGGGAAAATTTAATCCATGCACTGAAGTTTCAAATTATTAAAACAAAACAAAAATAAAAAAGAAATAAATCTTAATTATAGAAAGTTGCTTAATCTCATTTTTAAAAATTTTATCAACAACTAAATTATAGTACCCATTGTTTTCTTTAAATACAAACATTAAAAAACACTTTAAAAACTTACATTAAATTTATTTACATCATTTCAAAATTCAAAACATATATCACTTTCTAATTACTTAAGTTAAAAATTTAGATTAGTGCTTGATCACTTCCTTTCTAAAAATCATACACAACTTTGAACTATCACCCTATAATGTAATGAAAGGTTATTAACAAATCATCCACAATCTCATATAAATCAGCATGTTAGAAAAAATAGCAAATAACATAGCATAGCACATTCCACATCACCGGCGACTCTAAGCCATCGTTATTTTCCAAAACATAATGTTACTCAAATCTTTTGCATTTCAATATTTGAAAATCTTGTCATTATTTCAAACCTCAAATCTAATTTCCACTAGAAACACATACGCCCCCTTTGCAACCAAAAATTGCAACCAAGAAATGGTGCCCCCCACCCTTTTTTAAAAAATGGTTTATAGCTACGAAGAGCGAATTAAAATGGTGATCAAATCTAAAATTCAAAACCATCATCAAAAATAAAATAGCATCTTTGAACTAAAATAAGCTTCACACAAAATTAGCAACACAACCAATCATCTCAAAAGATCCAAATTTAAATCACTATCAAGACTCTCACTACATGTGATTCAAATTTTTCATGAGATCATAGTAAAAATCTTAGTAAGCCTCTCCATCTCCATTCTACAAGTGCAAGCCATTGTTTCCCAAAAACAAAGATCAACTACATAACTTCCACACCAAAAAGGATTAAAATAGGCAATCCACTCCTCCCACTAACCTCACAAGTTTAGCATGCTCAAATATCAAATGTTAAGAAATGAGAAACAATTTCCACTTTAATCCTATTAAGAGAGTGTTACAAATTCTCAAATGGAACAAAAGTTTGGCAACATAATGGCTTTGAACATCACTTAGAGAAAAAACCAAAATAGAGAATGGAAGAGAAAAGATATAGAAGCACATCCCACAATATTAGAGACCAACATATTCTAAAATATCACTTTTAGGTTAAAAGATCAAGCCTCTAAAGCACCAATCACCATATTAACATCAAGACATCTTTACAATATAATGAGAATTTTATTCACACTCCACAAGAGAATCACCATATTCGTAACATGCTCTTCAACATGTGATTAATCAAGCAAACATCTCATTGGTCTAGAAACCTATCACAAACTCATGCAACCATACACCCATCACCATACTACTAAGACACAACATAGTACAAGAAGAGATCAACGCTCTTCATTCCTTGAGGGAATATGGCAGCATTAAGCCAACATAACCATACATTCACCTACTACAAAATATCTCTTCCCATATGCATGCTTGAATAGACTAAGGCATAAAACCACCAAGTGGTATTACAAAACCATATAAGAGAACCACAAGACTTGTTCAAAACTTACAAGAAACATTATAGAAGATCATACACTCTTCCCTCCAAAAAATGGTGTATTTTGAAAAGGAAGGAATCTTGAATATTTATAATTGGAGAGTGTGCTCTATCTAGAGGTTGCCCCCCTCAAAGTGGCATACCGAAGATGATAAATGCATTATATTTATTTTATTTCTACAATATTTTTGTGTAACATAATTTGTCTTCCAGACACATTACAAGTGGTAGTACTACTCTTTATAGGGTTGTTCATAAACCAGCTTTACCAATTTAGGCCATCTAAAATTGTCCATCATATGCTCTCACCTCACCCTAGAGGCATCTTGGTAATCAAAAACTGGCTATAGTCACAATAGCACTAAATTTGTACCCAATCATTTGCCCAAAAATATTTCCTTGCAATTAGTTTCTTTTTTTATTTTTAGGTTAGAAACCCTATGCCAAGGGTTTTCAAATATCCTCAAAAGGGTTGTCATTCTTGGATAAGTCGAATTCCCCATAAAATATCTGATGAAGTGAGGAGTATTTTCGATGCAATACCTAGGCCTCAAAAAGCCTTTGTATATGGTCACAATCTTTGACATACAAATGGGTATATTAAAAGAAACCCTAGGATTTTTTTTCAACCTAACACTAGGTAACCTTCATCCATATCAATTATATGATGCGTTGGTAACCAATTAGCCTTGGAAAGTTACTATGTGCCTCCAAGATGAGATAGTGGGCTACGAGTGCGGTCCTAATCCTCCATAGATAGCACTCTAAAACATTGGGTTGACACTATTTACAAATGGTATAAGTAAATTGTTGAGCCCATAGAACAAACACGCTCTATAATGCCTTCTCTTTTTATCCCTAAATGTGTGTTGTCTGCCCTAAATATAGTTGCATCAAATTTTCCTAGCAATTGGGTATTTGACATCTCTTCTACAATTATCAATGTTCTTTACACAACAACCCATCTTTAGTTTCTAGAGTGTTCTTCCATGTCTGTATCTTTTGTCACTAATCTTGTCTACAATCGTACTCCAAGATTTGAAAAATTTTGCAATAAATTTCACCTAATCCAAGAAAAAATCTCCCATTACACTCACCTCCTCAAGCTAGTGAAATTGCCAAATAACTAAAGTAACCCCTTTTTGGGGGTAGGCGCAAGTTTTCACCCCTTTCTATGGATTGACTCATTATAATCATCTCTTCAAGTTCCTCAATTTGTCATATAAGTTTAATAACTCTTTTTTTGGGCCATGCTCATTTTTGTGGCAATAGGTCACCGCTCTCAAGACCAATAAGACACATGAGTCCATTGTGTAATCTCTCAATGAACACCTTGATCAATTACAAAGGGGAAACCAAGAAATTTCAACAACCTTGATGAAACACTTTGTCATCCCTCCAACCAAATGAACCAAATACTCTCAAGTGCAAACAAAGGTCATTCTTCTCCTTCTACAACAAGTTCACATTCTCATAGTTAGGGTGGCCCTCTCTACCACCTTAAATTAGAGTTTCCTAAATTTGATGGCACAAATCCTACAAGTTTCTTATGCAAGGTTGATCAATATTTTGAAATCTATCAAATTCCCTGGGATCGAAATCTCTCCTTACCTCTTTTCACTCAAAAAAATCTCTAAAGATTTCCATGGTGGGATAGGACTCACCCATTTCTCACCTACTCAAACTTTAGCAAGGAAGCCTTAATTTTCTTTATCCCTAAAGCTTATGAATACTATGTCCATGCCCTCACTAAATTATGCCAAACACACTCAATCCAAGAATATTTAAATAAGCTTGAGAATTCACAAGCCAAATTGTTGGTTTGGAAGAATCATTTATCTATAATCGTTTCACTACTGGTCTCAAATAAGATCTTCAAGAAAAGCTTCTCATGTTTAAACTATATTCCTATCAAGATGTTATATCCTAAGCTTGAGAATTCACAAGCCAAATTGTTGGTTTGGAAGAATCATTTATCTACAATCGTTTCACTAGTGGTCTCAAATAAGATCTTCAAGAAAAGCTTCTCATGTTTTAACTATATTCTTATCAAGATGTTATATCCTTGGAAAGGCTTGTAGAGGACAAATTTGTGGCCTACTTGAAACTAGTTAGTTCCTCTTTCAAACCTCAAAAAGAGGCATCAATTCAAAAAACTAAAGGAACTAAAACAACAAAATTCACAAGCACTCTCAAGATGAAATCACAAAGGGTAAGGCCAAGGGACTATCTTATAATTGTGATCAAAGGTGGGAAAAGGGTCACAAGTATCGTGAGCAATGCTTTTCTCTAATTGATTGTACCACGATGTCGAGTGACTCCGACAACTTTTTAGATGTAAAAAAAGAGTTAGATTACCCCAATCAAAAATCTGCTCTTGAAGCTCATATTTATATTCATGATTTGGTTTGGTTCTCTTCCCCCCAAATGCTTAAGGTTATTGCCTATATCAAAACACAAAAGATTGTAGTCTTAATAGATAGTCGTAACACTCATAACTTTATCAATAAAAATTGATGCAAGGGCATCACCCTTTGCACTAATTTTGGGTGTGCACATTTTGGTTTTGGATTTTTGCTTAATTTTGTTTACTTGAGTGGTCTTTTGGCAAGTGGCGGGCAAGTAATGAGAGTTCTCTCTCATTATCGTGCAAAAGAAAAGAAGGCAAATATATCGTGCAAGAAAGAAAGAGGCAGAGATCACTTTTTTTGATAAGTGAAAGTTATCGGATTAAGGAAAGGAGCCCAATAGCTATGGGGAAAACGTTTTCTTGATTAACAGAGCCGATTTTGGTAGCGTGTGGTAGAGAAAAAAAGGCATTGCCTATGAATGAAGGAGAGACGAGTTAGCAAGAAGCTGAATTAGGTTGCAAAAAGGGGAACAAGAACAATGATACAAAAAGAAGAAAGAGCCATTTTTTTCCTTGGACTTGGAAGAAGTTGATACAAAAGATTGTGAGGGGGCAGTCTGATCATCGCAAAAACAAAACAAAGACCAGAAAGAACGAAACGATGGGAAGGACATGCTATGACGGGTTTTCGCAAGAACAAGAAGGATCAACAATTTGGTCTAAAGAGGAGTTTGTTCTATGATGGAAGGAAGGATGCAATAGTAGAGAGGGGAGGTGTGAGTGAAGCATACAAGAGAAAGTGAACCAAAGCATAAGGAAAAGATAGTGAGAAGGCATTGTGCCTAGTAGTTGGGCAATGGCTTTGCCATCTTGTACTCAATTTCTTTTACAAAGTTTTTTTAATCATTAGAACTCTATTTCTTTTACACTTTAAATCTTGTTGTTTAGAAGAAGGAAAGAATGTGCAAATGTTTCTATCTCCTGGTTTATGGGCTCATCAAATTGTTTGACCCACCATTCTATCAGAGACTAGACTAGTTTGTCGTAACAGTTAAAGCTATCTAACTCTGAACATTGCAGTTGGTCTGAAATTGAATACGGCAGTCATCATTTTGGTATCAAAGCCTAAAAGGTCTAGGAAGGGAAAGTCAGTGGACAAATATGTGTGTTAAGATTTTGACAGGTTAAAAGGAAGAACCTAGGTACCAATAGACTGGGCAAAGGACAAGGAGAGAAGTCATAAGTGAGGTATCGAGAAACCAAGGAAGAATAAAGATCAAAAGATGCAACAGTATGTCATACAAGAAAGTCTCAGGAAGAAAGGCGAAATGACAAAGACTGTGAAGAAGCAACAGTTGGAGTGGGATAAAGAAATGGTTGAGTTGAGAAGGGATTTGGAGAGATACAAATCTTTGGTGAAGCAACAGCTTGAGGAAAGCCGCCAAGAACATAATTGGTGATGGCCATTGAGAAAGAAGTTTAAGTGGCCTGTGCAGATGATTGTTACGAAGAGGAGAGGAGAATCCAGATGCCTTGAAATGGGAAGATGAAAAAGGCTTGCATAGTAGCGAGTTGCTAAGTGAGCAACATTACCCGATAAAGGTGATGGAAAAAGAAGATGCAATGAGTGCAGAAGATTTGTGGGCACAATTTTCAACGATAGAACAAGAATGGATGGAGAAGCTTGCTAGTGAAGGTATGAAGACAAATGGGACAGTGAAAGATACAAAGATGAAGTTGGCAACTGATGATAACGTAGCTATTGTTGTGGAAAAGGAAGAGTTGTTGGCTATTGAAGAAGAATGGCTAGAAAAGAGGATTGATGACGATAAGCAAGTTGATTTGGATGATTTAAATAGTGATATTTTTGAATCTTTGAATGAAATTGTTAAAAGGAAGATTTCTAAATAAGATGTAAAGGATATGGAACCAAATGATGACAATGATATATATGAACGTGAGATGGAGTTTTGGAGATTTTTAGATTTAAAGGACATAAGAAGGAGAAGGTACAATAAGGAAAAAGAAAACAAACGAAAACAGATTGAACGCATGGCAGTTGTTCTAGAGCGATGTTGGAAGATGCATAAGAAACACAAACAGAGGAATGAATTTCGGTTGATGACTTCATGTGCGAAAGCACATGTTTCTTTTGTCTCTTGGGGAGTCTGATGCAGGGGCATCACCCTTTGCACTATTTTGGGTGTGCACATTTAGCTTTTGGATTTTTCCTTAATTTTGTTTACTCAAGTGGTTTTTTGACAAGTGGCAGGCAAGTAATGAGAGCTCTCTCTAATTATTGTGCTAAAGAAAAGAAGGCAGATATATCATGCAAGAAAGAAAGAGGGCAGAGATAACTGTTTTTGGTAAGTGAAAGTTATCATATTGAGGAAAGGAGCCCAATAGCTATGGGGAAAACGGTTTCTTGATTGACAGAGAGTCAATTTTGGTAGGGTGTGGTAGAGAAAAAAAGTCGTTGCCTGTGAATGAAGGAGGAGAGACAGGTTAGGAAGAAGCCGAATTCGGTTGCAAAAAAGGGAACAAGAACAACGATAAAGAAAGAAGAGCAATTTTTTTCATTAGACTTGGAAGAAATCGATGCAAAAGATTGAGGGGGCAGTCTGATCACCGCAAAAACAAAACGAACACCAGAAAAAACAAAACGCTGGGAAGGACATGCCACAGCAAGTTTTTGCCAGAACAAGGAGGATCGACAGTTTGGTCTAGAAAGGAGTTTGTTATGTGATGGAACGAAGGATGCGATAGCAGAGAGAGGGGAGGTGTGAGTGAAGCATGGGAGAGAGAGTGAACCAAAGCATAAGGAAAAGATAGTGAGAAGGCATTGTGCCTAGTAATAGGGCAACGACTTTGCCATCTTGTACTCAATTTCTTTTACGAAGTTTTTTTTAATCATTAGAACTTTGTTTCTTTTACACTTTAAATCATGTTGTTTAGAAAAAGGAAAGAATGTGCAAATGTTTCTATCGCCTTGTTTATGGGCTCATCAAATCGTTTGACCCACCATTCTGTCGAAGGCTGGATTAGTTTATGGTAACAGTTACAGCTATCTAACTCTAAACATTGTAGTTGGTCTAAAATTGAACAAGGCAGTCATCAAAAAACTTCAAACTAGCTATGTTGGCATGTCCATGCCTACAATGAGTTTCAAATTATACTAACCAATGGCAATACTATGTCCTGTGGGGGCAAGTGTCACAATGTCAAGTTTGTGTTGGGTGATTATCAATTGACCACAAATATGTTTGCTTTTTCCATTAGTGGTGTAGTAGTAGTCTGAGGTGTCCATTGGTTGCAAACCTTAGGTCTAGTCACTTGTGACTACTCATAACTCTAGCTCAAATTTCATTATGACGGTCAAGAATATATATTACAAGGACTAAAGGCAAGTGAAGTTCAAATGGTTAGCTCCCATCAATTGCACCTCAAAAGGGAGTGTTCTAGTATTGTACCTCAATTGCACTCTCTAGAGGCTCAACCTCTTTCCCTTTCTTTGTCCCCAATGGATTTGTGGGGCCTCCTTGATAAATATCAATAAATATTAAAGGAATCAAAAAAATCATTCCCTCCAAGGTCCCATGACCATTCCACTCATTCTTGTTAGATATTCTCCCAATATTTGGCCTTATTGATACCCTTTTCAACAAAAGAATGAAATTGAGAAGATGGTGATGGACCTCCAACAATTTGAAATGATTCATCCTAGTAACAATCAAAAGTCCTCTCTAATTGTTATGGTTCTAAGAAAGATGGGGGTTAGTAGATGTGTATTGATTTTTGTTAACTCGATAAATTAGCCATCAAAGGCAAATTTCCTATCCCTATTATTAATGAATTATTGTATGACCTTTCGAGTGCTCAATTTTTTACTTACACAATGTTTCAACGTTGCTTACACAAACTCATGTCTTTCTTGTTGGTGTTCTCATCTACAATCAAACTTGGATAGATCATATATATCATGTGGAGCCTGCCCTTAATATTTTACAAAGACATTCTCTTTGTCAAGCACTTCAAGTGTGCCTTTGGAGTCTGACAAGTGGAATGTGTGGGCCATATTATTGCAAAAGGTAGTCTCTAGGTTGACCACAAAGAGATTGCAACAATGCAAGAGTGGCAATGCCCTAAGTCCCTCAAAATATTGCATGGCTTCTTAGGCTTGACAAGGTACTATCACAAGTTTGTTTGTAGCTTTGGTAAAATTGATAAGCCCTTGATACCTTTATTCAAATATAACTCCTAAGATTGATTTGAATTAATAAATGTGGCCTTTACTGCACTCAAAAATGTGATGTGCTCCACTTTAGTCTTGGGCCTCCCTAATTTCCGCGAACCATTTAACATATCTCAAGTAAAAATCGAGGTAGCTTTGAATTAGTTACTTTATATATTTGAACAATGGGATCTAACCCTTTAAAAACCTATATAATTTGAGTTTAAATAGTAAAACAATAGTAGGTTTTGCCAAAGCCACACCACTTGCTTCTCTTTGTCATTAACATTGGGTTGAGAGTGTCATCAAAGTTGAGAATCTAGTAATCACACTATTGGTATGTCACATATTATGGCCATTGGTTTGAGACTAATTGCCAAGACCATTGTGACCATCTTTATAATTGTCAACATTAGTCTATCCTTCCTTACTATTTGACTGAGGAGTCTCACACTCTAGTTTAGAGGCTAGTTTACAATTGTAGGTGTCTAGGGGACATCCTTTGATTTTGTGTGTGACGATTGCCTTTTGAAACAAGTATTTGGTAAATTTATAGACAACACTCTCTAAACATGGTGCATGTTACAAATATGTATATCAATAGTTTCCTCAAGGTAGTGAGAAAGATCTACTTTCACACAAACACTATGTTGACATTAGGTTAAATAGAACTTGCCCACTTCAACACAAACCATACTCCCCAAAGAGTATGGTCTAGAAATGACCAATAACACAAATGTAGGCAAAAAAATCAACTCACACTAGCACCTTGAGGGCCTTGTCTTTTAACACAACAAAAAACGTAGTCCAAGGAAACAAAACCCATGGCTAATATCAAACATAACAAGGGCCATATCCAAGGATAGCATTTGCATGATTTACTTTTGCAAAGCAGAATAGGAAAATATGTTTGGTGAAGTTTTGGACTATCCATTTTAACTCCACAAGGGACCCTACTTTTGTTCACCCAACTCTTAAGCATGCTACTAAAAAGGATTTTTCCTACAAAATACCCCGAGTGTAAATTGTTCTAGCCACTTAAAAGCATTACCAAAATTCGACATCGAATAAACCATATGGGGGAATTTTAGAGCCCATACCTTGTGAGATACATTTGGAACAAATTTCTAGGGTTTATTTGCAAGTGGTGCCATGGTATGTTCCAAAACTAGTCGCTTAAGCACTGACAACAAAAGCATTAGAATTGGGTGCCATAAAAATAAAACCAACCACCTCAAGGCTAATAAAACCTAAGAGCTTATGTAATAAATACAAGAAATATAACAAATATATCCCATTGCACCATTACAAGGCAACGTGGCCAACAAGATCTTAGAAAGGGAAACAAGCATCAAAAGAAAACCAACCTCTTACTTCAACTTCATTACCCACTTTCCCCTCATAGAATTTTTTTATAATTTAATATATAGAGAAGTTTTAAGCAAATGAATATATCACCATCTAACAAATGTTGATTTTTCATTTTAACACAAACAAATTTGAAGGTTTTGTCAATTAATCGAGTAAACTTAGACATTTAAAATAAACTAATAGTAGTATTTTATTATTTATAAACATAGCTAAAACTCTCTCATGCAATTTCATGTTAGCATATTAGAAGCACCTAGTAGTGTAATCATCCGCTTAAGTGTTCTAGTACAACTCACTATTGTGTTTTAATGTTGATTATAATGTCCCATAAGAGTGAACAAATATGAAGATTCTATTATAAAACAAAAAAGATAAAATTAGTTGATAGAAAAACAAATATGGATCAATATTTAGACAAGCAAACTTTGATTGTTTTTCTTTAAATAATTTAAGTGCTAAAAAAACATATTTTCTCAATTTTATTTCATTTAATGTTTTATAATTATATTTTTTAAACCTATTTCTAGTGTGTTATTATTCTTCTTTTTAATATTTTACTAGAAATAATTTATTTTTTTATAAAAAGAGTTGAAAGACTATAAAGGTTGGGCTAGCAAGACAACTACTAAATTATACTTTTGCAAAAAGTTCAAAATAAAGTTTGATGTTTACACTTTGTTTGGTTCACACATACCAATTCACTCTAAAGGGTGTGAAAGGTCTTCATCATAACCTTCATATAATATATTGATAGATTTAATTGATAGTAACATTAAAAAAAATGATAAAAATTAACATATTAATATACAAATATTAACATATGAGTATACTTCAAATTCTTGATAAATAAGATTTATCAAGAGAAAAATCCTCATCTCCTCATCTATAAAGAGAAAATAATAAATATTGTTCAGTTAAGAAACAACAAACTCACAGAGTTTAAAATCCATTATGGCACAAACAAACTTCCATATCTACAAACAATTTTTTTCTCCCCTTCCAAGTAACAAATATCAACTTTTTCACCTCATTATGCTTTTTCTTTTCTTTTCTTTTCTTTTTTCTTTCTGTCTCATGGCAACTCCAGCAATCATTATCCTTACAACCAATGATTATCTATACCTCATTTACACTAAAAATAAACATATAGATTATATCTCAACTAAACACCTCATTTTCTTTTTTTCTTTTGTCTCATGGCAACTCCAACAATCATTATCCTTACAACCAATGATTATCTATACCTCATTTACACTAAAAATAAATATATAGATTATATCTCAACTAATAAAGCATATTCAAAAAATGGACAAACCAATATATTATTTTGTTTTATCAAACATTATAGTATTCTTTAAATTGATTGAACAAACATAAACATAAACATAAACAAATCTTTAAAAAGCATTTTCTTATATATTTTTGCTTTTAAGAGAATTATAGCTCTAGGTAATCCCACAATAATATGTCCCACATTTTCGCCATAGTAACACATTGAAATAGCATTTTTAACTAAATATTCACTTTCTTAGACCTATAACAACTAAACAATTAAGAATTTAAAGATTATGCAAACTAGTGATTTGTAATGATTTGTGTGTAGATTCTCAATTTTTATTTTTATTTTTATTTTTTGAAATAAATTGTGATTTTTTTAATGTAACTTTTAACGACTTGTTTGTTATAGTAAACAACATTTTTAAATAGTGACATTTATGTCATAATGCATAACTTTTTTTTTTGAAATCATAAAATTCTAATATACACATACTTATCATTTAGTATGCATATTACTTTTGTTCCAATTTAATCTTTTATTAATTTGCTAATAATAGCAACTAATTATATTAATACTAATTGGTAAAGATATACATTATATTGTTATAATCTTGCACCTTATTTGATCATAATATACTTCTCATTTTTCTATTGCAAATTGTATGCCTATAGTATTAATAATCTATATTTAAATCATTGGTTTTTATATATCCTAATTAAAAATACAAATATTTTAACATCATATATTCTATTAATATATGTTTATGCTAATTGTTAATAACAACTCAAATTTTACAAGATTAGTACTAGAGAATAATAATTGTTTTATAGCTATATTATGCATAATAAAAGACTAGATATCTCTTTTATAAGATAGAAGTATATTTATTGCATTTGATCTCAAAATTAAATCAGGTTCCCTTTTACAGAATAATTAAAAATACAAATATTTTAACATCATATATTCTATTAATATATGTTTATGCTAATTATTAATAACAACTCAAAATTACAAGATTAGTACTAGAGAATAATAATTGTTTTATAGAATAATAATTGTTTTATAGCTATATTATGCATAATAAAAGACTAGTTATCTCTTTTATAAGATAAAAGTATATTTATTGCATTTGATCTCTAAATTAAATCAGGTTCCCTTTTACAGAATAAGTTTCTTTTAAAGTAAGTAGATTTATAGTATACTTATATTATTATAATTAAATTATATTCATTAACCTTTTGTTTTGTAGTTGTCTTTAATATTTTATTTCAGCTATCTTTCATTCTGATGATGGATCAGGGAGTGTGATTTGAAATATTGAAAGAAAAAAAACACCTACACAATCAAATCCAGAAATCATATTCAAACAACAATATCTATTTTGCGGAATTGGTAGAAAAACCCTGCGTTACCAGGTATGATACATTTCAGAATTGGAATTTAGGTATGAAATAACAATGGAATCATCTAGGGTACATTTTTGGGGCAGATTCATTTGTAATCGTCCATGAGCATTACCAGGCAATACCAACTTGGTCTAGGCATTTCAACGGTGTTTCCAGAGGCAGGCAAAAAATTTGATGTATTTCGTTTGAATTTTTTACCTTTAAAATGCACCAAAACACCAAACAACGGTCATTTAACATTTTTGATGTGTGTTTGACAACGGTCATTTAACATTTTTGATGTGTGTTTGACAAGGTACAGCAAACAGCAAACAACATTCTTCAGGAGTCATAGCAAACATAGAACGTTTTCTGCATACAGTCACAAAGCATTGTTAATGGATTTCTTCTGGAAGCCACAAAGCAGAAGTAATAACCCAGATCCACTCCCTTCCAAGCTCCCTCTATCTATTGCATAAGTTTAGTGGTTCATTTCCTTCCACCATAATTACCAATCCATTTGTTTCTCTGCAATCAATAGAGAAGAAGGGGAAAAAACATAAACTAAGACAAACTAATGCCCTCTTGTTTTCCTTATAAATTGTTAGTTTTAGGGTTTCTAAGTGATAATGAAAATTTTATACTTTTATAGCTATTACTTTCTCTACATATTACGATGCCCTTTAAAATATTTTATATTTGTATACTATCGCATATGTTCTACTTTAGCTTTATGTAAGATTTATAATCATATCTACTTTTTATATTTTTATAGCTATTACTTTCTCCACATATTATGATGCCCTTTAAAACATTTTATATTTGTATATATTATCACATATGTTCTACTTCAGCTTTATGTATAGATATTTATTATCCTATATACTAGCACTTGTACCAAAAGGAGGTGGAAGGGTTACGCCAATTCTATTTTATATAGAATAATATGTAGAAATCTAAACTTCCTTGTATTTTAAATAGAATGTGTAGAAATCTGAACATCCCTCAAAATATAAAGTAATTGAGGTGTCAATATGGATGTCTGTAATTTGATCTTCCCATAATGTCTAAACGTCTTTGGATGGAGTTTTTGAATACATAACTCCAAACACATAAATTTTGAATTTTTATTGCCTACAATAACAAATGACTAATAGCCTAAACTCATTCATTTTGTAACATAGGTTGTTGGGAGAAAATCCCGTCCCATATACTAGTATGAATGGAAGGAATGGTTTGCATTCAACGTTATATGCAAGTAAATCTTCATAGCAAACAATTGCTACTACCCACACAGTCTTCTGCCTCTCGCTTTACCAAACATTTCACCAAAACAACAGCATATCAACCAAACGGCCTCTAAAGCAAAACGTTAGCGTTGTAAAACTTTTTGTAACAAGTTCTTATTAACAAAAGATACAGAAGTCCATGAGGACGACCTAACATGACATGATGGGCATTCCTTAGATTGAGGAGCGGAAGAAATCCCCACTCAGCAAGTAAAGGTGAAGGAAAATGAATTGAGGTGGACTGATGTACAAGTACAAAATGTGGACACTGCACAAAAGAAAAGAAGCTCATTGAAGAGCTTCCACCAAAAATGTGTGGAAGAAGTAGGGCAGTTATCAAACCTTGTAGTAGAGCCTAATGTAGTCAAGCCCTAACCTCACCCACATGTGACCACACCAACTGCTCTAACTTTCAAACAAGTTGATCCTTCACATGACCGTGCTGCTAATTGGAATGTGATATCCATATCTCATGCTTGTTCACAAGGGTTTTCTACACATTTAACAATAAGAGGACATAATACATAGCTACAGAGACTGGCTTCTAGGAAATGATCAAACAACCTTGCATTAGTGTTTAGACAACTTTTTTCACAGCTTTTATGCTTGAAATTCGTAGTGTGCATGAACTATAGGTAAGGCTTGAATTTAATGCAAAACATAACCTTCATGGTGACAAAAAAAAAGGTGAATGGAAAGAAAAATTGGTGTAAGACATTTGAATTTCAGGGTTATTACATAAAGAATTTCAAAAGCACTTGAATTTACAATTTCAGAGCAACAAGTGAAAAAAGCATATATCAATTTCTGATACTCAAGGAGGCTTTACATGGCTCAAAAATTACTATTAATCAATACTACGCAAATAGAAATAGGTTAACCAACAACCATTCAAAGTCTTATAAGCTGGCCAAATCATAATTATTCACAATACCCATAATTTTGCCAGCATCACACAAATCTGGCCATGGCCAAACCCCTAATTTTCTACCCAATGCAGCAAGAAAGTCCAAAATACAACAAAAATTATTCATACGTGAATGAAAAAGATGAAACTTAGAAAAGAAAACCCAGAATATACCTCTTCAGAAAAAGAAAAATGAGATGTATCTAATTTCCCATAGATGAGATGCATACACAATCGGAAGAATTTAAAGCGACACTCAATCTGTAAGCCTAGATCAAAAGAACACAAATATTTTAACTTAACCTCGTATAGGGTTGTCAATTTGTTATAGAAAGTGGTTGCAAAACCCATTTGAAGGAAATGGCATTGGATAGGTTAGACAACCATAAATTAAATCTGTATAGCCCTATTAAGAATGTCTACTCTGCATATGAATTTTGCTTTACAAGCAAAGAGAAAAAAATATTCTGATACTGCAAAACAATGTCTAAAATCTAATGTCTGACAAAATATCTGAACTGCAAATGCACATAGGAAAATTTTGACCAACACCTCTATTTACTGGTGACTCAAAGCTTACATATGAGACTCGCCACTATTTGAGACCTGAGAATTTCATATAAGGAAAACTACAGGATCTGTAATATTTTTTGAGTCGGTGTGGGTCTGTGTAACTCTCTGCAAGCATAGACGGTTGATATTTGAAGTAAAAACAGCATTTACACTAGTATACTATATTTTAAATTTGTAATATTTATGGTAGTTTTGTTTAGCATATGCATGATACCTGGTATTCTAAACTTAATTCCGGTCTTTAGGCTGCAAATATGTATATTTTTATGATTATGTATTTTTTGTACGGACGTACCCAAACCCCAAATAATCCCATAGTAGTCTACTATACCCATTTACCCAAACATTCAACAAACCTGCCACCTAAACTGTGCCATTCCAATCTGCTGAGCTTGAGCAATTCAAAAAAAAGGTCAAAACTAGGTCAACACAGGAAAAAATCTGGGCTAGTTAGGAGGTGTTATGGTGGTAGGAGGTGCCAACATCAGATAATGAAATTTACCTGTAGAGCAGTTAATATGCATGGGAATGGTCCGTGGAAGCTGTGTTGCTGAGAGGAGAATGGAGGCCACGCATCCCAAAAAATTAAAGCAAATCAATACTAAAAAAGTTCCCAGATCTAGTATTCTGACAACCTTTCTACAATTTACAGCATTCCAAAAAAATTCCCGGCAATCTTTTTATGACATGAGGCAATTTTCTAACTGGAAACTGCCACAACATATAGGCTATCGGCTAATTATAACATTTTAATTTTATGTATACAGATCTTAAATACATTAGTATACTATATTTTAAATTTGTAATATTTATGGTAGTTTTGTTTAGCATATGCATGATACCTGGTATTCTAAACTTAATTCCTGTCTTTAGGCTCCAAATATGTATATATTTATGATTTATTTTATTTTTTTACGGAAGAACCCAACCCCTAAAAATCCCCGTAGTAACCTAATATACCCATGTACCCACACTTTCAACAAACCTGCCACCTAAACTGTGTCATTCCAATCTGCTGAGCTTGGGCAATTCAAAAAAAGGTCAAAACTAGGTCAACATGAGAAAAAACAAGGGGAAAATGAAAAAAAAAACGCATTTTATACACAAGTAATTCAAAAACCACTCCCATCTTTTTTCAGATAAAACCTGGGTTTTTGTCGATAAACCCCTCTAAAGTGATTTTTTTGTCATTTTATAATTCATAATCATAAAATCATAAACCCTAACCATACCCCTCAGTTTCAGGGTTAGGGTTAAGGTTTTTAAAATTTTATTTTTTTAAATGTTGCCTTTTTGTAGACCATTACCCTATCCCATTAACTAAAGTTTTTATTTTAAGGTTAGGGTTAGGGTTTTCTATTTTTTGTATTTTAATAGACATGGGGTTAATTTTTTTTTGCTTTTTCAATCTATTAGAGACTATAATTAAAAATTTGTCATTTTTGGATAAAACCTAAATGTTGGAAACTGCTATGTGTTTGCTTATTATTATTTTTTATTCTTTACTAACCCTAATCAGAGTCACATTATAATTACATGACAAAAGCACGGGAAACCAAAAAGTATAAATGGAATTCAATTGTTTAAAAGAAGAAAAACACAACAAATTAAAAGATGCTAAAATAACCATAAAAACACGAAAAAAATAAGCTTTAAATGTTATTTTGAGCCAAATACAAAGAAAGAAGTTATATTAATGTCCATAGATGACCAAAAGTAGGTCAATGGGACTCAAGAGAACAGCAATATACAATAGAAAGTTCTAGGAAGAGAAACTTGGAAAGGTTCCGCCAAGGGGAAGAATTAAAGTAAAAAATATAAACAAGAAGGGACCACCAAAAGAAGTGGTCAAAAAATAGGTACAAATAGCCAAGAAAGGGAAACAAGAACCCCAAAGACCAAAGAGCATTCACAAAGGAAAAGTGGAGACAATCAAGTATCATTATCTAGAATGTAACTGGTGAAGCCAATAGTAACATTGTCAATCAATGTGAAGGGACCAATACAAGATATAATAATGCTCATCAAGGAGTGTTGAGGGCCAAGAGGGGTACTCCCACTATAATCGCATTTAACATCCAAGGCCAAAGTAACCTTGTAGCAATGAAAAAACTCATAATAGCATTTGCATTTGCCCCTATAACTAGGGAGGTGGCCAGAGAGGAGTAGATCTACACCAACCAGATGTTGCACTGTACCATCAACAAGAACCATGATGCTAAGGGCTGTGATGATCTATCTCAACCAGTAGCTAACGGGAACACACCTGGATTTGGCCGAGGGGAAATCTCAAGCCATGTGACCAACAATGTTGAAGATAGAGAGGGTAGCATATTATACCATCTTCAACCTATAGAAAATGCTTAGTGTAAAAATCAAGCTCCGAGTTGAGTGGCACAAGAGGGAACATCCAAGTGATCTAGATGTACTGCTTGAAGATGTCCCTTCCAACAACTATGGTGATTGTCTCCCTCAAAGGAACGAGACAACAAGGAGCATTCATGGAATACAAGAAATGACGTAATCTATCAATAGAGATGGCAACAAAAAGGAGTGAGCTAGTCTTTGAGTACCAACATTGATGACACCGAACTATTCCCAATGAAGCAATCCTTTCAGAAGAATGAAGAGCCAAATATGAATATCTATCATGACTAGAAGTGAAGTCACCCATGGATTTGAGTTTGTGTATGCAGAAAGTAAGCCAAAAGAAAGCCTCAAGATGCAATGGTTAGGCAATAAACTCAACCTAAACAATGCTCTGAGGAATGGTACGCTTGCACCTGATAATGTGCTACACCATGAATCTAGACCCTCTCGACATAGGCCCAATCAACAAATTCCAAGCTAAGCGCCCAAATCTCTAAGTTGTACAAAACTATGGACTTTATGATGATATCAAAAGAAGATATCTTTGAAGGGATATTTTTGAAGTGGATCTAGAAACATTGACTTCCAAGAGAGAAAGCCATATCCCTTATGAAGAAGTGAATGTAAGGCAAGCTTCATGTTGAAGGAGGGACCAAAAAATTGGAACCCTAAGTATGTGTAAGTGGATGTGATCTCCAAGGCTACCCCTTATAAAAGAACTAGAATCTGGAAAGAAGACATTTGGAGATATTTAAAATTGTGGCCTTAGTTTTACTAAGATTGACCACAAGCTAGTGGAGATCACAAAAGTAAGCAAGGGCATCAAGTTGCAGTTGCAAACCTTCTACACAAAGAGAGGAAAGCAACATCATTAGCAAAAAGTAAAATGGCAATAACCACCTCATTTAAAATGCAACCATCATCTGAGTGAATGTGTTGCTAAAGAAATACCTTCAACTCATCAATATAGATGTTGAAGAGGGTCAAGGAGACAGGACGCCCTTGTTTGACCCCAATGGTACTCCTCACAAAGTGGGAGAGATTGTGAGAGGCATGAAACTACCAATAATTTTCTCATAAAGCCTCCAATCAAAAATAATAAGAGAATTAGAAATGTCAATATCCTACATCCATTGGAAAAACAAGTGCCTCAAAATTGAGTCAAAGGCCTTCTTTAAGTCTATGGAACAACAAAAGACGATGGAAGATCGTTGATGAACCTCCTCAATAATAGCCCAAAGTGTGTAGATGTGGTCAATGGTCTTAATAATCTCCTTTGCGATCAACTTACCAACGAGCATAAAGATTACTTTCTTTAGGTACATAGAAAACTACATATCCAGCAATGTGGCATAAAGGTTGGTAAATGTATGCCCACTCGTGATAGTCCTATAGTTGCCAAGATTAAAGATATCCCCAAACTTATGAATAGGATGAACTATATGTTGAGAACAAGACTAAGGAAAACCTGAACAAAAAACCTCATTCAAAAGCTTTGCCAAAAGTGAGCCCAAGGAATTCACATTGTATTTGATAAATTCAGCTTGGAGGCCTTCACAATCAGCTACATAGCTGGTACATAACTTCATAATAGCCCTCCTAACATTAACAATGGTGAAGACGATAGAAGTTGGTGGTGAAGTGGGGACCAACAGCTAGTTCGTTGGGCATATCATAAAGAGAGCTAGCATAGAAAACTCACACATTGGGGCTAAAGTCAAAGGCTATATCTGTTGGTTTCCATGGGAGAAGAGTGTACCAAAAGTGTTTGGAGGGTGGTGGAAATCAACAAGGAGTGCAAGTCACCAAGAAGCAAGAAACTCCTCCTTGCAATGAAGAAGACAACGATAATCCCTCTGGATGGAGGGCACGAAAGGCAGGTCATTAGATAGCAAGAACTAGAGCCTTTGGAGATATTTGCATTCATCATCAAACCACTAGTTCATAGGGCAAGATCTGTGGAGACCAGGAGGTCAAGGATGATGTTAAGTGTGAGGAAAAGATTCAAGGGCAACATCCCAAAGGGCATGACAAAGGATGTCATATGTGGAGCCAATGATGGGAAGAGGGACAGGATAGAAATCCATCAAGAGAAGGGAAAGACAAGATAAATAATCAAGGGTACAATCATCAAAGTGGATAGTGGGATGTCTAGTGATAGGGGACGTGATGGGAAGGGTGGGATGTAAGGAGTGAGAAATAGATAGAAGGATGAATATTGCAGCATGATCAGCAAATGAGAGCTAAGGAGAAATCAAGAAACCACAGATATGGGGTATGAAGGACCTCATGGTGAGAACACAATCCATGATACTCACACCACCACCATGAGGAAAGCAAGTGAATTTATTTGAGTAAGTGAAGCAAGGAAGCCTATTGAGAAACAAAGTTCATACGTCAACTTTAAGACAAATAAATATTCTAAATTTCAATGGTGTCAATTATTCTCAAATTTTTATTAAATATCAATTTTTCAAATAGTACAGCTACATATTATCAATGTCAGACTCATTACTCATAAGTCAACTGTCATATAATTGGAAAATAAAAAAATTCAAATAGCATCTAAGGCAGCCTTGACTGGATATGTTAAGCAGAAGTTGATGCCCTTGTGTTTGCAACCATTTGGTCCAAATGAGCATGTTCATGATCATCCTAAAACTCATCAAGGTTATCCAAATTGTCTTCACTACATGTAGGCTCCTCCTTGGCTGTTATCCATTCAAAATTAGGACCAATCTCATCTAGATCAATTGGTTGATCATCTTCGACACTACCTAAGGTTAGCAATGATGAACACACAAGCTCTCAACCTACTAGTGGATGTTACGAATATAAAATTATTGAAATTCATGATTGTAAAGTTTCTAATCTCAATGACAAAGGTTGTGGTGGACAAAGATCAAATCATTCATCTATCATTGGCTCAATCGGTTGCATTTTTTAGAGTGTATATGCTTAAATACACTCCAAGAATGCTAACAAGTCAAAGAGCTGCATGGTTCAATTTCACACTCCACCCAACGAAGTGATTGGCCTCAAGGCCAAAGCACTCCAACCATTACATTTACATTAGAGTAGTCACAAAAAGAAAAATTTATAAATATAGCCAAGTGATTACTCATTCAATTCCATTTAATATATAATAAATTAGATTGCAAATTATTAATTTTGAAATTAATACCCAGTGTTACTGTCTTCCTTGATTCCACTACACATATGTCAAAGAAGAAGCCATTTGCTTGCTTGTACAATGGCAACTCTTTTGTGGTTACTTGTCTTTCCTTTGCATCGAGAAAGAATGTAGAAATACATATGAAAAACCTTGCACTCCTCCATCCTCCTTGAATAATGGACCAAACTAGATAGAGGGATTCAAGAAGTAACCAACAACATGGATACGACCATCCATTTATCAATGCATCTATTGGTTTCACAATGATCGTGCCACTTTTGGATGCAACAAGAAAGTTGATTAATATATGATTCCTCCTATTAGTCCAACCAATAGACATAATACTACAACATGTAATCTCCCATTACATATGATGCTTAGTAACTACCTTGGTAACATCCTACACTACCTCTATCGACATGTCGACTCCACGAGTCTTAGATGATGGGGCCTTGAAAACCATGACTCGAAATAGCAATGGCATCAACCATGGCCCACAAATAAGGAGCTCAAGCAATGTTGAATGGGATGATCATATAATACCCAAAGTTTTTTATCATCTTCCTTGCCTATGCTTGAACATTTTTCCTCCATCTTGTGCTCTCCAATGATGATTGGGATCCAAGTACAGTATGAGGTTCAAAAAATGCATTCACTCTTTCACCACCAATATTAGGTTTTATAAATGTGTTTTTTGGTGGCTATCTAAAAGAGGGTGTGGCATGACAATGTGGAAGAGGGTGTGGCATAGGAAGAAATAGAATCATACCCTAATGGTAAATATTCTTCATCACCAACAATTGTTCCTACATCATGATCATCGTCACTCACTAGAAGACTTTGTCGATGAGCCCAAGGTAGTTTTAGCCTTTTCACCTTTTTTTTGCATAGGCATTAAGTGCCAACTTCACTTGTTCGATCACATCCACAAGACACATATTTATGCAAGGTTTCACTTGATGTCCTAACAACCTTGTAACATGCCATTTGAAACGGTTGATTCCCCCACAAAAATATTTTTCTTACACAAATTGCATTTCAAACTTGTATTAGGAACTAGATTGCAATACACCCATGCATAATCTCTCATGGCATGATGAAATATGGACTATAACTGAAAACACATCCATACACATTTCTATCGGATTCATAGTCACAAAAACCAAGGCAAGAACATATGTACCCATGTTTTAAATGAACCCACCACCTAAATCATGCCATTCCAACTTGCTATGCCCTAGTAATTCAAAAAAAGCTCAAGATTCATCAAAATTGTATTAATGTGAGTCAACAAAAGAAAAAATTGATGGAAAATGAACAAGTGTGTTTTAGACGTGTGTAATTCAAAAAATCGCCTTTTTTTAAATATATTGTGGGATTTTGTCTATAAACCCATCTAACTTGTTTTTTTGTCATTTTTTCACATTTAAGCAAGAAAACATATATTTGAACATTCTAATACAATTGTGAACATCAAACTAGACATTTTGTGATCATCAACTAGGGCATGAGGGCATATATTTCAGTGTTGCTCCTTCAAACCTTTGTTTTGCATTTTTCAACCACACAATGTGATAGAGGTAAGGTCTTTCATGTCTTATTTTTCTTCATTTCACAAATCCTATTTATAATTCATAATATCATAAACCCTAAAGGATTAGGATTAGGATTTTTTTTAAAGAAAATGTTGCCATTTTTTTCTAAACCCTTACACTAACCTATAAATTTTAAGTTTAAGGTTAGGGTTAAGCTTTTCTATTTTTTATACTTTAATAGACATGGAGTTAAATACTTTTTTTACTTTTTATTCTATTAGGAGGTTGCTAAGGCCAAGTAATTAAAAATCTATTAGTTTTTGGGTAAAAGTAAAGGTTGCAACCTACTATGTGCTTGCTTATTATTATTTTTTATTTTTTATTTTTTATTAACCCTAAAAGCAATGGGTGTGCATGTGTTTTGATTTCAGTCCATATTGCATCATGCCTTG
Organism: Sequoia sempervirens; assembly: GCA_007258455.2. Classification (NCBI taxonomy): domain Eukaryota; kingdom Viridiplantae; phylum Streptophyta; class Pinopsida; order Cupressales; family Cupressaceae; genus Sequoia; species Sequoia sempervirens. The sequence continues at coordinate 86,299,334 of VDFB02271358.1, read as the reverse complement.
AGAGATTTTGCATGGGTGTATTGCATCCCAAATCCCAATACAAAAAAGCTGAAATGCAACTTTTGTAAAAAAGAGCATGGTGGGGGAACCAATTGTTTCAAATGGCATCTTACAAGGTTGTCAAGACATGAAATGAAACCTTGCACAAATGTCTAACAAAGGTGAACAAAAAGGCAAGGATGGCACTTAATGCCTACACAAAAGGTAAGGTGAAAAAGACCAAAACTACATTAGGCTCATCGATATAGTCGTCTAATGAGTGTGATAATGATTGTGATGCAACAACTATTGTTGGTGATGATGAATGTCATGCACCCGTCAAAGAAAGAAACAGATCATAGTATTTAGATGGATTGCAACACTTAAAGTCTAGACGAATAAAGTTAACGTGGAGAGCAATTCTAATAAGGGGATTGATTAAGATTATAAGAATAAACAATGGTAGTGATTTCCTTGAATTAAAGATATTTAATTATAATTAAAATAAAAGGGTTTCAGGCCAGCGATTAAGAGGAATAGTAGTGACTCTTCCAAAAGGGCAGAAAAAATGAAGAGGTATGACTCCCTCAAACTTGAATATATAAGAGGGAGAGCATTTCATTTGAGAAGGACATTAATAACATCATTCAATCAATCAATTAAGAATAAATATTATAAGACTCCTAAGGTGAAAGATTGTGACTCCTAATGTGAATGGTTGACTCCCTCCAATAATAAGATATAAAAGGGAGACCATTTCCATGTGGAGAAATCATCAATGGGGGATAAATCTATCAATCAATTTGGAATAAAGTATTATTTTCAAAAGGCAGCAATGAAGGGTGGTGACTCATTTATTATGAAGGGTGGTGACACATTTATTGTGAAGGGTGGTGACTCCTTCAAGAAATGGATATAAAGAGTAAATCGGTTCATTGACATTCAATCAGCAATTATCACTCATCTATCCATCAAGAAATCAACCAATCAAAATATCAAAAAGATCAATCAAGCAAACAACAATAAGTCTATCAAATCATTCAAGCACCAATCATTCAATCATCAAAACATTCAATCATCCATTCAATCATCCATTCATTCAAGCATCATTCAAACATTAACTTGTCAATCCATAAATATCAATCAGCAAAAGCAACCAACAATAATTGTCATGTCCCTGATTTGGCTATTGGCAGGAGATGGTGTTTATCAACACTAGAATGAAATTTAAATATTTTAAATAATATTAAATAATATAATATTAATAAATAAACTATTAAATAATAATATAAATTTAAATTATTAAAAATAATATTTAAATTTTCAACTACACTTTGACCGACTTGTTGGAAGGCACTATTAGCGTGCATATATATGTGAAATCTTTTGTCATTGTCATTGGAAATCATCACGAAAGTTGGAATCAGGATCATGGTTGCATGGACGATCCCCTCTACTAACCGCACCTGGTAAGATATTGCCCTTACCTAGCATCATGCTTCTTTTCTGTAGCCTTCATCATTCATTAGCTAAATCTGCACTTTGTCTACCACAGGTCCAAGCTGGAGTTCTTGGCACAAGTTTGAGGAGCGATTACTCTCAGCAAGAGTGGCAGAGCCTTTTAGGCTTGCGCCACTCCATTATACAACCTCCTAGCCACGATCCTTGCATCATGCGATCACCATCAAATTTGGTGCGGAGCCCTCATCATTCGATAGCAGACAGAGACGAAGGAAGAACAAACAGCACCATACTTTAGGCGCCCCACACATCACATTACTTGTGACTACAATACAGATTGGGCACCATCGCATCTCATCCTTTCGACATCCCAGTGATAGACAATTTGTGCCTCCCTCTTGGTGTATCGCGGGTATTTGTGAACTCAACTCTAATCAAATTCACACTGCATGAATGTACTCCATGAATGTAATTGTAATATCATTTGTAATAGAATCTGAGTCGGATTTGAGAGATTCTTGTATATGTTTACATTGTTTTCCCACCTAGGCTATTGCGAGCTTAGTCTAGGGAAATTGTTACCTAACAGCAGGTGATTCATATTAGTCCAGTGAATAATTGAGAGTTAGATAATTCTGATTTAATAAATCTATGCAACTTCAGTTTGGCGTTCATTTCTAGATTTATGAATTGGTGTTTTTTGTATTCACATTTGTTTTGTTGCGTTGAAGAGAATGCCAGTTTCCTCTCTGAGATTGGTGTATTTGTGCTATCTAGATCAGTGCTTGTGCTTACTGTGTGAAGTAGGGGTTAGGTATCTTACAATAATCTAGCAAATACATCAAGTTATCAATTCTGAATTCTAGGTAATATTTGCAAATCAAACAGAATTTGGGCTCAAGGGGTGGGCTAAGGGTTGGAAGGACGGGGTCTTTTCATGCCCTTGACAAGCTAGGGATGGGGTCCTTGAAACAGAGAAGATTTGAAAATATTCGATGTATTGAAAGGAAGTGAAAATGATTCATATAGAAATTACAAAAAGATGTTTCTAATTACAAAGTTTCTAAAATAGAAACATCATCGAATAAAGAAAACTACACTACTAGTTTACATAATTTACAAAACATTGACCATTAATAATTAACTAAATATTATTTTAATACCCTCCCTTAATGGTCAATCTATCAACTACACCAAGATGCCCCTAAATTTTGCAAACTTATCTAGACTGAGAAACTTGGTGAGAATATCAGCAATCTAATCCTCAATGGGAACATACTGCAATACCACTGATCCATCTTCGACAAGCTGGCGGATGAAATGACAGTGAAGTTCAACATGCTTTGTCCTTTCATGGAAGACTGGATTCTTGGCGAGTTTCAGCACCCCTTGATTGTCACAATACAAGGGGGAAGGCCTTGCTTAAGACATTTGCATGTCCAAAAGCACCCTTCGAAGCCAAACCACCTCACAAGTTGCTTTAACAATTCTCCAATATTCAGCTTCAATCGAGGAAAGAGCCACTGCCTACTGCTTCTTGCTAGTCCATGTAACTGCACCTGTACCCAAACTGAATACATACCCTGAAGTAGACTTTCTGTCATCAACAGAACCTACCCAATCTGAGTTTGTATAGCCAATTAGCTTAGGATCTTTGGACCTTTCATACAGAATGCCAAAGTTGGAAGTGCCTTTCACATATCACAGCACACGCTTCGTTGCAACCCAATGTTCTGCTTTAGAAGTTGTCGTGAAGCGAGAGATGTAGCTCACTGCAAAAACTAAGATCAGGTCTAGTAGCAATGAGATAAATGAGGCTGCCTACTAGTTGCCTAAATGCAGATTCATTTTCCACAAGCGAATTTGATTTTATTGATAGTTTAAGCCCTTTCTCCATAGGTGTTGAAGCAGGTTTGCAGTCACTCATCCTAAACTTATCAAGCAAACTGCGAGCATACTTGGACTGAGAAATGAAGATGTTGTCAACTGTTGGCCAAACCTCAACACCGAGACAATAATGAAGAAGTCCCAAATCTGTCATGTCAAATGATTGACTGAGATTGTGTTTTATCTCCTCAATCAAATGTTCTGAGCTTCCAGTAATGATAAGGTAATCAACATGGACAACAAGCACAAGGATATCATCACCAGACTGTTTGACATAGAAATTTGAATCAGAAGGGCTCCTCTGAAAACCATGATTAGTAAGGTACTTATCAATTTTCATGTAACAAGCTCGTGGAGCCTATTTAAGTCCAGAGAGTGCTTTCACAAGTCTATGAACTTGATGTTCTTTACCAGGAACCTTGAAACTGGGAGGCTGTCATATAGACTTCTTCCTGTAGATCACCATTGAGAAACACACTCTTGACATCCATTTGATGGACTTTCCAACAAAACTGAGCTGCAAAAGCAAGGACAAGCCAAATAGTACTCATTTTGGTAGTAGCAGCAAAAGTCTCCTCATAATCAATGCCCTATGTCTGTGAGAACCCTTTGGCTACTAACCGAGCCTTATACTTATCAAGGGTTCCATCAGCCTTGTATTTAACTTTATACACCCATTTGCAGCCAATAGGCTTCTTCCCAGGTGGAAGATTAGAAAGGACCCAAGTGTTATTCTTCAGAAGGCTATGATGTTAGGCTTCCATAGCATGTTCCCACTCAGGTATTCCTTTAGCCTCGGAATAGGATTGAGGCTCAGAGATGCTATGCAAATTGGCCATGAAAGCAAAATTAACAGTATTCTGCTGCTTGCTCTTCTTCCGAGTAGTTCTACCCTCGATCAATTCATCATCATGAAGATCACTAATGGTTTTAGCATACCATTTAGGCCGGAGAGTAGAAGTACCAAAATCTGAAACATGAGGAACAACATCACTAGGTGTGGATGGTACAAAATTAGCTAGATCAGGATCCAGATTGTCCTAAGGAGGGGCGGGTGGTGGAACATTCTGCTGAGGTGCCTACACAACTGCAGAATCCCTTCCATCAGGTGGAGCTAGGGGAAGACAAACACCCAATTCAGAAGCCTACATAGACTGATCCTCAGGACTCATAGAAGTAGACGACGGAAAGAAAGGCTCAGTAGTTTCATCAACCACAACATCACGATTGAAGATGAGACGATCTGTATCTACATCAATCAGCCTGTATGCTTTATGATTCTCACTGTAACCAGTGAACATGAGTTTCTGGCTTTTGGAATCCAACTTAGTGCGCTTGGCATCTGGAATCCACACATGAGCAGTAGAGCTAAAAACTTTCAAGTGGCTGATTTTAGGCTTGTGCCCAAACCAGGCTTCTTCAAGAGTCATCTTCTTAACAGCATGAGCAAGTGACTAGTTCAGAAGATAGATGGCAGTATAAATTGCTTCAGCCCAGTATTTCTTAGGAACCTTTCTATGCTCCAGCATAGAACGAGCCATTTCAATAATGGTGGGATTCCTACGTTCAATGACACCATTCTGTTGTGGGGTGTAAGGTGTGGTAAGTTAGTGCTTAATGCCAGGTGTAGCACAAAAACTGGAGAAGTCAGAAGAACAAAACTCCCCCCCATTATTAGACCTAAGAGTAACTATAGGAGAACCAAACTCTTTTTCAACTAAGGCCTTATACTACTGAAATATACCAAACACATCTGATTTGTTTTTCAAAAAATACACCCACATTTTTTTGCTGAAATCATCAACAAATAATAAAAAATACCTACAACCAACAACTGAAGGAGTGTTCATTAGGCCACATAAATCAACGTGAACCAACTTTAATACCTTGGAAGCTCGCCATGAGTCACCATCTGAGAATGGAGTCCGGTGTTGCTTTCCAGCCTGACAAGCCTCGCATACTCCATGATTCTGAGTCTGAATCACAGGTAGGCTACCAACCAGATCATCACGAGATAGCTAAGAGAGATATTGCATGTTCAGGTGCCCATAACGCTGATGCTAGAGGCTGCTAATGCAAGTACTCCTGGCTGCCATAGCGTGCTCCTAAGAATCACCTAAGTAAACAAGTCTATATAGACCATGATCCTCAAGTCCCTAAACTACTATAGTGTGAGTCTCTCTGTCAACAATGCTGCATGTATGCATGCTGAAAACAATATCTAGCTGAGGAGAGTGAGTCATAATCTAACTAACAGAAAGTAAGTTCAGCTCCATGCCAAGTACGAAGTATACATCGAGAAAAATTAAATTTCTCCCTCCAAAATGAATCTGCACGATGCCCTTTCCGACAATAGTATATTCCTCGCCTCCTCCAAAGATAATTGAATCTCTGAATGGCGTGTACTCAATGAACCAATCCCGACGATGAGTGAAATGTCAAGAAGCACCTGAATCAATATACTAGGCAGAGGATTTAACAGGATTTGTTGGAATCTTGGCCATGAAGGCATAGAACACAGACTACTTCTGCTCAGTGTGCTCTACAACATTAACTTTAGGCTTAGACTCTCCTTGCTTGTTCTGTTCAAAAGCCAAGCATTTCCAGTAATCTTTCTTCATGTGACCATTCTTATGACAATAGTTGCACTGAACATTCTTCTTCTTGGAAGAATTTGAAGACTGCGCTTGACTGGTCTGCTGAGAGGGCTGATTTTTTCCCTTATTCTTCTGAAAGGTCTTAGCAAGAAATGCCTGCTCTATGGAGGATGAACTAGCACCGCTACCGAACTGTTGTTTCCAATGATCCTGCTGCAAAAGTATGGTGCAAAGATCTCAAAACTTCAAATCAACATTAGCTGAAGTAATGTTGAGAGTCAATCAAGTGCTCATAAGATTTTGGTAGAATTTTCATAGTGATGACTACCATATCTTCTTCCTCCATTTTCCGACCAATAGCCTCAAGTCGATCACTGATGTCCTTGATTTTGGTCAAGTGTGCCCATAAAGTTGTCTTCTCATCCATCATGATGGAAAACAGTATGTTCTTCAGAAAGAACGCACGACTTTTGTCAGATGTTTCATAAAGATCTTTCAAATGATCCCAAATTTCTTTTGTTGATTTACCAGACGGAACCTAAGGCAGCTAATCATTAGTGACTGATAGTTTAATGAGCATCACAACTTCACGATTTTGCTCATCAAACTTTTCTTGATCTTTATCTCTCGATGTAGGTCGTGTCTTTTTGCCCCGAATAATCTGATCAAGGCAGCGATATTTGAAGATTGTCATCATTCGCTGCTTCCAGGTGTTGTAGTTGCGGCCATTAAATTTTTGTTGCTCTCCAGCATGATATGAGATAGTGAGGCCATTTTTTTACAAATAAAATCTGACAGAGTACAAAAAGGCTCAAATCTCGAGGTTGCACAAAAAAAAATGCCCACAAGTTTTAGCAGATAGAGACAAGGTTGTGATCTTTTGTTTTCTTCAGAACACGTGCTAACACATGAGGAGTCACAAATTGGAGGTTGTGTATGCAAGGAACCTGGCACCACAACCCGACAAAGAGCAACACTTTTAAACGTGACCTGAAAACTGACAAATAGCACTAATAGAACCGTCCCAAATGCAAAAGGGCAGACACAAACTTTTCAAAACCCTCAGCCTCAATCTTCACAGAAAAACGGCACCTAGAATAGGAAACAAAAACGCCCAGAAAAACGCAAAAATAATGGAGAAAATCGCGATTTTAAGAAACCGCCTAGAAAAGCCGAGTAAAAATCCACGAACTCCAGGAAAAAATGCATTAAATGGAACAGGAGAAGCTCGAAAATGCCTCCAGGAAACCCTTATGTGCGGCTACAGATAGAGAATGAAATCGCATGCAAAAAAATGCAGATACCGATGCAATTTTTCAACTCTGTCTCAGAAAATCACACAAATGGAAAGAAACCCATTAGATACCAACACATTTTTGAAAGATGCCACAATTTTGCAGAAGGAAGATGTGATTTTCTTTCACACACAAAGTCATGAGAAATGGCAAAGAAAAAAACCACGATCCTTTTTAAAAAATCTAACAATAAACTTCACGAAAGGCGAATGCCAAAAAAATTAAAAAATTTCCCGCTTAACGTTACTATCTCTGATACCATGAAACAGAGAAGATTTAAAAATATTCGATGTATTGAAAGGAAGCGAAAATGCTTCATATAGAAATTACAAAAAGATGTTTCTAATTACAGAGTTTCTAAAATAGAAACATCATTGAATAAAGGAAACTAAACTACTAGTTTACATAATTTACAAAATATTAACCATTAATAATTAACTAAATATTATTTTAATAGTCCTTGGTATTGTCATTGTTGAGTTAGGGACAAGCTCCTTTAATTCAATAGTTTTGCAAAGTATTTCTGGAGAATTCACGAGTTGATCAACTTTAGATATTGTGCTATGATATATTGACCGAAATATATATCACAAATTTGTAATCTTTGATAAAACTATATTATATTTTGAGTGAATATTATTGTTTTAAAGAATATCCCAATAGGAGACATTACAATGAGGACTATCTAGTACAAGGGCATGATTCTATTTCTTCCCCTGCAACACCCTCTTGCACACCTTGTCATGTCACACACTGTTTTGCACAACCACCAAATAACACTTTCAATAAACCTGATACTAGTGGTGGAAGGGTGAATGCCTTTCTAGTACCCCACACCACACATGGATCACAACTATCATTAGAGAGCAGAAGGAAGAAAAACGTTCATGGCCAAACACATGGATGGCAATAGAAAACTTTTGGTATTACTCAAGTGTCTCATTCAACATTGCTAGATCTCCTTATTGGTAGGTGTAATGTCCCCTTCTCATCAGTGATTAGCCTTGCAGTTCATCAGTCTATTCTAGAACCCGTAGACTGGAATGAGGAGAAATTAGGGTTTCTTGGCTTGGAGTTTGTGGCATTTCATGTTATTTACTATTTATAGTAAATACTTGTTTTTGGCAGTTGCAGTTGTCTATTCTCAGTCCTTCTCAGCTGGAGCAATTGTTTTTATTCAAGCTTGGTCTTCAGTAAGCTTTATTTGGTGAAAAATATTTGATTAAAGGCATTATGTTTTAATTCTCTGTTGACCCCCTTGGCCTAAGGAGATAACTTAAAGTTGTTTTAAAAGTGGGCCATGAAGGGTACGCCATCATTAAGAGTTTAAATTTCATTTAGTGAAATATTTCATCACCTTGAAATTGGACGCCACCTTTTGTGGAGTTTATATTTTGAATAAATGAAAAGAATTCCAAGAGGTGTCCTTTGGCGTACTTTCTGGGATTGTGAAGAGTTTCTCAACTTTCTATAAAATGAAGTCTTTTCTCCAGCTTTTGGCATCCATGAAATTATCATACTGTTATGCTGTCAAAATGACAATGGACATTTTGCTTCGAGGAAGCTGCCTCCTAGCCTCTTACCAATTTCGTGTTTGAAATACAACACCTAGTTGGATTATTTCTGCTTCTCAAATCAGACTAGCAGATTGAGCATCAAGATTGAAGAATTTTTGAAGTATTTTTACAGTTTTGGTTTACTGTTTCGTCTACAGCTGAAGCTGGTTTTTGATTATATCTCTTGGAGTGATTTTAATTCTGTTCTGGGTATTTTGGCAAATCAATTCTTGGTTCAAGGCGCCCCCTTCCACAAAAAAATTGGAATTTAATTCCAAGTTTCTGATTTTATCTTGCAAAATCGATTTTTCAAGGAGGCCATACCATTTGGATGAGCATTGGAATTCGTGCTAAATAATCTGGAGTCTTTGGTGATTGTTTTTGGTTTGCATCTTGGGCGCCAAACCTCTAGGAAGCATTTGCAACTGATATCTCGTCATTCGGAGGTAATTTGACCAAGTTATGAGCATTTAATGAATTCACAGTTTGCTGGTTTGAATTTCCAGAATTCTGATTTTTATATCAGACTGTTATAGTTCTCAGTTTTTGGTCTTATACTTCAGTTTTGGAGTGTTATATGATTGTAAAAGTTCATACTTCTTGTTCTAGGGTTCATTCTCTATCATTGTAATTTGTAATCTGCAGAGTTTAATTTGTAAAGGTTGAGATTAAGCATTACTAATCCAACCATTTCCAGTTCTGCAATTACTTACTGTTTTGTCATTAAATTACCCCTGGATGGTTTACCGCCAGTGTGGATAATCTGATTTGCAACACCCTTGTACCCACTTCATAGTGGAGAATCCCCACAGCTCTGTGGATGCCCGCCGCAGCAGATGAATTGTTTTAATTGTAATCTTTTCCCCCCACTGTTTGGTGGTAGTGTGGAAATGCTCTTCATGCCTGGTTATCCGCCTATCAGTTTCTAGTTTTCAATTCAACACTCCGTCATATGTTAGCACCTCGCCCTCAGTGGGATCTTGAGTGCACATTCTTGACGTTGAGTAGTTTTCTTTCAAGAATTTTCATTTAGCTCCTCCGCCATATGACAACACCTACCCCTCATTGGGGTTGAGTGTGCATTCTTGGTGTGAGTTCATTTCAAGTTCAGTTTTCTTTTTGGAGCTAACGCTAACCGAGTTGATTAAGTGCTGGTTATGTGTGTTATTTCATCGAAAAAATTGGTTAGCATATTTCAGTAGGCCAAGGTTGGTGGCATTGCTATTTCGGCTCCTTGTTTTCAAGGCCCCGTTGTCTAAGACCCTCAAACTTGACATGCTAACAAAGGCAGTGTAGGATATTATTGATTTAGTTATTGGCATGCCCCCGAAATAGCGACACTAAAAACCCAAGTATTGAAATGAGAATAAATAAGTAAAATAAATAACAGTATAAATATTAAAAAAATATAAATACAAATTTAAATATTATTATAATCATTATAATATAATAAATATTAAATAAAGTATATAAAACTAATATCAAAATAAATATATACTATACTATATATAAAATAATATACATATAAATATAAAATAATACAAAATAAGTATATATAATTACAAGCAGCGATTAAAGACAAAAGCAGCATTTCATTATAACATACAGCGATTAAAAATATGCAGCAATCACTGTTAAAGAAGGCAGCGCTTCATAAGGAATTGATTAAGGAAGCGATTCATATTATGTGAAGGAAGTTTTAATAAGTTTGGGTTTAGTTGAAACAAAAATTAAGGTAAGGCTCTTAACAAAGGGTCACGATCTTATAAAAGGTCGACTATTCTAAAAGATGCCTCCCTTCATGAAACGGTATAAGGAAGATATAAAGGTCAAGGGAAGATGAAAAGAAAGGGAGGGTAATCTGCAAGAGATAATTTTCTTAGTGTTAAGCCAATCAAGGGAATCATATTGAGAAATAAATCTACATTCAGAAAACCAGCAGCAGCTGATATAATCAGTGATTAGGGAATTAATAAGGAGGTTGAAATATATTTCTGAGCATGAGAAATACATTTTTATATTAAGGCAACCAATATCTCAGGGCATAAATAAGGTTTATATATACTCTGAGTTTGAAGGCAGTTATAAAGAAATGGCAGCAATCAGTAGTAAAGAATTATCTGCATTCAGAAATGCAGTAGGGAACGAATGGGAAGAAAAGAGCACAGATAGATGGAACAGAAATAGGAGGAGAATTTAGGAAGGGGAACAGCAGAGATAATAAAAAGAAAATCAGAATAAAGGAAATGAGAAGTGAAGGCCATCAAATCAGGGAGGAGGATAATAAGCTTTAAGCACAGATATATAACAGTGAATAAGGACAGAAATAGATGCATTATTTGAATATAGCAGCAGAAATCATCACATAAGTACATTGTTGCAAAAATATATAATTATAGAACAATATTTCTGAGTATGGAGAACAGGTCGATCAAGGAGAAGAACATACAGATCAGAAGGACAAAGAGACTCAGACCCGTGTATCATAACAGGGTGCTATTATCCAATATATAAATATAATCAAGTGTATTGTCTGCAAGTCATTGTTTGCCCATGTATGCATTTTGATTATAAGATAATAAGAGTAGTTAATGAAGGAGTTCTTATGATTGAATCAGAATTATGTTGACTGTTTGAAACCCACCCTGTGGGTAGGGCCTGTGGTGAAGTGGTAGAGAGCCAAACGCCCACTTGCGACCTCTGCCCAATTCCTCAAAAGGAAGGGCCAAGGGTGGAGTGGTAGAGAGCCAAAAGCCCACTTGCGATCACCGCCCAATCCCACAAGGTGGCAAGTGTCTTTAGGGGCTGAGACATTGATGGTTAAAGCAGGTACAAGTCGCCATGGGGGAGGGCTGTGGTATACACCCTCTTAGGCTTGGCATATGGCTTCGGGCGGACCCATCATGTCCCTTCTCCCAATTTCTTCATATGTTTGCATTGTTGATAACCTTTAGGTGTGATGCAATGGTCTAACTCTAACAAGCATATATACATATTTGCATATATTGTTCATATGGTGAATGCAGGATTCCAATCCAAGATTACATCATTAAAGAGATGTTTATTTAATAAGGTGAAACCCTAACCCTAATTTGTTGCAATTTGTGATCAATAGACGAATTTTAGGGCAAATTGGGATAGGGGACATTACAATTACTAAGCATCACAGGCAATGAAAGATCACAAGTTGCAATATTCTGTCCCATGAGTGGACTGATAGGAGGAATTGTACATTGTTCAACTTTCTTGTTGCGTTTGAAAGTGGTACGATCTTCTTCAAATCAATAGATGCATCAAATAAAGTGAAATCAGCCCATTTATTGTTTTCACATTTTGATGAGGTTTTGATAAAGGTTGGGCTACAATATATAGTCTAGTTCATCACTAACAATGCAGCAAACTGTGTGGCAGCAAGCAAACTTCTCATGGAAAAGTACCCCACATTACTTTGGAGCCCATGTGAAGCACAATGCATTGATTTAACCCTTGAGTACATTGGAAAACTCAATTGGATTAAAACTATGATACAAAGGAGTAGATCCATCACCAAATTCATTTATAGCCACACCAAATATATGTACCCAAAAGATTAATTTCAAATGAATGTTTGTTTCATCAAATTCAGTAGAGTGCTATTTTTCTAGTCAAATGGATGGGATCACTAATTCACATCTTGTGCTTGATGCATTTTAGACAAATGCAAAAAAAATTGTGCAGATTTTAGAGCCCTTGGGCCAAGTGCTAAGATTGAATGATAAGAGAAAAAAAAACCCATGGTTATTTTCTTGAGGCCATGGATAAGATAGAGGAGGTAATACAGTCCAAAATGCAAAATGATGAGAGGAGATTCATGCTAATTTGGGAGATCATCGATGCTAGATGATATCACCATATGAATTGTGTTGAACACAAAGCAACGCTAAGAGGGGGGGGTGAATCAGCTTACATTAAAATTAGAACATTCCCATATGCAGATAACACATCACATCATATGAACTGAAAGAATAGTAGAAAGCGTAACATGCACCACACCATAACACCAGGATTTTTACGTGGAAAACCCGATGAGGTAAAAGGCACGGTGAGAGTTAACTCACAATATAAAAGCTCACTGCTTAAAAGATTTTACAATGTAGTTTAAGGCTTGCTACCTATAGACTTGCACACACTGAAGTAGAGACAACTTCAAGGGCAAGATACAGAGGACCTGATGAGACTCATTGTCTCAGAGCAGGGTACATGAAAATTATGATATGTGAACTAAGACTTGAACTGTTGTAGATGAAGCATTTGACATATGCTGATATTGTAGTTCCTTTTTCGCACATTTAAATCTTCATATAGATTTCGCACACTTCATGTTTAACATTCTGCTTAATTCATATTCAACACTCAACAACTCTTCACAAATGATTTTGATCTTCTATATATATCCTCGAATGAAGTCGGCTTCAAGAAGACCGTTGGATGAAACAATTGATATTGCAAGGGTCGGCTCCAAAACATATCCAAATAGAAAGAACTTTGATTGTGGATTAGCACACGCTATTTTGAGGTCTTCAAAGCACTTCCACACATTCTCCAAAATAATATTAACTAATCAGGATCAACCGCAAATGAAGAAAACAAGTCATGTTGGCCCGACTAGTACAAGTACCATCAATACTGTTACTATGTGACTTCACACCACCGGATAGATGTCAAAAACATCATGCGGATCAAGATATGAACAATGTAGGTAATCTACAATATCCCTACAACCTCTTCCAAAAAGATTTGATCATTAAATGTTGACGCAGCTGAAGAAACTTACTAAAAATGCAGAAACAGAGCATTCTGGAACAACCGTAACACATTGTTAATTGGAAAATTGAGCTTGCAGATCTCCAATACTCTTGATACTGTTAGATGATGTGTATAGAATCTAGATCACTACTGATCAGGTTCTCAAAGTTGCAAGACCAAACTTGCATCTCCGAAGGAATGCAAAGTATTTCAACCAGCCTTTATTATTGCATTACACTGTTAGGGCATAGACCGAAACACTGTCAACTATAACTTTGACTGAAGAATGTGTGAAGAATCGTCTTCCTGGATATAATATCTTCATAACATGGCCATCATTTCATTTGAACCACAAGACAAAAGCTTGCATAGCAGATGGATGCGGACCAAAAGAACATGATACAACCTTAAGGTATACACATTTAGTGCCTTAGCCAAACTTCTACAACCTATCACAACATGTGGTAGATGAATTCGGAATGATATCAAGGTAGACATATTGTAGACACATTAGGACATGAGTATCATCCTCCGCAACATACTTAGATCACCATTCTTCCTTATACTATCCTGTAGACATGCCTCAACTTATATCTACTTATGCACTAACTCGGAAGTATGTACATACTTCAATAACACATCTTTGATATCAATGACAGCCCAGATAGGGTTGACATCAATGACAACGCTTATTGCCAACAAATTGTCATTTCCACATTGCAAGCTACTTCTTGAATCCCACTATCTATTATAGTTTGTCATTCAAAAAGGATGGAGAAGTGTGCACAAGGTTACTCAAATGGATTTCCACATTCTTTCCTTATGCAAAGGAAAGATGAGCAGCCATAGCAGAGTTACCATTGTGCAAGCGAGCAAAGAGCTTCTTCTCCAACATAAGTGCAATGGAATCAAGACAATAACAACAATTATTAATTTCTATATTAATGATTTGAAATCTAATTTATTATACATTAAATGAAATTCAGTGATCAATCACTTGGCATTATTGATAAGTTTGATTTTGCAACTAGTCTAATGTCAACACAATGGTGGGAATGCTTTGGCCACGAGGCTAAAACACTTCATTGGATGGTAGTGTAAATTCTAATGCAACCATGCAATTCTTTTACTCGTAAGCATCGTTGGAGTGTATTTAAGCATATACACTCAATGGCCTTTGGATACTACTACTTATCTTTTAGACACAAATAGACTTATGAGATGGTGTCTCTCACAACTTCTATCTCAACATGTTCCTCCTTAGCATTGAGGTCTAGTTTCCTCCCAACAATGCAGTTAAACTTCTTGTCAACATACATTTGTTCCTCTCCAACCACCACCTCAACCACATGGCAGATGCTCATTACAAGCTTTTCCACTAATACAAGGGTTACTTCAGCCTTGGATGTTAGATATGATCCTAGGGGGGAGTACCCCACTTGACCCTCCCAAATCTCAACACTCCCTAATGAGCATTATTAGATCTTATATCGTTCCATTCATAGTGATCGACGATGCCACTAGTGACTTCACCATTTCTAGTCCAAATATTAATACTTGAAGATCTCTAGTTTTTCTTAGCATTTGCTCTTTTGTGTTCTTGTTCCCCCTTCTTGGCTATATGTACTAGTTTCTTGACCACTTATATGGGAGGTCCCTTATTTCATATCTCTTTGCTTTCGTCCTTCCCCTTTGCGGTGCCTTTCTAGGTTTCTTTTCCCAAAACACTCTATTGTAAATTATTCTAGTTTTGAGTCCCATTGACCTACTTTTGGTCTTTCGTGGACATTACTATAATTTTTTTTCTTTCTTTTATAAGAAATGCAATCGATTGAGCCAACAACAAATGAATGATTTGGTCTTCATCCACCACAAACTTCATCTTTGCCTGAAAAAAAATTGAGGTTAAAAACTTTCCAATTATCACTTTCAATAATTTTATTTTTGTAAAATACACTAGTAAGTGGAGAACATATGCGTTCATCATTGCTAACATTAGGTAGTGTCAATTGATCTAGATGAGATTGACCTTGATTCTAAATGGATCACACCAGTAAGTTGAGAAATTATGTGTTCATCATTGCTAACATTAGGTAGTGTCAATTGATCTAGATGAGATTGACCTTGATTCTAAATGGATCACAGCTGAGGAGAAGCCTACATTTAGTGAAAAGGATTTGGATATCCTAGATGAGATTTTGGATGTGTAATGTCGGAAAATTGCACCCCTTGTAATTTCACATACATTCTTGCATTCACTTTATTGTTCACTCCCTTAGTACTTGTGTAGACTCATTTTAGCTCCTGCATCAACCTTTTTCCCCTCTCAGGATGCTCAAAACCTCTTTCCAGCAGCTACCTTCACGTGTCAGCTATGCGTCAAACCTTGTGCTTTTCTCGTTCTCGTCGTTTTGTAGCGTGATGTGTTTGGACACTAGCGCGCCACGCGGTCGTTTGCGTGCCACGCTAGTGTCCTGTGACATTTTGACATTCAAACGGCCGTTTTCGAGCATGTTTGCCACTTGTTAGCAAGTTTTGTCGGTGGTAATGGCTCGGAACACCTTGTAACAGCTCGGGAAGCTTCTTTTCCCTCTTTAAAAGTCGTCTCTTCAACTCATTTGACCTTCTTCTACTTTTGGGCTTATCTCTGGAGCTTTCTCTCTTGCATACACTCTCCTTTACCTCTTTACTCTCTTGCTTGCACAAATTTCTCACTTGTTACAGCAACTTCAAGCACTCTTAAGCTCTTACAACGCTCTTTGCAGCTCTCCTGGCTCTTGCAGCTATCATTGCCTCTCCCTTTGGCTTCCTTAAGCCTTGCAACTAATATCTCTCTTACCTTGTGCTTGCGAGCATCTTGGGATTTGTCACATCCCCTATCAATTGCATCTCTACTTCGTGATACGAGTTCTCCTCCTTGAGCGGGGATTGCTTTTATTACGCCATATTTGCTTACATTGTTCACTTTCTCTATCTATTTGGCTGTCCATGGAGGTGGGAACACCAAAATGGGGGTTTGAATGAGGCAACCCCCTGTACAGCACCAACATTTTCTCCAGATCTTTCGCATGCAAGTATTAAAGATATTCACGTGTTGGAGGCTTCATTACTTGGGTTGTGGTGAACAGTTTCTATCTTTCCTTCTCTTGCTTTATCATTTCTACTTTATTTCAGTTTTATCATATTCTGTTATTTTCCCACATTCTGAAAGTTCTTAGTAATCAGATTGTTAGGGGTCGCTTTGTTGTTTTTTGTGACATTCTTGTTCTCTAGTCCGTACGAGACACCAGCGCGCCTTTGGGACTCCAGCACGCCGTGCTATCGTCCCTATTCTGCGCTATCGTCCTTTGGTCGAGAGCTCGTCAGTTTGTCCAGAAACCCTTTGTGACTTACTCCTTCAAATTCTAAAACTCTCGCTTTGTTGCTTCAGGTAGTTTAGGTCAATTCGCCCCTTGGGAATCTTTTGAGAATAAAGAGACTCATGAGTAGCAAATCCCCCTTCTCTACAGGATGATCATGAATGTGCCCATTTGGACCAAATGGTTGCAAACACAAGGGCATCAATTTTTGCTTCACATATCTAGTCATGTCTTCCTTAGAGGTTATCTGAATTTTGAATTTTGTTTGGGAGAATTGACTTATCGATAATGAGTTTATGACTTGACAACGTGTTGTACTCTAAGCTTTAAAAATTGATGCATAAATGAGAATTCGAGAGTAATAGACAACATTGAAATTATGAATCTTTATGTCTTATAATTGAAGTTCGTGCTTTGTTTCTCTTTCTACGCACTCCATTTGGCGTGAAATAACATTTGCAGTTCTCTTCCATGTTTTTATGTTTTAGTGTCTTTTAATTTGCCATGTTTTCCCCATTCTAAATTTGTGTAATTGAATTACATTAATACTTTTGGTTTGCCATGTTGTTGTCGTGTAAGTATAATGTGACTATGCACATACCCATACATGTCCCTGATTTCGATTCGACAACTAACTTGATGCAAAATCTATGACCAATGACAATGTCATTTAAATCATTATGTCATGATTTATGATTAAAATGCATGAACGTGGAACTGCAAATACAAAGTGCTGAAGTAAGTTGTAAATATCACAATAAATTACCTCGATAAATACAACTATAAATTCACAGTTGTATATACAATACTATGGAGGTATCAGGATATTTTTTTTCTAATTTTTACATTTTTGCTATTTTGTAAAGTTTTAGTTTTTTATTTGTACGGCTTTGGAGGATCCCCTAATATCGTTGTGGATTGCATGGCATCCCTGAATGTTTCTCTAAAAATGAAACATCCCCATCTAACAGGGATGCTCTTGTTCTTTCCAACCCTATCCTCCTTTCCTGAAACATCATCCAAACCCCCTGAAGCAATCCCTCATGGAACAGTTGTTAGATGTGACAAGTCAAGTGAAACCCCACATTAGCAAGGTTCATTGCTTCAAGGTCAAGAGACATTTGACTACAAATGGGCTTGTGTTGGTCATGATTTGTGCCAAAAGAATTGTCAAAGTACTAACATTTCAAAATTGAGTGCAGACATCTTGAGAGAACAGTACAACTATGCCACCACACAAGCATGTATATCTCAACTCCAAAATTCCAATACTTTAGAATTCAATGTTCCATTCAAGGTTTTTTACACTATTTTTTTGGTTATGCTAAGATCCATAGTTGTAGTCTACAGAACTCACATGTAATAACCCACCCTTAATTTTTTCAAATTTGCACTGTTAGTGTTAGCTAAAATGCAAAGATAAGCAACTGAATAAGCAACCCTCCACTTTTTTATCACCCAAATCCCAGAGTGGGCAAGGTGAGAGCATACAGTGAAAAGGGGATCTTGCAATTACTGGAAAGACAAGCTAACTGGAAATAAACACCTCCCACTTTTTGATCACCCAGATCCCGATGTGGGCAAGGTGAGAGCATACGATGGTTGGCTTACAATATTGAAATCCGCTATGCTACCACTTCTTCAGTGGGGTGAGTAAACATAACCAAGTGCATGAAAGTAAACATCCCCTTATTCAACGGGAAATACAAGAAAGGAAAATGCACTTGGTCGCAAGTCGACCGACCTCCGCTTGTTCAGCGGGCATAACAAGAAAACAAATAAGAACGCAACCACTTATTCAACGGGAGTAACAAGTAACATAAAGTAAAGCTCGACCACTTATTCAGCAGGAGCAACAAGTAACATAAAGTAAAGCTCGACCATTTATTCAGCAGGAACGACCACTTGTTCAATGGGGTAAGTATCAAATGCAAATACAAGAGCATTCACCAACAGTACTACCGATGCTATTACAATGAGCTCAACATAATCATATCAGACCATTACGTACTGCTGTTATGAGAGGTAAATGACAGAAAAGTGAAGTTAAACACCCTCCCAAGATGTTATAGTAAATAATAAGAACACCCCCTTCAAACTAGAACAAGTATACCTCAAGATAGGGCCACCAGAGGTCAATAGAAGGTCGTATAAGCTGCTGTAACAGGTCTGATGCACTTGGACAGCAGTCTGATATGCACGAACAGCAGGTCTGAAACCCCAACCAACAACCTTCAAACGAGCATAACTCCTCCGTTACTCAGTAGAAACTCACCAAACCAATTGCAAATGAACAAGCAAGCCTAGGCATCCAAGGTGAGCTATCAAGCAACCCCAAACCAATCCGAACAGTAGCAAGAAACTCCCAAACACCACTTAGCAGAGATGTACTGCCTCCCTAGGTAGGTCAACCCTCTCACAAAAATCCAAAACTCCACTAAAAATCACCAAAACTTGGGAAAAGGGGCACCCAAGCATGAGAAAGGTCATGAGCCAACACCCACAAAAAGATATTCACTTCTCCGTTCAACATGAGCAAAAAGGTGGGTCAGCTAGGCATAAAACAGCAACCTCCAAATCTAATTAATCACACTAAAATACCTCCAAAGCTGCAAATCATCACACACACCAAAATATATCTAGAAAACATCAAAACTAGCAAGAACTAAAAGAAATGAGATAGCCATCACCAAAATAAGCTCAACTACAACCCCTAAAATGGAGCTACAACACTATTCAGCTAGGAGATATCTTTCAATCTTGAAACTAAAGTCGACTTAGAGGAATTTCGTCCTTAAAGCCCAAGGAGATCATTTTGCATTTCGGCAACACTTCATTACATCAAATTCGCATATCAAATGAGAGCAATTGAGGGCATATAAATAGTTTTTGAGACCTAGAAGTTTGAATCCCATTTCCCTCCAAAATGGGATGCCATATTAGGGAATAAAATACTTTATTAAAATCACCTAATATCTTCACTTTGTCGTCCACCTTGGTTATGCATAAAATTTACTTTTAAAAACAACTAAGTCTCCATCTTCGCATCCAAGCTCAAGTCCACCTTTTAAAAACAACTTAAATTAATCATCCTAGGCATGGGGGTCAAAAAGTGACTTTATCACTTAAGTTATATTTTGCCTTTTTTAAACTCCAATGACGGTGGATGCAAATACTACCAAAAATATCAAGACTCAGCAACTGAAACTACCACCATTGCTAAAACTGGAAACTTTGTACTAAACTGCTACCAAGACCACTACCAGAAATAGCACTTACTAAAAATAGTAACTCCAATCTCATAATAAGCACATTTTGAGATGCAACTATGACTTACTAAAAATAGACGCTGCCAAAAATAAAAGAGACTGCCCACCAAGAATCTCAAAAATCCAAAAAAGACCCAGCAACCCTTCTGGAAAACTCCTACAACAATCTCCTGAAAAATTGACGAGAAACCTCCAAGAATCTTGGAAACCCTAAAAACGCCTCTGAGTAGCCTACGCAACTTCGAAAACAGGCTAACGGCCACTGAAAAGCATAGGGCTAAAAAGGGGACATTACATCACACACCAATGGGCTCTTCTAACCTCTCTTTCACACTTGTAATGGCACTCTTACCAATTTATTAAATTTTATGATCGGATATTTTAGGAGATACTCCATCAAAAGGATACTCATTTTTTATTCCTATTTTAAAAAATGAAAATTTATATTGATATGGAAAATATTTGCAATAAAGGCGGGCAAATGTAAAATGATGCCAAAAATAGTACACTAGTAGTTCAATAGCTTTATCTTTTAATAAATGTGTAGAGAAAAGCAGCTATTTAGTACAAATTTGTTGTTGGAGAAAACAAAAAAGATGCTGAGAGATTTGAAACTACCATTTACATTAAACAGATAAAATATAAGCTCAGAACATGAAAGAACTAGGTGGAGCTACTACTCCCTTGGACAATGGTAGCCCAGGGGGCTAATGAAGTCCGCCTACTTCTTGGGCTACTTGCCAGGAGTTGACTGTCACAAGTACTTGGCCAGAGCTTGCTTGTCAATTAGTCCTTAATTTGGCCACATTATTGTATCACTCTCTTCAGAACATCTGGCATCCGAGTGGAGCTGAGAGTTCTGCTTGCTGTTGAATTATTTCTATGATGTGGTGGAGGGAATTTTCTGATAGTAGCAGTGAATTTATGGCTTGTAGGTTTTGCCCAGACTTTGACTAATTAAATTGAATTTATCAATGTAATTGTTCATTGTATCAATTTTCTCTTGTTGCTTGCCAACCACATATAACAAACTCAACAAGATGGTTTCCATGAATGGATTGTGCATGCAGGCCTCTCTCATATATTTGCTTTGGGTGCAGATGGCTTCAAAAGTTTCATGCAATAAAGCAAGAAGACGGGTCAGCCTTTTGAGTGCTCCAGCTTGTGGAGTTGCAGTTTTCTGTGGACAGCCAGACTCTTGAGAGGTCCGAACATTATATAGCAGTTGAATAGAGTGCCAAGGAGCAAAGTTTGGAGCCAAGGTGGGGACTGGTTCATGAAGAAGGATTTGGAAGGGGTAAGGAGAGCCCTTGATTTGGAAGGGTTGTCAAAAATGACTGTTGCAGCAGAGCTAGAAGTTTGCACATCAATAGAGGTGGAAATTAACTTGAGAAAAATGAATGAAAAGCTGAATCGGAAGAGTGAAAAGGTTTTACCTTAGCAAGGATTTCAGCTTCAATATTTAAGTTAATGTCCATGGCAGGGGCCTTAGGAATTTCAATTAACACAACAGCAGTATGAGGATGGCTTTTACCTTATAGCAAAGGCACTGCATTCTCCTTCTATAGAGATAGGCTACAATGGATTAGAAGGATGATTTTGATCCACCTTCATTGTAGGTTTGTGTTGTTCTCTAATTTTCTGTCTTATAAACTTGAAACTCAAATGGATTGTAAGCTCTCTTCTTTGTTCTGAGATGTATTTATATATTTTTTTGATTGCCTTGAACTCCTTTTTAGCTTTATAGCTATGTTACACCTGCGTTGGGAACGGGGGGACAGGTTTCCAGGACGGGGGGACAAAGGGGCCTCAATTTCGGGACGGCGGCAGGGGGGTAGGAGGGGGGGGGGGTGTATATACTATATACTATACATATGGTACTTAAAATGCTAGTTATGATAAGATGTATAAGACTATTAAGAAGTAAAATAGCAAAATTGCAAATGCCAAATTGAAATACTAAATAGTAAACACTTGAACATTGAACATTGAACATTGAAGTTTTCAATATCGAATTACTAATTAGAAATTAGAATAGTAATACTCAATACTACAATGTAACAATTGTCGAATCGGCAAATGGAAGATTTCTATTATACGATATCAAAAATATCTGATCATAAAGATGATTACAATGAGTAGCATGATATCAAAACAAGTACAAAATCAAAATGTCAAAATGACAAAATGTAGTGAAGGAGGTAGAGGCCTCTAATCATCCCTCGGGAGGTCGGCAAACTCCTTATCACTGGAACCACTGGACTCCCCAAGGTCAAGATCCACCAAAGGAACACCAACCAGCCCTATATCTAAAGCATCCTCATCCTCATCAATCTGTGATGGCTCCTCTAGCTCTACATCCCATCGTGCTACTGGGCTCTCCTTGTACACGCGTGTCTTGTGGTCAGTGACACGCAAGGAACTATGTACAGCCACTAGCTTCTCTGCTCTCCTAGAGGTAAGTCTGTTCCTCTTAAGAGAGTGGATGAAGCTATAAGTAGACCAGTTCCTCTCAGAAGCTAAAGAACTAGAAACCTGGGACAGCAAACAAGAGAGAAAGGAAAGACATGGTACATCTGAGAAGGAAAGACAAATTCATAAGAATCTACCACAGAAGGTGGAGACAGAAAGCTTGTAGTAATGAGAAACTGTCAAGCTTTTTTGTGGTAGAAAAGTATTGTTGTTTTGAAATTTAATGTGGCCAGGAAGACAATGGAAAGAGTTCATAATATAAGTTTTGGAGCAAAGCGGATTTTTGGCGGCGAGGGAAAAACCACTTGTTGCAACCTATTATCGTAAACAACACATCAAAACCATCTTCCACAAGCTATCAAACCATGCTGATTAGGTCAAGGCAGAGTGACAACTTGGTAACAAGCTTTTTTCCCGGCCAACTGAGCTAAGTGCAATGCATAAAGTCTTCTTTGTCAACTACCTTTAATTCTCACCTACTCAAAGATATGCCTAGAATAAGTTGTATCCTCAAAAAAAAAAGAATATCATGTTAAGGATAGGAAGGAATGTCCGATGTTGTTTCTAACAGCTATCAAGAGCAAGACATGTCAAACTTTTGGAGAGGTGGATGTGTATATGGTGTATTTCAAGGAAGTAAGCTATGGATGTGGAGTATGTTGACAATAATAGCAATATGGAAGGCAGGGGGGAGAAAATGTGAACAGGAAGGTTTTGAATTTTTCAGCCAAGATGAATGTATTGTGTGGCAACTAGGGGGGGTGCGGGGGGGGGCCGCTTAGGGGGTGGAGTAGATTAGGGGTTTTATTTGTTGAATGCAATGATGTTTGGCACCAGAGGGATGGAGGGATAGGATATAGATGACATAGAGTGCCATTTAAAGTTTTAAAAGGTTGAGTTATTTTTTAAAAACAACTTGGAAAAAAATTGTATACTATTTGTTTTTTTTTAATTATTTTATTTTCTCTCAGAGAGAATGGCCTTGAGTTGTTGGTGTGGCCTACTTTACAAGGTAACATAGTTGACTATTACTTCTAAGGGAAGAGCTAATGGCATGTTTTGCTAGAGCATTCAATACTTGGTTACTATTCTGAACTAGATGTTGGATTTTATTAAGCATAAATTGTCATAACTGATTTATGTGGATATGTTTCATGCCCACCTGTGAAGAATGTATATCCGATAAAAGATCAGTAGAAAATTGGAGATTGTGTTGTATCATTTAGATCACAAACTAGGAGTCAACTTCCAAGAGTGTATTGTTAAACTGATTATGGAAAGTTATATTGACCCCCAACAAGCAGGCTAAAAATTCACCAATATTATTTGTTTACTTTCCAATTGCCTAAGAGAAAGCAAATATCATTGTTCCTATGAGCTCACAAGCCATGCTTTCTATGCCCATTTGTCCCACCTTATTTTGAGAAGCTTTGCCAAATTTAATATTTTCCCATCCTATCGGCGGGGGATCAATTTGGTGGCAGGATGGATTGTTAGCCAAGCATTTATATAGTAGAGAAAAATATTCTAATGTCAAGCAATTTGAGCATCCATCACATTGGCTGAGGCTTAAGAACCTTTTTTGAAGCTGAGGAGAGTCATGGCTGTCATCCTGATATTATTTTCTTTTTGTAGTGATGATTTGTCAAAGAGAATAGTGCTTATCATTGGACAAATGATCGTAGTAATGATTTAAAAGTTTGTTTGAAGAAAAGATATAATTATGCTACCCAATTCCTATTAAAAATGCCTTGACTCTTGTGATAGATGTATAAGAGAGGAGTTTAGTAGTTTGAAATCCCAACATTGGAGTTCTGACGTAGCATGACATCATTAATCTGCAATTGTGAACTTTCCGTGAGATTGAAAAAACTGTTGGAATGATATCCATTGTTCTCATTTAAGGGTGGATGATTGTCCCACCTATCTTCCTAGAAGCTAACAGCTTTTCTATCTCCTATTTTCCATATTAAATTTGCTTTAGTATAAAGACCCCTTACAGAATTAATTTTTTTGTGGCTGCCCATTGTGGTTTCTAATCTAGAGGTGTTTGACAAGCAATATCGTGCAACGGGTATTTTCCCTATATGATGACATACCAGATGGTCTTATATGATTTTTGGAGAACCCATCCCACTTTCATAACAAGTGCCTAGTTCAAAAGTGAGAAATTCTCAAGGCCCAAGCCACCAGCTGATTTTTGAGGACTAATGATTTTTTAGAACACGTGCCACTTTCATAACAAGTGCCTAGTTCAATAGTGAGAAATTCACAATTCCCAAGCCGCTAGCTGATTTTTTGCCACATGAATTCCCAGGTTATTACAATGAATTTAAATTTTTAATTGAAGTGATTGGGGCTATCCAAAGACTGTGGGAGAGGTTGGTTTGGTTTGAATGCATGTTTCCCCTGTTTTGATTTTTGTCACACTGCTAAGCAATATTCTACCAAGATTTTTAATCTTACCTGCATTTATTGCAGAAGCTCTTAGGATCTCTCACCCTTTGGGCAACTAGATCTTTTAATGGTGCCCAAGCCTTTCCCTTCAAATGCTGATGCCAAAGCAATAAGGATTGGAGCAAAAAATGGTGCCTCCAAAGAATCAACCTTGCAAGTTTATCCCAAAAAGTGTTTCACAAGGTATGGATTCTGCTAACCCTCGAAATGTTATTCTTCCAATTCTTGAATTTGATAATGCTTGTAACTAGCTATAGCAATTTACTTTCATTGGCTACTTTGCAAGTCACATCCCATCTGAAAGCATACTTCACAATTGGGTTAACACTATGTGGGTTCCACATGGAATTAAACTAGATGGTATCCAGAACCAAAATTATTTTCTCTTTCGCTTTGCAGAAGCTAACCATGTAGACATAATCTGTGGCCATGGTCCCTACTATATTTGCAGTTCTTTGTTAGCCTTTTCTACCTAGACAAAGGATTTTGTTGTGTCCAACCAAGAGGCTCTCAAAGGTCCTATGCGGGTTGCATTTCCTAGGTTGGCTTTGCCTTGTTGGCCATTCTTCAACCATATTGCCTTGTCCCTTGGGAGAATGATCTGTGTTGAGTCCAACAAGTTTTACTTGGCTCAACTGCAATGTTGAGTCTGCGTAGAGCTAAATCTCTCCTAAGACCAAGGAGATTCAATATAAAAGAGCTGAAATGAGCCATGTGCAACATTTTTCCTACATCAATTTACCTAACACCTAGTTTTAGTGCCAATCCTTTGACCATAAAATTAGAGATTTTCCCATAGCTACCTACAACCCTAAACTAGCCTCCAAGACAATCAATGATACAAGGAAGAAAGAAGATGACTGGACCAATGTAGGAAACCGCAAAAAAGGTCACAATGGGATCAATAATGGCTCTCAATCCAACAATGGTTTGGCTGCTAAAGCCATGACGTCAATGGAAGCTTCTCAACCATAGGCCAATGGCAAAGCCAAGTGAATGGTCATAGCTCAACCAAAGCCCACTTGTCCTTCTAGCAAATCCTTCAAAGAGATTAGTAAACTCCATATTCTGGAACTCCAAAACTACAAATTCCATGAACTTGGTAATTCGAAATACTTCTACACCAAGAGAGGCAAACATTCACAGAACCCTCCCTAAGAGGCAAATGAAGGGGAATATGTTCCTAAAAAATAGCAAATGCATTTGGAGTATTTTCTTGTAAAAACTAGAGGCAATTTATGTAGAACATCTTTTTTGCATTGCAAGGGTTGGACTCTACAGGTATGTCCTCAGAACCTCTTTCTTCATGAATTGCATCTCATGCAATGTAGAGGTCTCACAAACCCAGACAGAAAATTCATTGTGCAAAAGTTTCAAATAGGATTTACTCCTATGGACATTCTTTGTCTTCAAGAAATCAGCGTTGTTGGGTTTCTACCATCAGTCATGTGTTTTGTCGTCTAGCCGAATAGTATCTAATTTGGCAATAATCATGAGCAAGGTCAAAGTTGCATAGTAACTTGTGTTGGTACCAAGTAGCAATCCCACTATGTTACCCATAATTGTGACCTATCTAACAAAGCTTTGTGGGTCCATTTCAACATAGATAATGGAGCCTTAGACTTTATCAATATCTATGCATCAAATGACACAACTGAAAGGATACTGTTATGGCAATGGCTTGCAAATGAACTACTATCAGCCTAATGAGTCTTTAATGGCAATTTTAATATTGTTGAGGTGGCATTTGATAAGTGAGGCCACTTACCCATGAGATGGACAGCTAGCAAACAAAAAGCATGGTTCTACATGCATAATAAATTGGACCTTTATGACCCTAATCTTGGCTACCAAAACACATCTATCATTTGGCACACATGGTCCAAATTCCATGGTGGGTTTTGAAAGAATAATTAAGTGGCTTGGTCATGCTATGATGTCAATGCAATTTTACTCTTTTGCTGGTTATTACTCACTTTTAATGCAACCCCTTTCAAATTGTGTTATTTCCTATCACTTGCTTATCAGCTTTGGAATAGAACTAAGTCTTCAAATGCCAAAGGTTGAAAAGACTCAATTCTATTTAAACATGTCATTGCTCCCTCATTAGTCCCTCTTGGACCGTATCTCACATGTCTAGAACTTAGTTCCATGTGTGAAGGGGATATTGAGTGGACTAAATGTTTGTTTGATGCCATCACTCATACTACTCCTTTCTTGAGAATGTTTGGTCTATAGCTGGCAAGGATACACCGCAAGTCCTACGTGGCCATGTCCTCAAAGCTCAATTGGTTAACTACTCAATTCGAAGCGTGTGATGTCCCATTTTATTCTTGAATATCAAACCCCAAAATCACAGCACTGAATATCAAACCCTAGGCACTAACAAATATTAATAGCTTTTCCTTGTGAAGGCCGACCCAGTTAAGACCATCAGCGATGGAATAAAGGTGGCCTACTCAGGGATAAAATAATATAAATTGAATGGCAATGGTTGATATTAAAGGTAGGGTCGACTTAGAACAATTTAGTAGCAGCGATTCCCTATTAATATAAGGCAGCGCCAGCAGGGTAAAGACTTTAAATTAAAATGCAGGCCTTAATAAAATAAAATGCAGTGATATCTTTATTGAAATGTAGTGATTCCATCCAGCATTAAATAATTAATAATTAGTTAAGGCAGCAATGGCAATAAAGGAAAATAAATTGAGAACAAAAAGACACACCCTTTGGAAAGGAGATGCTTTTCCCAAAGGTTGCATCAATTCATGAGGACATAAGGATATAAAAGGGAGATAAATCTCATTTGAGAAAGCATCAGAAAGGAAATGAATTTGGATAAAAGCAGCAGATTGGGAAAAGGAATAAATCATAAGAGATCTGTTGGATTAAGTATTACTGCCAAGAATATATTTGGGAAGTAAGCTTAAATATAATTATAAATATATACATACATATATACGTCCAAATAAAGTGATTATTGTAAGATTGAAATTAATTAGAAATAATTATATATATACTTATATTTAGTATATATATACATTATATACGATCATGCAATAATGATGCTTGCAGCAATTATTAATCCTTATTAGTAATTATTCATTTGATTTAATCTATTAGTTTCCCTATAAGCAATCAAGCATGGATTTGCAAGGAAACATGCTAGGGAAGGGTGGTATAGGTTCTCACAATGTAAGTAGACCACCCTATGGAATTGTCTTGGTTGGATGTTCCTGCCACTTGGGGCCAGGGGGGTATAAGCATGCCCTTGGGCTTAATTGTGATGAATAGTTTTTCTGGCGCCCTATCATGTGTTTCTCTCCAATCCCTACCATGATTGGTCATTGGAAAAAGAGTCTATAGATTGGATTCAAGTTTAAGTTGTTATTCATTATTTCATAAGTGTTAATAGTTCATTTATTCTTAAATTTCAATATCTATTATATAATTTACTATGGAATATTATTTGTAAAACAATTTTACGTTGTGTAATTGTCTCTTAAGGCAAATTCAAGCATACTCCAAGTAGGGGACATTACAATAGGTATCAGAGCCTTAATCCCACCAGCCTACGGACAAACCTACTTGAACCGCCATTCAACCCTCTTCTTAAGTAAATCAGAAAAATACTATCAAATGCACCAACATTGCATTCTATATATGTGTGTCTTTCACATGTATGCTTCGTGTCTTACGTGTATTTATATGTATGCTTCATGTCTTACGTGTATTTATATGTATGCTTTGTGTCTTATGTGTATTTATGTGAATGCTTCGTGTATTACGTGTACTTATGTGTATGCTTCATGTCTTATGTATACCTATGTGTTTGCTTCATGCCTAATGTGTCTTCAGCAGCACTAACAATTAACTTATTTAAAATTAAATTGTTATTAGTCTCCAAATGCAACAATGAAGAGATGTAACTATTGAAGTGAAACTTGGGATATAAAAGGGAGAGCATTTCATTTGAGAAAGACATCCATAACATCATTGAAGAATTCAATTGAGAATAGAACCTTAAGTGATTTTGCAAGTAAATTAAATTAGGTTCAAGAATAGTGATGAGGTGTGAAAGGTGGTGACTCTTCAAATATGAAAGGTTGTGACTCTTCAAATGGGAAATACTATGACTCCCTCAACAATAAGATATAAAAGGGGAATCATTTCCTTGCGAAGAAACCATAAATAGGAAATACCATAAATAGGAAATAAATCTATCAATCAATTTGGAAGTAAAGTATTATTCTCAAAAGGCAGCCATGAAAGGTGGTGATTCACTTACTATGAAGGGGGATGACTCCTTTATAGTGAAGGGTGGTGACACATTTATTGTGAAGGGTGGTGACTCCTTCAAGAAATGGATATAAAGAATAAATCAATTAATTGACATTCAATAAGCAATCATCACTCACCTATCCATCAAGAAATCAAGTAATCGTCACTCATCTATTCATCAAGAAATCAAGCAATCAAAATATCAAAAAGATTCCCAAGGAAGGAGCAATCAATCATAACAACTCAACATAGTTAATGATAAAATCTAACAATATAACTTGATTTTAAAATAGAAATCCACATGTTGCCATCACTAGTCATCACAAAAATTTAGGCCTAACTAAGATACAAAAATGGATTAAGCTTTTCTTACTTTCAAATGTCGAGAAATAAATGCACCGAGATATCATCTTGACCTACGATGGTCAATTTCTTAAAAAAGCCAAACAATAACATTAAAGTCCACAAAAATATATTCCAAAACAATCTACAATGATTTATCTAGAAAATTTGTCTTATCCATAACACCTCATTTGAAACATCATAAAGTGAATTATTATCATCGTGCCTAGTCAGACTTAGAAATAATAATAAAAATCTAAGTCTAAATTCAACCAAACTTTGATATGCCAAAACAACATTTTGAGAGAATGTAATGAAGACAACTCAATTCTTTAGGAACCTACAAATTTGGACTCTCGAGAGATCTTAAGAGAAATGTTGGAAATCTATCGTAGGGTATATTCATCAAGCTTCACGGAGGAGGAACACAATTGTTCTAATGAAAAGTAATTTGTTCATTTTGAACAAGATTATAAGAACAAATCAAGTCCATACCACATATGATTGAAACAATGGCGATGCATGGATCTACCTTGTAACCTATAAAATTGATCTTGTAGACCTTGTTTGTGGACTAAGTTCACTTCTATATTCGATATGTGAAGTAGATCGTTTCATCACAAGGTCTTAGTCTCCTAAGTCATCCTTCTTGATTAAAGTAGTTCTACATTCATAATTAGAAATCAAGGACATCAATATTAGGCATACATGTGCCCTAGATAAATTTGATACAAAGCAAGTTACACCCAAATTTGTTACATAAGTCTATTTTAAGTTACATTGTGGGCCCATAACCCACAAATCCCAGGATCATCTCAACTCTAACTCTTTGGGAAAAATTGATGTTGTTTTGAACTAGGTGGAAAAAAACAATACTTTTCTAAAATACCAAAGATCATCCTAGTGTTAAACAAGGGAATATGTCAAATCTTTACAAGAGGAGTGACAACCTCCCATTGATATGGCAATTGGATGTTAGTGTCAAACTATAAATTTAAGTTCAATGAAGTGTTCATGGGTGATAACTATGGATTCTAAGACTTTGTACATCCAATAATTTGTACTTGAGTATTATCTAGGGAATATATACTTGGAAGGTTATAAGATGTCATTAACTACCTATGAGTCTATGACAAAATATATGTTGAAAAATGTTTTGACTAGGTTAAGTGTTACAAACACCCTATAAGTTATTACATCCTCATTAGAATCAAAATCGCCACAAAACTTTGAAATATACTTTACTTAAGGGAAAAGGAATACAACCTATGGTAAAGGACACCTAGGTCTCAAATGTGAAATTGGCTTTGCACAAAGCAATGGGATCTTGATGCTCACAACACTCCCATAATCCATCATGAGGAAGGATGCAACATTTTTCTATCATTTTGGATTTCAACAAGGGTAAAGAAGAAACTATATCATTGCCCTAATCTTTGTAGCAATGAAATGAAAGAAAACTTGTCTTAAATAACAGGTCTTGCCAAGAGTTATTGGAAATAGTAGTACATGAGTACGAAGAATATTGGACAATAAATTGTCCTCATACTTTAGAGGATGGTATTAACCTTATTGGTAGTTAAGTTGAGGCAAGTATACTAACAACTACTCTTCAAGGACATCATTGTAGTATAGAGTCATACATAAGCAAGACAATTGTCACTAGTTGTAGGATTTTCAATTATATCAAAGTATCGCAATAGAAACTAATTACATCACAAGAGAGAGCAATGTCTGAGAATTACAAATCTACAAGGTTAATTTGGGATCTTGGTAATCTCAAGAGTTTCTTAGCTTGTGATTGCTTGAGGATAAGCAATCTTGGGCAGGGTGGCTGTGATGTCCCATTTTATTCTTGAATATCAAACCCCAAAATTGCAGCACTGAAAATCAAACCCTAGGCACTAACAAATATTAATAGCTTTTCCTTGTGAAGGCCAACCCAGTTAAGACCATCAGCGATGGAATAAAAGTGGTCGACCCAGGGATAAAATAATATAAATTAAATGGCAATGGTTAATATTAAAGGTAGGGTCGACTTAGAACAATTTAGTAGCAGCGATTCCCTATTAATATAAGGCAGCACCAGCAGGGTAAAAACTTTAAATTAAAATGCAGACCTTAATTAAATAAAATGCAGCGATATCTTTATTGAAATGCAGTGATTCCATCCAGCATTAAATAATTAATAATTAGTTAAGGCAGCAATGGCAATAAAGAAAAATAAATTGAGAACAAAAAGACACACCCTTTGGAAAGGAGATGTTTTTCCCAAAGGTTGCATCAATTCATGAAGGCATGAGGATATAAAAGGGAGATAAATCTCATTTGAGAAGGCATCAGAAAGGAAATGAATTTGGATAAAAGCAGCAGATTGGGAAAAGGAATAAATCATAAGAGATCTGTTGGATTAAGTATTATTGTCAAGAATATATTTGGGAAGTAAGCTTAAATATATATATATTTCCAAATAAAGTGATTATTGTAAGATTGAAATTAATTAGAAATAATTATATATATACTTATATTTAGTATATATATACATATATATACATTATATACAATCATGCAATAATGATGCTTGCAGCAATTATTAATCCTTATTAGTAATTATTCATTTGATTTAATCTATTAGTTTCCCTATAAGCAATCAGGCATGGATTTGCAAGGAAACATGCAAGGGAAGGGCGATATAGGTTCTCACAATGTAAGTACACCACCCTCGGTTGGATGGAATTGTCTTGGTTGGATGTTCTTGCCACTTGGGGCAAGGGGGCGTATGAGCACGCCCTTGGGCTTAATTGTGATGAATAGTTTATAGGTCCTCACAATGTAAGTACACCACCCTAAGATGGATGGAATTGTCTTGGTTGGATGTTCCTGCCACTTGGGGTCGGGGGGCTATGAGCACGCCCTTGGGCTTAATTGTGATGAATAGTTTTTTTGGCACCCTATCATAGGTTTCTCTCCAATACTTACCATAATTGGTCATTGGAAAAAGAGTCTATAGATTGGATTCAAGTTTAAGTTGTTATTCATTATTTCATAAGTGTTAATAGTTAATTTATTCTTAAATTTCAATATCTATTATATAATTTACTATGGAATATTATTTGTAAAACAGTTTTATGTTGTGAAATTGTCCCTTAAGGCAAATTCAAGCATAATCCAAGTAGGAGACATTACAAAGCGACACCTTTTCACAAACCCCTCCAAATTCAAGTGGCTGATGTTTGTCACCCAAGGAGCTCAAATTAAAGCCAAACCTCACTAGTTAGAAGTCAATGATAAGAGTTCCCAAAGATATATATATATATAGGGAGTATATAGTGAGAACATATGTGTGTGAAAGATAATATATGCATGTGAAATATATATGTAAAGATGGTGAATTAATACATGCTTATTTTATTTGATATATGTTGGAACCTATATATATTCCCTTACCACGCTCCCATATCTCTCATCTATTTTCCTCTTACTTATCCATGTCCTTATCTCTCATTCATATATATTCCATGCATTCATCTCACTTTCCCTTCCTTATATAGGCTCTTAATGCCTTTTCTTTATAAAATTTCATGATACTCTTAATTATCCTTTTCCCATGAATTCACCTTTCCCTTTATGATATTTGCCCTTATTATAGCTTATTTAGGGATGTTTAGGTGTGTTTATGGCTATTTAAATGCTATATGACCCCTATTTTGGTCTAGAAGTAATCCAAATGACATGTGTGGAGGTTGTGCGATGCCACACAACCTCTTGTATCCATTTAGTAAGAGTCTAATGCTCATATGTGGTATGGCAAGGCCCTTAGAATAATGTGTAGTTTTGCATAGTCTTCTTTTGTATTTTTGTAGGCTGTCAAATTCTTCATGTATGGTACCGCAAACCCTTTGCGATGTAAGGATTATATTTACTCACTGCAAGCCCTTTGCAATATAAATGACAATTGTATCTATTTGTCTATTGCCAACATTCTCCTCAAGCCTAAATTATTGTATCGTCCTTGAGACAACTTTGTGGAATTCATTACATGGGCTCTATTTAACTTTGTCAATTTCTCTTCCTTCTTGTCATGGGCTCTATTTAACTTTGTCAATATCTCTTCCTTCTTGTCATGCACATCTCAGTTTCCTAGACTTTCATCTTTTTGCAATAGGTTATTCCCATCCTTCTTTTCTTCTAAATATGCCTTATGGGGTCCAATAAAGGATTATCCAACCATGCAGCCAATAAACAAATACACGACAAAAATCAATGGAACAATACAAGAACAATATGATTTCTATTGTGTTAGCAGTCACAACAACATAACAATATGCCGCAATGGGCTTACATGTAATCACAACAACATTACTATCTATTGTGATGGGCTTCCTACATACTAAGCCTTAGTCATTTGATTACAACATACAAATTACAGAATTTCGAAAGGTTTTCCAATACAATGCCATGCCCAACTCTATTCTACTTTCTTCTCACCCTCATCATGATGTCATGAATGGATTGTTAGCTTGTACTACTCCTCAGTTTAGTCCTTCAAACTCATATCTCTTTGCTTTAGATTTGTAACTCTTTTAACAGCTCCAATTGGTAATTCACAAGAATGAATTTAAATTTTAGTTTCTTTACCATTCCGTCTCATCTCCAAATGCTTGGTTTACCTCTCCTATTTCTTTCAAGTTGAACTTCTCTCCACCAAATAGTAGCATGGCCCTTTAACTTAGTTTTTGAAAATTTCATTCTATCTAAATCATCAAAGTCTTCTTCTAAATCAGTTATCCAATCTATCAATTTTTCACAATTTAGATTACCAAAGTAATTGGGAACATCATAAGCCCTAGAGGAGGACCTTTTCTCGGCGAAAGAGTCAAGTATACACTAAGCATAAAAGTTCAAATGATGATGATATGATGCATGCAGCAATGATTGAGGAATACACATTTGTGTTTGCACATCATAGGGAGTAGGAATCGGATCAAGTTGGTCATATTTTTCTCTTAATTAGCAATAGGACTACTATAAATACTGTTGGTGCTAGCACCTCTATTTGAATAAAATATATGTATGTTTCTAGCCCTAGCATTCTTAGCTTTATAATGCAATATGGAATTGTTCTAGTAGACACTTTTACATATGTGAACATTAGCGAAAAGGTATTCTAAATGCAAAAGTATTGTAAAAGGAGGTAACTCAAGGACTATGGATATCTTGACTCTCATAAACTCCCTCATAAAAGCATGTCGTAAATTATAACATATGTTATATTCTTCTATTAAAAGAGCTATGGAGATTATCCTTCACTTCAAAGCATCTTCATTAATTTTTGGAATGCATTGCTTCAGTTTCTTCTACATTTCCATTGTTTTCCATTTTCTTATAGTCAATAGTGGCATTTTCACCTATTCTACATTCAAGTTCATAACAAGCAGTATCTGAGCAAAAATCTTTGATCTTCTTGCTCCATGAGACATGACATTGTCCCAAAAACCACTTCTGATTTGATACTTATTTATGTAACCATCTTGGAGTTATTACATCTCACACAGCCCTATTCATCCATGGAGCTATATTAATGTGGCATGTTTCTTATTCCCCTTGCCTCTCATTCCCCCTTTTCTCAAAACTATGAGGATTGTTGTTTAGAAAATAGAAATTCAATGCATCCATAAATATATAAAGATCAATAAGGATTCCACTCACATACACTGATTATGTGCATTTTGAAAATTGAACCTATATTAGCAAAGTCTCTCTCCTGAAATACATGGTCCTTCTAGCTGAAAGGGATTCATAAGTAAGTTTCACTTCATTATCAAGATAATCTTAGTAAAATCATTTGCAAATATAAAAATACATGAAAGAAGATAAGTATATGGTTGGTAGCAAATATTTTATGATTTTCATACTTATGTGATAACTTCTGCAAGGTTGTGCAAAACTGGTATAACACTTGATTAACAGACAGAAACTAGAACCATAATATGTCACATATGCTCGAAGCATATTATCATACGGTATGACACAGGTTGCAGGAGCAGAACATGCTCTGATTAAGGTTATCTCCTTGCAACTGCCTTGCCACCACAGTGTCATGCAAATGAAATACACGTTATCTACTAGAATTGATTAGTTACTAAAATCCGAGTTTCATAGTAATTTAAGAACCCTAAAAAATCATTATATATTAGGACTTGAATCCATACTCACAAGCTTGGGCGCTATACTTTTAAAATCTAAGAGATATGGTTGATTTGGTCATTTAATATCTTTAGTAATTCACACCAATAATGTTGCTAAGAACAGGTTGTGTATGAAATTACAGAAAATCCCCCAGGCTTAGCTTCCATTCACAATTAAGGCCAGAGAATAATGCAGCTATGCAGATTCTTTAAATAATTTCAAGACTGTAGTATTTGCACAGGTGACAACTGTACATGTTAAAAACTTCAAACTTCCCCACCGATTGATAGACAGCACAAACTAGCCTTTAGTCAAAACATGACTTATTGTTGTGGGCAAATAACTTAGAAGTTAGAAAGAAAACATAAACTGCTCCAAGGCCTATCAAATTTGAGGAGAGAAATCTCCTACCAGTAGATCAGATGATGAAGACAATGCTGCTTCCTAACAAATAGAATAGCTTCAAAATCATATTTTCAGAAATTGAGAACGAGCGGGAATTGCAGGGGAGGAATGCTGTTGCATGAGAAGAGTACGCATATCAAGGCAAATATTTCGTTCAGAAAAATGATCGGAGTAAAAGAAATTAAAGCACAATTCAGTAATATCCTCAAATTTTATTTAAGGATGTATAAGCAATCCTTACTCTGAGTTTCTCGGGGTA
Organism: Sequoia sempervirens; assembly: GCA_007258455.2. Lineage (NCBI taxonomy): Eukaryota > Viridiplantae > Streptophyta > Pinopsida > Cupressales > Cupressaceae > Sequoia > Sequoia sempervirens. The sequence continues at coordinate 86,262,741 of VDFB02271358.1, read as the reverse complement.
AGAATTGCACTTCTGTAAAACTCGTATTAGAATAGTGTTTAGACTTTATGCCCCAAAATAGACTTTATGTAGATTGTTAAACTGCCCTGCTTTGGAACAAAATACACTTCGTATTTCTGGTACACCTATGATTGATCCAATACCAGGTACATATAATTTTAGTTCTCCTATAAGTATTATTTGGTTTATTTACTATATTTAACAAAACGCTTGGAATAACAGAGAATTATTGCATATTTTCCATATTATAGTGCGGCTTTCTATAAAGCAGAAAAAGAGCACAGCTATATAACGCTTAATAATTATATAAGAATGCAGGCTTAAATGATGATAGTTATTTATTATTTACAATAAATAATGACAAAAACTCTACATAAGCTTTGCCAAATGTCTTCCAGCAAAAATATTCGCTCTAAAAATTTATAATCAATTAATGATGAAACATGCTTAGTAGATCACAAGCAACATTACCATGTAACTGTAATAATCCACTGTCACAAAACCCTTTTGACAAGCCCTATCATGGCGGTCAAATAACCATTAAGTGTTTATGCTCATCTGACTCTGATAATATCACTTTTAAATTTAGCAGTTAACAAACATAAGGTGCAACTGGTTTAAGTTGCATATCTTTTTATTTCAAACTCAGCTCGTTAAGACTATTTTGACTCGGCAGTTTCTACGCTTAAGTAAAGTGAAATATAAATCGCGTAACATGGAAGAAAAATAAACCGTACTGACTGACAGGGTTATACAAGTAACCAACAAACCAAGGTTATTTATTCATCGTAAAACAACAGGCCATAAACCAGCAAAATTCATCGAAATAATGTGTACAGAGAAGGTTAAAAAATAATAAGAATTCACGTACCGTAAAATGATAGCGCTCGGTTCTTTCGTTATTCTCTGTTTCCGCAAGCCCGCCGCGACTTGAACCTGAGCCGATCGGAATGCAAAACTACGTCAATTGCCGTAAATAAAAGGCTATCAGGTGACGTAATCTGAGGGCAAATATTTCTGCATTTTCACTTTGCCGAATCTTCCCTGCACAGCAGGCCTTGTGAAATGCTCTAGATGGCTCCGGCGCAGGCTCGCCGCATATGATTTTTGGAAAAAATAGGTCCGCATGGCTAAAATTGCAAGACGGATAAATCTGACGAAGCAAACCTTCGCTTCGATGGTGCAGTTGAAGCGTTTGAGGGTTATAAATAAGGTAAAATATATGCATGGAAGAATTTTTGAAGTCCTGAGACGAAATAAAGCTGTGAAGAAGAGCGTTTTGAAAAGAAAAATATGGCTTGGCGGGTGAATTAGCTGATGAAAAAGCGTCTGCATATTCAAGCAAAAAGCTCTGTGATGCCGCTGCTGCAAATGCCTGAGTTCGTCATGAATTGTCGAAGATTTGTTTTCTTTTTCTATTATTTGGTTTGTCTATCTTCCTTTATGTTCTTCCATGTGTGTCCTCTTTCTCACTTCTTTATACATATTTTTCGGGAAGGAAAACCTCGGTTTTGTAAATTTATTAATTAATTTCGTCGAAGCCTTACATTCGGGGTGCGGTTTCCGTATTCGTGTCTTCCTTCGTAGGTTTTCATTCAAAAACAATAAAGTGGTGGGATTTGTTTTTTCCTAGTTAATCTTAGTTTGTTTTTTAATATGGAATAGGGGAGAGTACCTACTAGTTGTGCACTTTAACTTCGCGTTCTTAATTATCCTACATGAAAATTTCAAATCATTCTCAATTTTTTAGAGTGGCTTGCTTGATAAGTCCCCTGCTTACAACTTTCGTTTGAAGTTGTCATCATTAATTTTGATACCTTAATTATGCGTTATCGTAAAAAGTGTTAAAAATCCATATTTTCTAACCCCCTACCAACCGTAGTGAATTACCACCCCCGATTCTTGAACACTTTATCATAAAAAAAATCACTTTCTATTTTAAATATGATTGTACATTGTTGACAAATTAAACAACTTGTTACTAATAATTAATTAAATATGAATTACTTATAATTACTAATAATCTTTAAATAAAACATATTTTATTTACTACATGAATAATTTTTACCTATAAATTATTATTAAATTACATATAATTATGAATAAATTATCTATAAATTAGTAATAAACTACTATTCCTTATGACCTATCGATGTATCGAAGTGCATATAACAGAACCCTAATTTGTAATATACTTTGTTACCTCCTCATTTTGTCGATCTTGTAGTTGTTGTGTCCATTGCTAAGGTTTGCAACCAATGTGTCCATTGTTGAAGCTCTATAACGAACGTGTCCATCCGCGAGATCTGCAACCATGCAAGGGAAGACGATGACCAAGTAGGTAAGGTTGCATATATTTTTGTTCGTTATCTTGATTTTTGTTCGTGTTTTAACAAATTTGTTGATTTGCAAGTCGCCTCCTCTTCCCATATTCATGTTGTCGACCATGCAACTGTGTTTATGGACACAACCATTTTACAAGGGTTTGGAACTCTTTGAGCGGTAAGGTCTTTTCTGACCTTACTGGGGCTGTGACCCATTTTCGGTGGTATTAATTTTTGCATTGCAATTTATTTCTAAAATTTTAAGGTTAGGGTTTATGGATATAGTTAGTTGATATAATAAGAATACAGTGAATTTGAAATGCCAGACTGATGTTTTTGAAAAAGGTAGAACTGGACCATTACTTGTACGGAGAAGGGTGTAAAGGTTAAGCCAATTACAGTTTATACTAGCAATCAAACCTTGGTATGCAATGGGTACACCGAAGAAGTGTGCATGGTCAATCATGAAATTTGTTTTATTGTTTACATACATTTGTGTAGTATATATGAGGTCAATTGGTAGGCTATTTAAAAAATGATTTTGTTTGTGCAACAAAGGTCTCAATGGAGAAGTGATAGCTTCAAATCAAATATGCATCTACTTACAGGGATCCAAACACAACTAAAACAAAACCTATGAATCAGGAAGATAATAAGGCTCCATTACCAATAGGCTAATGATATGTTTGAAATAGGGAGAGAGGGAGAGAGGGGGATATGTGGATAGAAAGAGGGAGAGATATGGGGAGAGAGAGAGGGTGGGGAGGGTTAAGGAGATAGAGATAAAGAGGAAGTTAGAGATGGAAATGGAGATGGAGATGGAGAAGAGGAATATGGAGAGAGAGAGAGAGGGGGGGGGTAAAGAGATAGAGATAAAGAGGAAGTTAGAGATAGAGATGGAGATGGAGATGGAGATGGAGATGGAGGGAGAGAAGGGTAAGGATAAAGAGGAAGTTAGAGATATAGATGGAGATGGAAATGGAGATGGAGAGGGAGAGGGAGAGGGATATGAAGAGAGAGAGAGAGAGAGGGGTAAGGAGATAGAGATAAAAGGAAGTTAGAGATGGAGATGGAGATGGAGATGGAGATGGAGATGGAGAGAGAGAGGGAGAGAGAAAGAGAGGACAAATGGATATATATAGATCCAAAAGAGATAAATATATAGAGTGGGAGAGAGGGAGAGATAGAAATATAAATATAGAGATAGGAATTGATATATAGAGAGGGGTAGAGAGAGGGAAAGATATAGGGGTAAAGAGAGATGGATAGATAATGAGATAGAGGTAGAGAAAGATATGTAAGAATTTAAATATGGAGAGATAGAGATAGAGATAGAGCTAGAGATAGGGAGAGAATAACAAGGAGAGTGTGTGTGTGTGTGTGTGTGAGAGTAAGAGAGATGTGGAGAGAGATAGAGAGGGAGATAGATATGTATGAATAGATAGAGAGGGAGGCCGGTGGAGGTAGAGAAATATAGATAGGAGAGATAATTGGAGAGATATATAGAGGAAGTGATAGGGAGAGGATGAGGAAAAATAGGGATATAAAGGAGAGATAGAGAGATAAATATAAATTGGGAAAGATAGAGAGGGAGAGACAGAGACAGAGACAGAGACAAAGATAGAGACAAAGACAAAGACAAAGACAGACAGAGAGATATAAATATAAATAGAGAGATGAAAGGAGAGAGGGAGAGGGAGAGATAGAGATAGAAAGAGAGATTCAATGAAAGAGGGGGAGATGGAGATAGAAATATAAAGATATAGGTAGTGATATATAGAGAGAGGTAGAGAGAGTAGGAGAGATGAAGGGAGAGATGGAGTAAACAAGAGAGAGAGATAGAGATAATGAGTTATAAATAAATAGGAAGAGGAAGAGATGGAAAGTTAGAAATAGAGAAGCCAAGAGTGAGAGATAAAGTCTAAGCGATATAGAAAATTAATAGAGAGGAAGAGAGATAGAGAGAGAGGGAGAGATAGAGAGATATATATAAGTAGATTGAGAGGGAGGGAGGATGAAAAAATTGAGAAATATAGAAAGAGTGATTGGGAGAGAGGGAGAGAGGGAGAGAGGGAGAGATGTGGATAGAGAGAGGGGGATATATAGAGATATATAGAGGGAAAGATAGAGGGGAAAGAGAGAAAGAGAGATGGAAAGATAGAAATAGAGAGGGCAAGAGTGAGAGATAAAGTCCAGGTGATATAGAAAATTAACAGAGAGGGAGAGAGATAGAGAGAGGGGGAGAGATAGAGAGATATATATAAATAGATAGAGAGGGAGGGAGGATAGAGAAGTTGAGAAATATAGAAAGAGAGAGTGACAGGGAGAGAGAGAGAGAGGGAAAGATAAAGAGATATATATAATGGGAAAGATAGAGGGGAAAGAGAGAAAGAGATGTAAGGAGAGGTAAGGAGATAGAGATGGGGAGAGAGATGGAGATGGAGATGGAGATGAAAATGGAGAGAGGGGAAGAGAAATAGAGATAGAAAGAGGGGGATACAAAGAGAGGGAGAAAATAAGTGAGGGATACAAAGATAGAGATAGGAAGTTATATAGAGAGAGGTAGAGAGAGGGAGATATATATAGAGAGAGAGGTAGGGAGAAATACATATGGGGAGATATCATAGAGATATGGGAAGAGAAAGAGAGATAGATCTTTATATTTTCTTCTTCCTCTCTTTCTTTATATTTTTTTATTATCTCTCAATCTCTCTTTTCCTCTCTCTCCCCTATTTCTCTCTATATTTATCTTCCCTTCTCTCTTCCTCTATATATATCTCTCTCATTTCTTCTCTCTGTGTATTTCCCTCTCCCTATCTTTCTCCCCTTACTATTTTTTACTATCCCTATTTATCTCCCCCCTCTCTCCCCTTTTCCCTCTTTATCTCTTGATCTCTTGTCTTCTATATATATATATTTTTGTCTATCTATCTATCTATCTATCTATCTATCTCTCTTTATGTGACTATCTATCTATGTCTCTCGTCTTCTCTCTTTTCCTCTCTCTTTCTTTATCTCTCTTCTTGTCTCTTCCTCTCTCCATATTTATTTCTTTAAATCTATACCTCTATTTTTGTATCTCTATCTCTCTTTTTATCTCTTTGTATCCCTCTCCATTTCTTTATTTCTCTCTATTTATTTTTCTCTCTTTCTCTCTTTATCTATTTTCCTCCTAATTGTGCAATGGGCACATTGAAGAGGTTTTAAAGGTGACTTATCATATTCTTAACCAAATGGCATGCAACCCTAAGCATAACTCCCTAGGATGTGTTATCCTTAGATTGTTGGCATGAAATGACTAATCAAAAGTTACCTCTCTCTCTCTCTATAAATTTTAATTTATAATTTAAGTTTGAAATTTATTTTATTATGTAAATTATAAAAAAAAATCTAAAATAGAATTATTCTACAATAATTAATTTTTTAATAAGATAACTAATTATAAATTAAATTAATTTTAATATTTTTTAATTATTATTTGGAATTTCATAAAAAGATATAAATAATAAAAATAAATTTCAAAATTAAACCTAAATTAAAAATTAAAATAAATAACTAAATGGAAAGTCAAAATATATCAAAATCTAAGTATTAATAAACATATTGGCTAATTTAAAGGCATTTCGGGTGATGTTAATGAGGGTAACGAGCAGCCAATGGTGGATATTGGGCAAGAGGATGAGGGTTTTATGAATTCCAAGGTGGTTGGTCCTAGCCAGGATGATTTTCAGTCTCCTATTGGTAATAATGTTGAGCAAGTGAAGCAGATTGATGTTAAGGCAGAGCAGCTTGAAATTCTAGCTAATTTGATCGACATCCCTAAGAAGCATCAGGTGAAAGTGGAGGTAATTGAAGTTGAAGACTCCCCTGTAGAGGATGATTTGGAGGGAAAAGATGGGGTTCGAGAGGAACCTAATGAGAATGTTGATATTCCTAATGCTCAGCCGGTTAATTGGGAGGAGATTAATATGGACCTATTTTGTAGAATGGCAGAGGATGACACTCGTAACTTTCTCTCTCTTGCGAAATGGATTTTCTCATAAAAGAAGGAGCTTAATTCCAAGCTTAAAAATTGGCAAGGTGTTTGTGTGGCGTTAGTGAACTGTAACCAAAAGGAATGGACAATGAGAGGTAAGGTCAAGACAATGAATGTGATTCTTGATAAATTAGTTGTGGACGTCGACAGACTTGGTAAAAGCCATGAGGAAAGGTTGACCTCTCTAGAAATTGTTGTTCAAAGGATCAATAAGGAGTGGATTATGAGTATGGAGGAAAGAATGAGCAAGATCAATAATGATTTGTAGACTGTAGTTTGAATCAGTAATTAGTCTCTAAAAACTAGTGCTCAGGGCTTATCGATTTTGAATGATAAAGCCATTAAGTGGACTGGTAAATCTTTGGATTTGGGTGAACATGAGGCAGCCATTGTTGAGGTTAACCGTATGAACCTAAAGGATAAGAATGAGGATAATGGTCTCGGCGAGAACAAGAATTTGGAGGCTGGTCCTTGCCTAAGAACGAGGAGTAAGACTAAGAAAAGGGCAGCCATTACGTTCCAAGATCTTCAGGATGTGGTCGAGATGCACGATAGGGTCATTGCTGAAAAATATGGACTCAGCCAATGTACTTGATAAAATGTTGTAGTTTTTGGTTGTTCAACCTTTGTGTTGATGTTTTGTTGTTGGGTTGCTGACGGGTTTTCTAGCTTTATCTTTTGTTAGCATTTTTGAATTTTGTGGGTTGCGGGTATTACTGTTTCTTTCTTTTAAGCAGCTTTTCTCCATTGTAAAGGATTTTGGGGCCCCTTTAAAACCTATTTTTCGTAATAAAAAACATACTAAATTTAAAAAATTAATAACAAATAATAAAGTTATTAAGTTAATTTAAATGATTAAGGGCGGGAGACCTAGCTCGATTGGCTAAAGTATCTTGTAGGCAAGAGGTCACGAAGTCTAGTCTCTCCTTGTTTACTAGGTGTACTTTAGTTAATAGGAGGGGCTACCTGATTCCTGTAGTCTAAAAAAGTTAATAATGATTAAATAAAAAAGTAAAACTATTTTTTTAATTTATTATAATTGAAATATTAATAAAATATGTATCTAAAAAATATAATTAATATATCACAAACAATATTAACATAAACTCAATATTAACAAATAAAAATAATAATTGTGGGTGGAAGGGTGTGCGCCCCTCCAAGCTGGCGAAGGGAAGTGGCATTTGATGTCATGGTGGTTGGGTGACGGGGCTTGGTGTACTTCGTTGGCACTCATGATGGGAAGTGATGTTGTGGCATGTCTTTTCACAAGGCATACAACTCATAACTAAGGACAGCTATGGCTCCCTCTCCAATGCATTGTGATGAGTGCATTTTATGGTAAAGGATTTCCTTCCTTTTGCAAGGACATCTTGCACATTGAATGGGGTACCATTTGTGGATGATGACAATGCTCTTGTGATTTGTGTTCTTTATTTATTGAAAGCCAACATCATTTTTGGTGAACGACTTTCTTTGTAGGTGGGTGTGGTCTATGCGGGTGTCCTTCTCTCATTCCAATCGAGTGCAATTTTCACTGGTTTGATAATGGCGAAGGGTTCAAAATTTGTCATTGAGGTCTTGATGGCGGGCCTCGCTCGTTTTGGGGTTGATACTCCGATTTTATTGAGGTCGTCGGGCATTGTTCAAGGAGGTCATTGATCAAAGATTAAAGAGAATTTTGCTTAATAATGATCTGTTGGTGGTGGCAGCTGTGAAGATGGTTCTAGGCTCTAGTCATTTGGAGTGCATGGAGTACGAGAGGGACAATTTGCATGTCTCCTCTCATTTGCTGGAATCTATCCTAGACATTAAAGTTTCGAAGGCAGAAGCGAAAAGTTTGCTGGTTAAAATGTTTAGAGAGGACTTGGTGGAAGGTGTGGATGAGGTTCTAAGCGTGGTGATTGAAGGCAAGGGTTGCCCAAGGCCTCGCAATTTGGAATGGTTTTGCACAGAGGAGACGGTGAATTTTTTTCCATTCCTCCTGGATCTGCATGGGCCAGGTTTGATGAGACACCAGATGCTAGTGGCGGTAGCGGTTGAATTTTTGAAGAAATTCTTTGGGTTGTTGGCAGTTGGCAAAGTGGAGTGGAAATTTGAATTCGAGGATTTTGCTAAATTAAACAAGTTTATGTAAGTTGGGCTTTGGGTAGAGTTTTTTGATCTATAGGGCTGGGGTTAGCTTTTTAGCAGTATTTTTGGAAGCCTTGGTAGTGATATAGCCATTAATATGGCTTTTTTGTGGTGTTTTTTTCTGGCTGGATAATTTATCAATCTGATAGTTAGTTTATTTTGGTCGCTGGTTTGCAGAAGGTGGATATGGTGGTTGGATGGAAATTTGGTTTTTTGAGTAATCTTTTTTCCTGTAGGGCACATGCTTGTAAATTTGCTAATATTAATAAAATATATACTAATCTTGCGTATAAAAAAAACAAATAAAAATAATAATTAAATATTATTAAATAAGAGATCTAATAAATCTATAAATGGTTTTACAAAATTCCACGCGTCCATTTTTTATTATTAAAATAATATGACAGGTTTTAATCGAATTCTTGTTTGTAACCTACAAAATTCTTTAAAAACACTCAAAAGATTAACCGGGCCTGCCTAAATGTGTAAGGGAGAAAATAAGCATAAGGAAATAGTAATAAAATCAAATGAATGAGATCAAAACAAAGACAAATCCCAACCTACTCATGAAATGAAACTATAAAGCAATGAATCAAACAATGCAATCATAAAAGAGAACATAAACTGAATTCACGAATTGCAATACTACCATCCCATGTCGAGATGTGTTTGTATTGATGTCAAATTGCTTGGATCAATATGAAGCCTCCATCGTTGTGCAAAAGCTTCAAAAGGTATGTTAATGGTGATCAAAGATGTAAGTGTTTGCTCTTAAGAATTCAATAGTCAATTCAACATGACCTCTCCACACAAATTCTCTAGATTCTTCAATCATTTTTTGAGAAGGAAGAAGGTTGTTTTATAGATTTTCAAGTTTCAGATGAACGATCAAGATTCAATAGTGAAAGATCACGATCAAAGGTTGAAAACCGTTGAGAGGAAATAGATTGGTCAGTTAACTTCTCTGATTGATCCAATTAAGGATTTTAATTGGATAATCAATGGGATTAGATTGGAATGATTGGTGAGATTGAGAAAGTCAAGTTGAGTTAGGAAATAGATGGGTTAGTTAACCAATTAGAGTGAGAAATCAATGGTCATGATTTACTCAATCAAAAAGGGGTGAGGATAATTAATTTAAAATTGAATAATTAATTAATATTGGAGATGAATGTGCAAGTTTTTTTTTTACTTTAACAAATAAAGATATATTTATTTGTTATCCATGTTGAGTGATTTTGAATAATTGATTTAATTATTCAAATTTAGAGAAGGGGAAATGGTTTAATTAAACTATTAATGATAACAATTTAATTGATTTAGATGAATAGGGTATATTAGTGACATAATTAAATAATTGATGTTTATTTAATTAATCACGAGGAATAAAGTTAGATTAATGATAAAATAGTGAATTAATTAAATAATTAAAGCTCGTATTCAATTAATAGAGGAAAATAGGGTTAATTAGTGACATAATTAAATAAATGAGATTTATTTAATTAGTTAAAAATGATGATTGAGGATGAATTAATTAAATAATGTTAAATCACTTAATTAATAGATGAATATAGTGGGCGGATGGGTGGGCTCCCCCCCCGCCTCTCTTTTCGCCACTCGAATTCCTGGGTGGGCGTGAGGTGGCTTTGGGACGGTTTTGATGTTTGCAGAGATGGCATCGCCGTGTCTTTTCTTGGCCTTTCTTATTTTTCATGGGGAGAAGTTGGCTTTTTTAATGAGCTCGACTCTTGATATTCGCGGAGCCTTGGTGTTCGATAGGGAGTATGTTTGGCTTTGCATTCAAGGTGTCTACTATGCGACACGTCGGGTACGACAATCATCGAAAAGATAGTTGAAAGGCCGGGTGGCGCCTCACTTCACTCGAAGTGATTATGGTTTGTAGGCGGAAGGACTGCGTCCGTAGCAAATCTTCATGGCAAGGACGCGATGATCGACCTACCATTATTCAGCATCATGTGCGGAGGCCAGTCAGATCCTCTCACGGGTCTATTTATGGATCTGTTGAAATCATTTTTGTTGCTTTGTCCTCACATTTTGGCATAGTTTTTGTTTCTGTGCAAGGTGCGGCTGTCAACATGGAGTGGTCGACAAAATCAAAATTCACCATTCATATTTTGGCAGAAGGCTTGGAATGCTTTGGAGTCGACACACCGGTCTCTCTGGTGGCTACGGAGAGGCAGATTTCCTTTAGGTAAGTCACGAACCAGAGACTAAAGCGTATTCTGTCCGAGGATGATCTGGTGTCGCTGGTTGCGGTCAAAATGATTCTTGGTAAAGAACACCTGCAAAGAAGGGAGTATGCCAGAGATAATGCCCATGTCTCCTCACGATTTCTTGCAGTGTTACTGGACTTGGAGACCTCGAAGGTGGCAATGGAGATGATGGTGCGCTTGTTCCACGTCGACTTGCTTGGTGGTCTTGAAGAAACTTTGAAGGCGGCCTTCTTAGGCAAAGGCATCCTACGCCCGGCTGACTTGTCTCTCTTATGGGATACGGAGGAAGCGGTTAAAGTTTATCCTTTTCTCCTATACCTCAAAGGGCCTGCTTTGTCGAGGCACAGAAAGCTTGCGGATGTGGCCGTGGATTTCTTGAAACAAAAATTGAAGATGGTGTCGGAGGAGGGGAAGGAATGGATGGACGGCTTTGTAAGTTTCGCGGAAGTCAACCGTTTTATGTGAGGGTTGGCCTCTTTGTCTGTTGCCTTTAATTTTGTTTCGTTGCTTTTTACTGTCTCTTTTTGTGGTCTTCTGCACAATTTTTTTGCAATTTTCGTCTTACGTTGGTTGTGGGTCGGCCTGTGACCCCTCTCTTTATTCCCATGGTTTTCATGGATGGTCTTTTGGTGCTTGATATGGGACTGTTGAAACCGTGAAATTGTGTCCCAGATGGGTTGATGTTTGGTTCGGCTGTGTGCCATGGATGGACTTTCCTGCGATGTAGACATTTGTATATTTCTTCTATTTTAATATATATAATCTACCGTGCGTATCAAAAAAAAAATAATAGATGAATATAAAATTTGATAATAATTAAATAACAATGTATTATTTAATCATTTAGGGAAGAAGGGTGAAAGTTAGTTAAATAGTGTTGTTCACCAGTCAGGACAATTTAAGGTATCTACAAATGCAGACCCAAAAATTGATACTCTATAATCCTGAACTGACAGGTTTGACACTTAATCAAATTTCTAGAACACTCCACTTTCTAAACCAACTCAACTCGCACAAATGTCTTCCTTAATACCAATGAAATATGTTATTATGATCCTCAACAATATTGACATCAATGACAACATTGTATCCTTCATTATGTACATACCATGCTCATGTTGCCAGTACTGCATCATCAATGACAATCTCCTTAATCTTCCAACATATATAATTTAAAATCATCTCTATTTAGAATACTAACAAAACAACCATCACTAGAAGAAACTATAATCTCATCATAATGTAAGCTTTGCACATATAATTATGATCTTGAGAAGAAGGCTTAAACAATGACATTGCATAATCAATTACTTCCTTTCTTTTAACTAGAGGAACCATCTCTACATGATATCATGGGGTAAAAATACAAAATTGTGTCACATATTTCTAAAGAAAATGACCAACAATGGTCCAACTTTTTAACTTGAATCACTAAAAAGTGATGTATATGTTTTGAAATTTGAAATGACGTAAATTAATAAAATGTGTATTTTTTAGTGCATTTTGTGATTATATTTTTTTTATAAAATTGACGCTATAATTTAGTTGTTGATAAAATGTTAAAGAAAAAGGTTAAATGGGACACCACTCTTTATTTAATAAATTTTATTAATTTTTCTTCAATTTTTTTGGGTGTATTTATAACTTGAAACTTTAGTGCATGGAATTCTTTTTCAATTTTGACAAATATATTTCTCTAAATAAATATTAAAATTTGTGTGTATTGAAAATGCAATTATTTCTATGGGATGCCACTTTTTGTTTCAACTATATATTTAAAATAGAAAAAAAATATATCATCTTAACATAGAATCTTTTATCTAGTTCATCATAATTTTAATTTAAAAAAAAAAAAATAGTATTTTTTCTTAACAAGATAATCAACCTTATATTTTGGTTTGATAACCTACTTTTAATAAAAATAAAAAATATAAATATTAAATAAATTAATATTTTTTCATGAATAACATATATGAGAATCCTACACGAAGAAGATCCATTCTGAAAATTACTAATAGGATAACTTATAGATTCAACAAGAACAAAACTTACTCTTTTTAAGAATCTCAAATATAGAAGTTTATAAGAGACAACTTACCATATTTTTTATCTGTAAAAGGAAATATTTTATGGCATTCATATGCGGGATTATGTGAAATATAACAAGACACAAAAATGCTTGATAGGAAATCTACTGACATTTTAAAACAAATAGAGAATCAACATTAAATCCGTGATCAATTAGAATTTGTCTTTACCCTCTGGAAGAAATATTGTAATAAAATTTGAAAAGGGTAACAAGGGAATAACAGAGTAATAAGAAAAACCATTTGACATCAATAAGCATAAAGATGTAAGAATACCATTGAGGAAATGCTCAAAAGATAATATATACTTCACTTTTTACATAGATAACATATATAAGTAACAGAGGGTGTATGAAAATATATATTTGGTCTGACAAACAAAACTCCCATTTTGTCACTATAAGTTATTAGACAATCATAGGAAAGCTTTATTAAAATAGGCTTATCTGCAAAAAGTGTCACTTATATCCTCTTAGTGTCAAAAACCCTAGCTTGCGTTGAATCGGATAAAGTTGGAAACACATTGAAAATCCTTAACTGATACATAACCTTTCAGACGTTTGAGAAAATCAAGCTCCATTGTAGAAATTGAAACAAGTTTAGAGAAAAATCCACTAAAGTATGAGGAATCATGTTTCTGGGACACTCCACTCTTCCTACCATTAGCATCCTGCACAAGCCTCTGGTCTTTCCATGTAATGAGCACCAATAAGTTTGAATAACCTTCGTACTGAGATTAATGTGCTCATACCTTGCCATTATTACTACATCTTTTACGTACGGTCTTCTACTACGTAATGTCACATCAAACTCCAAAGTGGTGGCATAACATTCAAACACACCAATCCTAAAATGTTTTCCCTTAGTCAGCGACTATAATCTAGGCCACTTGATACGTGTCATACCTCTATGGGAACTAGAGGACAGATGGCATATGCACAAGAACCAGCTCACTCAAATGGAGAAGGGAAAGAATAACAACAACGAATATGTATCACACAAATATGACAAATGGGCATTAGTCTACCATGGAAACAAGACTTTTACATTGGGACCTACCCCTCAATTTGGGTAGGAGTTAACTTAAAAAATAATAATAATATATTTTTTTAAACTAAACTTATATATCTATAAAAGGGTATTTTTATATTAAAAATGTTATTTAAATGATTAGGGGTTGTTGAAACATCATGTTTTTAATTTTTTTTTTAGTAAATTGGTCTCAAAGTGGTGCTAACATGAACACTTTCAATTGGAAAAGAGTTGTGGCTATATCTAACTTGACTAGAATTTAATAGAAGTAGATCATATGTTTGACCAAAAATAATTTTAAGTTAAAAATACTTAAATTTACTTGTGCTGATAAGTTGGCCAAAAGTGTGACAACTTTGTACTTTTATCCCATGAACTCATTTAGAATCAAAGCGTAATTAAATCAGTTACACAAAACACAAATATAGAGGAGTCCAATATAACCCTTCATTTCTAGATTTTAAACACTCATTAAGTTTTATCATCCCCCCTCTCATAAATTTTTTCCCACTAAAAACATAATCTCACTTGAAAGATTGCACAAACTCTTTATACAATTGAGTTACTTCATCATTATCTCTCTAAATGTAAATAAAAATGGTTTAGTTCTTGTATCCTTAAAATGATCAATCATTTAACATATAACAGCATAATTATTTTAGAATGAAATAAAAGACAATAAAAAATGATCCAACTACGCACATATTCTTAAGAAAAAAACTATAGAAAGTGACTTACCTCAAGATTCTACTCAAATTGTGTCATATGCTATTAATGATGCTAATAAGATAAAAGGGGCAAATTTTACAATAAAAATGTTACGAAACCCTACCAAAGTAAATTTAAAAGAAATTGAGATGAACTAAACCAATCTTCCTACAACTGTTGCTTTAATATATTCATGGTAAATGAAAAACTTTAGATCTAAATATATCAAGGTTTTAGAGCTACTAGATTCTTGAGGTTGAGACAAGAATTTTGCAAGGTCTTTTAAATGAATATATTGGTTGCAAGTTAAAATTTGTTTTTAGATGTGAGGCAATGAATGTTTCAATTGTCTGAAAGTTATTTTTCTGAGGGAGACAAGTTTTGGGGTTAAAACTACTACAAAATATAGTTATCAGCTAAAATTAATATTAAATTTTATTTACATATATCTAATGCATAGATTTCATTGATATTATAAATGTCATTCAAGGAGACAAAATAATTTTAAAGTTAACAATGCAATTTTATAATGATGTACATTTAATAGTTCTCATATCATTCAAGCCATTAATAGAGTTGAGATTTGATCCAAAGAATTTTTTCATTAGACATGTAATTTACAAAAAAGAAAAAATAATACTTTATTTTTTGCATTTGTTATCCTCGAATTCAATATGTTCAATTCATGGGATAACCCCCAGGAAACTTGTTTGTTTCGTAGCCCATGTCCTCTAAGCATGCAAACCGAGGCAAATCACAGTTGCCCTTGTGCGTGTCCCGGTCTCTGAAAAAGTCATTTCAAGTGATCAAGTTTTTGCTTTTTGAAAAAAATGCAAAAATGTTTAATTTTAGTGTTAGTTTTTTTCCTGCACATTCAGGGTCTCTAAAATTCAGTACCCTTGCATCTTTTTGTAGATTGCATTTTAAGGACATACTCACGTTGAATTTTCATATGACTACACTCCAACCTTCACACATTTGATATTAATGAGGGTTTTAAATGCAAATTTTAACCAACTTTTATTTGGTTTAATCACTCATTTTTTCGCCATTCTTCTTCTAGTTTTTTCTCTCTTTTTCCATCTTTTGCATTCTCTCAATCCTTTGTTGATCCTGATGAGATCGTGCTTGGAATTTTCACAAATTCAACTAAGGTTTTTCATTGCCATTCATCTCAGGTTACCAGTTAGGGTTTTTAAAGGCATGCTTTTTTATCTTTGTTTACCACAAGTCATTTTGCTTATGTGAAATGTTATCTCTTATTTTGGTCTTAAATTCAATCTTTTGTTTTAGATTTTTGCATCTTTTAAGACTTTGTTTTTTGCATTTTTCTTATAGTTTTTATTTACTTTATTTAAACCTACACAATCTTGTAGTGTGGGGTATTAAGCCTGCATTGCATCCTAGTTTTTAGGGTTTTTAAACCCTCACCATTCATGCTAACTCATCCCTCGTGTAAATCAAGAAAGCTTTCCTGTAGAACATCTTTTAACATACTTAATATGTAGGTTGGGGTTTAATCCTCGATCCATATATTTCCACTACATACATGCATAATCATTAAACACTGAAACTTGTACTATTTTATACCTAATATGTGGTTGCAAGAAGTTTTCCTATAACAACATATTGTAAACTTGCTCAGATGTATGTCAGGGTTTAAACCCTGACTAACATGAAGCACCATTCCATCCATTTTCCCATGCATTGCGGGGCTTGAAACCCACATTACATGCCTGAGAAAACATATATGCATGTTGAGGCTTAAGTATGACCTGCATGACCATATGCACTACCTTGAGTGCAGGTCGGGTTTTAAACCCTGACCTGCATCTTTTTATCAAACCCCCATGCAGGGGCGGGGTTTTCCTGTGCCCTTACACCTAATTTTCTCTACCCCCATGTAGGAATGCAAAATTTCTACACCTTTACATACAAAATTCAATACCTCATGCAAGGGCAGAGAATTGTCGCTTTTTCCCGCCACTGCATGAAATCTTGAAATTTTCTCTAACATTTGGAAAATAGGAAATTTCTTTTTGTAGCTTATTCACCAATATTTGATCCTTCACCAAGCAAGAAAAACATGAAGTATAAGTACCAAGGGGTATTTCCAATGACCTCTATGACTTCAAATGTTGATGAGATCAAGGACACCGAAATTGGTCATGTTGATATGTCTAAGTTTCTTGAAAGGGTGAAAAAGCAGCCACTGGATGTATGCATGGGATGTATCATTGAGAGCAATATCCATTTGGTGGCCTTGTTCCCCGTGTCAACACATAATCCTAAGTTCATATTTGTAGTAGTAGATCATTTCCATAAGGAAGACATGAGTGTCAAGGATGCAAATGGGAATATACTTGTAGACATGGAAAATGTAACGACACGCTTGATCCTGATTACTAACACCACTTTATCCTGAATCATCCTTTGTCTAAACCATTTAATCGAATAGCCCTTATTTGATTAAATTCATCAATTTTCCTCTCTTAATTAAATGAATCATTATTTATTTGATTAAGTCATTCTCTTTTGTTAATTAAATTAATCAATCTGATTTAATTAACCCTAGGTCTCTATTTAATTAAATAATTCATTTTATTTAATTAAATCTCCAAGGTCATCTTATTAAATTAAATAAAATAAACCTTATTTGATTTAATCTAACAATCATCCCCTTTAAAATAAATCAAAATTTTATTTAACTAAGTCTAAATCATTTTCCTCTCAACTTTGATTTATTTAAATCTTAAAATCTAAGTCAAAATCTCAAATCACCTAATCTCCTCTCATTTAATCAAATCTTATTAAATCTAATCTTAATCCATGTCCCATCCTCTAGCTTTTGCCACTTGCACATGAAAATACATTTAATTCATTTATTAAATCTCTATTTTCTCTCAACTTGGCATCCTTAGAGAATATTCTTCCAAATTTGAAAATCCCTCCAAGTGGACTTTGTCCTTCCAACAAGACATTTATTTCATCTTACAAGTCCTTTTGCCTTGAGCCAAGTGGCCATAACTCCATTTGACTCTCCCTCCACCTTGTCATTTCACTATTTTTAAATTCTACCTAATTGCATTTATGGGCACAATCATCAAAATATGCACATCCTTTGCCCATTCACATCATTACAAGTGGCACTTGGCCATTGGTTGAAAGTTAGTCCCACATTGCTTCATTTTGGGCATTCTTCCATCTTGTCTTTCTATAAATAAAAGGTTTTGCTCCTCATTTTGATCATCCACAAGCATCCACAAGCATCCACAATTTGAGCAAGTTTACTATACTCAATTTTATCCTCAAACATATCTATTCTCATCAATTTTATCAAAGTCTTAGCTAGGTTATGCAGATTTTTCATCATGGAGCTCAAGTGAATCTTTAACAAAGTGGATCAATCTTCATCACTCATCAACATTGCATCATATGAGTTGGGAAAGGGCCAATTTTCACATCAAATTGGCACCAATTCCCCCATGGGATCAAGAGTTTGCTTGCTTAATTAGGATTTCATTGCTTTCTCATTGTTTTCTTCAATTTTATTTCCTATTTTGAGCATTGCTAATGGATTTCATGGGGAATCTTGATTCTTATTTGCATTGGATCTAATAAGGTGTTTGTTTCTAGTGTTTTGCAGGTATTACAATTGAGGTTCAACATTTGGCGCTAGAAGGAGGGAAAATCTCAAGTTTAAATCACGTTTTTTAACAAAATTTTATGTTTTTTTCTCTGGTTTTTGTGCCTACAGGAAACTGCACCGCTATCAATTCAACGACGCCATACAACACCGCTACCAATCCAATGGTGCCATACAACAACACTTCAAACTGCAAACTGCGCCTCTCTGTCTTTCCCGCCCATAATTCAAAATTCTTAACTCCACCGCTGGTTCAAATCTCACGCGCTAGAATTCTCAAACTTCAAACAACACCACTAGGCAAAACTTCGACACAATCACACTCTTTGTTTTGTTGCAGAGCACTGCTTGTAGAATTAGCGGTGCCATATAGCACCACTAGGTTCCTCAAACTACACCTCCTGTGCAGACTCCGCCGCTAGAGTGAAATAAGAAGTGAAATTTCAATTTTTTATAACATGTGCTTTTTTAATTTGAATCATCTGAGTTATTAATTACTTTCCTGACCTTTAATTTGTAGTTTTAGCTGGTTTTTGTAGGGTGGCTTAATCAAAGGTGAAGTAAAGAAACCTAGTGGAAGTTTCATAATGACATCATCTCATGATATCAAGTGTTTTTTAACACTTTTGTGTTGTTGAACACTCTTAGAGAATTCATAATCACTCTTAAGGATTTGTTTCTTTTCATGTGCTTAGGACATACTAAATTTCTTTTGGGCTCTAAAAAGAACACTACAAAGGCTTTCAATTTTTGCTACAAAGGGCTTAAAAAGAACTTTAGGAAAAACTCACTAGATTCGGTTTGAGGATTAACAATTAAACAAGGCAATCTCCATATTTCATTTTTGGTGCTCTAAAAAGAATCAAATCATTGCTTTGTGGATTAAAATGAACAAGTGCTTCTTTGCTTTGTAATTACTTACTCAAAGTAATATCATTAAAAGGATGTATGTGCTTCTCTCGTGCCTCACGACAATCTTGAGAATCAAAAGGCCTTTTGGTGACATTAAGTTGCGTAAGTGATTACCCATACACTTCAATTTGGACTTTAAAATTGAGCACATCTTGTGAGTGTGAGTGACACATATTGTGTACATTCTCTCTCTTTGTTTCGCAACAAGGATTGATCGAGTTACAAATATGTTTGCTTGCTTTTGTTTATCTTAGAGGGCCTACCTTGTGGGAAAAAGTAATCACCCAAGGGAACGACCCAACCGACAACACGCTAAAGCCAAGTGAGTTCCAACCGGTATATAAGTGTGGATATTGGAACAAAGGCCAATATCACGATGGTCATTCTGATGAGAAGGGAAATAATGGTCTCTCGCCGCATGGATGATCCCCCACGAATGAAATGCTTGCATTAAAACCCTTGTTTAGAAAAGGCCAAAATCCTTGATCTATTTGTTGGTGCAAGAACGACCGTTCTGAAGCTTCCCCATACTTTTACGACTTTTAGTAGAAATGGAAAGTATGCCATGGGAGTTTCATTGGTACTGATGCTTGGCTGCTCCATATAAGCGAGTGTCGTGGAGGGGAGCCAGTGGGGTCAAGCATCTAACCCCACACTTCAAACAAATACAGTCTTTCATATCCATAGGGTTGTACTTGTTCTTGGAAACAAAACACTTTACTTGTTTGTAAACATTTGAAAACAAACATTCGACATTATCATCAAACTTCAAACCCTTTAGGAGGCAAATATCTTTGACAAGATTCATGTGTTATTGCTTGCCCTTGGGATTTTATCCTTAGAGGTTTCTAGACATTTGAATTCATATCTCAATTTGCTTACTAAAGTCAACAATAGGTAACTTTTTCCTTCATTTCCTTCATTTCCACATAACACACTTTGTGGGATGATAAGAAATTAGGACATTAGACATTTAGTTTGAAGAAACCTAATCAAGAATTGTTTGTGGTAAAAAGAAGTCACTAAGCAAAGCTAAGAACAATTGAACCCCACACACGTGTCTCAAATTATTTCACGCGAGATCAAAATCCAGAAACCATAGTCAAAAGCTCTTAGTCCAAAAGAATATCAAAAGCGTCTCTCAACACTCTACGAATTCAGATGAAGATTACTTTTCAAATTTAATAGAAAAGCTTCAAGAAACAATCCCAGTTTGTACTTGTTCTATTATTGTCAAAATCTAAAACTTTTTTGGGAATTTGAGCATCTTGTTTACAGTAAAGCATGTTCTTCAAAACAGAGGTCTTATAAGCAAGAGTCTTTTTGGGTACACATAGGATCAAATCAAAATCTTCATCCATCTTTCAAACATCAAACCAAAGTCATTGCACCAACAACTCTTGAAAATCTTGAAATCAGCCTTCATGCTAGACTTTTTGGAAAATCCATGAATCAAAATCCTTGAATCAAACATCAAATAAATCTTGTTTAGCTAGGTATATGTAGATGCATCCTTCTCCATATGCTTAGTTGAATTATCATTTTGTTTGGTTAGGTGTGGGTAGATGCATCCTTCTCCCTACACTTAGTGAAATTATCATCTTGTGAGAAAATCTATCCCATAGATAACATCCAACATCCTGGGATCCATTTGTTCATAATCCAAAACAAAAACAATCCAAAACCAAATCAAGGTCAAAATCAAAACCCAAAACAAATCCAAGAATCCAAAAAAGTCCCAAAAGTCTAGCATCCCCTCAAGATCTTCTAAGAGTTTCACCATCCATATCATTCATCTTTCACACACTTCATCATTTCACCTTTGATCCTTAAGCATCCTAGATCTTCTCTTTTGAGCCTTATTTTATGGTTCAAACAAGATCTCAACACAAGAAGAACATGGAAGCCAACAAAGAAACATCCACTTCAAGTGACTTAAGTCAAACCAATTCTGAAATAAATCCCGTGGGATCAAGCAATCCGCTAACTAACTTTCCTTCATCATCACAAAATCCTCAAGAGGAAGGTCAAGTCGAGGATATCACCAATAATGCCTTTGGAATGACACAAGATGAGATCATCGAAATGGTCCAAAATCCTAAGAATCATAGAATTATCAACATCATGATGAGACTCAATCCCTCACAATACATGCTTGAATTAGCAAAACAAGGGGCTAAACTCCCTTCTGATTTCGATGTGAGTACTATTCTGGAATCACCTTTTGGGATCATGCCTCCAATTTCATCCACACCTCCAATTCAAAACATCACCCAAATCATTCCGCAAATTACATCATCCATTGCTCCAACTCAACCCATTATTAATAAGGGAAGCACATTTCTCAATGCACTACAAACACCCCCTCATGAACAATCAAGATTTGGACACAAACACCATCTTTGGGCAATCCATACCCCAAAATCCATCACATCCATATGTCCCCCTCACCTTCCAAAATCCTAATGACCCATTATCATCATTTCACACTACACCTCAAACTTTTCTCCCCATAACCTCGCAAGGAGAAGGTGACTTATTTGGACCAGGGGGCATCTTTGACCCTACATCTTCATCATTTCCTCAAGGGAGTATTCCACTCACTTTTCCACCACTTCCACCCTTGCCATCAATATCCACATCACCTCTCGATTTAGGGCTTCCCCCTTTACCAAACATCAATCAAAAAAATCAAATCAACCCCTCGATCATCAATCAAAATATCATACTGAATCCTCCCATCTTGTCATCGACATCACAACAACAGATGACAAACATCCCGATAATGCAAGCCACCACCATCACATCATCAACCATCCCCCAAATATCTCAAAACATGGTCTCTCAATGACCAAGAATATTGATCATCCCATCCACTGCCCAAATCCCAATCATCAATACAACGGTGCCTCTCGTTACCACAACAAACACCATTCCAAATCCACCACTTTAACCACCACCGCCGCCACCCAATTCAAACAAATCAAACCAATACAACATTGTGTTGAAAGCCACTTAAGAAGCTACCTATCAAAAGGCACTCCAACAAATCCAAAACCAATTATTTGCATAGCAAGCCGCTCAAGCAACACAAGCCACTCAAGCAACACAAGTCGCTCAAGTAGCACAAGCCGCTCAAGCCACACAAGCCACATAGATTGTACAAGTTTCCTAACAAGCACAAGCCCAGGCTTAGGCATAATTGCAAGCTCGATCCCAATACCAAGCTCAACAAGCACAAGCACAAGCACAAGCGCAAGTGCAAGCACAGGCACAAGCACAAGCGCAAGTGCAAGCACATGCACAAGCACAATACCTCGCACAACAAAAAGCAACCCAACAACAAGCATATCAACAAGTGCTGAAACAATACCAAGAGTAAC
Organism: Sequoia sempervirens; assembly: GCA_007258455.2. Taxonomy (NCBI): domain Eukaryota; kingdom Viridiplantae; phylum Streptophyta; class Pinopsida; order Cupressales; family Cupressaceae; genus Sequoia; species Sequoia sempervirens. Next base: position 86,240,246 of record VDFB02271358.1, on the reverse strand, counting down.
AAGAAGCAACCTGATTAGTATCCCAACAACAAGCGTTATTGGCACAACAACAACAACAAGCTTAGCAACAGTCACTATTAGTGCAACAACAATAGGACCAACAACAAGCATTGTTGGTACAATAATTACAAGCATACTTGGTGCAACAAAATGTGTAAACACCAACCAACCCACCCATCTCGCCAATAATTAAACCACTGCAAAACACTTTGACTCCACCCCCCGATCTACAAAATGATGTGACAACACAAATCAAGTTGTTCTCGCAACAAGTGCTTGATCTTTAGTCAAGGAAAAACCACAAAAAATACCTAGCAACTTGTGTCCTTATCTGTTTGACAAGAGTCTTGCAATGAAACCATTCCCAAAGGGATTTGAAATCCCCAAATTTGATAAATACTGTGGGACGGGAAACCCTGAAGATCACATCAGGGAATTCCAGGTGCATTGCATGGAAGTCGCATATGATGATACATATCTAATGCAACTATTTCCTAGAAGTTTGGCTGGCCAAGCCATGGAGTGGTTCTCTCGCCTTCCTCCTAGCATCAATATTGGTATGGATGTTAGTTTAGAGGAACTATCAACTCTTAAACAAGGAAAGAACGAATCATTTGCTTCCTTCTTACAACAATGGTGATCCAAGGCCAATAGGGGCAAATGGGCCATGCTAGAAGAGAAACAAGTTTGCACCATCATCTCTAATCTGGAGGGAACCTTGGCATTCCATCTCAAGGTGCAAGGAATCACCACATATGATCAATTGATCTCCAAGGCGCTTAACATTGAATGAGCCCTTATTGCACAAGGAGAGTCACCCGCATATCCTAAACAGTAAAATAATCGCCCATCCACCAGTTACAATGAAAAACCTCGCACATGGGAAAAGAACATAAACATTACCAATGATAGGTTGTCGATGCCAAAGTTGTCATCAATTGCCCCTCGATAAAACACACCCGCACCCCAAAACAACAATCAGAATAATCGTCAAGCTAACACAGTGACAGAACAACCAAACAATCAAACAATCAACAATGTAAACGATCAAAGGGGACCACCCCAGCGAAACAAAAACTCCCCCAAGTGGAAGTACACAACCCTTGGGGAATCAATTGAATCCATCATGAAGAGGCTAGTGGCGGAAAAACTCATCATAGTCCCCACTTATGAAAATTATCAAGAACCCTTGGTAAAACCGTCATGGTATAACGAAAATCACCTTTTTGATTTCTACAAGATCAAGAGACACACAACTGCTAGTTGTATGAGGTTGAAAAACTTGATCCAAGACCTCGTTGACAACAAAATCATAAATGTGGAACAACCGATAGGAAATCAAAACCTCAAGATCTACATGAATTCGATGCCCAATCATAACAAAAAAGGGAACAATAACAATGATAAGGGGAAGGGTACCTTCAAGAGCATGAATCATGTATACGACTATGTCGTCACATCCCTAGATGAGTATTGTATTACAATCACCATCAAAGGAGCCCAAGTTGATTGTGGAGTCACCACAAGAGGTGGAAAAGTCACCATCGTAGGACCATCTCAACCAATCAAAGCATCCACCTCCAATCCAAGGTCCATTCCTAATGGGTACAATGTCCTTGACCAATTGAAAAGAACCCCAAATCAGATCTCCATCACGAAGTTGCTGAAAATTTCACCAGCCCACAGAAGGATCCTAGAAGAAGCCTTGGCCTAATATTTTTCCCCCACTGATCTTGATGTGGATCAATTCCAAGCTATGGTTGCACACCTCACTACACCTCATCTCCTAACATTTTCAAAACAAGATCTTCCAACGCAACCATCTCACAATTGTGTGCTTCATTAGGAGGCTTACGTCCATAAAAACAAGGTCAAGAGAGTCCTGGTAGATGGAGGTGCAGGGTTGAACATATGCACCCTCAATTTTAATAAAGAAGCTTGGACTTCTCTGAAGATGATGTTGAAAAAGGAAAAGGCATAACTATCAGAGCCTATGATGATCAAGAAAGAGTGTCTTGGGGATCCAACTCCCTGTTCAAGTAGGTTCGGCCATCATGGAAATGACATGTCAAGTTCTTGACTTGGAATTGCCTTATAATATCCTCTTAGGGCGTCCCTGGATTCACGGGATGCAAGTTGTTGCTTCCACCTTCCACCAGTGTGTAAAATTTCCATACCAAAGCCAAGAGGTCACTGCCCATGGGGATCCTAAACCCTTTTACTATTGCAAGAATTTGGAAGCCAAATATTACAAAATCCCCCAAGTACCTAAAAACAATGACGGTCCCTTAACTCCATACATTGATCCAACTACTATCGCCTCCACTTCTACGACATAGACACCCGCCATCCCCGCCATCTCTAATGTCAAGGTCATTATCCAAGACAATGGGTGTGGGAATTATAAAATGAAGAAAGGTTCTTTCATGGTAGGAGAGTTACCACAATCTCCTAGGTCCCATGGGCAACCCCAACTAGTTGGAACATCATCCCAAACTAACAGAGTTGACCCCTCTAGATTCAGGAGTTGGGGAGATCTCGGTCGGGAAGTAATAGAAGAGGACCCAGCAATCCTTCTATACCAAGACAATAGACTAGCAGCTAACCTACCTATGGATGATAGCAGTAAAGGCTTACAAATGATGCTCGCCATGGGCTATGAAAAAAACCAGAGGCTTGGACAAAATGACAATGGGCTTCTAATACCCATCATTCTTGAGATGCGAATGAGAAATATTAGACGTGAATGAGAAATATTTACCTCGAATGTACCCCTCTGAGTATAACCACATGTGGATGAGGTCCCCTAGTTAAAGTAGTTAGGACTCCCCCACAACCAACAACATCCAAACTTCGCTTACCCGTATCTATTGGCCGAGTCATAGACAACTTCACATTTGACATAACCGACGTCTGTAGTAGTAGTGATGATGAAGATCCCATAACCAACCTACCTATGCTTTTCAAGGACACCACCCTTCTCATGATTAGTACCGTATCATTTGAGTCAAGTAGTCAAAACCATGAAGTCAACCTAATATACCCCCAGCTCATCGATTACAACCAACGAGGACCACCGGTTCTAGACACTTTTTGAAAACAATGAAGTGCTCTCGAAATTCATGGGACTGTAGAGCACGATACCATGTGGAGATCATAAGGCTGGGTCTGATATCATTCTGGACACACAAGCCTACTACGGGGAGACGATTGAGTCCTCTAGTCGCAAAAGCGAAAACTTGAGAATAATCTCAAGGTATTTGAGTGAAAACCACACTGTGGCACTCTCTGACCCATAAATAGTAAAAAAAAGGACGTATCCAATGGTGAAAACCTCTCTGAGGCACTCGAGGATGAAGGATTCAATCTTCCCCTTAGTGTCCTACATCAGTAAAAGTTAGCTGTTCTAGCCGAGAAGTGCGACCCAATCAACTTGGGAACAAAGGAAATTTTGCATATCACATTTTATGCTAAATCATTGATTTCAGAAGAATAGGAGCTCCTAGTTGCTTTCTTAAGGGAGAGAAAGGTCAACTTTACATGGAGCTATGTCGACATGCCCGGGATTGATCCGGAGATAGTGGTCCACCATCTAGCAGTCTACCCTTAAGCAAAGCTTGTCAGGCAAAAACTCAAGAAAATGCATCCCCAAATAGCCTTATTGGTCAAAATGGAATTGAAGAAGCTACTTGATGCAGGGTTCATATGACTAATCAACTATTTAGAGTGGGTATCAAATATGGTTCCTATTTCAAAAACCCGATGGGGGAATTTGTATATGCACAGATTTCAGAGACCCGAACAAGGCATTACCCAAAGATGACTTCCCGCTTCCCACCATTGACATAATTGTAGACATGACCGTGGGACATGAGATGCTTTCACTGATGGACGGATTCTCTGGATATAACCAAATCATGATAGCCAAAGAGGATCAACATAAAATGACTTTTACTTGTCCATGGGAGACATATTGTTGGAACATGATGTTGTTTGGCCTAAATAATGTTGGAGCAACATATCAAAGAGCCATGACCTTAATCTTTCATGAAATGATCCATAATACTATGGAATATTATGTCGACAACATATTGGAAAAATCTAGAAAAAGGCGGGACCACATAACAACATTAAGTGCTATCTTTGACAGACTGGAGGAATACAAGGTTTGCCTTAATCCAAAGAAGTGCATCTTTGACGTACAATCAGGGAAGCTCTTGGGATACATTGTGTCTATGAGAGGAATTGAAATAGATCTTGCTAAGGTAAAGGCAATCCTCAAGATGGAGGCACCCAAGAATTTGAAGCAACTAAGAGGCCTACAAGGCAGGCTTCAGTCCATCTGTCGGTTCATAGCTCAGCTAGCAGACAAGTCAATCCTGTATTCTCACCTACTCCATAAGGGGGTAGCATACAAATGGGACGACAAGTGTGATCAAGTCTTTAACCAAATAAAAGAGTATTTGCTCACACCTCTAGTGCTTATGCCACCAATCCCAAGAAAGCCTCTAATACTCTACATCTCAGCAACAATAGCTCTTGATGCTCTCCTAGCTCAGCACGATGAAAATGGAACAGAGAGATCCATCTACTACATCAATCAGACCATGGTAGGGCATGAGTTGAACTATTCCTTCATTGAAAAATCTTGTTTAGCAGTGATGTTTGCCTCACAAAAGTTTAGACACTACATGTTAACACACAAAATCAAACTCATTGCTAAGATCGACCCACTCAAGTATCTACTTTCCAAGGCGGTGCTCACAGGAAGGATGGCCAAGTGGGTCATGATCCTATCATAATATGGCATCAAATATGTGGAACAAAAGGCTATCAAAGGGAAAGCTATTGCAAATCAATTGGCAGAAGCACCAGTGTACTCAAAGAATCCACTAATTTCAGAGTTCCTTGATGAATCCATCTTCAACTTGAACATAGCAGACCACTAGAAGTTGTACTTTGATGGCTCCTACACACAACATGGATAAGGATCCAGGGTATTTTTCATCACTCCACAGGGAGACTACATACCAATATCCTACAAGTTGGCATTTCCTTGCACAAACAATATCGCAAAATATGAGGCTCTTACCATAGGACTCAAAATAGCAGTGCAATGGTGTATTATGGCTCTCTAGGTATATGGGGATTCACAACTAATAATCAATCAAGTGAATGATGAATAATAGACTAAGGCTGACAAGCTAACTCCATACAAGAAATTGGTGGAAAGTCTTAAGGATTCCTTCATTGAGATCACATTCAAGCAGATACCTAGAGCAAACAACAGAGCGGCATATGCCATGGCGACAACTGGATCCCTATTGGATATCCCTCGCAATGTCCCAAAGCACGAATTCCTGGTAGAGCAGCTTCTCGTGCCTACATTAGAGGTATCAGAGTCAAAATTCATGTGTGAAATCGTTGGTCCTGGTGATCCTTGGTACCACAACATATACACTTATCTAAGAATAGGAGTCCTCCCAGCTGACATAACCACAAACCTTAAGAAAACCTTTGTCAAGAAAACATCTCGGTTTGTCATCCTAGGAAATACCCTTTACCGTAGGAGCATAGAAGGAACCTCGTTATGCTGCTTAAATGCTAAGGAGGCATTAACTGCCTTAACTGAGGTACATAATGATATTTGTGGTTCACACTCGAGCAGAATGACCTTGGCCAAGAAATTGCTGAGGATAGGGTATTATTGGCCTACTATGGAAAGAGAAGCACATGACTATGTCAAAAGGTGTCTACAATGTCAGCAGCATGGGGACCTCATCCATGCACCAACTCAAGAGCTTCATCCTATTGTCACACCATGGCCCTTTTCATAGTGGGGGCTTGATCTTGTTGGAAAAATCACTCCCACCTCATCCAGTGGCCACAAGTTTATCATTATTGCCACTAAGTACTTCACAAAGGGGGTGGAAGCCATACCAATGACATACATAACTGGAAAGTAGATATCTAAGTTCATCCTCAACTACCTAATATGTCGCTACGGTGTCCCACAAGCCATTATCTCAAATAATGGGACACCATTCAAGAATTAGGATGTTCATGACCTATGTGACAAATTAAAAATCCAACATCACTTTTCCACTCCATATTATCCCCAAGGCAATGGACAAGCAGAAGCCACCAATAAAACCATTCTAAAAATCCTCAAAAACATAATCAACGACGCAGGTCATGACTAGCATTTGTAGCTAAATCCTTCCCTCCGGGCCTATCAAACTAGCATCCGCACACCAACAGGTGCCACCCCATTTTCCCTGGTCTATGGATCAAAAGCAATATTACCCACCGAGATCGAGCTCCCATCACTGAGAATATCACTGTAGAACCTCATCATGGATGAAGAATACTGAGTATCAAGACTGAATGAGCTAGAGCTACTAGATGAGTGGCGTATGGATGCTTTAAATCATTTGCAAGTCTATGGGAATTGACTCAAGTGGAGCTATAACAAGAAGATCAGGAGTCAGACACTCCAAGTTGGAGAACTTGTGCTAAAAGAGAATCAAAGGAATGTCCCAAATTCAAATGACAAAGGTAAATTTGAACCCAACTGGTTAGGACCATTTGTCATCACAGCGAGATATAAGTCAGGGGTATATCAGTTATCAACACCTGAAGGGGAACCTCTGCAGGAGCCCATGAACAACTCCCATCTCAAAAAGTTTTATGCCTAAGCTTGCAAGGTATAGAACCCAAAAATTAAAAAATAAGAAAATGTCATGAAAAATGGTTACCTTGATGAAAACTTGGTAAACAGGCATCATGGTGACAACAAAAAAATAAAAAAAGCAAAAATCAAAAAAAATCAGAAAAAGGATTAAAAATAGTAAAGAGAAAAAATCGTCCTCTAGTGAAAACCACTTTGGTGGCGCTTTAGGCAAGTACCTTGGTGAAAACCTAAAAATAGGTGTCTTGTGTAAATAAGCACTTTCCATCCACCAAGATCTTCACGACTTATTCGCATCATCCATCCATGCATCCCATATCTCCATCCATCACCCATCCATTCGGCATCCATCATAGCTTGGTCCTGTGTTCGTGTCATGATCCCTCCTAGTACTACTCGGCCCATTCTCAAGGTCAAATTGTCCTGCCTTTATCAGAGTAGTCTATTGCATCACGTTGTGGGCATGTTCTCATCGAATTGGATTTGTGTATGTTCCTGAGATCCCTAAATCAAAAAATTAAAAAACATCGAAAAATTAAAAAATCCAAAAACATCCAAAAATCCAAAAATCCATCAAAAAATCCAAAACATTGGAAAATAAAAAAATCCAAAAACATTAGAACATCACAAAATCCTAAAAACATTCAAAACATGTCAAAATCCAAAAATAGGTCAAAAAGTGAAAAAAAGAGTCGTCTTGTCGAACTATGGGTCTCTGAGCCTTGAACGTGGGCAAGGTTGATCTTTGATCATCCCCCGAGACACTTAGGTCAGTCCTTTAAGAGTTTGTCATAATAAATTGGCAGTCCATTTGTTCGTATCTCATCAATAATTGAGTTTGTGTCAGTCGAACTGCATGGTCTCTACATGTATAATGTAGGTAACGCTAATCTATTGATTAGCCCTCGAGGCCCCTAGGATAGGTCTTTAGGTTAGGTCTTGGTCAAAATATCAGAAAACCCCAAAACAGTTGAAAATTTGAAAATCAAAATATTTGTAAAATCTTGAAAAATACCAAAAACAAGCTCAAAACATTTCAAAAAGATCAAAAACATCCAAATATTTGAAAAAATCCATTTGCCTCATCTTGCTTTCACGTGCAATAAACATCACTTATAATAAACAATCGTCATCCTCAACCTTTGGTAAAACAGTCAGAAACAAGTCTAGTAGATCAAAAGTGAAAACTTAAACGTCAGAGTCTCAAGTCTAGGTCAATAAGTAAACAAGTTGGTCAACTCTTTATGTCAATAGCCTATCATCCAATTAGTCCCATATCAAATCATCTGATATCATCATGTCCTAGGATACATCCTTCCTACAATGGACATCAACATCAAGCATCATTGTAGTTTAGTCTTGGCTAGCGGTATTGAAGAACATTAACTTATTTGTTTACTTTATCTTTATCTTGTTAAATTTATCTTATTGCGCTCATTCCAAGGACCTCTCGATGATATCCAAACGAAAGGATTTAGAGAAATAGGAATGGGGAAATGATCATTATCTTCTTATCTGTTGTTTTTTTTGTATCTTCTTGTAATATAACTTGATTATGTGCACTTTGCTTGGTTTGTAGGGAAGGTGTTTTAGGTGTCTTGTTGACCACATAGGAAGGCTTACTTTTCTATGTTTTGGTTCGAGATGTTTGAAATATCTGAACTACATTTTGAATAAAGTTTCATATGTCAAGTGTGAACAAGAATACTCCTATCTGATTGTCGAGTCAAAGTCCATCACACTAGGTACAACGCCATCTTGGTTCTTAATACCTTGATGCATCATGCCTATGTGTGTTATCAAACATAAGATAATTGGCCCTTTAAAAATCCCAACTCCTCGGAAAATTATCATCATCATCATCATCTCTCATCATCTCGTGTCTTATTGGAATCTCTTGCTTTCCTCTATCCTCTTTCACGCTAACATGGTACCATGACAGTTAATCACAAATCATTATTGTCATTGCACTCATCCTGCATCCACAAACTGTCAACATATTGCATATCATATAGGAAATATTAAATCATATCACATGCATTGTATTTCCATAATAGAGATTTGTTATTCAAAGCATTTCATCATTTGTACATTTGCACTCATTTGCATCATCATATTCATAAATCATATAAAACATCAGTTGCATTCATCATATCATATCATCGTCATAATATCCATCGACCATACATAAGCATCATATAAATACATCACCATATAATGCATGAGAAAATATAAGAAAAAAAGATTGCATTTCATCCATTAGGGGCATAATATAGATCTATTAGTCGCATAATCATTGCATTTTTGCATCATCATATCATAACAAAAAAGATATCGAAAAAGAAAGCATCTCATCTCATTTGCATCATCACATAAAACATAATGCACATAATCATTGCATCACATCATAAAGTCACACACCACATAACATCATCATATAAGCATCATATAGTATCATCATCATAGAATCATAACATAGAACATCATTGCATCACATTGCACAACATATAGAAATAAGATCCATCCATAAAGCATAAAGAAGAATAGGGCATATCATATCGGATAAGTATCATCTCATATATCATCAAAATAAATATACTGTCATGGTACAAAAGAATCGGATCAAGTGTGTATCAAATATACAAGTACAAAGGCCCATTGGGCTATCAAAAAATGAGCCCATGGGGCACAAAAAATAATTCTGACTCTAAATCAAAATAAGGGCTAGCCCTACTGGTTGTTGCCCTCACCACCTGCTCTCTCCCTGAGATCCTTTGCGGATCTGTGGCCTGTCCTCTATGAAAAATCTGGTACTCGAGCTGCCCTCGACACAGCCTTATATTAGTGCATCTTGTAGTAATCAACCTCCTAAATGGCCTCCTTGTATAAATGAAGTGGCATCATGCTCTGAGAGGAGGATGTAGACATACTCTCTATCTGCTATCGTTTTCCCATCTCTGTCACTGCTTGCAACTTTGCAGCCTGTCTCTGCTGGACCGCCTGGTCTCGCTTTGCTTGCAACTAATCCCTCTCAGCTGTTAATGCTTGAAGCTGAATAATCTGGCCATCTCTAGGGTTTGGCTGTGGCCTTGGCTGCACGAGTGGCTGATCTTGATCCCCATCTATGGGCGATGTCAGAACCCTATGTTGGTACTTGTCCTGTCGTCCCTGGTCCTGATCCTGCCTAGGGACATCTTATCTCTACTCGCCCACATGTGGGTCTGGGAGTGGCTGATCCTATGGCCCCCTATCTTGATCTGGTTGATGTGGTGGTCCTCCCCCTCCTCAGCCCCTATCTCCATCCCCTCGGCCCTGTCCTGCTCCCTAGCCTTTGGCTCCGTGTCGGGCAGATGGTGTCCTTGACACTCTAAATCGAAGAGGCAGCCTGAACCAATCCTTGTATGCCTGCGTGGTGCTTGCATCTCCCTGACCCTGATCATATGGCCATGCCCTGGCCACCAACTGCATAAAACTCTACATTGCCTCATGTGTAGGTATATAACGGTCCCAAGAGCTCTGGCTCGTCATCCGTGCAAAAATGGCCACATACTAATCATCTGGCCTATTCTGTGGCTCATTGAGCTATCTCTAAACCCTATATGGCAGGTACATCTTGAGCATCGTGTGCTCCCTACCCTACATCAATCTGTCCTAGCGGGCGAAGAAAATTTGTTGTACATCATCATACCATGCGGTCCATCCAAGATATGGCTGCTAGGTAAACACCTGCATATCGTCCAAAACTCTCCTCCAATGAGGAATCCTGTGTTGTCCTGTGTGGGTGAAAGAAACACCTCCTCTGTATTGCTAGAAATATGGGTCATCTGGCTCCATAGTAATAGGAACAACTCTCAGACAAAGCACGATGATGTTCTCCCAAGCCTAGATGTGAAGCAGTGTGACCCCAGTCCCAAGAGCTCAACCGTCTAGGTACGCAAACTCGTACAAATCTCTGTACAGTGAGGCTAGAAGAATTGGCCCCCACAAAAAACATGTTCATCATCGAACCATGTGCTCCCAAGCGAGCCCCCATCTAGGACTGAAGTATCGATCTCGCTGATTTGGTGCAACGAGACTTGATATGATAGTTGCAATAACAAGACAAAAGGGTGACACAGAGAGCCTATAACACTCTAACTCAATCTGACCCTCATAGAAAACAATCTCATCGAGGCCCATAATATCATAACAGGCCTCCCTCCTGGCATCCACGTCATATATCATGCGCTCTCCATGGATGGGCAATATGTGGATCCGCCACACATCCTCTAGTGTGATTGTCGCCTCACCTATCAGGAGGTGGAAGGAGGATGCCTCGCTGTGCCATCTCTTAGTGAGTGTTGTCAACATACCCAAGTGTGTTTGATGGGCGAAGCATAAGTAATGTACCAAAGTCCCATCCACCTTAGGTACTCCTGATGTCGATCGGGAAAATCATCCAAAATGTTGAAGAGATCTCGAGACCTGTGCTCGCATGAATATAGTATCATCATCTCCTCTTGCATTAGGAAAGCCACTGTGTTAAAAATCATAAAAAATCATGATCCTAATTTGTCTCAGCATACTCCAGGCAACCTCAGCATCACTATTTGTGAGTGTGGTGTAGTTTGCAAACTCCAATCTGCGCCACTAGGAGTCTTTGAACCTCAAACTCCACCGCGACGTCACAGTTTAGACATGAGGCCCAGTTAACCTAAACCCTAATTTGCAAAAAGCACCGTCACGATACACTTTACATATGCGGCTGTGTTTGGAATTTAAACCCTAATTCCAAACTATGCTGCAACGTCAGTACACGTGACTGCGGTGTAGTTTGAGGCCACATGGCGCCAAAAGAGAGTTTGGAGCAGTGCAATACAAGACCACTCATAAAAACTAAGTTTCCTAGCCTAATAAATGAGCACAAATGTCAAAAAATGAGGTCGGGTCAAGTTGACTCACTAGTGGTCCAATGCCAGGTAGCCTCTAGTGTGTGTGTACTCTATCCAAGATGTGCCAGGGAAGTTGTCGTTGTGCCATCTCGTGAAGGTGTCAGAGCTCAAAGTTGCAAAATATTTGAAAGCTGAATGTGAAAATGAATTGGAAGTGACCCCTTAAGGCCTATTTAAGCTTAAAAATTAGGGTTTTTGACCTTGTTTATCCATCCAACTAGGGTCTTTGACCCCCAATCCCATTTATGCTCAACCAAGGGCTGTTTTGCACTGTTTTTTGTGTTTTATCTCTTTTTTTTGGTATCCTAGAGCCTTTTTGGACCTATCGAACACCTTGTCCTCTTTTTTCACGATATCACCCAAAAAGTTGGAATTTTCATCTGATCTCTTGAGAGGGAAGTATATCGACATGTTCTCTCTCACTGGGGCGGCAGTGGGGCAAATTTTGAAATTGATTTTTTTTGACTTTCGACCGAGATGGTTTATTCTTTGAACCAATGCAATGAGTACTTTGCATCAAAAAGGGGAAAAATGTAGACATGGAAAATGTACTGACACGCTTGATCCTGATTACTAACACCACTTCATCCTGAATCATCCCTTTGTCTAAACTATTTAATCGAATAGCCCTTATTTGATTAAATTCATCAATTATCCTCTCTTAATTAGTTGAATCATTATTTATCTGATTACGTCTTTCTCTTTTGTTAATTAAATTATTCAATCTGATTTAATTAACCCTAAGTCTCTATTTAATTAAATAATTCATTTTATTTAATTAAATCTCTAAGGTCAGGCCCATGTGTCATTTGTGGGGGTCGTTCTGCCAGCATGGCTAGTTCGGCACATGGGCTTACACGGTGGCAGAAGGGACGAATGATGTCATGTTCCATGACAAAAGCCTCATTTGGCAAAGCGCCGCCAAAGATATGTTTCAAAATTGGCTTCAATTCACATGAGGGAGAGGCTTAAGTGGGCATCAGAAAAATGCATTCCCCTGCGAGAGACAACATTAAGGTGGGCGGAGTGACAAATTCAAGTAAGCTTGGATCGAACAAATATACAATGTGCTTACACTTGGATTGCCTCATACTCCCTTACAACGGTAGAGTGGAGGTAGGTACTGAAGGAATTGATGGAAAGAGTTGGCTCTAGCTCGACCTCTGAGGGAGTGCAGTTATTTATAGTCGATGTATTTGGTTTTTTTAGCACATAAAAATGGAGACCCCCATTAAACTACAGAGTAGGAAGTCAAAGGAAACCTTCACTGGGTTCATTTTGGACTAGAGACTGAAAAATGTGTGCCAGAATAAGGATATTTTATGTTTGGAGGCTGTCTGAATGGTGCTAGGGAGGAAGTTTTGCTTCTCCAAGAACAAGACAAAGGCGAATTCAGACATTTCTTCATGGTTTATGGCTTCGTTGTTGGATCTGAATCTGCCCAAAGTCTGGTGTTTGGTGCTTCTCAAAATGGTGTTTAAAGTTGCTATTCTGGAGGAAGACTTGAGTGTGGTGGCGGTTGCGGGCCTGGTGTGGGAATACCATTTCCAGATGACATAATGATGATGTTCCAGCTGGGTGTTGAAGTGGAGTGGCAATCGTTCATTTTGGACGCAGTGGGTGAGCAGTTGGACCGCCATCACTTCTGGGCTCAGACTGGAGTGGATTCCCTTTGCAAGCGACTAGGCATGGTCGAAGTGGCTAGTTTGCAATGGCTCAGAGACTTTGTGGACTTGGTGGAGTCAATGAAATTCTATGATGAAAATGTGTAAAATGGCATTGTTAATTTGTCTTTTATTTCTGTTGGGGGGTGAGTAGTTGCCTAAGGTAGTCTGTCACAATCTTGAAACCATGGAATCTGGAGACTGGCATGGCCTGGATTCAAACTCTTTTTGTAAATTTTGTTTAAATCTATATATACAGCTAGTCTACGTTTTACTGATAAAAAAATAAAATTAAATCTCTAAGGTCATCTTATTAAATTAAATAAATTAAACCTTATTTGATTTAATCTAACAATCATCCCCTTTAGTTAAATAAATCAAAATATTTATTTAACTAAGTCTAAATCATTTTCCTCTCAACTTTGATTTATTTAAATCTTAAAATATAAGTCAAAATTATCAAATTCTCAAATCACCTAATCTCCTCTCATTTAATCAAATCCTGATTAAATCTAATCTTAATCCATGTCCCATCCTCTAGCTTTTTCCACTTGCACATGAAAATACATTTAATTCATTTATTAAATCTCTATTTTCTCTCAACTTGGCATCTTTAAAGAATATTCTTCCAAATTTGAAAATGCTTCCAAGTGGACTTTGTCCTTCCAACAAGACATTTATGTCATCTTACAAGTCCTTTGGCCTTGAGCCAAGTGGCCATAACTCCATTTGACTCTCCCTCCACCTTGTCGTTTCACTATTTTCAAATTCCACCTAATTGCATTTATGGGCACAATCATCAAAATGTGCACATCCTTTGCCCATTCACATCATGACAAGTGGAACTTGGCCATTGGTTGAAAGTTAGTCCCACATTGCTTCATTTTGGACATTCTTCCATCTTGTCTTTCTATAAATAGAAGGTTTCTCTCCTCATTTTGATCATCTACAAGCATCTACAAGCATCCACAAGCATCCATAATTTGAGCAAGTTTACCATACTCAATTTTATCCTCAAGCATATCTATTCTCATCAATTTTATCAAAGTATTAGATAGGTTATGCAGATTTTTCATCATGGAGCTCAAGTGAATATTCAACAAAGTGGATCAATCTTCATCACTCATCAACATTGCATCATAGGATTTGGGAAAGGGCCAATTTTCACATCAAATTGGCACCAATTCCCCCATGGGATCAAGAGTTTGCTTGCTTAATTAGGATTTCATTGCTTTCTCATTTTTTTCTTCAATTTTATTTCCTATTTTGAGCATTGCTAATGGATTTCATGGGGAATCTTGATTCTTACTTGCATTGGATCTAATAAGATGTTTGTTTCTTGTGTTTTGCAGGTATTAGGATTGGGGTTCTACAATACTCATAAGATTGGATGAAGAATTCTTTGATAAACTCTTCCAATGTCCTAGTATTGATACATATGTTGACCTCACCATAGAGCAATTATAGGTTCATTATGACAACAGTCCAGAGAAGTGTAAAAAGGCTATCAATAAAAGGTGGCTCAATAATCCTAGGCCAAGTATATCTAGATGGCCTAAGAACATTCCTCGCAGTGATTTCATTAAGGAGGTAAATGACTTGATTACTCTTCTTAGTATGATTAAGGGATTGCCCTTCCTCCACTTTTCAAGAATGGATGTATCTTTATATTCATGTCATAAGGAATAAGCAACAACAAATCTTTTGGGGAAAGCAAATAAGTGGCACTATTCATGATCAACTTTCTAAGGTTAATACCTCATTGAAGTTCTACATGACTTCATACCTAGTCTATGTTGTTGCTTCTATGTAAGAATTTCTAGGGTTGTTGTCAGAAGGTGACAAAAGGAAAGTTCTCATTTATCAATATTACTCTCAATTGACCCTAAAGAAAAGTATCCAAAATTTTAAGAGGGTCAATGATACCTCCTTCACTTTACACCTATGTATGTTTGATAGAGAACTCAAGAAGAGAAGAGTATCAGATGAGGCAGAGGAGCTTGTTAATAAGTTTGGTTGTATGTTCCTACAATTTCCTACTTTCACATATATCTGAGTGGGATGTTTTTATGGATACCTATATATGCTTCCCAAGTATTCGAGTGACAAGATTATACTCATGGATCTATGTAGTCAAATCATGGTTGTTCACAATAGGCAACCTAAATCACACAAGCCTAGATTCAAGTTTCCTTTGACAATCGATAGGTACTCCATCACTAGATCTCCCAGGGCCAAGGCTATGGGAATAGAGATGTAGTGGGTTACAATGAATAAATACATAATGGGGCTTGATTTTGATTATAGAGGAATGAAGGATAGGCTCAGAAAGAGCTACACTCATGTGCATAGAGTTGAATATTTATGGGCAGGTTACAGGACATATGAAGATATAAGGAAGCTTGACTATTATCAAATTACCTTAGATCATATTGTAAACTTGAACCTAGCTAACATTCCTAAAGATATGGAAGATGATGAGAACATCCTTGATCCTATTTATGAAGGAAATCACACTGCTGAGACCCCTCTTCCTCCCATCTAGTGGTCCAAAAAGGAGATGATCTCCATTAGAGAAAGATTCCAACAATTTCTAGCTAACACAAATGTTTGGTTACAGGAGAAGGGAATAAAATTGAAATATTTTATACTGGATTTGAAGAAGAAGAAACTAAAGGGCCTACTAAAAATAAGGTCGAGTCAAGAATAAAGAATAAAAATGATGCACCAAGTACCAGTGAGGCTCCCAAGTTTATTTTCATAATGAAAGGGGATAAGAGAAAGGAGACAAAAGGGCCATCTACTCTAACTGAAGAATGAGGAGACAAAAATCTAGATAAAGAAACTCAAGAGTCTCCAGTCCCTTCACCACATGAGTCTGCTCTTGAAGATTCACCCATTACAACTACATTGCCTAGTCCTACTCCCCCTGCTGTTACAAGTGAAAAGCCTCAACCTATTGCTATCACCATTTTTGTTGCTCCTACCATATCTATTTAATCAATTCATTCACCCCCGACCTCTGAGTCCATTTTAGAGAGTCCTCATAATAACTTTGAAAATATTTTTGGCTCTTCATCTTCTTTCCCTAGTTTATCTTCTCCTATTTTTGATGTGAATACACAATTTGAGTTTGATAAATTTATATCTAAGTCTGCACAAAATGTGCTTGATGTGGAAATTCCAGCTGCAGTTTTAATTCATACTCCACCACTTGTGACTACCATTGTTATGAGTACAACTCCATCAACACAAACCATGGTGGTAGGTCCTAAAATAGGTTCTTCTCATCTTCCCCCCTTGGTTGGCTTCTCTAACACCAATAAGGAAGAAGCAATCCGTCTCTCCCGACGACTTTGAATTTGGTTAGTTGGTGCCTGTAAAAACCAAGTCAACAAAGAAAGCTAAAAATATTTCAAGGGTGTTGGTTGAAAAATCAAGTTACAAGTATGCCGAGGTAGCACAACCTCCTCCTAACAAAACTGCATAAGAATTTGATCTTTCAGAATATTCTATCACCATGATAGAGTTGGGAAAAAGGACGCATGAGAGTGTGAAGAAAGATGCACAAGCAACATTGGCTTCCTTAATTGAGAAATATGATCAGGATAAGATTGCCAAAGATCAATTGAAAGCCAGGGTTGAACAAATCACTTCAATGCTCTAGAAGATAACCCAATCCTTTGAGTCAGTTGTGCATGTTGCTACAAGTATAAATGATCCTTCTATTCAAAAGGTTGAGAGGACACATGCATAGGGAAGAGCAATCACTCAATGGATTGATAGGATATTGGCCCAAGGTACACAATTGCTAAAATATTCTGTTGAAAGGCTAGTAATATGGAGAATGTGAAGGCATAATTGAGCCAAACAATTGATACACTATCTCAGAATCTGCAAGAGTTAGAGAAAGGTTATGAAGCTTGGACTAAAATGAAAGATCTCATGCTTGATGTGTTAGAAGAAACTGCGGTGATTCCCGATAGAAAAATGTTCATTAAAATTCAAGAAACAATGAAGCATAAAATGAATGTCATCGATGAGATAATCAAAGATATTCAAGAAGCTCAAGAGAGAGGTGATGCTAGAGGGTTAGATCTCATTGTCAGGATTGAGGAGCTGCCTTTCCAAATATTAGATGATAGTCAAAAATTCCTTCCCGTTGATGCGGTTATTCAAGAGTTCACATCACTAATTCAAGAAAATATTAAAGAAAAAGCTTTTTCATTAGCTTCTATTGACAAGTTGGTGGATCTTCAAGTGACCTTGGATAACTTGAAAATAATATTAGAGAGGCACAAGAAAGCATGCATCAATATTAAGGACTCTATCATACAAGTACTCATTGTCTCCAACCATACAATAGGACTAGATGATTCAGAAGTCCAAGCAACATTGAAGAAATGTGAAGACTTGATGGAGAAAAATGATGAAGAATGAATGAACGTGCCTATTCTAGTTAGTTTATTTCAAGACTTTTCCCTTGATGCAATATGTATTTTGTAGATGACCTATTACATTTCTTTTGTGAATATGAAATTACATGTAAAAATATTGAAGTCCTAAATCAAATCAGACACTATTGTTGAATAAGTCAAGTTAGTTGTAATTTTCCTTTTTTAGCTCTTGTCTCTCATCTATTTATATGAGGGATCTCTTTTGTAAATGTAGACCTTTTAGCTTATGAAGTGAAGATCTGCCCAATTGAAGAGCATTTTGAAACTTTGTTTTTCATGTCTAAATAAGATTTCAATCAATAAAAGAAGCATATTCACATCCAATCTTTGCCTTGGATTAAAATTTTTATGTATTGAGATTGTTCTTATGTCTTTCTCATTGTATTATCTTTTGCATTATTGAATAGTGGTGTGGGATCATACATTACAGAAGGGGATTCAAATATGATATTGTAGACTTTCGGTTGCATTATTACCTTTGAAGACTATGTTTATGTGTGTACTTTGGTGATAACTCAAAGAATTTTGGTTGGGAGTCATTATCTGTGTTCAATTCATCTTTTGGTGGCATATATTGGAAACTTTGGGCTATAATGTATACCATTCTTTATCTTTTCAAATCATCATAGAAGGCAACAAAAGACTTTGTGCTTTTGTGGGATTTCTAACTACTGACATTCATTGGTATCACTTTGATTATTTTTTTATTTAATCAAACTAAATATTGGTTATTATTGCTCAAACTAGGACTTTGTGGTTGATTACATGTTGTAATTGTCACAAAATATAATTACAGTTTTTGTAAGAGGACATCATATTTTTTGAAACAAGAGAAAAGGATAAATGAAAACACCCACGGATAATTGTAGCGTATATAATCTTAGTTAGTTTCTAGTTGTTTTTAGTGAGCAATA
>VDFB02271358.1:86099490-86216913 GCA_007258455.2 Sequoia sempervirens | reverse complement strand
GGATCTATTTCAATTCCTCTCATAGACACAATGTATCCCAAGAGCTTCCCTAATTGTACGTCAAAGATGCACTTCTTTGGATTAAGGCAAACCTTGTATTCCTCCAGTCTGTCAAAGATAACACTTAATGTTGTTATGTGGTCCTGCCTTTTTCTAGATTTTTCCAATATGTTGTCGACATAATATTCCATAGTATTATGGATCATTTCATGAAATATTAAGGTCATAGCTCTTTGATATGTTGCTCCAATGTTCTTTAGGCCAAACAACATCATGTTCCAACAATATGTGATAGAGACAGGGTTGGATTGAGAAAATCACAATCTCAATGCTCTGAGTCCTTGTCTTGAGAACTCCTAAGGTGTCACTTCATCCACCATTCAACCTATAGGTCCCCTGCTAGCTTAGGTACCCCTAGTTCATTGCCAACCCTGCTATCATCACTAATTTGCTACTACCAACCAGTTCTTGGTGCTTTTTCACACATGCTCCATCTAGCCCTTAAACCTTATAAAGACTAGTCAACTTCTAATGTCTCCCAACTTGCATTCAGGGGTGTGCATAGGTTTTCAAAGTTTTAAAATAGTCTAGGAATGGCTCTTTCCCAAGCACAAAACTCCATTCTCCTATCGCTTTCCTTAAACCCTAGTTTAGGGTTTGGAAAGGCTACTAGAGTCTCCTCAAACAAAACAAATGCTTAATACTCCTCCCTGCTCAATGAACACCATAATCACAAAGAAAGAACCCTAGCTCAATTTTGGAGCACTACAATATTTTAGTGGTTTCAGCCCTTCTGAAGCTGTACATAGGGCTATTCCTGATTTTGAGAATTTTAGGGCTTTTTAAGCCTTTTCTTGGATACAAGGAGGATTGTCTTCTTCCTTCTGCCTCCAAATGACTTGGTGATGATTCCTGCCACCTGCAAAACCTTTGTAAGGTCTCCAAAAATCTTTTCACACCCTGGGTTTCCAGTGGTCAAACACCCCTGCAACATTGGAAGAAGTTTTTACACTGTCTTTCCTAACCGGGCATAATCTGCTCGCCTAGGAAAAGATTATAACCATGCTTCTTGAACCCTTTACTGACCCTATATCTACATTATTTACAAGGTTGGAGTTTTTCCTTGCTTCCAAAATGCCCATAATTTCTGGTACAGACAGGAAACAAACTCAAAACTCCATTTTCTGGAATTTACCAGTCAAAACAACAAAAAGAAATAACACTGTATTCACAAAAAGGAAGAAAGCGATGGAATTTCTAACTATAGGACCAGATAAAATGATTAAAAAGGCTTTAATACATGCTATTCCACACAACAAAATCTTTATTTAATTCATTTCTTGCAGCTGTCACACACAAGAACAGGAAAAAATAGATTTTTCAACACAAAATCATTGTTTCCTTCTATTCACATGAAAACTGCCATGCTCCAAGTCACCCAACCTCCTCAAAGGGTCGAGAAATCACTTTTACAATGCTTTGGAAATGGTTAGGTTTCCTTCCCCAAGCCTAAGATCGGTCAAAAACCTCCTGTTGTAAAACACAGTGTGTTTTGCAATTTTTAACAAAAGCTTAGGAACCGCCCACAAAAAGATTTCCCAATTTATTCAACTTTTTCCTATGAACCAAAAAAGGTCCTCAAACACAAACTAAAAGGTATTTGAGACCTTACCAAAACAACAAAAATATTTTTAAAACAAAACTTCTAACTAAGCTTGTATTTTGGCACCTTGGCAAGTGCTCCTGCACCATTCTCCCCCTCTCAGCACAAACACTAAGAACTAGAAAGAGGGATCATTTCCATGTTAATTCCAAGTTTCTTAAATTTATATTCTTGTATCCATGTGGCCTCTGAGTCAAGCTTGCCCTTCCACTTGATAAGGTGCTCCATGTATGCCTTGTGTCTGGTAGCTTTCTTCACCCTGGACTCCAAGACCTTCTCTGCCTGAGGTTTCTCTTGATTTGGAAGGGGTATATTACTGATATCCTTAAAGATTTCTTGACTGTTCTGAGCTTCATCACTGACTATCCCCTTATACCTGATCAAATAAGCAACATTAAAGACTGGAGATATACCCAAATCTGATGGAAGCTCTACCTTGTATGCATTCTTCCCATACTTAGCTAACACCTTGCATGGTCCTACTCTTTTCATCTGAAATTTGGTAGACATGCCCTTCTGCAACCTTTATTTGTTAAGATGAACCATGACATATTCACCTACTTGGAATTGCACATCTCTCCTTAACTCATCAACTTTATCTTTCAATTTTTGTGTTGCTGTTGTAATTATCTTCTTAACCTGCTCATGAATCTCCTTCATGGTCTAAGTGAAGTCTTCTGCATGTCCACTCCTATTCTCCATTGTTCCAAGGTCTCTAAGTTCACAAACTCCTATTGGGTGCATCCCATACACAACTGCAAATGGACTTTTCCCTGTAGTTCTGTTCACACTATCATTATAAGCATACTTAGCTTGAGAAATTACCATATCCCATGTCTGTCCATATTCCTTTGTCAAGCACCTCAATAGGTTACCTAACACTCTGTTAACCACCTCTGTTTGACCATCGATCTAAGGATGGTAAGCTGATCCAAATGAGAGATTTGTGCCGAATCTGCTCCACAGTGTTTTCCAAAAATGGCTCATGAACTTCACATCCCTGTCTGATACAATGCTCAATGGCAATCCATGGATTCTTACAACTTCCCTGAAAAAGAGATGAGTAATATAACTTGCATCATGTGTAGTCTTGCAAGGAATAAAGTGACTCATCTTGCTGAATCTGTCCACAACTACATAAATACTCTCAAAACCAGTTTTGGTCTTAGGAAGACCTACCACAAAATCCATGCTCACACACTCCCATGGTTTATTAGGAATAGGCAGGGGCTGATACAAACCAACATTGCTAGCTCCCCCTTTGGCTTTCATGCAAACAACACACTGTTCTACATACTTCCTAACATCTCTTGCCAACTTAGGCCAGTAATAAAATCTTTGTACCAGCTCTAAAGTTTTATTTATTCCAAAATGCCCACTAAGACTGCCATTGTATTTCTCTTGGATCAGATTTTCCCTCATTGATCCTCTTGGGACACATAACAGATTACCCTTAAATAACAATCCATTTTGTAGAGTAAATGTAAAGACTTGGATGTACTACCTTGTTTTGTTGTCCCTTCTTGTGCTTAATGGTAAATGTAAAGGCTTGGATGTACTCCATCCATTTCAAATTTATATTGCTTAACTTCTCTTGGGTGTTGATATAACTGAGTGCCTGGTTATTTGTGAAAACCACAAACTCTTTGGGCAATAAATAATGCCTCCACTTCCTAAGGGACTGCACTAAAGCATAAATTTCTAGATCATAGGTGGAGTATTTTTGCTTGGCTTCATTGAGTTTTTCACTAAAGAAGGCTACAGACCTACCTTCTTGACTAAGGACTCCTCCTACTGCTACTCCACTTGCATCACACTCAACTGTAAACAATTTATCAAAACTAGGGAATAACAGGATAGGTTGTGTTGCCACTTCTTGTCTCAGCTTTCCAAACCCTTTATCAGCCTCTTGACTCCATTTAAACTTTTTTTTCTGACCACCCTTGATTGTATCTAACACTGGTGCACAGATGCCACTAAAATTCCTTATGAACTTCCTATAAAATTGAGCCAAACCATGAAAACTTCTTACCTCAGTTGTTGTGGTTGGTGTAGGCCAATTTAGGATGGCTTCCACCTTGCTTGGATCCATCTTCAGGGTTCCTTGGGATACTACGAAGCCTAGATACACAAGCTCTTGTTTGAAGAACTCACACTTCTCAAGGTTAATTGCCAATTGTTCTTCTTGCAGCCTTTTGAGTACCATCTCCACATGTTTCAAATGTTCTTCTGCTGTCTTACTAAAAATTAGTATGTCATCCAAGTAGACTACCACAAAAATCCCTGTGAAATCCTTAAGCACCTCATTCATTAGTCTCATGAATGTGCTAGGGTCATTTGAGAGGCCAAATGGCATCACTTTCCACTCATACAAACCATCATTTGTTTTAAAAGCTATCTTCCATTCATCACCCTCCTTAATTCTGATTTGGTGATACACGCTCTTAAGATCTAACTTGGTGTAATACTGTGCTCCTCCAAGGCAATCCATTAAATCTTCAATTCTAGGTATTGGGAATCTATACCTAATGGTGATCCTATTAATTGCTCTATAATCAGTACAAAGTCTCCACTTACCTCCTTTCTTTGTTGCTAAAACAACTGGGACTGCACAAGGGTTGATGCTCTTTTGAATTAGACCTTGATTTAACAATTCTTCCACTTGCCTAGCCACCTCTTGGTTCTGCTCAGGTGTAAGCTTGTATGCTACTTTGTTAGGCAATGAGGCTCCAGGTATGAAGTCAATTTGATGACTTATTGCTCTCTTTGGTGGTAGAGTTGCAGGTGTTCCATCACTCACTATACTCTTGTACTTTTCTAGTAGCCTTTGAACTATTTCAGGTATGACTATCTTCTCAGCCTTTTATTCCTCTTTGTACTGCATTAGGACCACATAACCTTCATTCCCTTGGTGTAGATCCTTGATGAACTCTTTTCCACTGCTCAACATAATGTTAGGAACCTTGGACTATCCTTCATCATCCTCAGTCAATGATTGCAGCTTGAAGGTTCTTCCATCCTTCTTGAATTCTATAGTGTTCTCCTTTCCATGATATATAGCACCTCTATCATATTTCCATGGCCTACCAAGAAGAATATGGCATGCATCCATGGGTAGTACATCACAAATCAGCTTGTCTTTGTAGCCTCCAATTGAGAATTCCACTATAACCTGCTTATTCACTAGAACACTCTGCCCTTTCTTTAGCCATGTGACCTTGTAGGGATTGGTATGAGGTACCTTCTACAATTTTAACTTAGTTACTCCCTCCTAATAGATGATATTATCTGTAGAACTAGAATCTACAATGACCTTGCATACCTTTCCCAATATCTTGCACCTTGCTCTAAACAAAGCTCTCCTTTGCTTGGGTTCTTCCTTGACCGGTTGTCTGATCAACACTCTATTAAACATCATATTTTCACCCACTTTTGATTCTATATGACTGATCTTAGGTGATTTGACACTCATGGTGTCCTCTTGTGCATAAGCTATTCTTTTCTCATTTCTAGATGAAGAAGCTTTCTCTGGGCATCTATAAGCTGGATGACCTAGCTGATTACAGTGATAATATTTCATGGTGGCAAAGTAGGAGTTACTTCTGCCTACTCCTCTTCCTCTGTTTGAACCTCCTTGAGATCCTCTTCCTCTATTAAATCCTCCTCTTGAAGATGTTTCACCTCCATGCTCAGTAAGCTTAGATTCTCCTTGGGTTCTTTGATCTTTACCTCTTCCTTGGTAACCTCCCCGTTTTCCTCTTTGATCTCTGCCTCTGCCTCTGCCCTTAGAGGACTAATCATGCTTTCTTTTATTCCTCTCTTCAATCTTTATAGCCAGCTGATAACATTGGTGGACTGTCTTGGGGCTGAGTAAACCCATCCACTTCAAACCATTGAGGTACCTAGCCACTTTTAGGCTCTCATCTTCTGCCACATTTGATCTCAAGCAAAGCTTCTGAAACTCTTCAGTATAGGTGTTGACATCTTGGTCTTTTTGTCTTAAACTCTGCCTCTTCTTGTGAAGTTGGATCTCATAATCATCTGGCATATATGCTTCTTTCACTTTAGCAACCATTCCTTTCCAGGTTGATATGGGCTGCTTGCCTTCTTTCTCCCTTTTAGTCTGAACAAATTTCCACCATGTCAAAGCTGATCCTCTCAACCTTGATTTTGCAACCTTCACCTTCTGTGCTTCAGTGACTCCATCACATTCAAAGTGATTCTCCATTCCATCTATCTAGTCCATAACCAGATTAGGATCCATCTTTCCATGGAATAGTGGTATGCCCTCAAGTCCTTTTCCACTCAGGGCTTTTAATACCTTCAAAAAAGGCTCCTCCTCCAGAACAGGGTCAGGTTCAGGGACTTTGTCTTCCTCTGCAACCTCTTCTTCTTTTGGCACTTTACCTTCCAACCTTGCGTCCTTCAATGCTTTCTCAAGTTGTTCTATTCTTTCTTTTAAGGACTTGTTGTCCTCTTCCTGTTCTTCAACCATCTTGGCTAACTGTGCATTTGTCACCATGTTGGGCATTTCACTTGACTCAACTTCTGGCATATAAGCTGCTTTCCCAAATCTTTAGCTGGGCTCTGATACCAATCTGATAGAGACAGGGTTGGATTGAGAAAATCACAATCTCAATGCTCTGAGTCCTTGTCTTGAGAACTCTTAAGGTGTCACTTCATCCACCATTCAACCTATAGGTCCCCTACTAGCTTAGGTACCCCTGGTTCATTGCCAACCCTGCTATCATCACTAATTTGCTGCTACCAACCAGTTCTTGCTGCTTTTTCACACATGCTCCATCTAGCCCTTAAACCTTATAAAGACTAGTCAACTTCTAATGTCTCCCAACTTGCATTCAGGGGTGTGCATAGGTTTTCAAAGTTTTAAAACAGTCTAGGAATGGCTCTTGCCCAAGCACAAATTTCCATTCTCCTATCGCTTTCCTTAAACCCTAGTTTAGGGTTTGGAAAGGCTACTAGAATTAGGTCTCCTCAAACAAAACAAATGCTTAATACTCCTCCCTGCTCAATGAACACCATAATCACAAAGAAAGAACCCTAGCTCAATTTTGGAGAACTACAATATTTTAGTGGTTTTAGCCCTTCTCAGGCCGTACACAGGGCTATTCCTGGTTTTGAGAATTTTAGGGCTTTTTAAGCCTTTTCTTGGATACAAGGAGGACTGTCTTCTTCCTTCTGCCTCCAGATGACTTGGTGATGATTCCTGCCACCTATCAGACCTTTGTAAGGTATCCAAAAATCTTTTCACACCCTAGGTTTCCAGTGGTCAAACACCCCTGCAACATTGGAAGAAGTTTTTACACTGTCTTTCCTAACCGGGCATAATCTGCTCGCTTAGGAAAAGATTATAACCATGCTTCTTGAACCCTTTACTGAACCTATATCTACATTATTTACAAGGTTGGAGTTTTTCATTGCTTCCACAATGCCCATACTTTCTGGTACAGACAGGAAACAAACTCAAAACTCCATTTTCTAGAATTTACCAGTCAAAACAGCAAAAAGAAATAACACTGTATTCACAAAAAGGAAGAAAGCGATAGAATTTATAACTATAGGACCAGATAAAATGCTTAAAAAGGCTTTAATACATGCTATTCCACACAACAAAATATTTATTTAATTCATTTCTTGTAGTTGTCACACGCAAGAACAGGAAAAAATAGATTTTTCAACACAAAATCACTGTTTCCTTCTATTCACATGAAAACTGCCATGCTCCAAGTCACCCAACCTCCTCTAAGGGTCAAGAAATCACTTTTACAATGATTTGGAAATGGTTAGGTTTCCTTCCCCAAGCCTAAGATCGGTCAAAAACCTCCTGTTGTAAAACACAGTGTGTTTTGCAATTTTTAACAAAAGCTTAGGAACCGCCCACAAAAAGATTTCCCAATTCATTCAACTTTTTCCTATGAACCAAAAAAGGTCCTCAAACAAAAACTAAAAGGCATTTGAGACCTTACCAAAACAACAAAAATATTTTTAAAACAAAACTTCTAAGTAAGCTTGTATTTTGGCACCTTGGCAAGTGCTCCTGCACCAATATGTCTCCCATGGACAAGTAAAAGTCATTTTATGTTGATCCTATTTGGCTATCATGATTTGGTTATATCCAGAGAATCCATCCATCAGTGAAAGCATCTCATGTCCCACGGTCATGTCTACAATTATGTCAATGGTGGGAAGCGAGAAGTCATCTTTGGGACATGCCTTGTTCGGGTCTCTGAAATCTGTGCAAATACAGATGCCCCCATCGGGTTTTGAAATAGGAACCATATTTGATACCCACTATGGATAGTTGATTAGTCATATGAACCCTGCATCAAGTAGCTTCTTCAATTCCATTTTGACCAATAAGGCTATTTGGGGATGCATTTTCTTGAGTTTCTGCCTGATAGGCTTTGCTTAAGGGTAGACTGCTAGATGGTGGACCACTATCTCCGGATCAATCCCGGGCATATCGACATGGCTCCATGTAAAGTTGACCTTTCTCTCCCTTAAGAAAGCAACTAAGAGCTCCTATTCTTCTGAAATTAATGATTTAGCATAAAATGTGATATGCAAAATTTCCTTTGTTCCCAAGTTGATTAGGTTGCACTTCTCGGCTAGAACCGTTGACTTTTACCGATGTAGGACACTAAGGGGAAGATTGAATCCTTCATCCTCGAGCACCTCAGAGAGGTTTTCACCATTGGATACGTCCTTTTTTTTACTATTTGTGGGTCAGAGAGTGCCATAGTGTGGTTTTCACTCAAATACCTTGAGATTATTCTCAAGTTTTCACTTTTGCAACTAAAGGACTCAATCGTCTCCCCGTAGTAGGATTGTGTGTCCAGAATGATATCAAACCCAGCCTTATGATCTCCACATGGTATTGTGCTCTACAGTCCCATGAATTTTGCGAGCACTTCATTGTTTTCAAAAGTGTCTAGAATCGGTGGTCCTCGTTGGTTGTAATCAATGAGCTGGGGGTATATTAGGTTGACTTCATGGTTTTGACTGCTTGACTCAAATGATACGGTACTAATCATGAGAAGTGTGGTGTCCTCGACAAGCATAGGTAGGTTGGTTATCGGATCTTCATCATCACTACTTCTGTAGACGTCGGTTATGTCAAATGTGAAGTTGTCTATGACTCGGCCAGTAGATACGGGTAAGTGAAGTTTGGATGTTGTTGGTTGTGGGGGAGTCCTAACTAATTTAACTAGGGGACCTCATCCACATATGGTTATACTCAGAGGGGTACATTCAAGGCCAATATTTCTCATTCGCGTCTCAAGAATGATGGGTATTAGAAGCCCATTGTCATTTTGTCCAAGCCTCTGGTTTTTTTCATAGCCCATGGCGAGCATCATTTGTAAGCCTTTACTGCTATCATCCATAGGTAGGTTAGCTGCTAGTCTATTGTCTTGGTATAGAAGGATTGTTGGGTCCTCTTCTATTACTTCCCGACCGAGATCTCCCCAACTCCTGAATCTAGAGGGGTCAACTCTGTTAGTTTGGGATGATGTTCCAACTAGTTGGGGTTACCCATGGGACCTAGGAGATTGTGGTAACTCTCCTACCATGAAAGCACCTTTCTTCATTTTATAATTCCCACACCCATTGTCTTGGATAATGACCTTGACATTAGAGATGGCGGGGATGGCGGGTGTCTATGTCGTAGAAGTGGAGGCGATAGTAGTTGGATCAATGTATGGAGTTGAGGGACCCTCATTGTTTTTAGGTACTTGGGGGATTTTGTAATATTTGGCTTCCAAATTCTTGCAATAGTAAAAGGGTTTAGGATCCCCATGGACAGTGACCTCTTGGCCTTGGTATGGAAATTTTACACACTGGTGGAAGGTGGAAGCAACAACTTGCATCCCGTGAATCCAGGGATGCCCCAGGAGGATATTATAAGGCAATTCCAAGTCAAGAACTTGACATGTCATTTCCATGATGGCCGAACCTACTTGAACATGGAGTTGGATCCCCGAGACACTCTTTCTTGATCATCATAGGCTCTAATAGTTATGCCTTTTCCATTTTCAACATCATCTTCAAAGAATTCCAAGCTTCTTTATTAAAATTGAGGGTGCATATGTTCAACCCTACACCTCCATCTACCAGGACTCTCTTGACCTTGTTTTTATGGACGTAAGCCTCCTAATGAAGCACACAATTGTGAGATGGTTACATTGGAAGATCTTGTTTTGAAAATGTCAGGAGATGAGGTGTAGTGAGGTGTGCAACCATAGCTTGGAATTGATCCACATCAAGATTAGTGGGGGAAAAATACTAGGCCAAGGCTTCTTCTAGGATCCTTCTGTGGGCTGGTGAAATTTTCAGCAACTTCATGATGGAGATCTGATTTGGGGTTCTTTTCAATTGGTCAAGGACATTGTACCCATTAGGAATAGACCTTGGATTGGAGGTGGATGCTTTGCTTGGTTGAGATGGTCCTATGATGGTGACTTTTCCACCTCTTGTGGTGACTTCACAATCAACTTGGGCTCCTTTGATGGTGATGGTAGTACAATACTCATCTAGAGATGTGACAACATAGTCGTATACATGATTCATGCTCTTGAAGGTACCCTTCCCCTTATCATTGTTATTGTTCCCTTTTTTGTTATGATTGGGCATCAGATTCGTGTAGATCTTGAGGTTTTGATTTCCTATCGATTGTTCCACATTTATGATTTTGTTGTCAATGAGGTCTTGGATCAAGTTTTTCAACCTCATACAACTAGCAGTTGTGTGTCCCTTGATCTTGTAGAAATCAAAAAGGTGATTTTCATTATACCATGACAGTTTTACCAAGGGTTCTTGATAATTTTCATAAGTGGGGACTATGATGAGTTTTTCTACCACTAGCCTCTTCATGATGGATTCAACCGATTCCCCAAGGGTTGTGTACTTCCACTTTGGGGAGTTTTTGTTTCGCTGGGGTGGTCCCCTTTGATCGTTTACATTGTTGATTGTTTGATTGTTTGGTTGTTGTGTCACTGTGTTAGCTTGACGATTATTCTGATTGTTGTTTTGGGGTTGTTTTGGGGTGCGGGTGTGTTTTATTGAGGGGCGTTGATGACAACTTTGGCATCGACAACACTATCATTGGTAATGTTTATGTTCTTTTCCCATGTGTGAGGTTTTTCATTGTAACTGGTGAATTGCCGATTATTTTGTTGTTCAGGATATGCAGGTGACTCTCCTTGTGCAATAAGGGCTCATTCAATGTTAAGCGCCTTGGAGATCAATTGATCATATGTGGTGATTCCTTGCACCTTGAGATGGAATGCCAAGGTTCCCTCCAGATTAGAGATGATAGTGCAA
Source organism: Sequoia sempervirens (assembly GCA_007258455.2). Classification (NCBI taxonomy): domain Eukaryota; kingdom Viridiplantae; phylum Streptophyta; class Pinopsida; order Cupressales; family Cupressaceae; genus Sequoia; species Sequoia sempervirens. The sequence continues at coordinate 86,205,908 of VDFB02271358.1, read as the reverse complement.
ACTTGTTTCTCTTCTAGCATGGCCCATTTGCTCCTATTGGCCTTGGATCACCATCGTTGTAAGAAGGAAGCAAATGATTCGTTCTTTCCTTGTTTAAGAGTTGATAGTTCCTCTAGACTGACATCCATACCAAAATTGATGCTAGGAGGAAGGCGAGAGAACCACTCCATGGCTTGGCCAGCCAAACTTCTAGGAAATAGTTGCATTAGATATGTATCATCATATGCAACTTCCATGCAATGCACCTGGAATTCCCTGATGTGATCTTCAGGGTTTCCCATCCCACAGTATTTATCAAATTTGGGGATTTCAAATGCCTTTGGGAATGGTTTCATTGCAAGACTCTTGTCAAACAGATAAGGACACAAGTTGCTGGGTATTTTTTGTGGTTTTCCCTGACTAAAGATCAAGCACTTGTTGCGAGAACAACTTGATTTGTGTTGTCACATCATTTTGCAGATCAGGGGGTGGAGTGAAAGTGTTTTGTGGTGGTTTAATTATTGGTGAGATGGGTGGGTTGGTTGGTGTTTGCACATTTTGTTGCACCAAGTATGCTTGTAATTGTTGTTGTACCAACAATGCTTGTTGTTGGTCCTATTATTGTTGCACTAATAGTGCCTATTGCTGAGCTTGTTGTTGTTGTTGTTATGCCAATAACACTTGTTGTTGGGCTGCTAATCAGGTTGCTTCTTGCTGCTCCTGGTATTGTTTCAGTGCTTGCTGATATGCTTGTTGTTGGGTTGCTTTTTGTTGTACGAGGTATTGTGCTTGTGCCTGTGCTTGCACTTGCGCTTGTGCTTGTGCTTGTGCTTGTGCTTGTTGAGCTTGGTATTGGGATCAAGCTTGCGATTGTTCCTGAGCCTGGGCTTGTGCTTGTTAGGAAACTTGTGCAATCTATGTGGCTTGTGTGGCTTGACTGGCTTGTGCTGCTTGAGCGACTTGTGTTGCTTGAGTAGCTTGTGTTGCTTGAGTGGTTTGCTATGCAAATAATTGGTTTTAGATTTGTTGGAGTGCCTTTTGATAGGTAGCTTCTTGAGTGGCTTTCAACACAATGTTGTATTGGTTTGATTTGTTTGAATTGGGTGGTGATGGTGGTGGTTGTGGTGGTGGATTTGGAATGGTGTTTGTTGTGGTAACGAGAGGCACCGTTGTATTGATGATTGGGATTTGGGTGGTGGATGGTCTGATTGATATTCTTGGTCATTAAGAGACCATGTTTTGAGATATTTGGGGGATGGTTGATGATGTGATGGTGGTGGCTTGCATTATCAGGATGTTTGCCATCTATTGTTGTGATGTCGATGACAAGATGGGAGGATTCAGTATGATATTTTGATTGATGATAGGGGGTTGATTTGATTTTTTTGATTGATGTTTGGTAAAGGGGGAAGTCCTAAATCGAGAGGTGATGTGGATATTGATGGCAAGGGTGGAAGTGGTAGAAAAGTGAGTGGAATACTCCCTTGAGGAAATGATGAAGATGTAGGGTCAAAGATGCCCCCTGGTCCAAATAAGTCACCTTCTCCTTGCGAGGTTATGGGGAGAAAAGTTTGAGGTGTTGTGTGAAATGATGATAATGGGTCATTAGGATTTTGGAAGGTGAGGGGGACATATGGATGTGATGGATTTTGGGGTATGGATTTCCCAAAGATGGTGTTTGTGTCCAAATCTTGATTGTTTATGAGGGGGTGTTTGTAGTGCATTGAGAAATGTGCTTCCCTTATTAACAATGGGTTGAGTTGGAGCAATGGATGATGTAATTTGCGGAATGATTTGGGTGATGTTTTGAATTGGAGGTGTGGATGAAATTGAAGGCATGATCCCAAAAGGTGATTCCAGAATAGTACTCACATCGAAATCGGAAGGGAGTTTAGCCCCTTGTTTTGCTAATTCAAGCATGTATTGTGAGGGATTGAGTCTCATCATGATGTTGATAATTCTATGATTCTCAGGATTTTGGACCATTTTGATGATCTCATCTTGTGTCATTCCAAAGGCATTATTGGTGATATCCTCGACTTGACCTTCCTCTTGAGGATTTTGTGATGATGAAGGAAAGTTAGTTAGCGGATTGCTTGATCCCACGAGATTTATTTTAGAATTGGTTTGACTTAAGTCACTTGAAGTGGATGTTTCTTTGTTGGCTTTCATGTTCTTCTTGTGTTGAGATCTTGTTTGAACCATAAAATAAGGCTCAAAAGAGAACATCTAGGATGCTTAAGGATCAAAGGTGAAATGATGAAGTGTGTGAAAGATGAATGATATGGATGGTGAAACTCTTAGAAGATCTTGAGGGGATGCTAGACTTTTGGGACTTTTTTGGATTCTTGGATTTGTTTTGGGTTTTGATTTTGACCTTGATTTGGTTTTGGATTGTTTTTATTTTGGATGATGAACAAATGGATCCCAGGATGTTGGATGTTATCTATGGGATAGATTTTCTCACAAGATGATAATTTCACTAAGTGTAGGGAGAAGGATGCATCTACCCACACCTAACCAAACAAAATGATAATTCAACTAAACATATGGAGAAGGATGCATCTACATATACCTAGCTAAACAAGATTTATTTGATGTTTGATTCAAGGATTTTGATTCATGGATTTTCCAAAAAGTCTAGCATGAAGGTTGATTTCAAGATTTTCAAGAGTTGTTGGCGCAATGACTTTGGTTTGATGTTTGAAAGATGGATGAAGATTTTGATTTGATCCTATGTGTACCCAAAAAGACTCTTGTTTATAAGACCTCTATTTTGAAGAACATGCTTTACTCTAAACAAGATGCTCAAATTCCCAAAAAAGATTTAGATTTTGACAATAATAGAACAAGTACAAACTGGGATTGTTTCTTGAAGCTTTTCTGTAAAAGTTGAAAAGTAATCTTCGTCTGAATTCATAGAGCGTTGAGAGACGCTTTTGATATTCTTTTGGACTAAGAGCTTTTGACTTTGGTTTCTGGATTTTGATCTCGCGTGAAATAATTTGAGACACATGTGTGGGGTTCAATTGTTCTTAGCTTTGCTTAGTGACTTCTTTTTACCACAAACAATTCTTGATTAGGTTTCTTCAAACTAAATGTCTAATGTCCTAATTTCTTATCATCCCACAAAGTGTGTTATGTGGAAATCAAGGAAATGAAGGAAAAAGTTACCTATTGTTGACTTTAGTAAGCAAATTGAGATATAAATTCAAATGTTTAGAAACCTCTAAGGATAAAATCCCAAGGGCAAGCAATAACACATGAATCTTCTCAAAGATATTTGCCTCCTAAAGGGTTTGAAGTTTGATGATAATGTCGAATGTTTGTTTTCAAATGTTTACAAACAAGTAAAGTGTTTTGTTTCCAAGAACAAGTACAACCCTATGGATATGAAAGACTGTATTTGTTGAATCCCCACTTGGACAAGTCCAACTATGCTTACTTTTAGCGAATGGTTAGATGCTTGACCCCACTAGCTCCCCTCCATGACACTCACTTATACGGGATAGCCAGGCATCAATACTAATGAAACTCCCATGGCATAATTTCCATTTCTACTAAAAGTCATAAAAGTATGGGGCAGCTTTAGAACGGTCGTTCTTGCACCAACAGATAGATCAAGGATTTTGGCCTTTTCTAAACAAGGGTTTTAATGCAAGCATTTCATTCATGGGGGATCATCCATGTGGCGAGACACCATTGTTTCCCTTCTCGTCAGAATGACCATCGTGATATTGGCCTTTGTTCCAATATCCACACTTATATATACTGGTTGGAACTCACTTGGCTTTAGCGTGTTGTCGGTTGGGTTGTTCCCTTGGGTGATTACTTTTTCCCACAAGGTAGGCCCTCTAAGATAAACAAAAGCAACCAAACATATTTGTAACTCGATCAATCCTTGTTGCGAAACAAAGAGAGAGAATGTACACAATATGTGTCACTCACACTCACAAGATGTGCTCAATTTTAAAGTCCAAATTGAAGTGTATGGGTAATCACTTACACAACTTAATGTCAGCAAAAGGGCCTTTTGATTCTCAAGATTGTCGCGAGGCACGAGAGAAGCACATACATCCTTTTAATGATATTACTTTGAGTAAATAATTACAAAACAAAGAAGCACTTGTTCATTTTAATCCACAAAGCAATGATTTGATTCTTTTTAGAGCACCAAAAATGAAATATGGAGATTGCCTTATTTAATTGTTAATCCTCAAACCAAATCTAGTGAGTTTGTCCTAAAGTTCTTTTTAAGCCCTTTGTAGCAAAAATTGAAAGCCTTTGTAGTGTTCTTTTTAGAGCCCAAAAGAAATTTAGTATGTCCTAAGCAAATGAAAAGAAACAAATCCTTAAGAGAGATTATGAATTCTCTAAGAGTGTTCAACAACACAAAAGTGTTCAAAAACACTTGATATCATGAGATGATGTCATTATGAAACTTTCACTAGGTTTCTTTACTTCACCTTTGATTAAGCCACCCTACAAAAACTAGCTAAAATTGCAAAACAAAGGTCAGGAAAGCAATTAATAACTCAGATGATTCAAATTAAAAAAGCACATGTTATAAAAAATAGAAATTTCACTTCTTACTTCACTCTGGGTGATCCCACAATAGTGGTTTACAATTTTTGGCCAAATTGGACACTGAAATTATTATTTTTAACTAAATCTTCACATTCGGGCAGCTATAGCGGCTATATCGTGAAAAATTTGAAGATAATGCAAACCAGAGTCTCATCACATTTTTTCTGTAGATTCTAAAAATATTTTTTTCAAAATTTTTGGAATCATTTTACACTTCTTTTTCCATCTCCCACGAAAACTTGTTTTTTCAAAAAATAGCATTTTTAAAAAGTGACGCAAACCGTATAACGTATAACTTTTTTTCCATGAAGGATAAAATTATAATTCTTTCGAATTTAGATTTGTAACTTAGACAGTTTTTTATTGAATATTTTTTCTTTAATCAAGTTTCAAAGTCAAACCAATTACAATTCAGACATAGCACAACCGTATAACGCATAACTTTTTTTGTATATATCAAAATTCAAAAAAAAATTGGTTGGATCAAGGACTTCAATATCTGGTGCAATCATATTTTTCAATTTTTTTTTGATAATCTTCTATTTTTCCACATGTGCAGAACATAGACCTTTATTTTCGATGAAAAACCTATGTTTAATAAAACTAAAAAAACAAATACATAATAAAACCAAAACATATTAAGATCATATTCGTTGGATAACTTGTTTTGAGGACTACCTGATTCCAATTGGGTTTGTGAAGATTGATCCATTTTCATCATCAACCGGAGCTCCGAAGTGCAAAAATTTAGGGTTTTTTGGTGTCTCAGAGGAGGGATGAGGAATAAGGGGGGTTCGAATGAACCCTTGAGGGTTCATTCGAACCCCCCTTTTATAAGGGCTTTTGTTTTCATTTTTGGCGGGAAAGCATGAAAATGGTTCGCCTGAACCCAGGTTCTAGCAAACCCCTAATGGGTTCAGTCGAACTAGTATGTTCGTACGAACCCCTAAAATCAATATTTTTGCCATGCATTCATTTTCTGTGAGTTTTCCTTCCTCACTTCAATTGTAAACCACTATTGTGGCTTCACCCCTCTAGCGGTGGAGTCTGCACAGGAGGTGTAGTTTGAGGAACCTAGTCGTGCTATATGCGGCCGCTAATTCTATAAGCAATGCTCTGCAACAAAACAAAGAGTGTGATTGCGTTGAAGTTTCGCCTAGCGGTGTTGTTTGAAGTTTGAGAATTCCAGCGCGTGAGATTTGAACTAGCAGTGGAGTTAAGAATTTTGAATTATGGGCGGGAAAGACAGAGAGGCGTAGTTTGTAGTTTGAAGTGTCATTGTATGGCACCATTGGATTGGTAGCGGTGTTGTATGGCGTCGTTGAATTGATAGCGGTGCAATTTCCTGTAGGCACAAAAACCAGAGAAAAAAACACAAAATTTTGTGAAAAAACGTGATTTAAACTTGATATTTTCCCTCCTTCTAGCGCCAAATGTAGAACCTCAATCCTAATACCTGCAAAACACTAGAAACAAACACCTTATTGGATCCAATGCAAAAAATAATCAAGATTCCCCATGATCGATTAGCAATGCTCAAAATAGGAAATAAAATTGAAGAAAACAATAAGAAAGCAATGAAATTCTAATTAAGCAAGCAAACTCTTGATCCCATGGGGGAATTGGTGCCAATTTGATGTGAAAATTGGCCCTTTCCCAACTCGTATGATGCAATGTTGATGACTGATGAAGATTGATCCACTTTGTTGAATATTCACTTGAGCTCCATGATGAAAAATCTGCATAACCTAGCTAAGACTTTGATAAAATTGATGAGAATAGATATGCTTGAGGATAAAATTGAGTATAGTAAACTTGCTCAAATTGTGGATGCTTGTGGATGCTTGTGGATGATCAAAATGAGGAGAGAAACCTTTTATTTATAGGAAGACAAGATGGAAGAATGCCCAAAATGAAGCAATGTGGGACTAACTTTCAACCAATGGCCAAGTGCCACTTGTCATGATGTGAATGGGCAAAGGATGTGCATATTTTGATGATTGTGCCCATAAATGCAATTAGGTAGAATTTGAAAATAGTGAAATGGCAAGGTGGAGGGAGAGTCAAATGGAGTTACGGCCACTTGGCTCAAGGCAAAAGGACTTGTAAGATGAAATAAATGTCTTGTTGGAAGGACAAAGTCCACTTGGGGGGATTTTCAAATTTGGAAGAATATTCTCTAAGGATGCCAAGTTGAGAGAAAATAGAGATTTAATAAATGAATTAAATGTATTTTCATGTGCAAGTGGCAAAAGCTAGAGGATGGGACATGGATTAAGATTAGATTTAATAAAATTTGATTAAATGAGAGGAGATTAGGTGATTTGAGAATTTTGACTTAGATTTTAAGATTTAAATAAATCAATGTTGAGAGGAAAATGATTTAGACTTAGTTAAATAAAGATTTTGATTTATTTAACTAAAGGGGATGCTTGTTAGATTAAATCAAATAAGGTTTATTTTATTTTATTTAATAAGATGACCTTGGAGATTTAATTAAATAAAATGAATTATTTAATTAAATAGAGACCTAGGGTTAATTAAATCAGATTGATTAATTTAATTAACAAAAGAGAAAGACTTAATCAAATAAATAATGATTCATTTAATTAAGAGAGGAAAATTGATGAATTTAATCAAATAAGGGCTATTCGATTAAATGGTTTAGACAAAGGGATGATTCAGGATAAAGCGGTGTTAGTAATCAGGATCAAGCGTGTCGGTATATTTTCCATGTCTACAAGTATATTCCCATTTGTATCCTTGACACTCATGTCTTCCTTATGGAAATGATATGCTACTACAAATATGAACTTAGGATTATGTGTTGACACGGGGAACAAGGCCACCAAATGGATATTGCTCTCAATGATACATGTCATGCCTACATGCAGTGGCTGCTTTTTCACCCTTTCAAGAAACTTAGACATATCTACATGACCAATTTCGGTGTCCTTGATCTCATCAACATTTGAAGTCATAGAGGTCATTGGAAATACCCCTTGGTACTTATACTTCATGTTTTTCTTACTTGGTGAAGGATCAAATATTGGTGAATAAGCTACAAAAAGAAATTTCCTATTTTCCAAATGTTAGAGAAAATTTCAAGATTTCATGCAGTGGTGGGAAAAAGCGACAATTCTCTGCCCTTGCATGAGGTATTGAATTTTGTATGTAAAGGTGTAGAAATTTTTCTCTCCTACATGGGGGTAGAGAAAATTAGGTGTAAGGGCACAGGAAAACCCCGCCCCTGCATAAGGGTTTGATAAAAAGATGTAGGTCAAGGTTTAAAACCTGACCTGCACTCAAGGTAGTGCATATGGTCATGCAGGTCATACTTTAAACCTCAACATGCATATATGTTTTCTCGGGCATGTAATGTGGGTTTCAAGCCCCACAATGCATGGGAAAATGGATGGCATGGTGCTTCATGTTAGTCAGGGTTTAAACCCTGACATACATCTGAGCAAGTTTACAATATGTTGTTATAGGAAAACTTCTTGCAACCACATATTAGGTATAAAATAGTACAAGTTTCGGTGTTTAATGATTATGCAGGTATGTAGTGGAAATATATGGATCGAGGATTAAACCCCAACCTACATATTAAGTATGTTAAAAGATGTTCTACATGAAAGCTTTCTTGATTTACACGAGGGATGGGTTAGCATGAACGGTGAGGGTTTAGAAACCCTAAAAACTAGGATGTAATGCAAGCTTAATACCCCACACTACAAGATTGTGCAGGTTTAAATAAAGAAAATAAAAACTATAAGAAAAATGCAAAAAACAAAGTCCTAAAAGATGCAAAAATCTAAAACAAAAGATTGAATTTAAGACCAAAATAAGAGATAACATTTAACATAAGCAAAATGACTTGTGATAAACAAAGATAAAAAAGCATGCCTTTAAAAACCCTAACTGGTAACCTGAGATGAATGGCAATGAAAAACCTTAGTTGAATTTGCGAAAATTCCAAGCACGATCTCATCAGGATCAACAAAGGATTGAGAGAATGCAAAAGATGGAAAAAGAGAGAAAAAACTAGAAGAAGAATGGCGAAAAAAATGAGTGATTAAACCAAATAAAAGTTGGTTAAAATTTGCATTTAAAACCCTCATTAATATCAAATGTGTGAAGGTTGGAGTGTAGTCATATGAAAATTCAACGTGAGTATGTCCTTAAAATGCAATCTGCAAAAAGATGCAAGGGTACTGAATTTTAGAGACCCTGCATGTGCAAGAAAAAAACTAACACTAAAATTAAACATTTTTGCATTTTTTTCAAAAAGCAAAAACTTGATCACTTGAAATGTTTTTTTCAGAGACTGGGACACACACAAGGGCAACTGTGATTTGCCTTGGTTTGCATGCTTAGAGGACGTGGGCTACGAAACAAACAAGTTTCCTAGGGGTTATCCCATGAATTGAACATATTGAATTCGAGGATAACAAATGCAAAAAATAAAGTATTATTTTTTCTTTTTTGTAAATTACATGTCTAATGAAAAAATTCTTTGGATCAAATCTCAACTCTATTAATGGCTTGAATGATATGAGAACTATTAAATGTACATCATTATAAAATTGCATTGTTAACTTTAAAATTATTTTGTCTCCCTGAATGACATTTATAATATCAATGAAATCTATGCATTAGATATATGTAAATAAAATTTAATATTAATTTTAGCTGATAACTATATTTTGTAGTAGTTTTAACCCCAAAACTTGTCTCCCTCAGAAAAATAACTTTCAGACAATTGAAACATTCATTGCCTCACATCTAAAAACAAATTTTAACTTGCAACCAATATATTCATGTAAAAGACCTTGCAAAATTCTTGTCTCAACCTCAAGAATCTAGTAGCTCTAAAACCTTGATATATTTAGATCTAAAGTTTTTCATTTACTATGAATATATTAAAGCAACAGTTGTAGGAAGATTGGTTTAGTTCATCTCAATTTCTTTTATATTTACTTTGGTAGGGTTTCGTAACATTTTTATTGTAAAATCTACCCCTTTTATCTTATTAGCGTCATTAATAGCATATAACACAATTTGAGTAGAATCTTGAGGTAAGTCACTTTCTATGGTTTTTTTCTTAAGAATATGTGCGTAGTTGGATCATTTTTATTGTCTTTTATTTCATTCTAAAATAATTATGCTGTTATATGTTAAATGATTGATCATTTTAAGGATACAAGAACTAAACCATTTTTATTTACATTTAGAGAGATAATGATGAAGTAACTCAATTGTATAAAGAGTTTGTGCAATCTTTCAAGTGAGATTATGTTTTTAGTGGGAAAAAATTTATGAGAGGGGGGATGATAAAACTTAATGAGTGTTTAAAATCTAGAAATGAAGGGTTATATTGGACTCCTCTATATTTGTGTTTTGTGTAATTGATTTAATTACGCTTTGATTCTAAATGAGTTCATGGGATAAAAGTACAAAGTTGTCACACTTTTGGCCAACTTATCAGCACAAGTAAATTTAAGTATTTCTAACTAAAAATTATTTTTGGTCAAACATATGATCTACTTCTATTAATTCTAGCAAAGTTAGATATAGCCACAACTTTTCCAATTGAAAGTGTTCATGTTAGCACCACTTTGAGACCAATTTACTCAAAAAAATTTAAAAACATTATGTTTCAACAACTCCTAATCATTTAAATAACATTTTTAATATAAAAATACCCTTTTATAGATATATAAGTTTAGTTTTAAAAAAAAAATTATTATTATGTTTTAAGGTAAGTCCTACCCAAATCGAGGGGGAGGACCCAATGTAAAAGTTTTGTTTCCATGGTAGACTAATGCCCACTTGTCATATTTGTGTGATCTATATCCGTTGTTATTCTTTCCCTTCTCCATTTGAGTGAGCTGGTTCTTGTGCATATGCCATCTGTCCTCTAGTTCCCATAGAGGTATGACACGTATCAAGTGGCCTAGATTATAGTCGCTAACTAAGGGAAAAAAATTTAGGATTGGTGTGTCTGAATATTAGGCCGCCACTTTGGAGTTTGATGTGACATTACGTAGTAGAAGACCATACGTGAAAGATGTAGTAATAATGGCAAGGTATGAGCACATTAATCTCAGTACGAAGGTTATTCAAACTTATTGGTGCTCATTACATGGAAAAGACCAGAGGCTTGTGCAGGATGCTAATGGTAGGAAGAGTGGAGTGTCCCAGAATCATGATTCCTCATACCAATCCATGTGTCGTTCATTCCTACTTTAGTGGATTTTTCTCTAAACTTGTTTTAGTTTCTACAATGGAGCTTGATTTCCTCAAATGTTTGAAAGGTTATGTATCAGTTAAGGATTTTCAATGTGTTTACAACTTTATCCGGTTCAACGCAAGCTAGGGTTTTTGACACTAAGAGGATATAAGAGACACTTTTTGCAGATAAGCCCATTTTAATAAAGCATTCCTATGATTGTCTAATAACTTATAGTGACAAAATGGGACTTCTTCGTTCAAGTTTTGTTTGTCAGACCAAATATATATGTTCAGACACCCTCTGTTACTTATATATGTTATCTATGTAAAAAGTGGAGTATATATTATCTTTTGAGCATTTCCTCAATGGTATTCTTACATCTTTATGCTTATTGATGTCAAATGGTTTTTCTTATTACTCTGTTATTCCCTTGTTACCCTTTTCAAATTTTATTACAATATTCCTTCCAAAGGGTAAAGACAAATTCTAATTGATCATGGATTTAATGTTGATTCTCTATTTGTTTTAAAACGTCAGTAGATTTCCTGCCAAGCATTTTTGTGTCTTGTTATATTTCACATAATCCCGCATATGAATGCCATAAAATATTTCCTTTTACAGATAAAAATATGGTAAGTTGTCTGTTATAAACTTCTATATTTGAGATTCCTAAAAAGAGTAAGTTTTATTCTTGTTGAACCTATAAATTATTCTATTAGTAATTTTCAGAATGGATCTTCTTCGTGTAGGATTTTCATATATGTTATTCATGAAAAAATATTAATTTATTTAATATTTTTATTTTTTATTTTTATTAGAAGTAGGTTATCAAACCAAAATATAAGGTTGATTATCTTGTTAAGAAAAAATACTATTTTTTTTAAAAAAATTAAAATTATGATAAACTAGATAAAAGATTCTATGTTAAGATGATATAATTTTTTTCTATTTTAGATATATAGTTGAAACAAAAAGTGGCATCCCATAGAAATAATTGCATTTTCAATACACACACACTTTAATATTCATTTAGAGAAATATATTTGTCAAAATTGAAAAAGAATTCCATGCACTAAAGTTTCAAGTTATAAATACACCCAAAAAAATTGAAGAAAAAATAATAAAATTTATTAAATAAAGAGTGGTGTCCCATTTAACTTTTTTTTTTTTAACATTTTATCAACAACTAAATTATAGCGTCAATTTTATAAAAAAATATATTCAAATATTTTTTAATTCTTAAAAAAAATATAAACACAAAATGCACTAAAAAATACACATTTTATTAATTTACGTCATTCCAAATTTCAAAACATATACATCACTTTTTAGTGATTCAAGTTAAAAAGTTGGACCATTGTTGGTCAATTTCTTTAGAAATATGTGACACAATTTTGTATTTTTACCCCATGATATCATGTAGAGATGGTTCCTCTAGTTAAAAGAAAGGAAGTAATTGATTATGCAATGTCATTGTTTAAGCCTTCTTCTTGATCATAATTATATGTGCAAAGCTTACATTATGATGAGATTCTAGTTTCTTCTAGTGATGGTTGTTTTGTTAGTATTCTAAATAGAGATGATTTTAAATTATATATGTTGGAAGATTAAGGAGATTGTCATCGATGATGCAGTACTGGCAACATGAGCATGGTATGTACATAATGAAGGATGCAGTGTTGTCATTGATGTCAATATTGTTGAGGATCATAATAACATATTTCAGAGGTATTAAGGAAGACATTTGTGCGAGTTGAATTGGTTCAGAAAGTGGAGCGTTCTAGAAATTTGATTAAGTGTCAAAGCTGTCAGTTCAGGATTATAGAGTATCAATTTTAGGGTCTGCATTTGTAGATACCATAAATTGTCCTGACTGGTGAACAACACTATTTAACTAACTTTCACCCTTCTTCCCTAAATGATTAAATAATACATTGTTATTTAATTATTATCAAATTTTATATTCATCTATTAATTAAGTGATTTAACATTATTTAATTAATTCATCCTTAATCATCATTTTTGACTAATTAAATAAATCTCAATTATTTAATTAAGTCACTAATTAACCCTATTTTCCTCTATTAATTGAATACGAGCTTTAATTATTTAATTAATTCACTATTTTATCATTAATATAACTTTATTCCTCCTGATTAATTAAATAAACATTAATTATTTAATTATGTCACTAATATACCCTATTCATCTAAATCAATTAAATTGTTATCATTAATAATTTAATTAAACCATTTCCCCTTCTCTAAATTTGAATAATTAAATCAATTATTCAAAATCACTCAACATGGATAACAAATAAATATATATTTATTTGTTAAAGTTAAAAAAAACTTTCCCATTCATCTCCAATATTAATTAATTATTCAATTTTAAATTAATTATCCTCACCCCTTTTTGATTGAGTAAATCATGACCACTGATTTCTCACTCTAATTGGTTAACTAACCCATCTATTTCCTAACTCAACCTTACTTTCTCAATCTCACCAATCATTCCAATCTAATCCCATTGATTATCCAATTAAAATCCTTAATTGGATCAATCAGAGAAGTTAACTGACCAATCTATTTCCTTTCAACGGTTCTCAACCTTTGATCGTGATCTTTCACTATTGAATCTTGATCATTCATCTAAAACTTGAAAATCTATAAAACAACCTTCTTCCTTCTCAAAAAATGATCGGAGAATCTAGAGAATTTGTATGGAGAGGTCATGCTGAATTGACTATCGAATTCTTAAGAGAAAACACTTACATCTTTGATCACCATTTACATACCTTTTGAAGCTTTTGCACAACGACGGAGGCTTCATATTGATCCAAGCAATTTGACATCAATACAAACACATCTCGACATGGGATGGTAGTATTGCAATTCGTGAATTTAGTTTATGTTCTCTTTTATGATTGCATTGCTTGATTCATTGTTTTATAGTTTCATTTCATGAGTAGGTTGGGATTTGTCTTTGTTTTGATCTCATTCATTTGATTTTATTACTATTTCCTTATGCTTATTTTCCCCCTTACACATTTAGGCATGCCCGTTAATCTTTTGAGTGTTTTTAAAGAATTCGATTAAAACCCGTCATATTATTTTAATAATAAAAAATGGACGTGTGGAATTTTGTAAAACCATTTATAGATTTATTAGATCTCTTATTTAATAATATTTAATTATTATTTTTATTTGTTTTTTTGATACACAATATTAGTATATATTTTATTAAAATTAGCAAATTTACAAGCGTCTGCCTTGCAGGAAAAAAGATTACTCAAAAAACCAAATTTCCATCCGACCACCATATCCACCTTATGCAAACTAGCGACCAAAATAAACTATCTATCAGATCGACAAATTATCCAACCAGAAAAAAACACCACAAAAAAGCCATATTAATGGCTATATCACTACCAAGGCTTCCAACAATATTGCTAAAAAGCTAACCCCAACCCCTACAGAAAGCCCAACTTACAAAAACTTGTTTAATTTAGCAAAATTCTCGAATTCAGATTTCCACTCCACTTTGCCAACTACCAACAACCTAAAGAATTTCTTTAAAAATTCAACCGCTACCGCCACTAGCATCTGGTGTCTCATTAAACCCAGCCCATGTAGATCTAGGAGGAATGGAAAAAATTTCACCGTCTCCTCTATGCAAAATCGTTCCAAATTGCAAGGCCTCGGGCAACCCTTGCCTTCAATCACCGCGCTCAGAACCTCGTCCACACCTTCCACTAAGTCCTCTCTAAACCTTTTAACCAACAAAATTTTCGCTTCTGCCTTCAAAACTTTAATGTCTAGGATAGATGCTAGTAAATGAGAGGAGACATGCAAATTGTCCCTCCCGTACTCCATGCACTCCAAATGACCAAAGCCTAGAACCATCTTCACAGCCGCCACCACCAACAGATCATTATTAAGCAGAATTCTCTTTAATCTTTGATCAATGACCTCCTTGAACGATGCTTGCCTCACTAACGACCTCAATGAAATCGGAGTATCAATGCCAAAATGAGTGAGGCCCGCCATCGAGACCTCAATGACAAATTTTGAACCCTTCGCCATTATCAAACTAGTGAAAATTGCACCCAATTGGAATGAGAGAAGGACGCCCACATAGACCACACCCACCTACAAAGAAAGTCATTCACCAAAAATGATGTTGGCTTTCAATAAATAAAGAACACAAATCACAAGACCGCCGTCATCATCCAAAAATGGTACCCCATTCAGTGTGCAAGATGTCCTTGCAAAAGGAAGGAAATCCTTCACCATAAAATGCACTCATCACAATGCATTGGAGAGGGAGCCATAGCTGTCCTTAGTTATGAGTTGTATGCCTTGTGAAAAGATAGGCCACAACATCACTTCCCATCATGAGTGCCAACGAAGTACACCAAGCCCCGTCACCCAACCACCATGACATCAAATGCCACCTCCCTTCGCCAGCTTGGAGGGGCACACGCCCTTCCACCCACAATTATTATTTTTATTTATTAATATTGAGTTTATGTTAATATTGTTTGTGATATATTAATTATATTTTTTAGATACATATTTTATTAATATTTCAATTATAATAAATTAAAAAGTTAGTTTTTCTTTTTTATTATATCATTATTAACTTTTTTAGACTACAAGAATCAGGTAGCCCCTCCTATTAACTAAAGTACACTTAATAAACGAGGAGAGACTAGACTTCGTGACCTCTTGCCTACAAGATACTTTAGCCAATCGAGCTATGTCTCCCACCCTTAATCATTTAAATTAACTTAATAAGTTTATTATTTGTTATTAATTTTTTAAATTTAGTATGTTTTTAATTAGGAAAAATAGGTTTTTAAGGGGCCCCAAAACCCTTTAGAATGGAGAAAAACTGCTAAAAAGAAAGAAACAGTAATACCCGCACCCCACAAAATTCAAAAATGCTAACAAAAGATAAAGCTAGAAAACCCGTCAACAACCCAACAACAAAACATCAACACAAAGGCTAAACAACCAAAAACAATAACAAAAAACTACAACATTTTATCAAGTACATTGGTCGAGCCCATATTTTTCAGCAATGACCCTATCGTGCATCTCGACCACATCCTGAAGATCCTGGAACATAATGGCTTCCCTTTTCTTAGTCTTGCTCCTCGTTCTTAGGTAAGGACCAGCCTCCAAATTCTTCTCCTCACCAAGACCATTATCCTTATTCTTATCCTTCAGGTTCATACGGTTAACCTCAATAATGGCCGCCTCATGTTCACCCAAATCCAAAGACTTACTAGTCCACTTAATGGCTTTATCATTCAAAATCGATAAGCGCTGAGCACTAGTTTTCAGAGACTGATTACTGATTTGAACTACAATCTGCAAATCATTGTTGATCTTGCTCATTCTTTCCTCCATACTCATAATCCGCTCCTTATTGATCCTTTGAACAACAATTTCTAGAGAGGTCAACCTTTCCTCATGGATTTTACCAAGTCTGTCGACATCCACAACTAATTTATCAAGAATCACATTCATTGTCTTGACCTTACCTCTCACTATCCATTCCTTTTGGTTATAGTTCACTAACACCACAAAAACACCTTGCCAATTTTTAAGCTTGGAATTAAGCTTCTTCTTTTATGAGAAAAGCCATTTCACAAGAGAGAGCAAGTTATGAGTGTCGTCCTCCACCATTCTACAAAATAGGTCCATATTAATCTCTTCCCAATTAACCGGCTCAGCAGCAGGAATATCAACATTCTCATTAGGTTCCTCCCGAACCCCATCTTTTCCCTCCAAATCCTCCTCTACAGGGGAGTCTTCAACTTCAATTACCTCCACTTTCACCTTATGCTTCTCAGGGATGTTGATCAAATTAGCCAGAATTTCAAGCCGCTCCGCCTTAACATCAATATGCTTCACCTGCTCAACATTATTACCAATAGGAGACTCAAAATCATCCTGGCTAGGACCAACCACCTTGGAATTCATAAAACCCTCATCCTCTTGCCCAATATCCACCATTGGTTGCTCGTTACCCTCATTAACATCACCCAAAATGCCTTTAAATTAGCCAATATGTTTATTAATATTTAGATTTTGATATATTTTGACTTTCCATTTAGTTATTTATTTTAATTTTTAATTTAGGTTTAATTTTGAAATTTATTTTTATTATTTATATCTTTTTATGAAATTCCAAATAATAATTAAAAAATATTAAAATTAATTTAATTTATAATTAGTTATCTTATTAAAAATTTAATTATTGTAGAATAATTCTATTTTAGATTTATTTTTATAATTTATATAATAAAATAAATTTCAAACTTAAATTATAAATTAAAATTTATAGAGTGAGAGAGAGAGGTAACTTTTGATTAGTCGTTTCATGCCAACAACCTAAGGATAACACATCCTAGGGAGTTATGCTTAGGGTTGCATGCCATTTGGTTAAGAATATGATAAGTCACCTTTAAAACCTCTTCAATGTGCCCATTGCACAATTAGGAGGAAAATAGATAAAGAGAGAAAGAGAGAAAAATAAATAGAGAGAAATAGAGAAATGGAGAGGGATACAAATAGACAAAAAGAGAGATAGAGATACAAAAATAGAGGTATAGATTTAAAGAAATAAATATGGAGAGAGGAAGAGACAAGAAGTGAGATAAAGAAAGAGAGAGGAAAAGAGAGAATATGAGAGACATATATAGATATAGTCACATAAAGAGAGATAGAGAGATAGATAGATAGATAGATAGACAAAAATATATATATAGAAGACAAGAGATCAAGAGATAAAGAGGGAAAAGGGGAGAGAGGGGGGAGATAAATAGGGATACTAAAAAATAGTAAGGGGAGAAAGATAGGGAGAGGGAAATAGACAGACAGAAGAAATGAGAGAGATATATATAGAGGAAGAGAGAAGGGAAGATAAATATAGAGAGAAATAGGGGAGAGAGAGGAAAAGAGAGATTGAGAGATAATAAAAAAATATAAAGAAAGAGAGGAAGAAGAAAATATAAAGATCTATCTCTCTTTCTCTTCCCATATCTCTATGATATCTCCCCATATGTACTTCTCCCTACCTCTCTCTCTATATATATCTCCCTCTCTCTACCTCTCTCTATATAACTTCCTGTCTCCATCTTTGTATCCCTCACTCATTTTCTCCCTCTCTTTGTATCCCCCTCTTTCTATCTCTATTTCTCTTCCCCTCTCTCCATTTTCATCTCCATCTCCATCTCTCTCCCCATCTCTATCTCCTTACCTCTCCTTACATCTCTTTCTCTCTTTCCCCTCTATCTTTCCCATTATATATATCTCTTTATCTTTCCCTCTCTCTCTCTCTCCCTGTCACTCTCTCTTTCTATATTTCTCAACTTCTCTATCCTCCCTCCCTCTCTATCTATTTATATATATCTCTCTATCTCTCTCCCTCTCTATTAATTTTCTATATCACCTGAACTTTATCTCTCACTCTTGCCCTCTCTATTTCTATCTTTCCATCTCTCTTTCTCTCTTTCCCCTCTCTCTTTCCCACTATATATCTCTATATATCTCCCTCTCTCTAGCCACATCTCTCCCTCTCTCCCTCTCTCCCTCTCTCCCAATCACTCTTTCTATATTTCTCAACTTTTATATCCTCCCTCCCTCTCAATCTACTTATATATATCTCTCTATCTCTCCCTCTCTCTCTATCTCTCTCCCTCTCTATTAATTTTCTATATCACCCAGACTTTATCTCTCACTCTTGCCCTCTCTATTTCTATCTTTCCATCTCTTCCTCTTCCTATTTATTTATAACTCATTATCTCTCTCTCTCTCTCTCTCTTATTTACTCAATCTCTCCCTCCATCTCTCCTACTCTCTCTACCTCTCTCTATATATCACTTCCTATATCTTTATATTTCTATCTCCATCTCCCCCTCTTTCATTGACTCTCTCTTTCTATCTCTATCTCTCCCTCTCCCTCTCTCCTTTCATCTCTCTATTTATATTTATCTCTGTCTGTCTATCTTTGTCTTTGTCTCTATCTCTCCCTCTCTATCTTTCCCAATTTATATTTATCTCTCTCTCTCCTTTATATCCCTATTTTCCCTCTGCCTCTCCCTATCACTTTCTCTTTATATATCTCTCCAATTCTCTCTCCTATCTATATTTCTCTACCTCCGCTGGCCTCCCTCTCTATCTATTCGTACATATCTATCTCCCTCTATATCTCTCTCCACATCTCTCTTACCCATACACACACAATCCTTATTATTCTCTCCCTATCTCTATCTCTATCTCTATCTCTATCTCTATCTCTCCATATGTAAATTCTTACATATCTTTCTCTACCTCTATCTCATTATCTATCCATCTCTCTTTACCCCTATATCTTTCCCTCTCTCTACCCCTCTCTATATATCAATTCCTATCTCTATATTTATATTTCCATCTCTCCCTCTCTCCCACTCTATATATTTATCTCTTTTGGATCTATATCTATCCATTTGTCCTCTCTTTCTCTCTCCCTCTCTCTCTCCATATCCCTCTCCATCTCCATCTCTAACTTCCTCTTTATCTCTATATCCTTACCCCCCTCTCTCTCTCTCTCTCTTCATATCCCTTTCCATCTCCATCTCCATATATACCTCTAACTTCCTGTTTATCCTTACCCTTCTCTCCCTCCATATCCCTCTCCATCTCCATCTCTATCTCTAACTTCCTCTTTATCTCTATCTCTTTACCCCCCTCGCCTCTCTCTCTCTCTCCATATTCCTCTTCTCTATCTCCATCTCCATCTCCATCTCCATCTCCATCTCCATCTCTAACTTCCTCTTTATCTCTATCTCCTTAACCCTTCCTGCCCTCTCTCTCTCCCCATATCTCTCCCTCTTTCTGTCCACATACCCCCCTCTCACCCTCTCACCCTATTTCAAACATATCATTAGCCTATTGGTAATGGAGCCTTATTATCTTCCCGATTCAAAGGTTTTGTTTTAGTTGTGTTTGGATCCTTGTAAGTAGATGCATATTTGATTTGAAGCTATCACTTCTCCATTGAGACCTTTGTTGCACAAACAAAATCATTTTTTAAATAGCCTACCAATTGACCTCATGTATACTACACAAATGTATGTAAACAATAAAACAAATTTCATGATTGACCATGCACACTTTTTCGGTGTACTCATTGCATACCAAGGTGCGATTGCTAGTATAAACTGTAATTGGCTTAACCTTTACACCCTTCTCCGTACAAGTAATGGTCCAGTTCTACCTTTTTCAAAAACAAAAAAAAAAAAAACAACTAGGGAGAACTTAGTTGTAGCACCCTAACTTCGGGCTTCTAATTATCCTACATGGAAATTTCAAATCAATTCTTTTTTCACCAGCTTACTTGGCAAGTCCCAGCTTATAACTAAGTTTGGGCCACATCATCAAATATGATGCCACATCAGCATGTTTTTGTCAAGGTGTCCAAAAAGGCCCAAAAAAAAAAGTGAGACCAATACTTGTGAATTCACATCATGTTTTATTGAGTGCTAATGTGGAATCACATGATTGGTTGCTTTTTAGATCAAATGAATACATTTTGTTTAATTATGGGTAGTCATCATCAACACTAACAACTTTAAAGTCACAACTATTGGTCCAATATTGATAAAAATATTGAGCATTATATAAACAACTACTATCACAACTACTTAATGAATCCTCTCCCCTATTCCATATTAAAAAACAAACTAAGATTAACTAGGAAAATACAAATCCCACCACTTCATTGTTTTTGAATGAAAACCTACGAAGGAAGACACGAATACGGAAACCGCACCCCGAATGTAAGGCTTCGACGAAATTAATTAATAAATTTACAAAACCGAGGTTTTCCTTCCCGAAAAATATGTATAAAGAAGGGAGAAAGAGGACACACATGGAAGAACATGAAGGAGGGTAGACAAAGCAAATAATAGAAAAAGAAAACAAATCTTTGACAATTCTGACGAACTCAGGCATTTGCAGCAGCGGCATCACAGAGCTTTTTGCTTGAATATGCAGACGCTTTTTCATCAGCTAATTCACCCGCCAAGCCATTTTTTTCTTTTCAAAACGCTTTTCTTCACAGCTTTATTTCGTCTCAGGACTTCAAAAATTCTTCTATGCACATATTTTACCTTATTTATAACCCTCAAACGCTTCAACTGCACCATCGAAGCGAAGGTTTGCTTCGTCAGATTTATCCGTTTTGCAATTTTTAGCCATGCGGACCTATTTTTTCCAAAAATCATATGCGGCGAGCCTGCGCCGGAGCCATCTAGAACATTTCACAAGGCCTGCTGTGCAGGGAAGATTCGGCAAAGTGAAAATGCAGAAATATTTGCCCTCAGATTACGTCACCTGATAGCCTTTTATTTACGGCAATTGACGTAGTTTTGCATTCCGATCGGCTCAGGTTCAAGTCGCGGCGGGCTTGCGGAAACAGAGAATAACGAAAGAACGGAGCGCTATCATTTTACGGTACGTGAATTCTTATTATTTTTTAACCTTCTCTGTACACATTATTTCGATGAATTTTGCTGGTTTATGGCCTGTTGTTTTACGATGAATAAATAACCTTGGTTTGTTGGTTACTTGTATAACCTTGTCAGTCAGTACGGTTTATTTTTCTTCCATGTTACGCGATTTATATTTCACTTTACTTAAGCGTAGAAACTGCCGAGTCAAAATAGTCTTAACGAGCTGAGTTTGAAATAATAAGATATGCAACTTAAACCAGTTGCACCTTATGTTTGTTAACTGCTAAATTTAGAAGTGATATTATCACAGTCAGATGAGCATAAACACTTAATGGTTATTTGACCGCCATGATAGGGCTTGTCAAAAGGGTTTTGTGACAGTGGATTATTACAGTTACATGGTAATGTTGCTTGTGATCTACTAAGCATGTTTCATCATTAATTGATTATAAATTTTTAAAGCGAATATTTTTGCTGGAAGACATTTGGCAAAGCTTATGTAGAGTTTTTGTCATTATTTATTGTAAATATTAAATAACTATCATCATTTAAGCCTGCATTCTTATATAATTATTAAGCGTTATATAGCTATGCTCTTTTTCTGCTTTATAGAAAGCCGCACTATAATATGGAAAATATGCAATAATTCTCTGTTATTCCAAGCGTTTTGTTAAATATAGTAAATAAACCAAATAATACTTATAGAAGGAGAACTAAAATTATATGTACCTGGTATTGGATCAATCATAGGTGTACCAGAAATACGAAGTGTATTTTGTTCCAAAGCAGGGCAGTTTAACAATCTGCATAAAGTCTATTTTGGGGCATAAAGTCTAAACACTATTCTAATACGAGTTTTACAGAAGTGCAATTCTTACTCCGAGAAACTCAGAGTAAGGATTGCTTATACATCCTTAAATAAAATTTGAGGATATTACTGTATTGTGCTTTAATTTCTTTTACTCCGATCATTTTTCTGAACGAAATATTTTCCTTGATATGCGTACTCTTCTCATGCAACAGCATTCCTCCCCTGCAATTCCCGCTCGTTCTCAATTTCTGAAAATATGATTTTGAAGCTATTCTATTTGTTAGGAAGCAGCATTGTCTTCATCATCTGATCTACTGGTAGGAGATTTCTCTCCTCAAATTTGATAGGCCTTGGAGCAGTTTATGTTTTCTTTCTAACTTCTAAGTTATTTGCCCACAACAATAAGTCATGTTTTGACTAAAGGCTAGTTTGTGCTGTCTATCAATCGGTGGGGAAGTTTGAAGTTTTTAACATGTACAGTTGTCACCTGTGCAAATACTACAGTCTTGAAATTATTTAAAGAATCTGCATAGCTGCATTATTCTCTGGCCTTAATTGTGAATGGAAGCTAAGCCTGGGGGATTTTCTGTAATTTCATACACGACCTGTTCTTAGCAACATTATTGGTGTGAATTACTAAAGATATTAAATGACCAAATCAACCATATCTCTTAGATTTTAAAAGTATAGCGCCCAAGCTTGTGAGTATGGATTCAAGTCCTAATATATAATGATTTTTTAGGGTTCTTAAATTACTATGAAACTCGGATTTTAGTAACTAATCAATTCTAGTAGATAACGTGTATTTCATTTGCATGACACTGTGGTGGCAAGGCAGTTGCAAGGAGATAACCTTAATCAGAGTATGTTCTGCTCCTGCAACCTGTGTTATACCGTATGATAATATGCTTTGAGCATATGTGACATATTATGGTTCTAGTTTCTGTCTGTTAATCAAGTGCTATACCAGTTTTGCACAACCTTGCAGACGTTATCACATAAGTATGAAAATCATAAAATATTTGCTACCAACCATATACTTATCTTCTTTCATGTATTTTTATATTTGCAAATGATTTTACAAAGATTATCTTGATAATGAAGTGAAACTTACTTATGAATCCTTTTCAGCTAGACGGACCATGTATTTCAGGAGACTTTGCTAATATAGGTTCAATTTTCAAAATGCACATAATCAGTGTATGTGAGTGGATTCCTTATTGATCTTTATATATTTATGGATGCATTGAATTTCTATTTTCTAAACAACAATCCTTATAGTTTTGAGAAAAGGGGGAATGAGAGGCAAGGGGAATAAGAAACATGCCACATTAATATAGCTCCATGGATGAATAGGGCTGTGTGAGATGTAATAACTCCAAGATGGTTACATAAATAAGTATCCAATCAGAAGTGGTTTTAATTTCATGTCTCATGGAGCAAGAAGAACAAAGATTTTTGCTCAGATACTGCTTGTTATGAACTTGAATGTAGAATAGGTGAAAATGCCACTACTGACTATAAGAAAATGGAAAACAATGGAAATGTAGAAGAAACTGAAGCAATGCATTCGAAAAATTAATGAAGATGCTTTGAAGTGAAGGATAATCTCCATAGCTCTTTTAATAGAAGAATATAACATATGTTATAATTTATGACATGCTTTTATGAGGGAGTTTATGAGAGTCAAGATATCCATAGTCCTTGAGTTACCTCCTTTTACAATACTTTTGCATTTAGAATACCTTTTCGCTAATGTTCACATATGTAGAAGTGTCTACTAGAACAATTCCATATTGCATTATAAAGCTAAGAATGCTAGGGCTAGAAACATACATATATTTTATTCAAATAGAGGTGCTAGCACCAACGGTATTTATAGTGGTCCTATTGCTAATTAAGTATTGCTATGACCAACTTGATCCGATTCCTACTCCCTATGATGTGCAAACACAAATGTGTATTCCTCAATCATTGCTGCATGCATCATATCATCATCATTTGAACTTTTATGCTTAGTGTATACTTGACTCTTTCGCTGAGAAAAGGTCCTCCACTAGGGCTTATGATGTTGCCAATTACTTTGGTAATCTAAATTTTGAAAAATTGATAGATTGGATAACTGATTTAGAAGAAGACTTTGATGATTTAGATAGAGTGAAATTTTCAAAAACTAAGTTAAAGGGCCATGCTACTATTTGGTGGAGAGAAGTTCAACTTGAAAGAAATAGGAGAGGTAAACCAAGCATTTGGAGATGAGATGGAATGGTAAAGAAACTAAAATTTAAGTTCATTCTTGTGAATTACCAATTGGAGCTGTTAAAAGAGTTACAAATCTAAAGCAAAGAGATATGAGTTTGAAGGACTAAACTGAGGAGTAGTACAAGCTAACAATCCATTCATGACATCATGATGAGGGTGAGAAGAAAGTAGAATAGAGTTGGGCATGGCATTGTATTGGAAAACCTTTCGAAATTCTGTAATTTGTATGTTGTAATCAAATGACTAAGGCTTAGTATGTAGGAAGCCCATCACAATAGATAGTAATGTTGTTGTGATTACATGTAAGCCCATTGCGGCAGATTGTTATGTTGTTGTGACTGCTAACAGAATAGAAATCATATTGTTCTTGTATTGTTCCATTGATTTTTGTCGTGTATTTGTTTATTGGCTGCATGGTTGGATAATCCTTTATTGGACCCCACAAGGCATATTTAGAAGAAAAGAAGGATGGTAATAACCTATTGCAAAAAGATGAAAGTCTAGGAAACTGAGATGTGCATGACAAGAAGGAAGAGATATTGACAAAGTTAAATAGAGCCCATGACAAGAAGGAAGAGAAATTGACAAAGTTAAATAGAGCCCATGTAATGAATTCCACAAAGTTGTCTCAAGGACGATACAATGATTTAGGCTTGAGGAGAATGTTGGCAATAGACAAATAGATACAATTGTCATTTATATTGCAAAGGGCTTGCAGTGAGTAAATATAATCCTTACATCGCAAAGGGTTTGCGGTACCATACATGAAGAATTTGACAGCCTACAAAAATACAAAAGAAGACTATGCAAAACTACACATTATTCTAAGGGCCTTGCCATACCACATATGAGCATTAGACTCTTACTAAATGGATACAAGAGGTTGTGTGGCATCGCACAACCTCCACACATGTCATTTGGATTACTTCTAGACCAAAATTGGGGTCATATAGCATTTAAATAGCCATAAACACACCTAAACATCCCTAAATAAGCTATAATAAGGGCAAATATCATAAAGGGAAAGGTGAATTCATGGGAAAAGGATAATTAAGAGTATCATGAAAGTTTATAAAGAAAAGGCATTAAGAGCCTATATAAGGAAGGGAAAGTGAGATGAATGCATGGAATATATATGAATGAGAGATAAGGACATGGATAAGTAAGAGGAAAATAGATGAGAGATATGGGAGCATGGTAAGGGAATATATATAGGTTCCAACATATATCAAATAAAATAAGCATGTATTAATTCACCATCTTTACATATATATTTCACATGCATATATTATCTTTCACACACATATATTCTCACTATATACTCCCTATATATATATATATATAAATCTTTGGGAACTCTTATCACTAACTTCTAACTAGTGAGGTTTGGCTTTAATTTGAGCTCCTTGGGTGACAAACATTAGCCACTTGAATTTGGAGGGGTTTGTGAAAAGGTGTTGCTTTGTAATGTCTCCTATTTGGATTATGCTTGAATTTGCCTTAAGGGACAATTTCACAACATAAAATTGTTTTACAAATAATATTCCATAGTAAATTATATAATAGATATTGAGATTTAAGAATAAATTAACTATTAACACTTATGAAATAATGAATAACAACTTAAACTTGAATCCAATCTATAGACTCTTTCTCCAATGACCAATTATGGTAAGGATTGGAGAGAAACACATGATAGGGTGCCAAAAAAACTATTCATCACAATTAAGCCCAAGGGCGTGCTCATACCCCCTCAACCCCAAGTGGCAGGAACATCCAACCAAGACAATTCCATCCATCTTAGGGTGGTGTACTTACATTGTGAGGACCTATAAACTATTCATCACAATTAAGCCCAAGGGCGTGCTCATACGCCCCCTTGCCCCAAGTGGCAGGAACATCCAACCAAGACAATTCCATCCAACTTAGGGTGGTGTACTTACATTGTGAGAACCTATATTGCCCTTCCCTTGCATGTTTCCTCGCAAATCCATGCCTGATTGCTTATAGGGAAACTAATAGATTAAATCAAATGAATAATTACTAATAAGGATTAATAATTGCTGCAAGCATCATTATTGCATGATTGTATATAATGTATATATATGTATATATATACTAAATATAAGTATATATATAATTATTTCTAATTAATTTCAATCTTACAATAATCACTTTATTTGGAAATATATATATATATATATTTAAGCTTACTTCCCAAATATATTCTTGACAATAATACTTAATCCAACATATCTCTTATGATTTATTCCTTTTCCCAATCTGCTGCTTTTATCCAAATTCATTTCCTTTCTGATGCCTTCTCAAATGAGATTTATCTCCCTTTTATATCCTCATGTCTTCATGAATTGATGCAACCTTTGGGAAAAACATCTCCTTTCCAAAGGGTGTGTCTTTTTGTTCTCAATTTATTTTTCTTTATTGCCATTGCTGCCTTAACTAATTATTAATTATTTAATGCTGGATGGAATCACTGCATTTCAATAAAGATATCGCTGCATTTTATTTAATTAAGGTCTGCATTTTAATTTAAAGTCTTTACCCTGCTGGTGCTGCCTTGTATTAATAGGGAATCGCTGCTACTAAATTGTTCTAAGTCGACCCTACCTTTAATATTAACCATTGCCATTTAATTTATATTATTTTATCCCTGGGTCGACCACTTTTATTCCATCGCTGATGGTCTTAACTGGGTCGGCCTTCACAAGGAAAAGCTATTAATATTTGTTAGCGCCTAGGGTTTGATTTTCAGTGCTGCAATTTTGGGGTTTGATATTCAAGAATAAAATGGGACATCACAGCCACCCTGCCCAAGATTGCTTATCCTCAAGCAATCACAAGCTAAGGAACTCTTGAGATTACCAAGATCCCAAATTAACCTTGTAGATTTGTAATTCTCAGACATTGCTCTCTCTTGTGGTGTAATTAGTTTCTATTGCGATACTTTGATATAATTGAAAATCCTACAACTAGTGACAATTGTCTTGCTTATGTATGACTCTATACTACAATGATGTCCTTGAAGAGTAGTTGTTAGTATACTTGCCTCAACTTAACTACCAATAAGGTTAATACCATCCTCTAAAGTATGAGGACAATTTATTGTCCAATATTCTTTGGTCTCATGTACTACTATTTCCAGTAACTCTTGGCAAGACCTATTATTTAAGACAAGTTTTCTCTCATTTCATTTCTACAAAGATCAGGGCAATGATATAGTTTCTTCTTTACCCTTGTTGAAATCCAAAATGATAGAAAAATGTTGCATCCTTCCTCATGATGGATTATGGGAGTGTTGTGAACATCAAGATCCCATTGCTTTGTGCAAAGCCAATTTCACATTTGAGACCTAGGTGTCCTTTACTATAGGTTGTATTCCTTTTCCCTTAAATAAAGTATATTTCAAAGTTTTGTGGTGATTTTGATTCTAATGAGGATGTAATAACTTATAGGGTGTTTGTAACACTTAACCTAGTCAAAACATTTTTCAACATATATTTTGTCATAGACTCATAGGTAGTTAATGATATCTTATAACCTTCCAAGTATATATTCCCTAGATAATACTCAAGTACAAATTATTGGATGTACAAAGTCTTAGAATCCATAGTTATCACCCATGAACAGTTCATTGAACTTAAATTTATAGTTTGACACTAACATCCAATTGCCATATCAATGGGAGGTTGTCACTCCTCTTGTAAAGATTTGACATATTCCCTTGTTTAACACTAGGATGATCTTTCGTATTTTAGAAAAGTATTGTTTTATTCCACCTAGTTCAAAACAACATCAATTTTTCCCAAAGAGTAAGAGTTGAGATGATCCTGGGATTTGTGGGTTATGGGCCGACAATGTAATTTAAAATAGACTTATGTAACAAATTTGGGTGTAACTTGATTTGTATCAAATTTATCTAGGGCACATGTATGCCTAATATTGATGTTCTTGATTTCTAATTATGAATGTAGAACTACTTTAATCAAGAAGGATGACTTAGGAGACTAAGACCTTGTGATGAAACGATCTACTTCACATATCGAATATAGAAGTGAACTTAGTCCACAAACAAGGTCTACAAGATCAATTTTATAGGTTACAAGGTAGATCCATGCATCGCCATTGTTTCAATCATATGTGGTATGGACTTGATTTGTTCTTATAATCTTGTTCAAAATGAACAAATTACTTTTCATTAGAACAATTGTGTTCCTCCTCCGTGAAGCTTGATGAATATACCCTACGATAGATTTCCAACATTTCTCTTAAGATCTCTCGAGAGTCCAAATTTGTAGGTTCCTAAAGAATTGAGTTGTCTTCATTACATTCTCTCAAAATGTTGTTTTGGTATATCAAAGTTTGGTTGAATTTAGACTTAGATTTTTATTATTATTTCTAAGTCTGACTAGGCACGATGATAATAATTCACTCTATGATGTTTCAAATGAGGTGTTATGGATAAGACAAATTTTCTAGATAAATCATTGTAGATTGTTTTGGAATATATTTTTGTGGACTTTAATGTTATTGTTTGGCTTTTTTAAGAAATTGACCATCGTAGGTCAAGATGATATCTCGGTGCATTTATTTCTCGACGTTTGAAAGTAAGAAAAGCTTAATCCATTTTTGTGTCTTAGTTAGGCCTAAATTTTTGTGGTGACTACTGATGGCAACATGTGGATTTCTATTTTAAAATCAAGTTATATCGTTAGATTTTATCATTAACTATGTTGAGTTGTTATGATTGACTGTTCCTTCCTTGGGAATCTTTTTGATATTTTGATTGCTTGATTTCTTGATGAATAGATGAGTGACGATTGCTTGATTTCTTGATGGATAGGTGAGTGATGATTGCTTATTGAATGTCAATTAATTGATTTATTCTTTATATCCATTTCTTGAAGGAGTCACTACCCTTCACAATAAATGTGTCACCACCCTTCACTATAAAGGAGTCATCCCCCTTCATAGTAAATGAATCACCACCTTTCATGGCTGCCTTTTGAGAATAATACTTTACTTCCAAATTGATTGATAGATTTATTTCCTATTTATGGCTTCTTCGCAAGGAAATGATTCCCCTTTTATATCTTATTGTTGAGGGAGTCATAGTATTTCCCATTTGAAGGGTCACAACTTTTCACATTTGAAGAGTCACAACCTTTCATATTTGAAGAGTCGCCACCTTTCACACCTCATCACTATTCTTGAGAACCTAATTTAATTTACTTGCAAAATCACTTAAGGTTCTATTCTCAATCGAATTCTTCAATGATGTTATGGATGTCTTTCTCAAATGAAATGCTCTCCCTTTTATATCCCAAGTTTCACTTCAATAGTTACATCTCTTCATTGTTGCATTTGGAGACTAATAACAATTTAATTTTAAATAAGTTAATTGTTAGTGCTGCTGAAGACACATTAGGCATGAACACATAGGTATACATAAGACATGAAGCATATACATAAGTACACGTAATACACGAAGCATTCACATAAATACACATAAGACACAAAACATACACATAAATACACAACACAAAGCATACATATAAATACATGTAAGACATGAAGCATACATGTGAAAGACACACATATATAGAATGCAATGTTGGCCCATTTGATATTATTTTTCTGATTTACTTAAGAAGAGGGTTGAATGGCGGTTCAAGTAGGTTTGTCCTGTAGGCTGGTGGGATTAAGGCTCTGATACCTATTGTAATGTCCCCTACTTGGAGTATGCTTGAATTTGCCTTAAGAGACAATTACACAACGTAAAATTGTTTTACAAATAATATTCCATAGTAAATTATATAATAGATATTGAAATTTAAGAATAAATGAACTATTAACACTTATGAAATAATGAATAACAACTTAAACTTGAATCCAATCTATAGACTCTTTTTCCAATGACCAATCATGGTAGGAATTGGAGAGAAACACATGATAGGGCGCCAAAAAAACTATTCATCACAATTAAGCCCAAGGGCATGCTCATACCCGCCTGGCCCCAAGTGGCAGGAACATCCAACCAAGACAATTCCATAGGGTGGTGTACTTACATTGTGAGAACCTATACCACCCTTCCCTAGCATGTTTCCTTGCAAATCCATGTTTGATTGCTTATAGGGAAACTAATAGATTAAATCAAATGAATAATTACTAATAAGGATTAATAATTGCTGCAAGCATCATTATTGCATGATCGTATATAATGTATATATATACTAAATATAAGTATATATATAATTATTTCTAATTAATTTCACTCTTACAATAATCACTTTATTTGGACATATATATGTATGTATATATTTATAATTATATTTAAGCTTACTTCCCATATATATTCTTGGCAATAATACTTAATCCAACAGATCTCTTATGATTTATTCCTTTTCCCAATCTGCTGCTTTTATCCAAATTCATTTCCTTTCTGATGCCTTCTCAAATGAAATTTATCTCCCTTTTATATCCTCATGTCCTCATGAATTGATGCAACCTTTGGGAAAAGCATCTCCTTTCCAAAGGGTGTGTCTTTTTGTTCTCAATTTATTTTCCTTTATTGCCATTGCTGCCTTAACTAATTATTAATTATTTAATGCTGGATGGAATCACTGCATTTCAATAACGATATCACTGCATTTTATTTAATTAAGGCCTGCATTTTAATTTAAAGTCCCTGTTGGCGCTGCCTTATATTAATAGGGAATCGCTGCTACTAAATTGTTCTAAGTCGACCCTACCTTTAATATCAACCATTGCCATTCAATTTATATTATTTTATCCCTGAGTAGGCCACCTTTATTCCATTGCTGATGGTCTTAACTGGGTCGGCCTTCACAAGGAAAAGCTATTAATATTTGTTAGTGCCTAAGGTTTGATATTCAGTGCTGCGATTTTGGGGTTTGATATTCAGGAATAAAATGGTACATCACACGCTTCGGATTGAGTAGTTAACCAATTGAGCTTTGAGGACATGGCCACGTAGGACTTGTGGTGTATCCTTGCCAGCTATAGACTAAACATTCTCAAGAAAGGAGTAGTATGAGTGATGGCATCAAACAAACATTTAGTCCACTCAATATCCCCTTCACACATGGAACTAAGTTCTAGACATGTGAGATATGGTCCAAGAGGGACTAATGAGGGAGCAATGACATGTTTAAATAGAATTGAGTCTTTTCAACCTTTGGCATTTGAAGACTTCGTTCTATTCCAAAGCTGATAAGCAAGTGATAGGAAATAACACAATTTGAAAGGGGTTGCATTAAAACTGAGTAATAACCAGCAAAAGAGTAAAATTGCATTGACATCATAGCATGACCAAGCCACTTAATTATTCTTTCAAAACCCACCATGGAATTTGGACCATGTGTGCCAAATGATAGATGTGTTTTGGTAGCCAAGATTAGGGTCATAAAGGTCCAATTTATTATGCATGTAGAACCATGCTTTTTGTTTGCTAGCTGTCCATCTCATGGGTAAGTGGCCTCACTTATCAAATGCCACCTCAACAATATTAAAATTGCCATTAAAGACTCATTAGGCTGATAGTAGTTCATTTGCAAGCCATTGCCATAACAATATCCTTTCAGTTGTGTCATTTGATGCATAGATATTGATAAAGTCTAAGGCTCCATTATCTATGTTGAAATGGACCCACAAAGCTTTGTTAGATGGGTCACAATTATGGGTAACATAGTGGGATTGCTACTTGTACCAACACAAGTTACTATGCAACTTTGACCTTGCTCATGATTATTGCCAAATTAGATACTATTCGGCTAGACTACAAAACACATGACTGATGGTAGAAACCCAACAACGCTGATTTCTTGAAGACAGAGAATGTCCATAGGAGTAAATCCTATTTGAAAGTTTTGCACAATGAATTTTCTGTCTGGGTTTGTGCGACCTCTACATTGCATGAGATGCAATTCATGAAGAAAGAGGTTCTGAGGACATTCCCGTCGAGTCCAACCCTTGCAATGCAAAAAGGATGTTCTACATAAATTGCCTCTAGTTTTTACAAGAAAATACTCCAAATGCATTTGCTATTTTTTAGGAACATATTCCCCTTCATTTGCCTCTTAGGGAGGGTTCTGTGAATGTTTGCCTCTCTTTGGTGTAGAAGTATTTCGAATTACCAAGTTCATGGAATTTGTAGTTTTGGAGTTCTAGAATATGGAGTTTACTAATCTCTTTGAAGGATTTGCTAGAAGGACAAGTGGGCTTTGGTTGAGCTATGACCATTCACTTGGCTTTGCCATTGGCCTATGGTTGAGAAACTTCCATTGACGTCATGGCTTTAGCAGCCAAACCATTGTTGGATTGAGAGCCATTATTGATCCCATTGTGACCTTTTTTGCGGTTTCCTACATTGGTCCAACCATCTTCTTTCTTCCTTGTATCATTGATTGTCTTGGAGGCTAGTTTAGGGTTGTAGGTAGCTATGGGAAAATCTCTAATTTTATGGTCAAAGGATTGGCACTAAGACTAGGTGTTAGGTAAATTGATATAGGAAAGATGTTGCACATGGCTCATTTCAGCTCTTTTATATTGAATCTCCTTGGTCTTAGGAGAGATTTAGCTCTACGCAGACTCAACATTGCAGTTGAGCCAAGTAAAACTTGTTGGACTCAACACAGATCATTCTCCCAAGGGACAAGGCAATATGGTTGAAGAATGGCCAACAAGGCAAAGCCAACCTAGGAAATGCAACCCGCATAGGACCTTTGAGAGCCTCTTGGTTGGACACAACAAAATCCTTTGTCTAGGTAGAAAAGGCTAACAAAGAACTGCAAATATAGTAGGGACCATGGCCACAGATTATGTCTACATGGTTAGCTTCTGCAAAGCGAAAGAGAAAATAATTTTGGTTCTGGATACCATCTAGTTTAATTCCATGTGGAACCCACATAAAGCTTAACCATAGATGATGTGGACTTATCACGAATTGAATACCATGGCATTATCTATTCACCGCCATTTCCGGGGCGTGGAAAGGCCAAAGCAAATTCACAAAAAGATCTAGCTGCCCAAAGGGTGAGAGATCCTAAGAGCTTCTGCAATAAATGCAGGTAAGATTAAAATTTTGGTAGAATATTGCTTAGCAGGTGACAAAATCAAAACAGGGGAAACATGCATTCAAACCAAAACCAACCTCCCACAGTCTTTGGATAGCCCCAATCACTTCAACTAAAAATTTAAATTCATTGTAATAACCTGGGAATCCATGTGGCAAAAATCAGCTAGCTGCTTGGGAATTGTGAATTTCTTACCATTAACCAGGCACTTGTTATGAAAGTGGCATGTGTTCTAAAAAATCATTAGTCCCCAAAAATCAGCTGGTGGCTTGGGCCTTGAGAATTTCTCACTTTTGAACTAGGCACTTGTTATGAAAGTGGGATGGGTTCTCCAAAAATCATATAAGACCATCTGGTATGTCATCATATAGGAAAATAATTCAAGGTAATAATATTGCTTTGTCAAACACCTCTAGATTAGAAACCACAATGGGCAGCCAGCCAAAAAATTAATTCTGTAAGGGTCTTATACTAAAGCAAATTTAATATGGAAAATAGGAGATAGAAAAGCTGTTAGCTTCTAGGAAGATAGGTGGACAATCATCCACCCTTAAATGAGAACAATGGATGTCATTCCAACAGTTTTTTCAATCTCACGGAAAGTTCACAATTGCAGATTATTGATGTCATGCTACGTCAGAACTCCATATTATTGATGTCATGCTACGTCAGAACTCCAATGTTGGGATTTCAAACTACTAAACTCCTCTCTTATACATCTATCACAAGAGTCAAGGCATTTTTAATAGGAATTGGGTAGCATAATTATATCTTTTCTTCAAACAAACTTTTAAATCATTACTACGATAATTTGTCCAATGATAAGCACTATTCTCTTTGACAAATCATCACTACAAAAAGAAAATAATATCAGGATGACAGCCATGACTCTTCCTCAGCTTCAAAAAAGGTTCTTAAGCCTCAACCAATGTGATGGATGCTCAAATTGCTTGACATTAGAATATTTTTCTCTACTATATAAATGCTTGGCTAACAATCCATCCTGCCACCAAATTGATCCCCTGCTGATAGGATGGGAAAATATTAAATTTGGCAAAGCTTCTCAAAATAAGGTGGGACGAATGGGCATAGAAAGCATGGCTTGTGAGCTCATAGGAACAATGATATTTGCTTTCTCTTAGGCAATTGGAAAGCAAACAAATAATATTGGTGAATTTTTAGCCTGCTTGTTGGGGGTCAATATAACTTTCCATAATCAGTTTAACAATACACTCTTGGAAGTTGACTCCTAGTTTGTGATGTAAATGATACAACACAATCTCCAATTTTCTACTGATCTTTTATCGGATATACATTCTTCACTGGTGGGCATGAAACATATCCACATAAATCAATTATGACAATTTATGCTTAATAAATTCCAACATCTAGTTCAGAATAGTAACCAAGTATTGAATGCTCTAGCAAAGCATGCCATTAGCTCTTCCCTCAGAAGTAATA
The DNA here is from genome assembly GCA_007258455.2 of Sequoia sempervirens. Classification (NCBI taxonomy): domain Eukaryota; kingdom Viridiplantae; phylum Streptophyta; class Pinopsida; order Cupressales; family Cupressaceae; genus Sequoia; species Sequoia sempervirens. Next base: position 86,170,953 of record VDFB02271358.1, on the reverse strand, counting down.
ATCAACTATGGTACCTTGTAAAGTAGGCCCCACCAGCAACTCAAGGCCATTCTCTCTGTGAGAAAATACATAATTAAAAAAAAACAAATAGTATACAATTTTTTTCCAAATTGTTTTTAAAAAATAACTCAACCTTTTAAAACTTTAAATGGCACTCTATGTCATCTATATCCTATCCCTCCATCCTTCTGGTGCCAAACATCACTGCATTCAACAAATAAAACCCCTAATCTACTCCACCCCCTAAGCGGCCCCCCCCCGCACCCCCCCTAGTTGCCACACAATACATTCATCTTGGCTGAAAAATTCAAAACCTTCCTGTTCACATTTTCTCCCCCCTGCCTTCCATATTGCTATTATTGTCAACATACTCCACATCCATAGCTTACTTCCTTGAAATACACCATATACACATCCACCTCTCCAAAAGTTTGACATGTCTTGCTCTTGATAGCTGTTAGAAACAACATCGGACATTCCTTCCTATCCTTAACATGATATTCTTTTTTTTTTGAGGATACAACTTATTCTAGGCATATCTTTGAGTAGGTGAGAATTAAAGGTAGTTGACAAAGAAGACTTTATGCATTGCACTTAGCTCAGTTGGCCGGGAAAAAAGCCTGTTACCAAGTTGTCACTTTGCCTTGACCCAATCAGCATGGTTTGACAGCTTGTGGAAGATGGTTTTGATGTGCTGTTTACGATAATAGGAGGCAACAAGTGGTTTTTCCCTTGCCGCCAGAAATCCGCTTTGCTCCAAAACTTATATTATGAACTCTTTCCATTGTCTTCCTGGCCACATTAAATTTCAAAACAACAATACTTTTCTACCACAAAAAAGCTTGACAGTTTCTCATTACTACAAGCTTTCTGTCTCCACCTTCTGTGGTAGATTCTTATGGATTTGTCTTTCCTTCTCAGATGTACCATGTCTTTCCTTTCTGTCTTGTTTGCTGTCCCAGGTTTCTAGTTCTTCAGCTTCTGAGAGGAACTGGTCTACTTATAGCTTCATCCACTCTCTTAAGAGGAACAGACTTACCTCTAGGAGAGTACAGAAGCTAGTGGCTGTACATAGTTCCTTGCGTATCACTGACCACAGGACATGTGTACAAGGAGAGCCCAGTAGCACGATGGGATGTAGAGCTAGAGGAGCCATAACAGATTGATGAGGATGAGGATGCTTTAGATATAGGGCTGGTTGGTGTTCCTTTGGTGGATCTTGACCTTGGGGAGTCCAGTGGTTCCAGTGATAAGGAGTTTTCCGACCTCCTGAGGGATGATTAGAGGCCTCTACCTCCTTCACTACATTTTGTCATTTTGACATTTTGATTTTGTACTTGTTTTGATATCATGCTACTCATTGTAATCATCTTTATGATCAATTTTTTTTGATATCGTATAATAGAAATCTTCCATTTGCCGATTCGACAATTGTTACATTGTAGTATTGAGTATTACTATTCTAATTTCTAATTAGTAATTCGATATTGAAAACTTCAATGTTCAATGATCAATGTTCAAGTATTTACTATTTAGTATTTCAATTTGGCATTTGCAATTTTGCTATTTTACTTCTTAATAGTCTTATACATCTTTTCATAACTAGCATTTTAAGTACCATATGTATAGTATATAGTATATACACCCCCCCCCCCTCCTACCCCCCTGCCGCCATCCCGAAATTGAGGCCCCTTTGTCCCCCCGTCCTGGAAACCTGTCCCCCCATTCCCAACGCCGGTGTAACATAGCTATAAAGCTAAAAAGGAGTTCAAGGCAATCAAAAAAATATATAAATACATCTCAGAACAAAGAAGAGAGCTTACAATCCATTTGAGTTTCAAGTTTATAAGACAGAAAGTTAGAGAACAGCACAAACCTACAATGAAGGTGGATCAAAATCATCCTTCTAATCCATTGTAGCCTATCTCTATAGAAGGAGAATGCAGTGCCTTTGCTATAAGGTAAAAGCCATCCTCATACTGCTGTTGTGTTAATTGAAATTCCTAAGGCCCCTGCCATGGACATTAACTTAAATATTGAAGCTGAAATCCTTGCTAAGGTAAAACCTTTTCACTCTTCCGATTCAGCTTTTCATTCATTTTTCTCAAGTTAATTTCCACCTCTATTGATGTGCAAACTTCTAGCTCTGCTGCAACAGTCATTTTTGACACCCCTTCCAAATCAAGGGCTCTCCTTACCCCTTCCAAATCCTTCTTCATGAACCAGTCCCCACCTTGGCTCCAAACTTTGCTCCTTGGCACTCTATTCAACTGCTATATAATGTTCGGACCTCTCAAGAGTATGGCTGTCCACAGAAAACTGCAACTCCACAAGCTGGAAGCACTCAAAAGGCTGACTCGTCTTCTTGCTTTATTGCATGAAACTTTTGAAGCCATCTGCACCCAAAGCAAATATATGAGAGAGGCCTGCATGCACAATCCATTCATGGAAACCATCTTGTTGAGTTTGTTATATGTGGTTGGCAAGCAACAAGAGAAAATTGATACAATGAACAATTACATTGATAAATTCAATTTAATTTGTCAAAGTCTGGGCAAAACCTACAAGCCATAAATTCACTGCTACTATCAGAAAATTCCCTCCACCACATCATAGAAATAATTCAACAGCAAGCAGAACTCTCAGCTCCACTCGGATGCCAGATGTTTTGAAGAGAGTGATACAATAATGTGGCCAAATTAAGGACTAATTGACAAGCAAGCTCTGGCCAAGTACTTGTGACAGTCAACTCTTGGCAAGTAGCCCAAGAAGTAGGCGGACTTCATTAGCCCCCTGGGCTACCATTGTCCAAGGAAGTAGTAGCTCCACCTAGTTCTTTCATGTTCTGAGCTTATATTTTGTCTGTTTAATGTAAATGGTAGTTTCAAATCTCTAAGCATCTTTTTTGTTTTCTCCAACAACAAATTTGTACTAAATAGCTGCTTTTCTCTACACATTTATTAAAAGATAAAGCTGTTGAACTACTAGTGTACTATTTTTGGCATCATTTTACATCTGCCCGCCTTTATTGCAAATATTTTCCATATCAATATAAATTTTCATTTTTTAAAATAAGAATAAAAAATGAGTATCCTTCTGATGGAGTATCTCCTAAAATATCCGATCATAAAATTTAATAAATTGGTAAGAGTGCCATTACAAGTGTGAAAGAGAGGTTAGAAGAGCCCATTGGTGTGTGATGTAATGTCCCCTTTTTAGCCTTATGCTTTTCAGTAGCCATTAGCCTGTTTTCGAAGTCGTGTAGGCTACTCAAAGGCGTTTTTAGGGTTTCCAAGATTCTTGGAGGTTTCTCATCAGTTTTTCAGGAGATTGTTGTAGGAGTTTTCCAGAAGGGTTGCTGGGTCTTTTTTAGATTTTTGAGATTCTTGGTGGGTAGTCACTGTTATTTTTAGCAGTGTCTATTTTTAGTAAGTCATAGTTGCATCTCAGAATGTGCTTATTATGAGATTGGAGTTACTATTTTTAGCAGTATGCTATTTTTAGTAAGTGCTATTTCTGGTAGTGGTCTTGGTAGCAGTTTAGTACAAAGTTTCCAGTTTTAGCAATGGTGGTAGTTTCAGTTGCTGAGTCCTGATATTTTTGGTAGTATTTGTATCCACCATCATTGGAGTTTAAAAAAGGCAAAATATAACTTAATTGATGAAGTCACTTTTTGACCCCCATGCCTAGGATGATTAATTTAAGTTGTTTTTAAAAGTTGGACTTGAGCTTGGATGCGAAGATGGAGACTTAGTTGTTTTTAAAAGTAAATTTTATGCATAACCAAGGTGGATGACAAAGTGAAGATATTAGGTGATTTTAATAAAGTATTTTATTCCCTAATATGGCATCCCATTTTGGAGGGAAATGGGATTCAAACTTCTGGGTCTCAAAAACTATTTATATGCCCTCAATTGCTCTCATTTGATATGCGAATTTGATGTAATGAAGTGTTGCCGAAATGCAAAATGATCTCCTTGGGCTTTAAGGATGAAATTCCTCTAAGTCGACTTTAGTTTCGAGATTGAAAGATATCTCCTAGCTGAACAATGTTGTCGCTCCATTTTAGGGGTTGTAGTTGAGCTTATTTTGGTGATGGCTATCTCATTTCTTTTAGTTCTTGCTAGTTTTGATGTTTTCTAGATATATTTTGGTGTGTGTGATGATTTGCAGCTTTGGAGGTATTTTGGTGTGATTAATTAGATTTGGAGGTTGCTGTTTTATGCCTAGTTGACCCACCTTTTTGCTCATGTTGAACGGAGAAGTGAATATCTTTTTGTGGGTGTTGGCTCATGACCTTTCTCATGCTTGGGCGCCCCTTTTCCCAAGTTTTGGTGATTTTTAGTGGAGTTTTGGATTTTTGTGAGAGGGTCGACCTACCTAGGGAGGCAGTACATCTCTGCTAAGTGGTGTTTGGGAGTTTCTTGCTACTGTTCGGATTGGTTTGGGGATGCTTGATAGCTCACCTTGGATGCCTAGGCTTGCTTGTTCATTTGCAATTGGTTTGGTGAGTTTCTACTGAGTAACGGAGGAGTTATGCTCGTTTGAAGGTTGTTGGTTGGGGTTTCAGACCTGCTGTTCGTGCATATCAGACTGCTGTCCAAGTGAATCAGACCTGTTACAGCAGCTTATACGACCTTCTATTGACCTCTGGTGGCCCTATCTTGAGGTATACTTGTTCTAGTTTGAAGGGGGTGTTCTTATTATTTACTATAACATCTTGGGAGGGTGTTTAACTTCACTTTTCTGTCATTTACCTCTCATAACAGCAGTACGTAATGGTCTGATATGATTATGTTGAGCTCATTGTAACAGCATCAATAGTACTGTTGGTGAATGCTCTTGTATTTGCATTTGATACTTACCCCATTGAACAAGTGGTCATTCCCGCTGAATAAGTGGTTGAGCTTTACTTTATGTTACTTGTTGCTCCCGCTGAATAAGTGGTCGAGCTTTACTTTATGTTACTTGTTACTCCCGTTGAATAAGTGGTTGAGTTCTTATTTGTTTTCTTGTTATGCCCGTTGAACAAGCGGAGGTCGGTTGACTTGCCACCAAGTGCATTTTCCTTTCTTGTATTTCCCGCTGAATAAGCGGATGTTTACTTTCATGCACTTGGTTATGTTTACTCACCCCACTGAAGAAGTGGTAGCATAGCGGATTTCAATATTGTAAGCCAACCATCATATGCTCTTACCTTGCCCACATCGGGATCTGGGTGATCAAAAAGTGGGAGGTGTTTATGTCCAGTTAGCTTGTCTTTCCAGTAATTGCAAGATCCCCTTTTCACTGTATGCTCTCACCTTGCCCACTCTGGGATTTGGGTGATCAAAAAGTGGAGGGTTGCTTATTCAGTTGCTTATCTTTGCATTTTAGCTAACACTAACGGGTGCAAATTTGAAAAAATTAAGGGTGGGTTATTACATGTGAGTTTTGTATACTACAACTATGGATCTTAGCATAACCAAAAGAACAGTGTAAAAAACCTTGAATGGAACATTGAATTCTAAAGTATTGGAATTTTGGAGTTGAGATATACATGCTTGTGTGGTGGCATAGTTGTACTGTTCTCTCAAGATGTCTGCACTCAATTTTGAAATGTAAGTACTTTGACAATTCTTTTGGCACAGATCATGACCAACACAAGCCCATTTGTAGTCAGATGTCTCTTGACCTTGAAGCAATGAACCTTGCTAATGTGGGGTTTCACTTGACTTGTCACATCTAACAACTGTTCCATGAGGGATTGCTTCAGGGGGTTTGGATGATGTTTCAGGAAAGGAGGATAGGGTTGGAAAGAACAAGAGCATCCCTGTTAGATGGGGAATGTTTCATTTTTAGAGAAACATTCAGGGATGCCATGCAATCCACAACTATGTTAGGGGATCCTCCAAAGCCGTACAAATAAAAAACTAAAACTTTACTTACCTCCATAGCATTGTATATACAACTGTGAATTTATAGTTGTATTTATCGAGGTAATTTATTGTGATATTTACAACTTACTTCAACACTTTGTATTTGCAGTTCCTCGTTCATGCATTTTAATCATAAATCATGACATAATGATTTAAATGACATTGTCATTGGTCATAGATTTTGCATCAAGTTAGTTGTCGAACCGAAATCAGGGACATGTATGGGTATGTGCATAGTCACATTATACTTACACGACAACAACATGGCAAACCAAAAGTATTAATCAGTGTTCCACGGGGACACGTCCCCCCCAAAAAACCTCGCGTTTCCTAGACGGAAACGTCTCGGAGACTTGGGGACTTGGGGACTTGGGGGGGACGTCCCCCCACAAGCCCACCACCAGCACCACCATCCCACCACCAATGTTGTTGTCTCCAAGACGCTGCTAAGACTTTGAGGATGTTGGGGTGTCCTCAAGACGTCTAGGGGACTCCTAGTTGTCTCGATGATGTATAATTCTTATACTTATACATCTTTTTATAACTATTTTTTCAAATACTATATGTATTTCAGCACCCTGCCGCCCCCTCGTCGCCGTCCCCCCGCCGCCCCCAAATTTAGACCCCTCGTCCCCATGTCCCCGAAACACGACCCCTGCTGTCTCCCTGTCCCCGTCCCCGAAACCCCGTGGAACACTGGTATTAATGTAATTCAATTACACAAATTTAGAATGGGGAAAACATGGCAAATTAAAAGACACTAAAACATAAAAAACATGGAAGAGAATTGCAAATGTTATTTCACGCCAAATGGAGTGCGTAGAAAGAGAAACAAAGCCCAAACTTCAATTATAAGACATAAATAAAGATTCATAATTTCAATGTTGTCTATTACTCTCGAATTCTCATTTATGCATCAATTTTTAAAGCTTAGAGTACAACACGTTGTCAAGTCATAAACTCATTATCGATAAGTCAATTCTCCCATACAAAATTCAAAATTCAGATAACCTCTAAGGAAGACATGACTAGATATGTGAAGCAAAAATTGATGCCCTTGTGTTTGCAACCATTTGGTCCAAATGGGCACATTCATGATCATCCTGTAGAGAAGGGGGATTTGCTACTCATGAGTCTCTTTATTCTCAAAAGATTCCCAAGGGGCGAACTGCCCTAAACTACCTGAAGGAACAAAGCGAGAGTTTTAGAATTTGAAAGAGTAAATTACAAAGGGTTTTTGGACAAACTGACGAGCTCTCGACCAAAGGACGATAGCGTAGAATAGGGACGACAGCGCGGCGTGCTGGAGTCCCAAAGGTGCGCTGGTGTCTCGTACGGACTAGAGAACAAGAATGTCACAAAAAACAACAAAGCGACCCCTAACAATCTGATTACTAAGAACTTTCAGAATGTGGGAAAATAACATAATATGATAAAACTGAAATAAAGTAGAAATGATAAAGCAAGAGAAGGAAAGATAGAAACTGTTCACAACAACCCAAGTAATGAAGCCTCCAACACGTGAATATCTTTAATACTTGCATGCAAAAGATTTGGAGAAAATGTTGGTGCTGTATAGGGGGTTGCCTCAGTCAAACCCCCGTTTTGGTGTTCCCACCTCCATGGACAGCCAAATAGATAGAGAAAGTGAACAAAGTAAGCAAATATGGCGTGATAAAAGCAATCCCTACTCAAGGAGGAGAACCCGTATCACGAAGTAGAGATGCAATTGATAGGGGATGTGACAAATCCCAAGATGCTCGCAAGCACAAGGTAAGAGAGATATCAGTTGCAAGGCTTAAGGAAGCCAAAGGGAGAGGCAATGATAGCTGCAAGAGCCAAGAGAGTTGCAAAGAGCATTGTAAGAGCTTAAGAGTGCTTGAAGCTGCTGTAACAAGTGAGAGATTTGTGCAAGCAAGAGAGTAAAGAGGTAAAGGAGAGTGTATGCAAGAGAGAAAGCTCCAGAGGTAAGCCCAAAAGTAGAAGAAGGCCAAATGAGTTGAAGAGATGATTTTTAAAGAGGGAAAAGAAGCTTCCTGAGCTGTTACAAGGCGTCCCGAGCCATTACCACCGACAAAACTTGCTGACAAGTGGCAAACATGCTCAAAAACGGCCGTTTGAACGTCAAAATGTCATAGGACACTAGCGTGGCGCGCTAGTGTCCAAACACATCACGCTACAAAACGACGAGAACGGGAAAAGCACAAGGTTTGACGCAAAGCTGACACGCGAAGGTAGCTGCTGGAAAGAGGTTTTGAGCATCTTGAGAGGGGAAAAAGGTTGATGTAGGGGCTAAAATGAGCCTACACAAGTACTAAGGGAGTGAACAATAAAGTGAATGCAAGAATGTATGTGAAATTACAAGGGGTGCAATTTTCCGACATTACACATCCAAAATCTCATCTAGGATATCCAAATCCTTTTCACTAAATGTAGGCTTCTCCTCAGCTGTGATCCATTTAGAATCAAGGTCAATCTCATCTAGATCAATTGACACTACCTAATGTTAGCAATGATAAACACATAATTTCTCAACTTACTGGTGTGATCCATTTAGAGTCAAGGTCAATCTCATCTACATCAATTGACACTACCTAATTTTAGCAATGATGAACGCATATGTTCTCAACTTACTAGTGTATTTTACAAAAATAAAATTATTGAAAGTGATAATTGGAAAGTTTTAACCTCAAATTTTCTTCAAGCAAAGATGAAGTTTGTGGTGGATGAAGACCAAATCATTCATTTGTTGTTGGCTCAATCGATTGCATTTCTTATAAAAGAAAGAAAAAAAATTATAGTAATGTCCATGAAAGACCAAAAGTAGGTCAATGGGACTCAAAACTAGAATAATTTACAATAGAGTGTTCTGGGAAAAGAAACCTAGAAAGGCACCACAAAGGGGAAGGACGAAAGCAAAGAAATATGAAACAAGGGACCTCCCATATAAGTGGTCAAGAAACTAGTACATATAGCCAAGAAGGGGGAACGAGAACACAAAAGAGCAAATGCTAAGAAAAACTAGAGATCTTCAAGTATTAATATTTAAACTAGAAATGGTGAAGTCACTAGTGGCATCGTCGATCACTATGAATGGAACGATATAAGATCTAATAGTGCTCATTAGGGAGTGTTGAGATTTGGGAGGGTCAAGTGGGGTACTCCCCCCTAGGATCATATCTAACATCCAAGGCTGAAGTAACCCTTGTATTAGTGGAAAAGCTTGTAATGAGCATCTGCCATGTGGTTGAGGTGGTGGTTGGAGAGGAACAAATGTATGTTGACAAGAAGTTTAACTGCATTGTTGGGAGGAAACTAGACCTCAATGCTAAGGAGGAACATGTTGAGATAGAAGTTGTGAGAGACACCATCTCATAAGTCTATTTGTGTCTAAAAGATAAGTAGTAGTATCCAGAGGCCATTGAGTGTAAATGCTTAAATACACTCCAACGATGCTTACGAGTAAAAGAATTGCATGGTTGCATTAGAATTCACACTACCATCCAATGAAGTGTTTTAGCCTCGTGGCCAAAGCATTCCCACCATTGTGTTGACATTAGACTAGTTGCAAAATCAAACTTATTAATAAAGCCAAGTGATTGATCATTGAATTTCATTTAATGTATAATAAATTAGATTTAAAATCATTAATTTAGAAATTAATAATTGTTGTTATTGTCTTGATTCCATTGCGCTTATGTTGGAGAAGAAGCCCTTTGCTCGCTTGCACAATGGTAACTCTGCTATGGCTGCTTATCTTTCCTTTGCATAAGGAAAGAATGTGGAAATCCATTTGAGTAACCTTGCACACACTTCTCCATCCTTTTTGAATGATGGACTATAATAGATAGTGGGATTCAAGAAGTAGCTTGCAACGTGGAAATGACAATTTGTTGGCAATAAGTGTTGTCATTGATGTCAACCCTATCTGGGCTGTCATTTATATAAAAGATGTGTTATTGAAGTATGTACATACTTCGGAGTTAGTGCATAAGTAGATATAAGTTGAGGCATGTCTACAGGATAGTATAAGGAAGAATGGTGATCTAAGTATGTTGCGGAGGATGATACTCATGTCCTAATGTGTCTACAATATGTCTACCTTGATATCATTCCGAATTCATGTACCACATGTTGTGATAGGTTGTAGAAGTCTGGGTAAGGCACTAAATGTGTATACCTTAAGGTTGTATCATGTTCTTTTGGTCCGCATCCATCTGCTATGCAAGCTTCTGTCTTGCGGTTCAAATGAAATGATGGCCATGCTATGAAGATATTATATCCAGGAAAACAATTCTTCACACCTTTAGTCAAAGTTATAGTTGATAGTGTTCTGGTCTATGCCCTAACAGTGTAATGCAATAATAAAGGCTGGTTGAAATACTCTGCATTCCTCTGGAGATGCAGATTTGGTCTTGCAACTTTGAGAACCTGATCAGTAGTGATCAATACACATCATCTAACAGTATCAAGAGTATTGGAGATTTGCAAGCTCAATTTTGCAATTAACAATGTGTTACGGTTGTTCCAAAATGCTCTGTTTCTGCATTTTCAATAAGTTTCTTCAGCTGCGTCAACATTTAATGATCAAATCTTTTTGGAAGAGGTTGTAGGGATATTGTAGATTACCTACATTGTTCATATCTTGATCCACATGATGTTTTTGACATCTCTCCGGTGGTGTGAATTCACATAGTAATAGTATTGATGGTACTTGTACTAATCGGGCCAACATGACTTGTTTTTTTCATTTGCGGTTGATCCTGATTAGTTAATATTATTTTGGAGAATGTGTGGAAGTACTTTGAAGACCTCAACATAGCGTGTGCTAATCCACAATCAAAGTTCTTTCTCTTTGGATATGTTTTGGAGCCGACCCTTGCAATATCAATTGTTTCATCCAACGGTCTTCTTGAAGCTGACTTCATTCGAGGATATATATAGAAGATCAAAATCATTTGTGAAGAGTTGTTGAGTGTTGAATATGAATTAAGCAGAATGTTAAACATGAAGTGTGTGAAATCTATATGAAGATTTAAATGTGCGAAAATGGAACTACAATATCAGCATATGTCAAATGCTTCATCTACAACAGTTCAAGTCTTAGTTCACATATCATAATTTTCATGTACCCTGCTCTGAGACAATGAGTCTCATCAGGTCCTCTGTATCTTGCCCCTGAAGTTGTCTCTACTTCAGTGTGTGCAAGTCTATAGGTAGCAAGCCTTAAACTACATTGTAAAATCTTTTAAGCAGTGAGCTTTTATATTGTGAGTTAACTCTCACCGTGGTTTTTCCCTCATCGGGTTTTCCACGTAAAAATCCTGGTGTTATGGTGTGGTGCATGTTACGCTTTCTACTATTCTTTCAGTTCATATGATGTGATGTGTTATCTGCATATGGGAATGTTCTAATTTTAATGTAAGCTGATTCACCCCCCCCTCTCAGCGTTGCTTTGTGTTCAACACAATTCATATGGTGATATCATCTAGCATTGATGATCTCCCAAATTAGTATGAATCTCCTCTCGTCATTTTGCATTTTGGACTGTATTACCTCCTCTATCTTATCCATGGGCTCAAGAAAATAACCATGGGGTTTTTTTTCTCTTATCATCTAATCTTAGCACTTGGCCCAACGGCTCTAAAATTTGCACAATTTTGTTTGCATTTGTCTAAAATGCATCAAGCACAAGATGCGAATTAGTGATCCCATCCATTTGACTAGAAAAATAGCACTCTACTTAATTTGATGAAACAAACATTCATTTGAAATTAATCTTTTGGGTACATATATTTGGTGTGGCTATAAATGAATTTGGTGATGGATCTACTCCTTTGTATCATAGTTTTAATCCAATTGAGTTTTCCAATGTACTCAAGGGTTAAATCAATTCATTGTGCTTGACATGGGCTCCAAAGTAATGTGGGGTGCTTTTCCATGAGAAGTTTGCTTGCTGCCACACAATTTGCTGCATTGTTAGTGATGAACTAGACTATATATTGTAGCCCAACCTTTATCAAAACCTCATCAAAATGTGAAAACAATAAATGGGCTGATTTCACTTTATTTGATGCATCTATTGATTTGAAGAAGATCGTACCACTTTCAGATGCAACAAGAAAGTTGAACAATGTACAATTCCTCCTATCAGTCCACTCATGGGACAGAATATTGCAACTTGTAATCTTCCATTGCCTGTGATGCTTAGTAATTGTAATGTCCCCTATCCCAATTTGCCCTAAAATTCGCCTATTGATCACAAATTGCATCAAATTAGGGTTAGGGTTTCACCTTATTAAATAAACACCTCTTTAATGATGTAATCTTGGATTGGAATCCTGCATTCACCATATGAACAATATATGCAAATTATGTATATATGCTTGTTAGAGTTAGACCATTGCATCACACCTAAAGGTTATCAACAATGCAAACATATGAAGAAATTGGGAGAAGGGACATGATGGGTCCGCCCGAAGCCATATGCCAAGCCTAAGAGGGTGTATGCCACAGCCCTCCCCCATGGTGACTTGTACCTGCTTTTCCCATCAATGTCTCAGCCCCTAAAGACACTTGCCACCTTGTGGGATTGGGCGGTGATCGCAAGTGGGCTTTTGGCTCTCTACCACTCCACCCTTGGCCCTTCCTTTTGAGGAATTGGGCAGAGGTCGCAAGTGGGCGTTTGGCTCTCTACCACTTCACCACAGGCCCTACCCACAGGGTGGGTTTCAAACAGTCAACATAATTCTGATTCAATCATAAGAACTCCTTCATTAACTACTCTTATTATCTTATAATCAAAATGCATACATGAGTAAACAATGACTTGCAGACAATATACTTGATTATATTTATATATTTGATAATAGCACCCTGTTATGATACACGGGTCTGAGTCTCTTTGTCCTTCTGATCTGTATGTTCTTCTCCTTGATCGATCTGTTCTCCATACTCAGAAATATTGTTCTATAATTATATATTTTTGCAACGATGTACTTATGTGATGATTTCTGCTGCTATATTCAAATAATGCATCTATTTCTGTCCTTATTCACTGTTATATATGTGCTTAAAGCTTACTATCCTCCTCCCTGATTTGATGGCCTTCACTTCTCATTTCCTTTATTCTGATTTTCTTTTTATTATCTCTGCCGTTCCCCTTCCTAAATTCTCCTCCTATTTCTGTTCCATCTATCTGTGCTCTTTTCTTCCCATTTGTTCCCTACTGCATTTCTGAATGCAGATAATTCTTTACTACTGATTGCTGCCATTTCTTTATAACTGCCTTTAAACTCAGAGTATATATAAACCTTATTTATGCCCTGAGATATTGGTTGCCTTAATATAAAAATGTATTTCTCATGCTCAGAAATATATTCCAACCTCCTTATTAATTCCCTAATCACTGATTATATCAGCTGCTGCTGGTTTTCTGAATGTAGATTTATTTCTCAATATGATTCCCTTGATTGGCTTAACACTCAGAAAATTATCTCTTGCAGATTACCCCCCCCTTCTTTTCATCTTCCCTTGACCTTTATATCTTCCTTATACCGTTTCATGAAGGGAGGCATCTTTTAGAATAGTCAACCTTTTATAAGATCGTAACCCTTTGTTAAGAGCCTTACCTTAATTTTTGTTTCAACTAAACCCAAACTTCTTAAAACTTCCTTCACATAATATGAATCGCTTCCTTAATCAATTCCTTATGAAGCGCTGCCTTCTTTAACAGTGATTGCTGCATATTTTTAATCGCTGTATGTTATAATGAAATGCTGCTTTTGTCTTTAATCGCTGCTTGTAATTATATATACTTATTTTGTATTATTTTATATTTATATGTATATTATTTTATATATAGTATAGTATATATTTATTTTGATATTAGTTTTATATACTTTATTTAATATTTATTATATTATAATGATTATAATAATATTTAAATTTGTATTTATATTTTTTTAATATTTATACTGTTATTTATTTTACTTATTTATTCGCATTTCAATACTTGGGTTTTTAGTGTCGTTATTTCGGGGGCATGCCAATAACTACATTAATAATATCCTACACTGCCTTTGTTAGCATGTCAAGTTTGAGGGTCTTAGACAATGGGGCCTTGAAAACAAGGAGCCGAAATAGCAATGCCACCAACCTTGGCCTACCAATAAGGAGATCTAGCAATGTTGAATGAGATGCTTGAGTAATACCAAAAGTTTGCTATTGCCATCCATGTGTTTGGCCATGAACGTTTTTCTTCCTTCTGCTCTCTAATGATAGTTGTGATCCATGTGTGGTGTGGGGTACTAGAAAGGCATTCACCCTTCCACCACTAGTATTAGGTTTATTGAAAGTGTTATTTGGTGGTTGTGCAAAATAGTGTGTGACATGACAAGGTGTGCAAGAGGGTGTTGCAGGGGAAGAAATAGAATCATGCCCTTGTACTAGATATTCCTCATTGTAATTTCTCCTATTGGGATATTCTTTAAAACAATAATATTCACTCAAAATATAATATAGTTTTATCAAAGATTACAAATTTATGATATATTTTTCGGTCAATATATCATAGCACAATATCTAAAGTTGATCAACTTGTGAATTCTCCAGAAATACTTTGCAAAACTATTGAATTAAAGGAGCCTGTCCCTAACTCAACAATGACAATACCAAGGACTATTAAAATAATATTTAGTTAATTATTAATGGTTAATATTTTGTAAATTATGTAAACTAGTAGTTTAGTTTTCTTTATTCAATGATGTTTCTATTTTAGAAACTTTGTAATTAGAAACATCTTTTTGTAATTTCTATATGAAGCATTTTCGCTTCCTTTCAATACATCGAATATTTTTAAATCTTCTCTGTTTCATGGTATTAGAGCTAGTAACGTTAAGCGGGGAATTTTTTTATTTTTTTGGGATTCGCCTTTTGTGAAGTTTTTCGTTAGATTTTTTAGAAAGGATCGTAGATTTTTTCTCTGCCATTTCTTATGACTTCGTGTGTGAAAGAAAATCACATCTTCCTTTTTTCAAAATCGTGGCATCTTTCAAAAATGTGTTGGTATCTCATGGGTTTCTTTCCATTTGTGTGATTTTCTGAGACAGAGTTGAAAAATCGCATCGGTATCTACATTTTTTTTCATGCGATTTCATTCTCTATCTGTAGCCGCACATAAGGGTTTCCTGGACGCATTTTTCGAGCTTCTCCTGTTCCATTTAATGCACGTTTTCCTGGAGTTCGTGGATTTTTACTCGGCTTTTTAGACGGTTTCTTAAAATCGCGATTTTCTCCATTATTTCTACGTTTTTCTGGGCGTTTTTGTTACCTATTCTAGGTGCCGTTTTTCTATGAAGATTGAGGCTAAGGATTTTGAAAAGTTTGCGTCCTCCCTTCTGCATTTGGGACGGTTCTATTAGTGCTATTTGTCAGTTTTCAGGTCACGTTTAAAAGTGTTGCTCTTTGTCGGGTTGTGGTGCCGGGTTCCTTGCATACGCAACCTCCAGTCTGTGACTGCTCATGTGTTAGCACGTGTTCTGAAGAAAACAAAAGATCACAACCTTGTCTCTATCTGCTAAAACTTGTGGGCATTTTTTTTTGTGCACCCTCGAGATTTGAGCCTTTTTGTACTTTGTCACTTTGTCAGATTTTATTTGTAAAAAAATGGCCTCACTATCTCATATCATGCTGGAGAGCAACAAAAATTTAATGGCCGCAACTACAACACCTTGAAGCAGCGAATGATGACAATCTTCAAATATCGCTGCCTTGACCAGATTATTCGGGGCAAAAAGACACGACCCACATCGAGAGATAAAGATCAAGAAAAGTTTGATGAGCAAAATCATGAAGTGGTGATGCTCATTAAACTATCAGTCACTAATGATTAGCTGCCTCAGGTTCCGTCTGGTAAATCAACAAAAGAAATTTGGGATCATTTGAAAGATCTTTATGAAACATCTGACAAAAGTCGTGTGTTCTTTTTGAAGAACATACTGTTTTCCATCATGATGGATGAGAAGACAACTTTGTGGGCGCACTTGACCAAAATCAAGGACATCAGTGATCAACTTGAGGCTATTGGTCGGAAAATGGAGGAAGAAGATATGGTAGTCATCACTATGAAAATTCTACCAAAATCTTATGAGCACTTTATTGACTCTCAACATTACTTCAGCTAATGTTGATTTGAAGTTTTGAGATCTTTGCACCATACTTTTGCAGCAGGATCATTGGAAACAACAGTTCGGTAGCGGTCCTAGTTCATCCTCCACAGAGCAGGCATTTCCTGCTAAGACCTTTCAGAAGAACAAGGGAAAAAATGAGCCCTCTCAGCAGACCAGTCAAGCGTAGTCTTCAGATTCTTCCAAGAAGAAGAATGTTCAGTGCAACTATTGTCATAAGAATGGTCACATGAAGAAAGATTACTGGAAATGCTTGGCTTCTGAACAAAACAAGCAAGGAGAGTCTAAGCCCAAAGCTAATGTTGCAGAGCACACTGAGCAGAAGTAGTCTGCGTTCTATGCCTTCATGGCCAAGATTCTAGCAAATCCTGTTAAATCCTCTGCCTAGTACATTGATTCAGGTGCTTCTCAACATTTCACTCATCGTTGGGATTGAGTCATTGAGTACACGCCATTCAGAGATTGAATTATCTTTGGAGGAGGCTAGGAGTATACTGTTGTCGGAAAGGGCATCGTGCAGATTCATTTTGGAGGGAGAAATTTAATTTTTCTCAATGTATACTTCGTACTTGGCATGGAGCTGAACTTACTTTCTGTTAGTCAGATTATGACTCACTCTCCTCAGCTAGATATTGTTTTCAGCATGCATCCATGCAACATTGTTGACAGAGAGACTCGCACTATAGTAGTTTAGGGACTTGAGGATCATGGTCTATATAGACTTGTTGACTCAGGTGATTCTTAGGAGCACGCTATGGCAGCCAGGAGTACTTCCATTAGCAGCCTCTGGCATCAGCGTTATGGGCACCTGAACATGCAATATCTCTCTTAGCTATCTCGTGATGATCTGGTTGGTAGCCTACCTGTGATTCAGACTCAGAATCATGGAGTATGCGAGGCTTGTCAGGCTGGAAAGCAACACCCAACTCCATTCTCAGATGGTACTCATGGCGAGCTTCCAAGGTATTAAAGTTGGTTCACGCTGATTTATGTGGCCCAATGAACACTCCTTTAGTTGTTGGTTGCAGGTATTTTTTATTATTTGTTGATGATTTCAGCAAAAAAATGTGGGTGTATTTTTTGAAAAACAAATCAGATGTGTTTGGTATATTTCAGTAGTATAAGGCCTTAGTTGAAAAAGAGTTTGGTTCTCCTATAGTTACTCTTAGGTCTAATAATGGGGGGGAGTTTTGTTCTTTTGACTTCTCCAGTTTTTGTGCTACACATGGCATTAAGCACCAACTTACCACACCTTACACCCCACAACAGAATGGTGTCGTTGAACGTAGGAATCGCACCATTATTGAAATGGCTCGTTCTATGCTGGAGCATAGAAAGGTTCCTAAGAAATACTGGGCTGAAGCAATTTATACTGCCATCTATCTTCTGAACCGGTCACCTGCTCATGCCGTTAAAAAGATGACTCTTGAAGAAGCCTGGTCTGGGCACAAGCCTAAAATCAGCCACCTGAAAGTTTTTAGCTCTACTGCTCATGTGTGGATTCTAGATGCCAAGCGCACTAAGTTGGATTCCAAAAGCCAGAAACTCATGTTCACTAGTTACAGTGAGAATCATAATGCATACATGTTGATTGATGTAGATACAGATCGTCTCATCTTCAGTCGTGATGTTGTGGTTGATGAAACTACCGAGCCTTTCTTTTCGTTGTCTACTTCTGTGAATCTTGAGCATTAGTCTATGTAGGCTTCTGAATTGGGTGTTTGTCTTCCCCTAGTTCCACCTGATGGGAGGTATTCTGCAGTTGTGCAGGCACCTCAGCAGAATGTTCCACTGCCCGCCCCTCCTCAGGACAATCTGGATCCTGATCTAGCTAATTTTGTACCATCCACACCTAGTGATGTTGTTCCTCATGTTTCAGATTTTGGTACTTCTACTCTCCGCCCTAAATGGTATGCTAAAACCATTAGTGATCTTCATGATGATGAATTGATCGAGGGTAGAACTACTCGAAAGAAGAGCAAGCAGCCGAATACTGTTAATTTTGCTTTCATGGCCAATCTGCATAGCATCTCTGAGCCTCAATCCTATTCCGAGGCTAAAGGCATACCTGAGTGGGAATAGGCTATGGAAGCCTAACATCATAGCCTTTTGAAGAATAACACTTGGGTCCTTTCTAATCTTCCACCTGGGAAGAAGCCTATTGGCTGCAAATGGGTGTATAAATTTAAATACAAGGTTGATGGAACCCTTGATAAGTATAAGGCTCGGTTAGTAGCCAAAGGGTTCTCACAGACATAGGGCATTGATTTTGAGGAGACTTTTGCTCCTACCGCCAAAATGAGTACTATTCGGCTTGTCCTTGCTTTTGCAGCTCAGTTTTGTTGGAAAGTCCATCAAATGGATGTCAAGAGTGTGTTTCTCAATGGTGATCTATAGGAAGAAGTCTATATGACACGGCCTCCTAGTTTCAAGGTTCCTGGTAAAGAACATCAAGTTCGTAGACTTGTGAAAGCACTCTCTGGACTTAAAAAGGCTCCACGAGCTTGTTACATGAAAATTGATAAGTACCTTACTGATCATGGTTTTCAGAGGAGCCCTTCTGATTCAAATTTGTATGTCAAAAAGTCTGGTGATGATATCCTTGTGCTTGTTGTCCATGTTGATTACCTTATCATTACTGGAAGCTCAAAACATTTGATTGAGGAGATAAAACACAATCTCAGTCAATCATTTGACATGACAGATTTGGGACTTCATTATTGTCTCGGTTTGAGGTTTGGCCAACAGTTGACAGCATTTCATTTCTCAATCCAAGTATGCTCACAGTTTGCTTGATAAGTTCAGGATGAGTGACTGCAAACCTGCGTCAACACCTATGGAGAAAGGGCTTAAACTATCAACAAAATCAAATTCGCCTGTGGAAAATGAATCCGCATTTAGGCAACTAGTAGGCAGCCTCATTTATCTCATTGCTACTAGACCTGATCTTAGTTTTTGCAGTGAGCTACATCTCTCGCTTCACGACAACCCCTAAAGTAGAACATTGGGTTGCAACGAAGCGTGTGTTGCGATATGTGAAAGGCGCTTCCAACTTTGGCATTCTGTATGGAAGGTCCAAAGATCCTAAGCTAATTGGCTATACAGACTCAGATTGGGCAGGTTCTGTTGATGACAGAAAGTCTACTTCAGGGTATGTATTCAGTTTGGGTGCAGGTGTAGTTACATGGACCAGCAAGAAGCAGTAGGTAGTGGCTCTTTCCTCGATTGAAGCTGAATATTGGAGAATTGTTAAAGCAACTTGTGAGGTGGTTTGGCTTCGAAGGGTGCTTTTGGACATGCAAATGTCTCAAGCAAGGCCTTCCCCCTTGTATTGTGACAATCAAGGGGTGCTGAAACTCGCCAAGAATCCAGTCTTCCATGAAAGGACAAAGCATGTTGAACTTCACTGTCATTTCATCCGCCAGCTTGTCGAAGATGGATCGGTGGTATTGCAGTATGTTCCCATTGAGGATTAGATTGCTGATATTCTCAACAAGTTTCTCAGTCTAGATGAGTTTGCAAAATTTAGGGGGCATCTTGGTGTAGTTGATAGATTGACAATTAAAGGAGGGTATTAAAATAATATTTAGTTAATTATTAATGGTCAATGTTTTGTAAATTATGTAAACTAGTAGTGTAGTTTTCTTTATTCGATGATGTTTCTATCTTAGAAACTTTGTAATTAGAAACATCTTTTTGTAATTTCTATATGAATCATTTTCGCTTCCTTTCAATACATCGAATATTTTCAAATCTTCTCTATTTCAAGGACCTCGTCCCTAGCTTGTCAAGGGCATGAAAAGACCCCGTCCTTCCAACCCTTAGCCCACCCCTTGAGCCCAGATTCTGTTTGATTTGCAAATATTACTTAGAATTCAGAATTGATAACTTGATGTATTTGCTAGATTATTGTAAGATACCTACCCCTACTTCACACAGTAAGCACAAGCACTGATCTAGATAGCACAAATACACCAATCTCAGAGAGGAAACTGGCATTCTCTTCAACGCAACAAAACAAATGTGAATACAAAAAACACCAATTCATAAATCTAGAAATGAACGCCAAACTGAAGTTGCATAGATTTATTAAATCAGAATTATCTAACTCTCAATTATTCACTGGACTAATATGAATCTCCTACTGTTAGGTAACAATTTCCCTAGACTAAGCTCGCAATAGCCTAGGTGGGAAAACAATGTAAACATATACAAGAATCTCTCAAATCCGACTCAGATTCTATTACAAATGATATTACAATTACATTCATGTAGTGCGAATTTGATTAGAGTTGAGTTCACAAATACCCGCGATACACCAAGAGGGAGGCACAAATTGTCTATCACTGGGATGTCGAAAGGATGAGATGCGATGGTGCCCAATCTGTATTGCAGTCACGAGTAATGCGATGTGTGGGGCGCCTAAAGTATGGTGCCGTTTGTTCTTCCTTCGTCTCCGTTTGCTATCGAATGATGAGGGCTCCGCACCAAGTTTGACCGTGATTGCATGATGCAAAGATCGTGGCTAGGAGGTTGTATAATGGAGTGGCGCAAGCCTAAAATGCTCTGCCACTCTTGCTGAGAGTAATCACTCCTCAAACTTGTGCCAAGAACTCCAGCTTGGACCTGTGGTAGACAAAGTGTAGATTTAGCTAATGAATGATGAAGGCTACAAAAAAGAAGCATGATGCCAGGTAAGGGCAATATCTTACCAGGTGCGGTTAGTAGAGGGGATCGTCCATGCAACCATGATTGTGATTCCAGCTTTTGTGATGATTTCCAATGACAATGACAAAAGATTTCACATATATATGCACGCTAATAGTGCCTTCCAACAAGTCGGTCAAAGTGTAGTTGAAAATTTAAATATTATTTTTAATAATTTAAATTTATATTATTATTTAATAGTTTATTTATTAATATTATATTATTTAATATTATTTAAAATATTTAAATTTCATTCTAGTGTTGATAAACACCATCTCCTGCCAACAGCCAAATCAGGGGCATGACAATTATTGTTGGTTGCTTTTGCTGATTGATATTTATGGATTGACAAGTTAATGTTTGAATGATGCTTGAATGAATGGATGATTGAATGTTTTGATGATTGAATGATTGGTGCTTGAATGATTTGATAGACTTATTGTTATTTGCTTGATTGATCTTTTTGATATTTTGATTGGTTGATTTCTTGATGGATAGATGAGTGATAATTGCTGATTGAATGTCAATGAACCGATTTACTCTTTATATCCATTTCTTGAAGGAGTCACCACCCTTCACAATAAATGAGTCACCACCCTTCATAATAAATGAGTCACCACCCTTCATTGCTGCCTTTTGAAAATAATACTTTATTCCAAATTGATTGATAGATTTATCCCCCATTGATGATTTCTCCACATGGAAATGGTCTCCCTTTTATATCTTATTATTGAGGGAGTCAACCATTCACATTAGGAGTCACAATCTTTCACCTTAGGAGTCTTATAACATTTATTCTTGATTGATTGATTGAATGATGTTATTAATGTCCTTCTCAAATGAAATGCTCTCCCTCTTATATATTCAAGTTTGAGGGAGTCACACCTCTTCATTTTTTCTGCCCTTTTGGAAGAGTCACAACTATTCCTCTTAATCGCTGGCCTGAAACCCTTTTATTTTAATTATAATTAAATATCTTTAATTCAAGGAAATCACTACCATTGTTTATTCTTATAATCTTAATCAATCCCCTTATTAGAATTGCTCTCCACGCTAACTTTATTCGTCTAGACTTTAAGTGTTGCAATCCATCTAAATATTGTGATCCGTTTCTTTCTTTGACGGTTGCATGACATTCATCATCACCAATAATAGTTGTTGCATCACAATCATTATCACACTCATTAGACAACTATATCGATGAGCCTAATGTAGTTTTGGTCTTTTTCACCTTACCTTTTGCGTAGGCATTAAGTGCCATCCTTGCCTTTTTGGTCACCTTTGTTAGACATTTGTGCAAGGTTTCATTTCATGTCTTGACAACCTTGTAAGATGCCATTTGAAACAGTTGGTTCCCCCACCATGCTCTTTTTTACAAAAGTTGCATTTCAGCTTTTTTGTATTGGGATTTGGGATGCAATACACCCATGCAAAATCTCTCAAGGCATGATGCAATATGAACTGAAATCAAAACAGATGCACACCCATTGCTCTTAGGGTTAATAAAAAATAAAAAATAAAAAATAATAATAAGCAAGCACATAGTAGGTTGCAACCTTTACTTTTACCCAAAAACTAATAGATTTTTAATTACTTGGCCTTAGCAACCTCCTAATAGAATAAAAAGTAAAAAAAGTATTTAACTCCATGTCTATTAAAGTATAAAAAATAGAAAAGCTTAACCCTAACCTTAAACTTAAAATTTATAGGTTAGTGTAAGGGTTTAGAAAAAAATGGCAACATTTTCTTTAAAAAAAATCCTAATCCTAATCCTTTAGGGTTTATGATATTATGAATTATAAATAGGATTTGTGAAATGAAGAAAAATAAGACATGAAAGACCTTACCTCTATCACATTGTGTGGTTGAAAAATGCAAAACAAAGGTTTGAAGGAGCAACACTGAAATATATGCCCTCATGCCCTAGTTGATGATCACAAAATGTCTAGTTTGATGTTCACAATTGTATTAGAATGTTCAAATATATGTTTTCTTGCTTAAATGTGAAAAAATGACAAAAAAACAAGTTAGATGGGTTTATAGACAAAATCCCACAATATATTTAAAAAAAGGCGATTTTTTGAATTACACACGTCTAAAACACACTTGTTCATTTTCCATCAATTTTTTCTTTTGTTGACTCACGTTAATACAATTTTGATGAATCTTGAGCTTTTTTTGAATTACTAGGGCATAGCAAGTTGGAATGGCATGATTTAGGTGGTGGGTTCATTTAAAACATGGGTACATATGTTTTTGCCTTGGTTTTTGTGACTATGAATCCGATAGAAATGTGTATGGATGTGTTTTCAGTTATAGTCCATATTTCATCATGCCATGAGAGATTTTGCATGGGTGTATTGCAATCTAGTTCCTAATACAAGTTTGAAATGCAATTTGTGTAAGAAAAATAATTTTGTGGGGGAATCAACTGTTTCAAATGGCATGTTACAAGGTTGTCAGGACATCAAGTGAAACCTTGCATAAATATGTGTCTTGTGGATGTGATCGAACAAGTGAAGTTGGCACTTAATGCCTATGCAAAAAAAAGGTGAAAAGGCTAAAACTACCTTGGGCTCATCGACAAAGTCTTCTAGTGAGTGACGATGATCATGATGTAGGAACAATTGTCAGTGATGAAGAATATTTACCATTAGGGTATGATTCTATTTCTTCCTATGCCACACCCTCTTCCACATTGTCATGCCACACCCTCTTTTAGATAGCCACCAAAAAACACATTTATAAAACCTAATATTGGTGGTGAAAGAGTGAATGCATTTTTTGAGCCAAATACTGCACTTGGATCCCAATCATCATTGGAGAGCACAAGATGGAGGAAAAATGTTCAAGCATAGGCAAGGAAGATGATAAAAAACTTTCGGTATTATATGATCATCCCATTCAACATTGCTTGAGCTCCTTATTTGTGGACCATGGTTGATGCCATTGCTATTTCGAGTCATGGTTTTCAAGGCCCCATCATCTAAGACTCGTGGAGTTGACATGTCGATAGAGGTAGTGTAGGATGTTACCAAGGTAGTTACTAAGCATCATATGTAATGGGAGATTACATGTTGCAGTATTATGTCTATTGGTTGGACTAATAGGAGGAATCATATATTAATCAACTTTCTTGTTGCATCCAAAAGTGGCACGATCATCGTGAAACCAATAGATGCATCAATAAATGGATGGTCGTATCCATGTTGTTGGTTACTTCTTGAATCCCTCTATCTAGTTTGGTCCATCATTCAAGGAGGATGGAGGAGTGCAAGGTTTTTCATATGTATTTCTATATTCTTTCTCAATGCAAAGGAAAGACAAGTAACCACAAAAGAGTTGCCATTGTACAAGCAAGCAAATGGCCTCTTCTTTGACATATGTATAGTGGAATCAAGGAAGACAGTAACACTGGGTATTAATTTCGAAATTAATAATTTGCAATCTAATTTATTATATATTAAATGGAATTGAATGAGTAATCACTTGGCTATATTTATAAATTTTTCTTTTTGTGACTACTCCAATGTAAATGTAATGGTTGGAGTGCTTTGGCCTTGAGGCCAATCACTTCGTTGGGTGGAGTGTGAAATTGAACCATGTAGCTCTTTGACTTGTTAGTATTCTTGGAGTGTATTTAAGCATATACACTCTAAAAAATGCAACCGATTGAGCCAATGACAGATGAATGATTTGATCTTTGTCCACCACAACCTTTGTCATTGAGATTAGAAACTTTACAATCATGAATTTCAATAATTTTATATTCCTAACATCCACTAGTAGGTTGAGAGCTTGTGTGTTCATCATTGCTAACCTTAGGTAGTGTTGAAGATGATCAACCAATTGATCTAGATGAGATTGGTCCTAATTTTGAATGGATAACAGCTAAGGAGGAGCCTACATGTAGTGAAGACAATTTGGATAACCTTGATGAGTTTTAGGATGATCGTGAACATGCTCATTTGGACCAAATGGTTGCAAACACAAGGGCATCAACTTCTGCTTAACATATCCAGTCAAGGCTGCCTTAGATGCTATTTGAATTTTTTTATTTTCCAATTATATGACAGTTGACTTATGAGTAATGAGTCTGACATTGATAATATGTAGCTGTACTATTTGAAAAATTGATATTTAATGAAAATTTGAGAGTAATTGACACCATTGAAATTTAGAATATTTATTTGTCTTAAAGTTGACGTATGAACTTTGTTTCTCAATAGGCTTCCTTGCTTCACTTACTCAAATAAATTCACTTGCTTTCCTCATCATGGTGGTGTGAGTATCATGGATTATGTTCTCACCATGAGGTCCTTCATACCCCATATCTGTGGTTTCTTGATTTCTCCTTAGCTCTCATTTGCTGATCATGCTGCAATATTCATCCTTCTATCTATTTCTCACTCTTTACATCCCACCCTTCCCATCACGTCCCCTATCACTAGACATCCCACTATCCACTTTGATGATTGTAGCCTTGATTATTTATCTTGTCTTTCCCTTCTCTTGATGGATTTCTATCCTGTCCCTCTTCCCATCATTGGCTTCACATATGACATCCTTTGTCATGCCCTTTGGGATGTTTCCCTTGAATGTTTTCCTCACACTTTACATCATCCTTGACCTCCTGGTCTCCACAGATCTTACCCTATGAACTAGTGGTTTGATGATGAATGCAAATATCTCCAAAGGCTCTAGTTCTTGCTATCTAATGACCTGCCTTTCGTGCCCTCCATCCAGAGGGATTATCGTTTTCTTCTTCATTGCAAGGAGGAGTTGCTTGCTTCTTGGTGACTTGCTCTCCTTGTTGATTTCCACCACCCTCCAAACACTTTTGGTACACTCTTCTCCATGGAAACCAACAGATATAGCCTTTGAATTTAGCCCCAATATGTGTGAGTTTTCTATGCTAGCTCTCTTTATGATATGCCCAACGAACTGGCTGTTGGTCCCCACTTCACCACCAACTTCTATCGTCTTCACCATTGTTAATGTTAGGAGGGCTATTATGAAGTTATGTACCAGCTATGTAGCTGATTGCGAAGGCCTCCAAGCTGAATTTTTCAAATACAATGTGAATTCCTTGGGCTCACTTTTGGCAAAGCTTTTGAATGAGGTTTTTTGTTCAGGTTTTCCTTAGTCTTGTTCTCAACATATAGTTCATCCTATTCAAAAGTTTGGGGATATCTTTAATCTTGGCAACTATAGGACTATCATGAGTGGGCATACATTTACCAACCTTTATGCCACATTGCTGGATATGTAGTTTTCTATGTACCTAAAGAAAGTAATATTTATGCTCATTGGTAAGTTGATCGCAAAGGAGATTATTAAGACCATTGACCACATCTACACACTTGGCTATTATTGAGGAGGCTCATCAACGATCTTCCATCGTCTTTTGTTGTTCCATAGACTTAAAGAAGGCCTTTGACTCAATTTTGAGGCACTTGTTTTTCCAATGGATGTAGGATATTGACATTTCTAATTCTCTTATTATTTTTGATTGGAGGCTTTATGAGAAAATTATTGGTAGTTTCATGCCTCTCACAATCTCTCCCACTTTGTGAGGAGTACCATTGGGGTCAAACAAGGGCGTCCTGTCTCCTTGACCCTCTTAAACATCTATATTGATGAGTTGGAGGTATTTCTTTAGCAACACATTCACTTAGATGATGGTTGCATTTTAAATGAGGTGGTTATTGCCATTTTACTTTTTGCTAATGATGTTGCTTTCCTCTCTTTGTGTAGAAGGTTTGCAACTGCAACTTGATGCCCTTGCTTACTTTTGTGATCTCCACTAGCTTGTGGTCAACCTTAGTAAAACTAAGGCCACAATTTTAAATATCTCCAAATGTGTTCTTTCCAGATTCTAGTTCTTTTATAAGGGGTAGCCTTGGAAATCACATCCACTTACACATACTTAGGGTTCCAATTTTTTGGTCCCTCCTTCAACATGAAGCTTGCCTCACATTCACTTCTTCATAAGGGATATGGCTCTCTCTCTTGGAAGTCAATGTTTCTAGATCCACTTCAAAAATATCCCTTCAAAGATATGTTCTTTTGATATCATCATCAAGTCCATAGTTTTGTACAACTTAGAGATTTGGGTGCTTAGCTTGGAATTTGTTGATTGGGCCTATGTCGAGAGGGTCTAGATTCATGGTGTAGCACATTATCAGGTGCAAGCGTACATTCCTCAAAGCATTGTTTAGGTTGAGTTTATTGCCTAACCATTGCATCTTGAGGCTATCTTTTGGCTTACTTTCTGCATACACAAACTCAAATCCATGGGTGACTTCACTTCTAGTCATGATAGATATTCATATTTGGCTCTTCATTCTTCTGAGAGGATTGCTTCATTGGGAATAGTTCAGTGTCATCAATGTTGGTACTCAAAGACTAGCTCACTCCTTTTTGTTGCCATCTCTATTGATAGATTACATCATTTCTTGTATTCCATGAATGCTCCTTGTTGACTTGTTCCTTTGAGGGAGACAATCACTATAGTTGTTGGAAGGGACATCTTTAAGCAGTACATCTAGGTCACTTGGACGTTCCCTCTTGTGCCACTCAACTCGGAGCTTGATTTTTACACTGAGCATTTTCTATAGGTTGAAGATGGTATAATATGCTCACCTCTCTATCTTCAACATTGTTGGTCACATGGCTTGAGATTTCCCCTCGGCCAAATCCAGGTGTGTTCCCGTTAGCTACTGGTTGAGATAGATCATCATAGCCCTTAGCATCATGGTTCTTGTTGATGGTGCAGTGCAACATCTGGTTGGTGTAGATCTACTCCTCTTTGGCCGCCTCCCTAGTTATAGGGGCAAATGCAAATGCTATTATGAGTTTTTTCATTGCTACAAGGTTACTTTGGCCTTGGATGTTAAATGCGATTATAGTGGGAGTACCCCTCTTGGCCCTCAACACTCCTTGATGAGCATTATTATATCTTGTATTGGTCCCTTCACATTGATTGACAATGTTACTATTGGCTTCACCAGTTACATTCTAGATAATGATACTTGATTGTCTCCACTTTTCCTTTGCGAATGCTCTTTGGTCTTTGGGGTTCTCGTTCCCCTTTCTTGGCTATTTGTACCTATTTTTTATACTTTTTACTTTCATTCTTCCCCTTGGCGGAACCTTTCCAAGTTTCTCTTCCTAAAACTTTCTATTGTATATTGCTGTTCTCTTGAGTCCCATTGACCTACTTTTGGTCATCTATGGGCATTAATATAACTTCTTTCTTTGTATTTGGCTCAAAATAACATTTAAAGCTTTTTTTTTTTTGTGTTTTTATGGTTATTTTAGCATCTTTTAATTTGTTGTGTTTTTCTTCTTTTAAACAATTGAATTCCATTTATACTTTTTGGTTTCCCATGCTTTTGTCATGTAAGTATAATGTGACTCTGATTAGGGTTAGTAAAGAATAAAAAATAATAATAAGCAAACACATAGCAGTTTCCAACATTTAGGTTTTATCCAAAAATGACAAATTTTTAATTATAGTCTCTAATAAACTGAAAAAGCAAAAAAAACTAACCCCATGTCTATTAAAATACAAAAAATAGAAAACCCTAACCCTAACCTTAAAATAAAACTTTAGTTAATGGGATAGGGTAATGGTCTACAAAAAGGCAACATTTAAAAAAATAAAATTTTAAAAACCTTAACCCTAACCCTGAAACTGAGGGGTATGGTTAGGGTTTATGATTTTATGATTATGAATTATAAAATGACAAAAAAATCACTTTAGAGGGGTTTAT
Source organism: Sequoia sempervirens (assembly GCA_007258455.2). Classification (NCBI taxonomy): domain Eukaryota; kingdom Viridiplantae; phylum Streptophyta; class Pinopsida; order Cupressales; family Cupressaceae; genus Sequoia; species Sequoia sempervirens. The sequence continues at coordinate 86,142,363 of VDFB02271358.1, read as the reverse complement.
TGACAAAAACCCAGGTTTTATCTGAAAAAAGATGGGAGTGGTTTTTGAATTACTTGTGTATAAAATGCGTTTTTTTTTCATTTTCCCCATGTTTTTTCTCATGTTGACCTAGTTTTGACCTTTTTTTGAATTGCCCAAGCTCAGCAGATTGGAATGACACAGTTTAGGTGGCAGGTTTGTTGAAAGTGTGGGTACATGGGTATAGTAGGTTACTACGGGGATTTTTGGGGGTTGGGTACTTCCGTAAAAAAATAAAATAAATCATAAATATATACATATTTGGAGCCTAAAGACAGGAATTAAGTTTAGAATACCAGGTATCATGCATATGCTAAACAAAACTACCATAAATATTACAAATTTAAAATATAGTATACTAATGTATTTAAGATCTGTATACATAAAATTAAAATGTTATAATTAGCCGATAGCCTATATGTTGTGGCAGTTTCCAGTTAGAAAATTGCCTCATGTCATAAAAAGATTGCCGGGAATTTTTTTGGAATGCTGTAAATTGTAGAAAGTTGTCAGAATACTAGATCTGGGAACTTTTTTAGTATTGATTTGCTTTAATTTTTTGGGATGCGTGGCCTCCATTCTCCTCTCAGCAACACAGCTTCCACGGACCATTCCCATGCATATTAACTGCTCTACAGGTAAATTTCATTATCTGATGTTGGCACCTCCTACCACCATAACACCTCCTAACTAGCCCATGTTTTTTCCTGTGTTGACCTAGTTTTGACCTTTTTTTTGAATTGCTCAAGCTCAGCAGATTGGAATGGCACAGTTTAGGTGGCAGGTTTGTTGAATGTTTGGGTAAATGGGTATAGTAGACTACTATGGGATTATTTGGGGTTTGGGTACGTCCGTACAAAAAATACATAAATCATAAAAATACACATATTTGCAGCCTAAAGACGGGAATTAAGTTTAGAATACCAGGTATCATGCATATGCTAAACAAAACTAGCATAAATATTACAAATTTAAAATATAGTATACTAGTGTAAATGCTGTTTTTACTTCAAATATCAACCGTCTATGCTTGCAGAGAGTTACACAGACCCACACCGACTCAAAAAATATTACAGATCCTGTAGTTTTCCTTATATGAAATTCTCAGGTCTCAAATAGTGGCAAGTCTCATATGTAAGCTTTGAGTCGCCAGTAAATAGAGGTGTTGGTCAAAATTTTCCTATGTGCATTTGCAGTTAAGATATTTTGTCAGACATTAGATTTTAGACATTGTTTTGCAGTATCAGAATATTTTTTTCTCTTTGCTTGTAAAGCAAAATTCATATGCAGAGTAGACATTCTTAATAGGGCTATACAGATTTAATTTATGGTTGTCTAACCTATCCAATGCCATTTCCTTCAAATGGGTTTTGCAACCACTTTCTATAACAAATTGACAACCCTATACGAGGTTAAGTTAAAATATTTGTGTTCTTTTGATCTAGGCTTACAGATTGAGTGTCGCTCTAAATTCTTCCGATTGTGTATGCATCTCATCTATGGGAAATTATATACATCTCATTTTTCTTTTTCTGAAGAGGTATATTCTGGGTTTTCTCTTCTAAGTTTCATCTTTTTCATTCACGTATGAATAATTTTTGTTGTATTTTGGACTTTCTTGCTGCATTGGGTAGAAAATTAGGGGTTTGGCCATGGCCAGATTTGTGTGATGCTGGCAAAATTATGGGTATTGTGAATAATTATGATTTGGCCAGCTTATAAGACTTTGAATGGTTGTTGGTTAACCTATTTCTATTTGCGTAGTATTGATTAATAGTAATTTTTGAGCCATGTAAAGCCTCCTTGAGTATCAGAAATTGATATATGCTTTTTTCACTTGTTGCTCTGAAATTGTAAATTCAAGTGCTTTTGAAATTCTTTATGTAATAACCCTGAAATTCAAATGTCTTACACCAATTTTTCTTTCCATTCACCTTTTTTTTTGTCACCATGAAGGTTATGTTTTGCATTAAATTCAAGCCTTACCTATAGTTCATGCACACTACGAATTTCAAGCATAAAAGCTGTGAAAAAAGCTGTCTAAACACTAATGCAAGGTTGTTTGATCATTTCCTAGAAGCCACTCTCTGTAGCTATGTATTATGTCCTCTTATTGTTAAATGTGTAGAAAACCCTTGTGAACAAGCATGAGATATGGATATCACATTCCAATTAGCAGCACGGTCATGTGAAGGATCAACTTGTTTGAAAGTTAGAGCAGTTGGTGTGGTCACATGTGGGTGAGGTTAGGGCTTGACTACATTAGGCTCTACTACAAGGTTTGATAACTGCCCTACTTCTTCCACACATTTTTGGTGGAAGCTCTTCAATGAGCTTCTTTTGTGCAGTGTCCACATTTTGTACTTGTACATCAGTCCACCTCAATTCATTTTCCTTCACCTTTACTTGCTGAGTATGGATTTCTTCCGCTCCTCAATCTAAGGAATGCCCATCATGACATGTTAGGTCGTCCTCATGGACTTCTGTATCTTTTGTTAATAAGAACTTGTTACAAAAAGTTTTACAACGCTAACGTTTTGCTTTAGAGGCCGTTTGGTTGATATGTTGTTGTTTTGGTGAAATGTTTGGTAAAGCGAGAGGCAGAACACTGTGTGGGTAGTAGCAATTGTTTGCTATGAAGATTTACTTGCATATAACGTTGAATGCAAACCATTCCTTCCATTTATACTAGTATATGGGACGGGATTTTCTCCCAACAACCTATGTTACAAAATGAATGAGTTTAGGCTATTAGTCATTTGTTGTTGTAGGCAACAAAAATTCAAAATTAATGTGTTCGGAGTTATGTATTAAAAAACTCCATCCAAAGACATTTAGACATTATGGGAAGATCAAATTACAGACATCCATATTGACACCTCAATTACTTTATATTTTGAGGGAAGTTCAGATTTCTACACATTCTATTTAAAATACAAGGAAGTTTAGATTTCTACATATTATTCTATATAAAATAGAATTGGCGTAACCCTTCCACCTCCTTTTGGTACAAGTGCTAGTATATAGGATAATAAATATCTATACATGAAGCTAAAGTAGAACATATGTGATAATATATACAAATATAAAATGTTTTAAAGGGCATCATAATATGTGGAGAAAGTAATAGCTATAAAAATATAAAAAGTAGATATGATTATAAATCTTACATAAAAGCTAAAGTAGAACATATGCGATAATATACAAATATAAAATATTTTAAAGGGCATCGTAATATGTAGAGAAAGTAATAGCTATAAAAATATAAAATTTTCATTATCACTTAGAAACCCTAAAACTAACAATTTATAAGGAAAACAAGAGGGCATTAGTTTGTCTTAGTTTATGGTTTTTCCCCTTCTTCTCTATTGATTGCAGAGAAACAAATGGATTGGTAATTATGGTGGAAGGAAATGAACCACTAAACTTATGCAATAGATAGAGGGAGCTTGGAAGGGAGTGGATCTGGGTTATTACTTCTGCTTTGTGGCTTCCAGAAGAAATCCATTAACAATGCTTTGTGACTGTATGCAGAAAACGTTCTATGTTTGCTATGACTCCTGAAGAATGTTGTTTGCTGTTTGCTGTACCTTGTCAAACACACATCAAAAATGTTAAATGACCGTTGTTTGGTGTTTTGGTGCATTTTAAAGGTAAAAAATTCAAACGAAATACATCAAATTTTTTGCCTGCCTCTGGAAACACCGTTGAAATGCCTAGACCAAGTTGGTATTGCCTGGTAATGCTCATGGACGATTACAAATGAATCTGCCCCAAAAATGTACCCTAGATGATTCCATTGTTATTTCATACCTAAATTCCAATTCTGAAATGTATCATACCTGGTTACGCAGGGTTTTTCTACCAATTCTGCAAAATAGATATTGTTGTTTGAATATGATTTCTGGATTTGATTGTTTAGGTGTTTTTTTTCTTTCAATATTTCAAATCACACTCCCTGATCCATCATAGAATGAAAGATAGCTGAAATAAAATATTAAAGACAACTACAAAACAAAAGGTTAATGAATATAATTTAATTATAATAATATAAGTATACTATAAATCTACTTACTTTAAAAGAAACTTATTCTGTAAAAGGGAACCTGATTTAATTTTGAGATCAAATGCAATAAATATACTTTTATCTTATAAAAGAGATAACTAGTCTTTTATTATGCATAATATAGCTATAAAACAATTATTATTCTCTAGTACTAATCTTGTAAATTTTGAGTTGTTATTAACAATTAGCATAAACATATATTAATAGAATATATGATGTTAAAATATTTGTATTTTTAATTAGGATATATAAAAACCAATGATTTAAATATAGATTATTAATACTATAGGCATACAATTTGCAATACAAAAATGAGAAGTATATTATGATCGTATAAGGTGCAAAATTATAACAATATAATGTATATCTTTACCAATTAGTATTAATATAATTAGTTCCTATTATTAGCAAATTAATAAAAGATTAAATTGGAACAAAAATAATATGCATACTAAATGATAAGTATGTGTATATTAGAATTTTATGATTTCTACAAAAAAAGTTATGCATTATGACATAAATGTCACTTTTTAAAAATGTTTGTTTACTATAACAAACAAGTTGTTAAAAGTTACATTAAAAAAATTACAATTTATTTCAAAAAATAAAAATAAAAATTGAGAATCTACACAAATCATTACAAATCACTAGTTTGCATAATCTTCAAATTTTTAATTGTTTAGTTGTTATAGGTCTAAGAAAGTGAATATTTAGTTAAAAATGCTATTTCAATGTGTTACTATGGCGAAAATGTGGGACACATTATTGTGGGATTACCCAGAGCTATAATTCTCTTAAAAGCAAAAATATATAAGAAAATGCTTTTTTAAGATTTGTTTATGTTTATGTTTATGTTTGTTCAATCAGTTTAAAGATTAAAGAATACTATAATGTTTGATAAAACAAAATAATATATTGGTTTGTCCATTTATTGAATATGCTTTATTAGTTGAGATATAATCTATATATTTATTTTTAGTGTAAATGAGGTATAGATAATCATTGGTTGTAAGGATAATGATTGTTGGAGTTGCCATGAGACAGAAAGAAAAAAGAAAAGAAAAGAAAAAAAAAAGCATAATGAGGTGAAAAAGTTGATATTTGTTACTTGGAAGGGGAGAAAAAAATTGTTTGTATATATGGAAGTTTGTTTGTGCCATAATGGATTTTAAACTCTGTGAGTTTGTTGTTTCTTAACTGAACAATATTTATTATTTTCTCTTTATAGATGAGGATTTTGCTCTTGATAAATCTTATTTATCAAGAATTTGAAGTATACTCATATGTTAATATTTGTATATTAATATGTTAATTTTTATCATTTTTTCCTAATGTTACTATCAATTAAATTTATCAATATATTATATGATGAAGGTTATGATGAAGACCTTTCACACCCTTTAGAGTGAATTGGTATGTGTGAACCAAACAAAGTGTAAACATCACACTTTATTTTGAACTTTTTGCAAAAGTGTAATTTAGTAGTTGTCTTGCTAGCCCAACCTTTATAGTCTTTGAACTCTTTTTATAAAAAATGTAAACTATTTCTAGTAAAATCTTAAAAAGAAAAATAATAACACACTAGAATAGGTTTAAAAAATATAATTATAAAACATTAAATGAAATAAAATTGAGAAAATATGTTTTTTTAGCACTTAAATTATTTAAAGAAAAACAACCAAAGTTTGCTTGTCTAAATATTGATCCATATTTGTTTTTCTATCAACTAATTTTATCTTTTCCTTTTATAATAGAATCTTCATTTTTGTTCACTCTTATGAGACATTATAATCAACATTAAAACACAATAGTGAGTTGTACTAGAACACTTAAGCGGATGATTACACTACTAGGTGCTTCTAATATGCTAACATGAAATTGCATGAAAGAGTTTTAGCTATGTTTATAAATAATAAAAATACTACTATTAGTTTATTTTAAATGTCTAAGTTTACTCGATTAAGTGACAAAACCTTCAAATTTGTTTGTGTTAAAATGAAAATTCAACATTTGTTAGATGGTGATATATTCATTTGCTTAAAACTTCTCTATATATTAAATTATAAAAAATTCTATGAGGGGCCAATGGGTAATGAAGTTGGAGTAAGAGGTTGGTTTTCTTTTGATGCTTGTATCCCTTTCTAAGATCTTGTTGGCCACGTTGCCTTGTAATGGTGCAATGGGATATATTTGTTATATTTCTTGTATTTATTACATAAGCTCTTAGGTTTTATTAGCCTTGAGGTGGTTGGTTTTATTTTTATGGCACCCAAATCTAATGCTTTTGTTGTTAGTGCTTAAGCGACTAGTTTTGGAACATACCATGGCACCACTTGCAAATAAACCCTAGAAATTTGTTCCAAATGGTATCTAACAAGGTATGGGCTCTAAAATTCCCCCATATGGTTTATTCGATGTTGAATTTTGGTAATGCTTTTAAGTGGCTAGAACAATTTACACTCGAGGTATTTTGTAGGAAAAATCCTTTCTAGTAGCATGCTTAAGAGTTGGGTGAACAAAAGTAGGGTCCCTTGTGGAGTTAAAATGGATAGTCCAAAATTTAACCAAACATATTTTCCTATTCTGCTTTGCAAAAGTAAATCATGCAAATGCTATCCTTGGATATGGCCCTTGTTATGTTTGAGATTAGCCATGGGCTTTCTTTCCTTGGATTGGGTTTTTTGTTGTGTTAAAAGACAAGGCCCTCAAGGTGCTAGTGTGAGTTGATTTTTTTGCCTACATTTGTGTTATTGGTCATTTCTCGACCATACTCTTTGGGGAGTATGGTTTGTGTTGAAGTGGGCAAGTTCTATTTAACCTAATGTCAACATAGTGTTTGTGTGAAAGTAGATCTTTCTCACTACCTTGAGGAAACTATTGATATACAATTTGCAACATGCACCATGTTTAGAGAGTGTTGTCTATAAATTTACCAAATACTTGTTTCAAAAGGCAATGGTCACGCACAAAATCAAAGGATGTCCCCTAGACACCTACAATTGTAAACTAGCCTCTAAACTAGAGTGTGAGACTCCTCAGTCAAATAGTAAGGACAGATAGACTAATGTTGACAATTATAAAGATGATCACAATGGTCTTGGCATTTAGTCTCAAACCAATGGCCATAATATGTGACATACCAATAGTGTGATTACTAGATTCTCAACTTCGATGACACTCTCAACCCAATGTTAATGACAAAGAGAAGCAAGTGGTGTGGCTTTGGCAAAACCTACTATTGTTTTACTATTTAAACTCAAATTATATAGGTTTTTAAAGGGTTAGATGACATTGTTCAAATATATAAAGTAACTAATTCAAAGCTACCTTGATTTTTACTTTAGATATGTTAAATGGTTCGCGAAAATTAGGGAGGCCTAAGACTAAAGTGGAACACATCACATTTTTGAGTGCAGTAAAGGCCACATTTATTAATTCAAATCAATCTTAGGAGTTATATTTGAATAAAGGTATTAAGGGCTTATCAATTTTACCAAAGCTACAAACAAACTTGTGATAGTACCTTGTCAAGCCTAAGAAGCCATGCAATATTTTGAGGGACTTAGGGCATGGCCACTCTTGCATTGTTGCAATCTCTTTGTGGTCAACCTAGACACTACCTTTTGCAATAATATGGCCCACACATTCCACTTGTCAGACTCCAAAGGCACACTTGAAGTGCTTGACAAAGAGAATGTCTTTGTAAAATGTTAAGGGCAGGCTCCACATGATATATATGATCTATCCAAGTTTGATTGTAGATGAGAACACCAACAAGAAATACATGAGTTTGTGCAAGCAACGTTGAAACATTGTGTAAGTAAAAAATTGAGCACTCGAAAGGTCATACAGTAAGTCATTAATAATAGGGATAGGAAATTTTCCATTGATGGCTAATTTATTGAGTTAACAAAAATTAGTACACATCTACTTACCCCCATCTTTCTTAGAACCATAACAATTAGAGAGGACTTTTGATTGTTACTAGGATGAATCATTTCAAATTGTTGGAGGTCCATCACCATCTTCTCAATTTCATTCTTTTGTTGAAAAGGGTATCAATAAGGCCAAATATTGGGAGAATATCTAACAAGAATGAGTGGAATGGTCATGGGACCTTGGAGGGAATGGATTGTTTGATTCCTTTAATATTTATTGATATTTATCAAGGAGGCCCCACAAATCCATTGGGGACAAAGAAAGGGAAAGAGGTTGAGCCTCTAGAGAGTGCAATTGAGGTACAATACTAAAACACTCCCTTTTGAGAAAAAATGTTTGTTTGGTGGGAGCTAACCATTTGAACTTCACTTGCCTTTAGTCCTTGTAATATATATTCTTGACCATCATAATGAAATTTGAGCTAGAGTTATGAGTAGTCACAAGTGACTAGACCTAAGGTTTGCAACCAATGGACACCTCAGACTACTACTACACCACTTATGGAAAGAGCAAACATATTTGTGGTCAATTGATAATCACCCAACACAAACTTGACATTGTGACACTTGCCCCCACAGGACATAGTATTGCCATTGGTCAGTATAATTTGAAACTCATTGTAGGCATGGACATGCCAACATAGCTAGTTTGCAAGTCTTTTGATGACTACCTTATTCAATTTTAGACCAACTACAATGTTTAGAGTTAGATAGCTGTAATTGTTACCACAAACTAATCCAGTCTTCGACAGAATGGTGGGTCGAACGATTTGATGAGCCCATAAACAAGGCGGTAGAAACATTTGCACATTCTTTCCTTTTTCTAAACAACATGATTTAAAGTGTAAAAGAAACAAAGTTCTAACGATTAAAAAAAACTTCGTAAAAGAAACTGAGTACAAGATGGCAAAGTCGTTGCCCTATTACTAGGCACAATGCCTTCTCACTATCTTTTCCTTATGTTTTGGTTCACTCTCTCTCCCATGCTTCACTCACACCTCCCCTCTCTTTGCTATCACATCCCTCATTCCATCACAGAACAAACTCCTCTCTAGACCAAATTGTCAATCCTCCTTGTTTTGGCAAAAACTTGCCGTGGCATGTCCTTCCCATCATTTCGTTTTTCCTGGTGTTCGTTTTGTTTTTATGATGATCATACTGCCTCCTCAATCTTTTGCATCGATTTCTTCCAAGTCTAAGGAAAAAAATGGCTCTTTCTTCTTTCTTTATTGTTGCTCTTGTTCCCTTTTTTGCAACCAAATTCGGCTTCTTCCTAACCTGTCTCTCCTCCATTCACAGGCAACGACTTTTTTTCTCTACCACACCCTACCAAAATCGACTCTCTGTCAATCAAGAAACCGTTTTCCCCATAGCTATTGGGCTCCTTTCCTCAATCCGATAACTTTCACTTACCAAAAACAATTATCTCTGCCCTCTTTCTTTCTTGCATGATATATCTGCCTTCTTTTCTTTAGCACAATAATGAGAGAGAGCTCTCATTACTTGCCTGCCACTTGTCAAAAGACCACTCGAGTAAACAAAATTAAGAAAAAATCCAAAACCTAAATGTGCACACCCAAAATAGTGCAAAGGGTGATGCCCTTGTATCAGACTCCCCAAGAGACAAAAGAAACATGTGCTTCCGCACATGAAGTCATCAACTGAAATTCATTCCTTTGTTTGTGTTTCTTATGCATCTTCCAACATCGCTCTAGAACAATTGCCATGCGTTCAATCTGTTTTCGTTTGTTTTCTTTTTCCTTATTGTACCTTCTCCTTCTTATGTCCTTTTCATCTAAAAATATCAAAACTCCATCTCACGTTCATATATATCATTGTCATCGTTTGGTTCCATATCCTTTACATCTTATTTAAAAATCTTCCTTTTAACAATTTCAGTCAAAGATTCAAAAGCATCACTATTTAAATCATCCAAATCAACTTGCTTATCGTCATCAATCCTCTTTTCTAGCCATTCTTCTTGAATAGCCAACAACTCTTCCTCTTCCACAACAATAGCTACGTTATCATCAGTTGCCAACTTCATCTTTGTATCTTTCGCTGTCCCATTTGTCTTCATACCTTCACTAGCAAGCTTCTCCATCCATTCTTGTTCTATCGTTGAAAATTGTGCCCACAAATCTTTTGCACTCATTGCATCTTCTTTTTCCTTCACCTTTATCGGGTAATGTTGCTCACTTAGCAACTCGCTACTATGCAAGCCTTTTTCATCATCCCATTTCAAGGCATCTAGATTCTCCTCTCCTCTTCGTAACAATCATTTGCACAAGCCACTTAAACTTCCTTCTCAATGGCCATCCCCAATTATGTTCTGGGTGTCTTTCCTCAAGCCAAAAGATTTGTATCTCTCCAAATCCCTTCTCAACTCAGCGATTTCTTTATCCCACTCCAACTGTTGCTTCTTCACAGTCTTTGTCATTTCGCCTTTCTTCCTGAGACTTTCTTGTATGACATATTGCTGCATCTTTTGATCTTTATTCTTCCTTGGTTTCTCAATACCTCACTTATGACTTCTCTCCTTGTCCTCTGCCCAGTCTATTGGTACCTAGGTTCTTCCTTTTAACCTGTCAAAATCTTAACACACATATTTGTCCACTGACTTTCCCTTCCTAGACCTTTTAGGCTTTGATACCAAAATGATGACTGCCATATTCAATTTCAGACCAACTGCAATGTTCAGGGTTAGATAGCTTTAACCGTTACCACAAACTAGTGTAGTCGCTGATAGAATGGTGGGTCGAACAATTTGATGAGCCCATAAACAAGGAGATAGAAACATTTGCACATTCTTTCCTTCTTCTAAACAACAAGATTTAAAGTGTAAAAGAAACAGAGTTCTAATGATTAAAAAAACTTTGTAAAAGAAATTGAGTACAAGATGGCAAAGCCATTGCCCAACTACTAGGCACAATGCCTTCTCACTATCTTTTCCTTATGCTTTGGTTCACTTTCTCTCGCATGCTTCACTCACACCTCCCCTCTCTACTATCACATCCTTCCTTCCATCATAGAACAAACTCCTCTTTAGACCAAATTGTTGATCCTTCTTGTTCTTGCAAAAACTCGTCGTAGCATGTCCTTCCCATTGTTTCGTTCTTTCTGGTCTTTGTTTTGTTTTTGCAATGATCAGACTGCCCCCTCACAATCTTTTGCATCAACTTCTTCCAAGTCCAAGGAAAAAAATGGCTCTTTCTTCTTTTTGTATCATTGTTCTTGTTCCTCTTTTTGCAACCTAATTCGGCTTCTTGCTAACCCGTCTCTCCTTCATTCATAGGGAACTCCTTTTTTTCTCTGCCACATGCTACCAAAATCGGCTCTGTCAATCAAGAAAACGTTTTCCCCATAGCTATTGGGCTCCTTCTTTCCTTAATCCGATAACTTTCACTTATCAAAAAAAGTGATCTTTGCCCTCTTTCTTTCTCGCACGATATATTTGCCTTCTTTTCTTTTGCACGATAATGAGAGAGAATTCTCATTACTTGCCTGCCACTTGCCAAAAGACCACTCGAGTAAACAAAATTAAGCAAAAATCCAAAACCAAAATGTGCACACCCAAAATTAGTGCAAAGGGTGATGTCCTTGCATCAATTTTTATTGATAAAGTTACGAGTGTTACGACTATCTATTAAGACTACAATCTTTTGTGTTTTGATATAGGCAATAACCTTAAGCATTTGGGGGGAAGAGAACCAAACCAAATCATGAATATAAATGAGCTTCAAGATCAGATTTTTGATTGGGGTAATCTAACTCTTTTTTTACATCTAAAAAGTTGTCGGAGTCACTCGACATCGTGGTACAATCAATTAGATAAAAGCATTGCTCACGATACTTGTGACCCTTTTCCCACCTTTGATCACAATTATAAGATAGTCCCTTGGCCTTACTCTTTGTGATTTCATCTTGAGAGTGCTTGTGAATTTTGTTGGTTTAGTTCCTTTAGTTTTTTTAATTGATGCCTCTTTTTGAGGTTTGAAAGAGGAACTAACTAGTTTCAAGTAGGCCACAAATTTGTCCTCTACAAGCCTTTCCAAGGATATAACATCTTGATAGGAATATAATTTAAACATGAGAAGCTTTTCTTGAAGATCTTATTTGAGACCACTAGTGAAACGATTATAGATAAATGATTCTTCCAAACCAACAATTTGGCTTGTGAATTCTCAAGCTTAGGATATAACATCTTGATAGGAATATAGTTTAAACATGAGAAGCTTTTCTTGAAGATCTTATTTGAGACCAGTAGTGAAACGATTATAGATAAATGATTCTTCGAAACCAACAATTTGGCTTGTGAATTCTCAAGCTTATTTAAGTATTCCTGGATTGAGTGTGTTTGGCATAATTTAGTGAGGGCATGGACATAGTATTCATAAGCTTTAGGGATAAAGAAAATTAAGGCTTCCTCGCTAAAGTTTGAGTAGGTGAGAAATGGGCGAGTCCTATCCCACCATGGAAATCTTTAGAGGGATTTTTTTTGAGTGAAAAGAGGTAAGGAGAGATTTCGATCCTAGGGAATTTGATAGACTTCAAAATATTGATCAACCTTGCATAAGAAACTTGTAGGATTTGTGCCATCAAATTTAGGAAACTCTAATTTAAGGTGGTAGAGAGGGCCACCCTAACTATGAGAATGTGAACTTGTTGTAGAAGGAGAAGAATGACCTTTGTTTGCACTTGAGAGTATTTGGTTCATTTGGTTGGAGGGATGACAAAGTGTTTCATCAAGGTTGTTGAAATGTCTTGGTTTCCCCTTTTTAATTGATCAAGGTGTTCATTGAGAGATTACACAATGGACTCATGTGTCTTATTGGTCTTGAGAGCGGTGACCTATTGCCACAAAAATGAGCATGGCCCAAAAAAAGAGTTATTAAACTTATATGACAAATTGAGGAACCTGAAGAGATGATTATAATGAGTCAATCCATAGAAAGGGGTGAAAACTTGCGCCTACCCCCAAAAAGGGGTTACTTTAGTTATTTGACAATTTCACTAGCTTGAGGAGGTGAGTGTAATGGGAGATTTTTTCTTGGATTAGGTGAAATTTATTGCAAAAATTTTCAAATCTTGGAGTACGATTGTAGACAAGATTAGTGACAAAAGATACAGACATGGAAGAACACTCTAGAAACTAAAGATGGGTTGTTGTGTAATTAACATTGATAACTGTAGAAGAGATGTCAAATACCCAATTACTAGGAAAATTTGATGCAACTATATTTAGGGCAGACAACACACATTTAGGGATAAAAAGAGAAGGCATTATAGAGCGTGTTTGTTCTATGGGCTCAACAATTTACTTGTACCATTTGTAAATAGTGTCAACCCAATGTTTTAGAGTGCTATCTATGGAGGATTAGGACTGCACTCGTAGCCCACTATCTCATCTTGGAGGCACATAGTAACTTTCCAAGGCTAATTGGTTACCAACGCATCATATAATTGAAATGGATGAAGGTTACCTAGTGTTAGGTTAAAAAAAAATCCTAGGGTTTCTTTTAATTTACCCATTTGTATGTCGAAGATTGTGACCATATACAAAGGCTTTTTGAGGCCTAGGTATTGGATCGAAAATACTCGTCACTTCATCAGATATTTTATGGGGAATTCGACTTATCCAAGAATGACAACCCTTTTGAGGATATTTGAAAACACTTGGCATAGGGTTTATAACCTAAAAATAAAAAAAGAAACTAATTGAAAGGAAATATTTTTGGGCAAATGATTGGGTACAAATTTAGAGCTATTGTGACTATAGCCAGTTTTTGATTACCAAGATGCCTCTAGGGTGATGTGAGAGCATATGATGGACAATTTTAGATGGCCTAAATTGGTAAAGCTGGTTTATGAACAACCCTATAAAGAATAGTACTACCACTTGTAATGTGTCTGGAAGACAAATTATTTTACACAAAAATATTGTAGAAATAAAATAAATATAATGCATTTATCATCTTCGGTATGCCACTTTGAGGGGGGCAACCTCTAGATAGAGCACACTCTCCAATTATAAATATTCAAGATTCCTTCCTTTTCAAAATACACCATTTTTTGGAGGGAAGAGTGTATAATCTTCTATAATGTTTCTTGTAACTTTTGAACAAGTCTTGTGGTTCTCTTATATGGTTTTGTAATACCACTTGGTGGTTTTATGCCTTAGTCTATTCAAGCATGCATATGGGAAGAGATATTCTGTAGTAGGTGAATGCATGGTTATGTTGGCTTAATGCTGCCATATTCCCTCAAGGAATGAAGAGCGTTGATCTCTTCTTGTACTATGTTGTGTCTTAGTAGTATGGTGATGGGTATATGGTTGCATGAGTTTGTGATAGGTTTCTAGACCAATGAGATGTTTTCTTGATTAATCACATGTTGAAGAGCATGTTACAAATATGGTGATTCTCTTGTGGAGTGTGAATAAAATTCTCATTATATTGTAAAGATGTTTTGATGTTAATATGGTGATTGGTGCTTTAGAGGCTTGATCTTTTAACCTAAAAGTGACATTTTAGGATATGTTGGTCTCTAATCTTGTGGTATGTGCTTCTATATCTTTTCTCTTCCATTCTCTATTTTGGTTTTTTCTCTAAGTGATGTTCAAAGCCATTATGTTGCCAAACTTTTGTTCCATTTGAGAATTTGTAACACTCTCTTAATAGGATTAAAGTGGAAATTGTTTCTCATTTCTTAACATTTGATATTGGAGTATGCTAAACTTGTGAGGTTAGTGGGAGGAGTGGATTGCCTATTTTAATCCTTGTTGGTGGAAGTTATGTAGTTGATCTTTGTTTTTGGGAAACAATGGCTTGCACTTGTAGAATGAAGATGGAGAGGCTTACTAAGATTTTTACTATGATCTCATGAAAAATTTGAATCACATGTAGTGAGAGTCTTGATAGTGATTTAAATTTGGATCTTTTGAGATGATTGGTTGTGTTGCTAATTTTGTGTGAAGCTTATTTTAGTTCAAAGATGCTATTTTATTTTTGATGATGGTTTTGAATTTTAGATTTGATCACCATTTTAATTCGCTCTTTGTAGCTATAAACCATTTTTTTAAAAAGGGTGGGGGGCACCATTTCTTGGTTGCGATTTTTGGTTGCAAAGGGGGCGTATGTGTTTCTAGTGGAAATTAGATTTGAGGTTTGAAATAATGACAAGATTTTCAAATATTGAAATGCAAAAGATTTGAGTAACATTATGTTTTGGAAAATAACGATGGCTTAGAGTCGTTGGTGATGTGGAATGTGCTATGCTATGTTATTTGCTATTTTTTCTAACATGCCGATTTATATGAGATTGTGGATGATTTGTTAATAACCTTTCATTACATTATAGGGTGACAGTTCAAAGTTGTGTGTGATTTTTAGAAAGGAAGTGGTGAAGCACTAATCTAAATTTTTAACTTAAGGAATTAGAAAGTGATATATGTTTTGAATTTTGAAATGATGTAAATAAATTTAATGTAAGTTTTTAAAGTGTTTTTTAATGTTTGTATTTAAAGAAAACAATCGGTACTATAATTTAGTTGATAAAATTTTGAAAAATGAGATTAAGTGGGACAACATTCTATAATTAAGATTTATTTCTTTTTTATTTTTGTTTTGTTTTAATAATTTGAAACTTTAGTGCATGGATTAAATTTTCCCATTTTGACAATTATATATATTGAAATAACTCTTAAAAGTTGTATGAATTGAAAACAAACTATTTCAACAATATGATTTTTTATGTTAGCTATTCATTGAAAATAGAAAAAAAATAATATCATTTTGACATGAAATTTGTCCTCTTGTGCATTGTAGTTTTTAATTTTTCAATAGACTTCAATATTTTTTCTTAAGAAGATAATCAAACGTATATTTTGGTGTTGATGACTTTTATTAAAAAAATAAATTATAAACACTAATTAAAACATTAAAAAATTAGATACTTGGGAATTTACACTTACAGATCTGTACAAGGGTATTTTTAAATTTTACTTTTTTTCTAATTTTATTTATGTGAGAAGAGTTGTGAGAACATCAAGTTTTAAAAATAATTGATTTTTTTGATAAATTAGTTCCAACGTATATTTTGGTATTGATGATTTACTTTTGTTAAATAAATAAATTATAAACACTAATTAAAACATTAAAAAAATAGATATTTGAGAAATTACACTTACAGATCTGTATAAGGGTATTTTTAAATTTTAACTTTTTTTCTAATTTTATTTATGTGAGTAGGAGTTGTGAGTCAAGTTTTAGGAGTTGTGAGAACATCAAGTTTTAAAAATAATTTCATTTTTTGATAAATTAGTTCTAAAGTGGACACTTCTAGTAGGTAAAGTTATTGCCCAAAAATAATTTAAATGGAATGAATTCAACTATCTAGAAGATATGTTTGACTAAAATCGTCCTTCAATTAGAAATGCATAAATTCATTTGTGTTGATAAGTTGGGTTGAATTGAGACATCTTTGAACTTTCATCATCTACAATTTGGATTATCTAGATTTCAATAAGTTGTATTTGAACCTTGTCTTACTAACATTGGTGTTTAATAAATTAATGTGTTTGATTTTTTTTTAAGTGCTTATGGATGCTTATATTTGGTGTGTGGATCTATGTTATAGATGGTTTTAGTGTTCATAGATTGATCTCTACTTTGGAGCTTGGATGTTGGTTGCGATTGCTTGTTTGGTATGAAAGCCTTGTTTTGGTGGTTTGTTCTTGGGAGGAAGTGGGTATTCTCTTTCTATGATAATCTTGGTATTCTATGGGAGTTTTGTGTGATTGAAATTTGGTTTAGGCAAAGATGATGACATGCACATAGCCAATAGAAACAACTAGTATTTTATTGCTTGAGGAAAGAATAGTAAAGGTCGAAATTTTTATTGCTTTGTTTTCAATATTGATATGTAGGTTTGGAAGGGCCCGAACCCTTGTACAACAACATAGCCAAAAGATAGATAAAACATGTACTACGAGCAATGGCCAACCAAAAGTGTGAGGTATAATTACAACCAAGTTGTGAAGAACAACTACAAACAAATGATAAAGTTTGGACCCTCGAGGTCCCACTTGGACAATATTAGACCTTGCATGAATTGGGCTCTCACCCAACACTTAGCATGAGTTTGGGATACATATTTAGGAAACCTTTCTTCCTCCTAACAACAGTCCAAGAGATATTTTCCTCCAGGTTCTTAGAACAAGGGGAAGTGAGCGGATTCGCCCTTCTAGAGCCCATTAATTCGTGAAGAAGCAACAACAAAATGACGAGGCGAAAGGTGACCTACCAAATGAGTAATCTAAAGTAGGTTGTGAGATTGGGGTAGGAGGCTCTCCAATAGGGTTCAAAGGAGCAATAGGAGAAGGGCATGTTAGAACTACACCAAAAGCTAAAGAATCATTCTTCTAAGAGGACTCATCATCCCGAGGGGAGCCTTTCTACATAGAATTACAGGCATGAATAGTAAAGTGATCTTTGTTAACATTCTTCCATGAAGTTATTGTTTTATTACTTTGTTTCGATGTAATAAGTTGTGTTGTTTTTGGTGACAATCTTTACCTGGAAGTAGTATGCTATTTGAGAGGAAAATCATGGATACAATTTCATTATTGTGTGAGTGATGTTATTGTTGTGGGTACTTGACAACATGAGGAAGATTGGGTGGAAATCTCATTATATGGTATTATGTAGTGAGTGGTTGATTTTAGATGAGTAAGAATGAATGGCATGTGCTATGTCATTTTTGCATGTTGTCTTTGTTGTAGATGTATTTTGTTGAAAAGGAATAACATGAGTTTAAAAATCTTATTGTATTTGTAACCATTTTGAAAATGGTAATATGGTGAGTGGTGTTGTCCTTGTAGAAACAGGCTGCATGTAGAAGATTGCTCAAATGTTTATCATGATACTTTGGATATCTCTAGATCACTTTCAATAGAAGCTTTAATAGTGATGCATTATTGTGCCATAGTGGATAGTTAAAGACGTACTTTGTTTTGATATTGAGGATGTCAACACCCCTTTTTGTTATGTCTGATTTTACCTTGTTTTTCCTTTGGTTTGTTCTTTGCCTTTTGTTGCCCCATTTCATTTCTTGTTATTTATAATCAATCTGAGAAAATCTAATGGTTTTTTTATGTTTAGTATGTGCCTTTAGTCATTGTGTTTATTCCTTTCTTCAAGCATAAGTACTCAAGTTAATAAGCCAAAAGTTGATTAAGTGTCGGGGTTAACAGAGTCTCCTACCTTGTACAACATCGAAATGGGTATCCATAGTTCAAATTTGGGGAAAATTGGGTAAAAATTGACTAAGTTATGCGCTTGCAAGTTTTAGGTCTCCAATCAACCTTTTGTGGAGATTTGCTATTGGATTGGTCCAATATTTTCAACTAGGCTCAAGGTGTGGTTCAATAGCGGGCCGAGTTACCACAAAGGCCAAAAAGGAGGAAGGCATAAATGGTGTAAGGTTTGGTTGGAAGTGGATTGTCTACAAAGTTCATTAAGGCCTTAGACTTTCACAAAAAGTTAAATTGAACTAAGGTTGGGGTTTTGTGGAAAAGGGTAAGTGAAACTGTTCATTGTTCAATAGATGTAGTTCAGATGTCGATCAAGTTGTTGTGGGGCCCAAAGGAGATTGATCTTGCACAAAGGCCTGATGGCAACCAACTTCCTAAAATGTTCACATGGAAGCCAATGTCCTACAAGGTTTCAATGAAGGTCAAATTTTCACAAAGGCCACAAGAGAGGAAGAAAAGAGAAAGGTTGAAAAGAACTTAAGGTGTCTTTGAAGGGAATTGGAAATTTACATTCGTAGTGGTTTGGTTCAGTGGGGATTGCACAGTTCGCAAAATTTGGATGACATCCATTGATTTTTTTAGTGGCTAATATTTTAAATCTGGGAATCAAAATTTGGATAATAGTTCAAGTTGTAAGTGTTAATGATAAACAACTTCGAGATTCTATTCTAGCGAAATAAATTAAATGATAGCCTTAAGGCTATTTAATTTATATGACTCAAACTTATTAAAGAGATAAAGACTCGTCCTCATCCAAGGCCGACTTCCTATACAATGGCGCGATTTCATATGAGGACGACTTACTTGATTGGTCACATTTATTAAGAGACATATTCTGTGCTTGGCCGACTTGCATCATAAAAGGAGGTGTCTCTTGGATTTGTATATATAGGAGTTCTATTTCTCATTTGAAAATCATCAAGCAAGTTTGATATTATATTCTTCTATTAAGAGTGTGAATTCCTTATAGAGCAGATTGCAAATTCAGTCAAGGGTAGAGATAGTTATTAAAGAAATGTAGATTGTTATCTGCTATTGCATCTTGTTATGTGCTGAAGGTTGGCCTTGTTATTGGCCTCATTGTAAAGAGGATTGTTGCCTCTATTTATATATATAAGAGAGATCTTTGTTGCTGGGTTTTTCTCCCTCAAGAGGAGGGTTTTCCCAGGGTATCTGCTGTGTTATTGTGTCTGATTTTGAATTAATTTTCTGTGCATTAATCTGTTCATTAAAATTTACAGTAAGGCAACTTGAATTGCCACATTTATACAAGATTTAATTTCTGTCTTATTTACATCGCTAAAATGTTTTTAAAAAAAAACTTTTTAACACAAAAATTTGCCACATTGATACATGATTAGATTAGATTTAGCTAAATTTTATAAGATTGTAAAAATCTGAATTAATTTGCTAATAATATATCATAATAATTAGTTACTTTAGGTCATATCGCCAATCTTTAGTTGCCACCATTAATTTTAAATATACTCTGATAGCCCTTGTTTTATTTCGTGAAATAAAATGTACCATGATTTGTAATGCTCACGGGGCCCAAAATTTACAATCCAAAGGCAATTGCAGGTTCCATGAGCAATACAAGCTGTGGGCACATTTGACCTCACAAAATACAAGAAGATCCATTAATTATATTTTAAATCAATGGTAGAAACTAAATATTATAGATTCTACCCTTCAAAACCATCAATGGTTTCCATCCTCGAGCCTTTAAAATTCATAAGAATTATATTTTATTAAAGTGGAAGGATTTTCCATGGTAATAACTAAATTTTCCTATTATTTACGAAGACTCACCAAAGTTTTCTATAAAATTTTATTGATGTAAAAAATTCGTTAATAAGATTAATGTTTTTTTCGAAAAAAGAAAGATTCGCAAGGATTTTATATCTTTTTTTTAGGGGGTTTCTTAAAGTTATCCCTAATGACATCATGATTAATGTCATTGTAGTACCTTGTGTGGGTATTTCCAAGTGAACTAAAAATTTACATGAATGCTTTAGAGAGTAGGTTTCATAGTCGGTTTGATCTTTGCAAAAGGTTCTAACATAATGAACAAATTGCTTGAGTGTGGGTAGCTTCAAGTGAATTGGTCTTTTTAAAAGTGCTGCTTAGTGAAGTTCATTAGCGCACACGATTTTCACAAATGTGGAGGTTTGTAGGCATATTCATATGAACATGCTGTGCGGGAATAAGTTATGAAACTAGTCTTTGGCTAGTTGACCATGAGAGTTCTGCTAGTCCTTGGTGAGCATTTGAACCTCGACAAAGATAAAGTAAGAGATTTCAACAAGCACTAAAGAGGGAAGTTAAGCCAAAGAAAAGAAAAGAAAGTGAAGACTCAAGTGGTGAGGATAAAGGCCTGATATGGACATGACCACTTAGAGGTTTGATTCTTACATATCCACATGGGGGTTGAATTTTTGCAAGAGCTCAAAATGATAGGATAGCTCCCTTTGCAACACCATTAACACCCAACCACCTATGTAGCTATCAAATCTCAACCCAAGAAAACTTTATAAAGGTTTTTAATGCATTTTGGCACAGATCCAAGAGACATAGCGGTGCCCATACTTTATTTATGATTTGTAGACCCTGTTTTGGTAGAGCATGACCTCTTGGACACAATTTCAACAAATTTTGTGGCCATTTTCATTCAATCTCACATTGAAACACACAAATCATTCATCTGCAGATATGGCAAGTGTTAGAGAAATGTTCTTTCACGCTTTTTGGCTATCAAATCATATTTGTAGAAGACACTTGTTGTTTGAGGGTTGGTTTCAATTTCCAATTTTGGGTAGAGGCATTTTGATATTGCAATGACCTGGGCTCATCCCAAACTTGTAATTAACACTTGTAATCTTTGAAGATTGAATGATTAAAGGCATGATCAACCTTAGTTGGGTGTCTCATTATGTATGATATATGTGTTTTGGATATATGTAGTTTAGTTGGTCAACCAAAAGTTTGTAAAATTCTTGCAAAGCCTTTATAAGGTATCTTTTCAACGTAAAAAAGGAATTGTATGCATATGCTCATGGATTACTAAGTAAACCCACTTAATATTTTGCAACTATTTTTTATTTATTTTAATGTATGTGTAGAGTCAAACTTTCTTGAGCATTCTGAAAGACATAGCCTTTTGTGGTATGTTGATTAAGATATCACCTAGGTTTCAATTATAACATGTTTGATTAAATTCAAAGTAGTACTAGGATGGGTGACATCCTGGGAAGGCCCAATGCTTCACGTCTGTGAGCGTCACATAGATGCAATGCGTGCTAATTGGACCATTCATTGCCATGAGAGATGGGTTCTTGTGAATCACTACTCATGAAACATGGGTCAATGAGTTTGACTCGTAAAACAACACAATTGAATCCTGATAGCAACATCACAATTTGACACCCTGTGGAAAATATTTCCTACTTATCAATTGATAAGCTAAAGGGGCTCTATAATGAATGGTTCATAAGCCACAACACTTGCTGAAGGTTTTGCAAATGGGGTTGCAAGCTAAAAGGGCTTAACCTTGGGGGAAACTCCGTGGTTAAGCGTGCTTGATGTGTAGTATTGGGATGGGTGACCTTTTTGGAAGGCCCAGTGCTTCACCTCTATGAGCATCACCTAGATGCAATGAGTGTTAAGTGGACCATTCATTATCATGAGAGATGGGTTCTTGTGAAACACTACTCATGAAACATGGGTCAATGAGTTTGACTTGTAAAACTACATGGTTCAATCTTGATAGCAATATCATAATAAATTGTTGTTTGAAATTGTTTTTCTTTTTGATGGTGATGACTTCAATGGGTAGTATATAGAAATGCAAAAAGTTATACACTAAGCTTGTGTAGAGTAGGGGGACCAACCACACTAAGGCTCTAGGTCACGGAGAGTCGAGAGCGGAGGGCTACCCTAAACTACCTTAGGTTGGATAAGTGTTTTAGGTCAAAGATAGAGAATGAAGAGCACTCTCGAGTGCTTCTGTCACTCTGACTAATCCGAATGTTTGGATGGGGCTAAACGAGTCGATTTTTGAAACCTGAACCGTATATTGAATCTTCTTTAGATTTTCCTAATTCATTCTTCCTTGAGTATGATAGTTCGATAGGGTGCCTAAGAAACCCTAGGCCTAAGAGCAATACGCCCCTCTTGGCCCCATGTGGCCCTTGCCATCCATATGGGGGGGGTGTGCCTAGTGTTCTACCATCGTTTCCCTATACCAGTACCATCGTTGTTCAATCATATTGAGAGGTTGAGGGTGCAGCTACAACATGGTGTCCTGGATAGTCATTTCCTCTAAGCCTAAGAGTAGTACACCCCTCTTGGCCCATGTGGCCCTTGCCATCTAGATGTGTGGTGTACTTAGAGGGTGACCCACACGTTGTTTCCCCTTTAGTACGCCCTCAATCTACCCTATCATAGCTAATTGTTTATAGTCATAAAATATGAATATCAGTTCCTAATGTAAGCACAAATAAATGACACAGATCCATTATTCATATTCAACAATAATTGATAACTCAAAATTATACAGATATACAAACTACAATATCTTAACCAACAAATATTGGGTTCTTTGCAAACATACTGTATATACAATAATTAAATACATAACCCGCTCATCTACATATTGTATTATATTTACAAAATACTATATGAAGAGCATACGTTTGTTTGGTTGATGCTGGAGTCTATTATTCTTCTTTTACCCTCTTCCCATGGTTGTTTGATGAGAATAACAAATATAAAATATATGTAATTGTGTACAATAATGTTCATAGAGCAAAACATATCAGTAATGTTATAAGACAACTAGAAGCATGCATGATTCATTATTCCCAATATCATGAATAATAAACAGATAACATTAAATAAACAACACCATTATTCTCCATGGTGATGTAGTCTTATTAGTGGGGGACAAACCTTGGAAACAACTCTTGGACTATGAGGGTCTCCCCTTTCGGTGTAGGAGATGCTTCTCTGTGGGTCATTTGGCCTCTAATTGCCCACAAGCCTGCCGCAAGGGTGCTGCTACTTGGTGGAATGATGCTCGCTCGGATTACCTAATGGTGGGTTCTCCTCCTTCAAAAGTTTCTTCTGAGGATGATGACCTTATTGTTTCTTCTCGGGAACCTATGTCTCCTCCTATTCCAACTAACCTTTCTATGGAGCCACTATTGGCTCGATCTGCTGACGCTGTTCTGTCTGAGCCTGCCCGAGCTTCGTTGATTGTTGCTGATGGTCCTTCGCTTGTTCCTGTTTCCTTCCCTGCATAGCCGTCTCCCCTGCTGTGTGGTGGCTCTTTGCCCTTGGCGACTTTGGTTGGTCTGCTTCTCTCGGCTCGATCGATGGACTTGGACTTCGAGTCTTCCTGGTCTGTTGTGCTGCAAAAGAAGAAGGGACTCCCTCGATTTGTCGCATCCTCACGACCTCGGTCAGATTGGTCCCCTACAATTGTCCTTCAACTGTTAGTCTGTGTTTCTACAATTGTCTCTCAGTTGTTTCTGTGTGTGGTTTGTCCTCCTTTCCTAGTTCATTCCTAGTTTGAACTAGCTTCTTTTTTTGGCCCTTTGGGCTTTCTGTGTTCAGGGTACAACACCCTATAAATGCTGCTTATCTTATCAAAAACATCATATATGAATTACTATTAGCTACACTATTAATTAAATCCATGATTATTTATCAACACCATTATTCAAATTTACAAACATTTATCTAACTTATTATTTAAATTCATAAAATACTTACCTCTTTATTGTTGGTCAATTCTACAAACATTCCCTTTGTCGGAATATATTCGTATATTTCTGACTTTATTCCCCAATCATTCTGAATTCATACTTAATAATTGGATGTTGGCTGATCGTTGTTCTTTTCCTTCTATTCCCCCTCCAATGCCTTTATAAAATTTGATTATGTATATATTCTTTCTTACCCTCCCTTTCCAATCTACTCCTTACTATCGATGTATATATCTTCTCTATTACTCCCTCATTTCTTTTATATCCTTAAGTTTTTAGAGAGACATGTCTTTTTGAAAGGGAATAATCACTGTTTATATTATTTGATTGCTACTTTAAAACTCAAATGTTGCCCCTCATTCATTCCAATTGCACCCTTTGATTAAGACTCATGCTAATCGCTGCTTTGTCTTGGAATAAGACAAGGTAGATTTTGTCTTTTATGGATAATATAAATTATTATTTTAAAGACTTTATTTGCTGATAATATATCTTGTTAAAATATTTCTTGCTTGATGTATTTTATTAATATTATTTTATCTCTTTTTTCGTGATAATTAATATATATTTTATATTATCAATATTTATATTTATAATTATAATATTATCTAGATAATTATAATTATAATAATAGCAATTATTGATATCTATATTTTGATATTTATTCAATTTTGTTATTTGTATTTGAATATCTCAGATTTAGCTTTACAATTTCAGGGACATTACAATCCTCGCCCAAGATTGCTTGTCCTCAAGTAATCACAATTCCAACATCTTTCACATTAGGAGTCACGTCCTCTGACACCTCCTCGTGATCCTTGAGGGCCTAATTTAAGTCTCTTGCAGGGTTAACTAAGGTTCTATTCTTAATTGGATTCTCCCATTGAAGTGTTCTCCTTTTGTATCACGAATTTGAGGGAGTCACCTTTTTCCCACTCCAATAGTCACAATTCTCTATTATTGCATTTGGATATTAATAATAATTCAGTTTTAGACAAGTACATGCAACTCAAGAGACACAGTTCTTATACTATGAACACTCATGGAGGAATCTTTGTTGAAGGCACATCTAGAATGAAGCAATCACATGGATATACTTAATGAAGCACACATAAATACACGTAGTATATGCCAGAATATATGTGGGTCATAAATACACATAAGTCTCAAAGTGTGAATACACGCAAGTCGCAAGATACACACATGAATATAAGACACAAGGTATACACCTGAATACCAATCACAAAGTATACACATGATCACCCATAAATCATAATGTAAGCCAAAGTGTTCACTTGAATGCACTTGAATACACATAACTCACACGGTGTACAGTTGAATGCATTTGAATACAAAAGTTACCAAGTATACACTTGAAGACACTTGAATACATATAAGCCACAGTTGAATACACTTGAATACATAGGTCACTTGGATACACTTGAATACATATAAGCCACAAAGTATGCACTTGAATACACACAAGTTGCAAGGTATACACTGGAATATACTCGAATACACATAAGCCACAAAGTACACACAAAATACATTAAGTGTACATAGAAAGTATCAAGTATACACACAAATACACATAATACATGAAGTATATATATATAAATACATGTAAAAGTCGCATGGATACATGTATACATATGAGTACCCGTGTGCCATAATATGCACCTTATAACTTAAAACCACATAAATAAGAAATTAAAGCAAACAACCAAGTAGCTCAACTAGGCAAATAAGTAGCTCAAGCAAGCAAGCAACCAGATCAAACACACATGCAAGTATCTCAACCACACAAACAAGTAACTCAAGCAAGCAAGCAACCAGCTCAAACACATAGACAAGTAGCTCAAACACATAGGCAAGTAGCTCAAGCGGGCAAATAAATAGCTCAAGCACGCAAGCAACCAACTTAAACAACTTGACAAACAACTTGACAAACAACTTTTAACATTTTCATAGTTTTTAAGCATAAAGTAATCATAAACACAATGACGAGTTCCACCATACATCACAAATACATAGTGACTAGCTCTAACATTCATCACATACACCATGGCTAACTAGCACATCATAATGGATGACATACCCATGTCCATAATGCATCTTAGATAGAAATAATATTGGTGCATTGCGCACTACACTGTGGGTCCTATTCTTTTCTCTGGTCTTCTGCACCATTGGGAAAATGGGAAGAGGATTTGGTGCATTCCATACTACACTGCGGCTCCGTCCTCAACCCCACAAGGCCAAGTATACAACCTGACAAATGGGAAGGGGATTCAGTGCATCCCATACTGCATCGCGGGTCCGTCCACCATCCCAAGGTCACCAAGTATACACATTGGTACACACATATGGAGATGCATTAGTGGCCTGCTTAAGAAGGCTTGAATAGTTAATTCTAATTAGAGTTTGTTTATACACAGGCTGGCATGGATATGCTCTGATACCATTTGTAATGTCCCCTTTTAGGGATTACCCTAAATCTGTCCTAAAATTTCAAGTGATCACCTTGTTTTTCGAGATGTTTATAATGTAAGTAGGCCATTCTAAAACAGAGTTAGAGAATATTTACAAGATAATATTAATTAGTGCGCATATAAGAATATCAAAGAGAACATGGTTAGGGATACAACTACCTGTTTAGACTTGCAAATATGTTAGTAGACATTTATAAATAAAGACAACATAATTTTATAAGTATATTGAATCTTCTTTAGATTTTCCTAATTCATTCTTCCTTGAGTATGATAGTTTGATAGGGTGCCCAAGAAACCTTAGGCCCAAGAGTAGTACACCCCTCTTGGCCCCATGTGGCCCTTGCCATCCATATGGAGGGGGGCGTGCCTAGTGTTCTACCGTCGTTCCCTTGTACCAGAACCATCGTTGCTCAATCATATTGAGAGGTTGAGGGTGCAACTATAGCAGGGTGTCCTGGATAGTCATTTTCTCTAAGCCCAAGAGCAGTACACCCCTCTTGGCCCATGTGGCCCTTACCATCCAAATGGGTGGTGTACTTAGAGGGTGAACCACACGCTGTTTTTCTTTTAGTAGGCCCTCAATCTCCCCTATCATAGCTAATTGTTTATAGTCAGAAAATATGAATATCAGTTCCTAATGTAAGCACAAATCAATGACACAAATCCATTATTCATATTCAACAATAATTGATAACTCAGAATTGTATAGATATGCAGACTACTATTATCATAACCAACAAATAATGGGTTCTCTACAAACGTACTGTATATACAATAATTAAATACATAACCCGCTCATCTACATATTGTATTATATTTACAAAATACTATATGAAGAGCATATGTTTGTTTGGTTGATGCTGGAGTCTATTATTCTTCTTTTACCCTCTTCCCATGGTTGTTTGATGAGAATAACAAATTTAAAATATATGTAATTGTATACAATAATGTTCATGGAGCAAAACATATCAACAATGTTATAAGACAACTAGAAGCATGCAGGATTCATTATTCCCAATGTCATCAATAATAAACAGATAACATTAAATAAACAACATATATGAATTATTACTAGCTACACTATTATTTAAATCCATGATTATTTATCAACACCATTATTCAAATTTACAAACATTTATCTAACTTATTTAAATTCATAAAATACAGACATTCCCTTTGTTCATAATATTTTCGTATATTTTTGACTTTATTCCGTAATCATTTTGAATTATAAATTAATTCATACTTAATAAGTAGATGTTGGTTGATCGCTGTTCTTTTCCTTCTATTCCCCCCTCGATGCCTTTATAAAATTTGATTTTATATATATATATATATATATATATATATTCTTTCTTTCCCTCCCTTTCCAGTCCGCTCCTTACTAGCGATGTATATATCTTCTCTATTACTCCCTCATTTCTTTTATATCCCCAAGTTTTTAGAGATACATATCTTTTTGAAATGGAATAATCGCTACTTATATTATTTGATTGCTGCTTTAAAACTCAAACGTTGCCCGTCATTCACTCCAGTTGCACCCTTTGATTAAGACTCATGCTAATCATTGCTTTGTCTTGGATTAAGACAAGCTAGATTTTGTCTTTTATGTATAATATAAATTGTTGTTTTAAAGACCTAATTTGCTGATAATATATCTTGTTAAAATATTTCTTGTTTGATGTATTTTATTAATATTATTTTGTCTCGTTTTTTATGATATTTAATATATATTTTATATTATCAATATTTATATTTATAATAATAATATTATCTAAATAATTATAATTGTAATAATGACAATTAGTTATATCTATATTTTGATATTTATTCAATTTTGTTATTTGTATTTGAATATCTCAAATTTAGCTTTACAATTTCAGAGACATTACATTTCAAGACTTGTCATGAGGTGCAAATGTCACTTTTTCTACTTGTTATGACGTATTTTTCTATTTGGGTTGTTGGATGCACACTTAAGATGCATGAGATTTTTTGCCAATGTAGAAAATGGCTAAGCCAGATAAATCTAGGAAGTTTTGTTTCAATGACCATACTTCAAAAGTTTGCACTTACTAATTGTCAAAATTTATAATTCTATAACTTTAGTCTTTTTAACATCATTATTGTTGCTTATTTGTGTGAATTGTAATGTTTGAGTTTTGAATGTTTTTGAATTTTTGTAGTGATGTATCGTTGAATTTTTGTAGTCATGTATCGGGTTGTCACACAAAAACTTCTTTTCTTTATTTGATCATAAATATATCATCCTTAAAAGATAAGTTTTGGGTTCGACAATCCTAATAATGGCCTAGTAAATGGTGATGTTTGACAATTTATGTGTTGAATAATAATGCCCCACAAATTATAATGGACTTTAAAAAATAAATTAAAGACAAACAACATAAGATAGAAAGCTAAACAAACCCATACAATTAAGTAAAACTTGAAAACTAATTGTTTAGATGATATATGGTCTACTTAATATTTTGAAAAATGCCTATCATCTAAATTTAAACTCAAGGATTAAGTAAAGTGATTAGAGATGATATTGCATCTTATATTCCCATTTAATATTATCTAGTATCAAATTAATGATCATAGGGTGCTGCTACTTGGTGGAAGGATGCTCTCTCGGATCATCTCATGGTGGGTTCTCCTCCTTCATAAGTTTCTTCTATGGAGGACGACCCTATTGAGTCTTCCCGGGAGCCTGTGTTTGCTCCTCTTCCAGTTATCCTTTCCGTGGAGTCATTGTTGGCTCGATTTGCTGACGTTGTTTTGTCTAAGCCTGACCGAACATCGTTGAATGCCTCTGCTGGTCCATCAATCGATCCTGTCTCCTCCCCTTCCTTGCCGACTCCCTCGCTGAGTGGTGGCTCTTTGGCCTTCGTGGCTACTATGGATCCGCTTCTGTCGCCTCGTTTGGTGGACTTGGAATCCGAGTCTTCCTGGTCTGTTGTGCTGAGAAAGAAGAAGGGACTCCCTAGATCTATCACATCTTCGAGGCCTAGGGTTAAGGGAGTCAAATTAGTCCCTTCAAATTCTGGGGTTGTCTAGTCCTCGTCTGTTGTTCAATGACTGTTTGTCAACTGTTTTTGTGTGTGGTTTGTCCTCTTCTCCTAGTTCATTCCTGGTTTGAACTAGTTTCTTTTTGGCCCTTTGGGCTTTTTGTGTAAATGGTACAACACCCTGAAAATGTTGCTTGTTTTATCAGAAACAAATTAATGATCACCACTAAAAAATGTTTCCACCTAATCACAAAATCAATGTACGCTTGAGATTTTAAAAAATAGTTTGAGATGTATTTGCAATGACAATTATTTCTTGAAATAATACAAGTATCAAATACATATATTAGAGAGGTATATTGTGGGCAAATTATATGCATAGAAATACAAAATTTAGTGAACTTCCACATCTTTCTTGAGTCAATACTTCCTTTAATATATCAAGTTGAATATAGTTTTTACCTTATCAAAATCAGAAAGGTTAACCTTCATTCTAGGTTAGAGATCTAATAAATTAAATGAAGATCCCATAATTGCAAGTCACAAAAAGGATAATTTATCATATAAGACCTTGAACACATTTTTTACTCTTTAAATTTTTTTTATTTTATTTACAATACTGTCCTTTCCAACTACATACCCAAATGTAAAGTAGTCTATTCTAAAGCCAACAATTGTTACCTAATTTTCTTTGCAACCTCCAAGAATGAATGCTTGGAGGAGAGTCATATAATGAAAGTTTTAAATGACAAAAAAACATAACATTAAGGATGAGCTGGCATTTAAAGGTGTCAAAAAGATTATTAGAGTGGAAATCCACAAAATAAAATTTCAATTATGAGATGGTATCATTTGATCAAACCTTGTAATATAGGTGGCCTATCTTAGGCTTGATAGGTGATGCAAATGCTATATAGTAAGTTGATTTGAGTCGATACTGAGAATACTATAACCATAAATAATGTATAATTGATCATTGAGGAGGATCTCATGGAATTTTTTGTAGGGAAAATTAAATTGTTTTACATAGACAACAAGACAACCGGCTTGAAGTATGATATGCAATTAAATAATTGAATTATCTTAAAATGTAAAACTTGAGATTGTTGTCTTCTATTGAGATTGTTTATTTTATCTTTATCTTTAATTATATTATTATATTTTTAATTTAAAAAATATATATTGCAATATTTTGATTTTATATACACAATTACAATATAAGATTCCATGTTTTACTACTATTATGAAATGTCTTTCAAAATAATTATTTTCATTAAATTTTTGGGTTTTTGAATTTAACCTTGCTTGTTCTAGTATTCTCTAAGATAACATCATTATTTATTACATTATATGTGGAAGAGGCGAGATGGTAGATAGCGAACAATTTAAAGCAATTAATCCAAAAATTATTACTAAAACCAAACAAGTCACTAAAAAAAACTAACAAAAAGTTTTGTAAAAGGTTACACTTCCTTATTTGTATAATAAAACTAATAGTATTAATTACATTTATCACGATCGAAAGTCAGAGGAGTGATTTGTCCATAGATATTAATGTAATTGCACAAATAAAGTGTATCTAAATCGATTAGATGTTGCTTGTGTACTTTGTCATTAAGATAACTTTTAAAAATAAAATTTAAGAGAATTTCAAATACCAAGTTAGCTATTATAAAGGGATTATAAAAATTGTAGTTTTCAATTTTTGAGAATTTTTTTAAAATATCAAATTTGCTTTGCTTTTATCATTGTTATATATTTTTTAATTGAACAAACCATTTACAAGAATAAAAGCTACCAACAAGTAGCTAAAAAGGAAATCAAGACTACCAATAATTACAACTAAGCCATTAGAGGGCTTAAAAAAGACAATATAAATTCATTTGATAAATTGAAGAACTACTTCAGATTGACAAAACTTGTTATCAACATTTTTTTTTGCAAAACTTGTTTGATTTGTTGAAGTTGATTTGTGACTTTTACATTCTTCTTGTATAATACTTGGAGCTGAGAAAAAAGAAAACCACTTGAAGAAAGATGTTATAGTAAAGTCCTAGAGTACCAGTTGTTTGATGACAATTGTTAGAAAACACAATAGAACATCTAGTTTTCCATATATGCTTTAAAATGACTTGTCTAATTGAATCAACAATCACATTGTTATGCATACCAAAATAAAAAATAGCTTCTCTGTAATTCAACTCATAATAAAAATGGTAGGAAAGTTTCAAAAAACAATAGTCCATTACTTCTTACAATATATGCAAACCCAAAATATTTGTTTTATATTTTCAACACATTGTTAAAAGGGGCAGTTAATTGGTTGAACCACAATATATTTCAATCTATCCCCAATAGGTAGCTTTAGATTTCCATATTTGAGCACTAATTTTGGTCCACAATATGGAGCTAAATTTGCACTTCCATTTAAGATTAGGAAGAAGAGTAAGAGGCTTGTGAGGAAGGATTTGAATATAAAGCTTCTTGAAGATAGTTGAAATGATTAAAAGATCGCCATCTCTAATCTTTAAAAAAATTACATTTCTTAGGATTACAAAATTTCATAGAAAGATCTTGCACAAATATAAAATATTATTTATAATTATTGCTCAACCCATAAAGCTTTTTGATATTTTGCCATGAGGTTCAATCAAACAAAATAAAATCCCAAATATCTTTGAATTGTTGAACCCTTTTTTTGAACATATAATATGCATGTATAGTAATGTTTATAACTAGTGGTTGATTATGATAATTAGTAAGTTTATACCACCAAATTGATGTTGAGGCAAAATTGAAACCATGCTTCTATGAAGAATCATTCCACTTTAGATATTGACAAAGTTGTTGCCAAACTTTCCAAACAGATTGAAGAGGAAAGGAAGCTTTATTTTTAAAGAATGGGGATATGAGTATTTTATCCAACGAATTAACAACTTGCTAGTTCTTGACTGTAACTTCCATGATTTGATGACAAACTAAAATTTTCCATGGTTCATCTCCACTAGCAACTCTAATAATCCATTTTGTAGCAAGGCAGTCCTTGAGTTTTTGAGTCAATGAGCCTTAAACCCCCCTTCAGAACTTGGTTGACTGTAATGAGACCAAGAAGAAGCAATGAGTCCAAATTATCATCCCACTTAGACCACATGCATTTTTGAATAGTTTTGTTCAATTTTTCATAGCCTTGCTTAGATGACATCCAATTTGACGAATGTTGCACATGAGTGGCAATGAGAGTTTTATTAGCAACTTGAATCTTACCTATTAAAGATAATAATTTGTTACCTTGGTTAAACAACTTATTTTAAAGTCTTTAAGAATCAACCCCACATTTCAAAAAGAGAAGCCTCCAAACTAAAATGAATGCTAAGATATCTAAGAATCTTCCTAGGTTGAATTTGCCTCTGCTCTTTAAGAATCTATTGAGGAATAGAGCAATTTTGAGACATCAAAAATTCAATTTTGTTATGAGCTGACAAGCCAAAAATAACACAATACAAATTTAGGATGTTCAAGGTATTGTTTAACTCTTCTTCAGGATTTTGCGAACAACATACTATCATCAATAAAGTGGGAGTTAATAACCACCTTATTTTGAGGACTATATATACCTTTAGTAAGCTTCATCTGATTAGTTTTTTGAAGGAGATATCCTAAGGCATCATCTACAAGCACATATAAAAGGGAGATAAAGGACATCCCTACCTTATAGAATGTTGTAGTTCAGAAGAATCTAAAACATGCTTATTAATAACAAGGTGAGCATTAGTGTCTTTGAACAACATTTGAACATGCTTTTGGATTTTTGGCCCAAAATCCAACCAATGAAGCATTTTAAGAATGAAGCTCCAACAAATTCTATTATAGACTTTTATCGAAGTCTAAGTTAACCACTAAAGCATTTTGGCATGATTGTTGGGCCCATTCAATTGTTGCAGCTGTTTTTGGATTAGATTGTGTGAGTTTTTTGCATCAACGTTTCGGATCACACTTCGTGATCCATCATCAGATGAAAGAGTTCAAAGAAAAAAATTGGTTAGTTGGAGACCAAGAACAACCTAAATGTAAAGTATATTTAATATATTTATGTTAATAAATTCTTCTGATATCTTTGATATCTTTTGCTTTGAATTGGCTTCTTATAATATGAAAAATAATTAGCCCTATTAATTTTTATACATTAATATTTAATATTTGTATATGTAAACATGTTACATTATAATTTTTAAAAAATTATATTAATTAAATTTATCTTATTTCATTTTATTTTTAATTAATTTAATTTTTCATTGATTAATGAAAAGTTTCAACGAACCCAAAATTTCATTTCTATGTACTAATTAGCTAGCTTGGTGAATGGAACCACAATTATAAGACCTATCCCCTAACAATCACCAATCAAAACGTAGGACCGGGACTAAGCCCTTGGCCTCACCAACCCAACATGCTCATAAACTCTCCGAGTGCAATAACTACATCGCTTGTAATCAATGCACCATACCGTTATAGTTGACATTCATTTTCATGTTTAAAAAATCTTTCAAACTAGAATATTTAATAAAATATCTAGAAGGTGAATAATATTTTAGGTTTAATTTTTTTTTGGTTGCAAAAACATGTTACGATGTTAAAAGTAAAGAAAAAACGATTGTATTTGTAAATTAATTTTTAAATATCCAAGATATTAATCTCTACATATATTCAATTTGTTATATGGAATAGACAAGTACTGGAACTAGAATTGACGATGCATATATATATAATAATAAAATTTGCATCTCACCCAAAAAGCCTATTTAACTATTTTGAGATATTATTTATTTAAATATTTACTTAAAAATTATTTTATTTTACTATACACAAATTTTCATTATTTTATTTTTAAATAATAATACAATACTTATAAAAATATGTGCTAGTATAGAAAAGTTAAACAAATTATTTATTTCAAATTTTATTTACTATGAATATATAAATAGATAAATAGATAATTTTGGGAGCTTTTAGATTTATTTGTTTGTATTTTATTATTAATGTTTTCAATTATAATACATTATTCATTATTAAAATGAAGAATACCAAAATAAAATAAAATAATGTGATAGATCATGTAGTATAGTTCCAAATGTTGATGCTAAAAAATAGACATAATTTAAAAACCTCTCAATTCACTACTATTATTTCAAGAAGATAGATAAAAAGAGATAAATGTTTTATTTTAGTATTTTATTTTTAATTTAAAGAGTTATTTATTTTTTAATAATTTATTATTAAAAATATTAATTTGATGTGTACATATTAATATATTCAAAATCAAGAATTGAGGGTTATTTGGTCTCATCCCTTATTTATTACATTTAAAAAAATAACAATTAAGAAACATACTACACTTTGATCAATTATGCTCAATAAATTATGCTTCATATAATCATCAAATTTAAATTAAGGACTTTTTATTAAGACATTCATACTATTACAATCCATTGCCATTATTTATAATTACAATTGTTTTTATAAAAAGAAGATTTTTAAAAATTATTAAAAAAATTAACCCTCCAAACCTTGGGTACTTGGTTGAATATAAAAAAGAATGCAAATAGAAATTTGAACACAAAACGATTTTCATAGGGGTGCTTTTCTCCTAAGGAACATAGGAATAGCTCAATAGTTCAGGTACCATAGGCTGTTTAGTCTCGTGGACGTCATTAAAATCTTTCATTCATTCATTCACGAACAAATAAGCAACGTAAGAGCTTCATGCCATTAGTTCAAGCCTCATGAGCTTACAATTTGACGGGGAACAATAAAAGAAAGAATGCAACGTTACGAATATAAGCATCCGCACGGATACTCAACCATGAGCTGAAAAAAAAGTCCTTTAATTTTATAAGCAAAATGATTAAATTCACGAAGCATTTTCAGAAATAAAAAATACCAATTATTCTGATAGTGTAAGGGTAGTAGCGATCAATCGATTTATCATCCATTTTCAAGAAATCCAAATGAATGTAAGTAGATTTAGAAACGCAGGCCATGTCCTGAGTGAAATCTACGGGGCAAATGGCCTATCCCCGGCAATCTCTACTTCACCACTAACTGGATAGTGTAAGTGGTTAATATTTTAAGTTCACACCAAATTTCTCTTTGAAAAATTGGTTTCTGAAATCGGCGAGAGCTTTGGATATGCTAGTTTTGACAGAAGATGTATTTTGATTTCCATGTTTTCAGCTTGATAAGGATTGCAGCTTTAACAAGACTGTACATTTCCTGGTAGTCCATACCCATTTTACTTGGAACCCTTGGAAAGCACTCCTTTACTCGGTTTTATTAAGTCCCGGCAAACATGCCCAATTAATTTTGTATTTTCTTCCCATTTTGTTGTATCACATTGGATTTCCATTATTCTTTTTGGGTTTTATATAATTTTATCTTTCCAGTCCTCTAGTTGAGTACTCATTGTGTCAGGCATACGGTTATGGGCGAGTAATGCAGATGTAAGAAGAGGTGTCCTGCGGAGTTCTATGTTGCAAATTAAGAGAAAAGGAATTGGTGGGTCGTTCTAGTTTTGAAGGATCTACAGTGGGTAATTGGAATTTTTAAATTGTAGTTTGTTGATCCTGGAGTGGGTGATTGCCAGATTTTAGGATGGGAGACGAGGAAATATTTCCTTGGCTCAAGTCTTTACCTGTAGCTCCAGAATACCATCCCACAGAAGCTGAATTTGCTGACCCGATAGGTTACATTTTGAAGATCGAAAAAGAAGCAACTCAATATTTTCAAGGAAGCTGGTCATTTCGAACATTAATAGATCTCTAACAGAGTCCCAAGATACTGCTCTAGCTGCTGTTCACGGCTCTTCTATTTCTTCTTTAACTGTTTCCCGTAACATGAACACAACGGTATCAACTTGCTGTGCTCCTCAGCAGGGTAGTGATTATAAAGGCGAGACTTTTGAAGTTGCTCCTGTGGGTGATGGGGATTGTAAGGCCAGATTCGCCACTCGTCATCAACAAATAGGGTGGAGTCCTAGGAAGTTACGAGGAGGCCCTATGCAGTCTGTTGTGCAGAAACCAGTATGGGAAAGTGGGGAGAGTTATACACTCGAGCAATTTGAGGCGAAGGCAAGGGTTTTTCACCGGTCGCGGCTTGGTACGAGCAAGGAAATTTCTCCACTGGCAATTGAGACAATGTTTTGGAAGGCAGCTTCGGACAGACCTATCTCAATTGAGTATGCTAATGACATACCTGGTACAGCTTTCGGGGAACCCAGTGAATCTTTCACTTGTCAATCTACTTCTCAAGCAAGGAAGCGAAAAATAGAGCCACAGTCTCGGGTTGCTTTTGAGAACCAGGAGAAAATTGAAACTGATTACAGCATGCAAGAATTACATCTCAAGGACAACAGCAATGTGAATTCTAAAAAAGCATTTGCCTTAAGTGAAGACACTACAGAGGATACCCATGTTTTGAGCACCAGATCAGCTGAGGATACTGATTTTACAGAATCACCCGTTGTCGGCAAGCTAATAACAGATGAACTGTCTGACCATCTGGAAGATGGAGTGAAGAAAAGAAATAAGACTTTGGACAGTAATGTTGACAGGGAACCAGGAGGTACTGGATGGAAACTCTCAAACAGTGCTTGGAACATGAGGATTGTTGCTCGTTCTCCTGGATCTCTAATCCGTCACATGCCCGATGAGGTTCCAGGGGTGACTACGCCAATGGTTTATATTGGTATGTTGTTTAGTTGGTTTGCTTGGCATGTGGAAGATCATGAACTTCACAGTTTGAACTACTTACACATGGGCTCTCCCAAGACCTGGTATGCTGTTCCGGGGGATGCAGCTGCGTCATTAGAGGATGTTATACGGGTACATGGCTATGGGGAACACCTTAGTCCTCTAGGTATTGATTTATTACATATTCACATATTTTTTTTGCATAATTTTTTTTTGATTTTATTCATTACTTTGTTGATTCACTTCAATGCACTTGGTGAGGTTTTTCAAGCTATATTTGACTGTGTGACTAATAACTATTCCAACATTTGCATTTCATAACAACTGGAGTTTTTTTCGCAATCAACTGTTTGTAACTTTGTACTGTTGGCCAGCTGCATTTGCAATATTAGGTGAGAAGACAACTCTCATGTCTCCAGAAGTACTGATCCAACAAGGGGTTCCTTGTTGCAGGTGCTGTTTTGATCTTTTCCCTTCTGACTTGCGGTTATCTGCTTTTTTTATTAGTTGTGCTTCAGACTAACTTTGATGTGTATAATTTTAAATAAGCTTTTGTTAGAAATATTTGTTCTCTTACCTGATAAAGATTTAGCCAAAAAAGAAGTTATGATTTTGAGGTTCTTTCTTGATAATAATGTTGATAGTGATGGCATAGTTTCATGAACTTATTTTTTGGATTTCAGGTTGGTACA
Organism: Sequoia sempervirens; assembly: GCA_007258455.2. NCBI lineage: Eukaryota > Viridiplantae > Streptophyta > Pinopsida > Cupressales > Cupressaceae > Sequoia > Sequoia sempervirens. The sequence goes on along the minus strand of VDFB02271358.1, from coordinate 86,104,321 downwards.
GAATCCAGGGGAGTTTGTTGTTACTTTTCCGAGGGCATATCACTTAGGATTTAGCCATGGTAAGGTGTTTGAATCATTCTTTCTGCTCCTCTTATTCCTGAATTTGGAACACTACAAATAATGAATAAGTCATGACTGTGCCAAGGAACTTAAGAGATTAATTTGCCACCAACTATAAATTATAATGCAATATATTTTATAGACTAAGAGGTGTTTTCTTTATATAAAAGAAAACTACTAGTTGTACAGTTCATAAAGGTTTGTGAGACTGGACAAACAATGATTGTTCCAAAATTGTTTTAATTTGGTCCTATAATCTGAGTTTTTGTTTATTAATAGTGTTAGTTTTCTTCTATCATTAGTCAATAACATGTTTTGGTGGGAAATTTTAAAGAGTATCTGGTGCTTAAGGCTGGTGTTATTGCTGGAAAGGGTTTTGATTTTAAGACATGCTGATTGTCTCTAATTTTATTCTTATTGCATATTTTACATATGCATGATCTTCCCAGTGGATTTTTAGTTTTTTCCATATTTAGGATTCACATTTTATATTTTGTGAGCTTGTTCCTCTACGTTCTTTTAGTTGGAGCTTTTTCTTCCAGTTCTGTGTCTTTGCAGGATATGTATTTTACATGCAATGTTTTTTCTAAGGCGGATGAGGAACCTCTAACTACTAGTATGCTTTATAAATATATATTGCTATTTTGGATGAAATAAAAATAGGATGCCCTGCACAAACTGTTGCCAAATCTTATGTAGTTAATTTGCATGAGTACTGTATTGTCAAATTTTTCCATTAGAAATCAAGTAATTTGCCAAAGAGTTTTACTGTGGTTTATTTTCATTGGATTTTCAACCTCTGTTCTTCTCTGGATAGGTTTTAACTGTGGAGAAGCTGCTAATATTGCAACTCCAGCTTGGCTTAAGGTGGCAAAAGAAGCTGCAGTTCGTAGGGCCGCAATGAACTATCTCCCAATGATGTCACATCAGCAGTTGCTATACATGCATTCTTTGTCCTTCCCTTTGTGGTTTGTGCCTTTCTAATAGCCTATGTTTTTGATACCATCTAACTATAGAAATGCTTGTCTCTAATTTTTGGATATGGATGCTACCTTTTTCAAACAGAAAATTTAGGTTTTGATAAATCTGCAATGGAAATTGGAAGTTAGAATCTTACATTAATTTCTGGGTTTCCATAAGCCTTTAAAATGAAAGTGATTAGCCAGGAAATTACTATGGCAAGGGGTTTGATAGGGATGCTGCACTTTTTATCCTAAAACAACAAATCAGGATTTATGCATATTATCTTAAATGGAAATAGGATTTAAGCATGCTACACAAATTTTATTTATTGTAATATAATCTTGTAGACATGACAAAATGCTCTAATATTTGTGCTATATGCAATTAACTATTTAGAAGCTATGCTCCATGGAGTTTCAGGGACGGAGATGGTGGGATGGCAGTAAGAGGACCATTTTGGTGATGGCAAAATACACACACACACGCATGCTACAAGTTCAAGATCAAACACAACATTATAACTGTTAACACCAGAATTATACAGTAGGATGAGTATAACTGTTGGCAGCTTAACAGCAGTATAACAGCAATTAATTGTGACAGCATAAGATTGTATAGCATAACTGATAACAACAATACAATTTCTATTTCATTGCTCAAATTTTAAGGTTGAAAGTTTGAACTCAAAGTCTCAAACATCAAAATACAACTACGCTTCATTTGAACTCAAAGTCTCAAACATCAAAATACAACTATGCTTCATTTGGGCTATCAATATCAAATGAGCTATCTGCATCATTCTATGGCTGTAGTGGCTCATCCAATGGAAGCTTGACCAATCCTTGTTGCACCTCATCCTCGTTAGTTTGCCTAACATTTTTAGGGTCAACATCCTAATGCGTTGTTGGAGTTTGTTGATACTCGATAGTTTGCTGATCCTACAGCCTCAAGGCATTACAAACTGCAATTAGCTTTGAAGTTCATTTAGAGGTAAGCTTGTTTCTCTTGATTGAGTGGATGAAGCCATAGGTGGACCAATTTCTCTTTGAAGCAAAGGACCTAGCAATCTTTTAGAGTAGACAAATAGCAAGTTGCTTCAACATTGGTTTTTCCTTCCAATGAAATTGCAACATCAAATGGGGTTTTTTTGTGCAATTGCCTTTGATTTGCTGAATGTAGGACCTTGAAGATCAGAAAGTTGAAGCCATTGCTCCCAAAGTATGGTTGCCTCCTCAATGCCTTAATAAACCCCTCCATCACCTCATCATGTTCAGAAGGAAAAATTTGGCCAAGTCTAGGTGTGTACCACTTGGGATTAAGAGCATAGGAAGCCATATGAAGAGGGGTGTATATTGTGCTCCACTTATGACAATAGGTCTGATATGCTCCACATTTAATTGTACTCTATGATCCTTGTCATGAATCACTTGCCTCATTTGATCAAGCATGCTATCAAATTCTCATAAATTTCTCCAAGGCTAGGAGAGTTTGTATTGACAAACCTAATCACTCTCACAATGTGTAATGTTCCCTTTTTGGATAACCCTAAATCTTGCCTATAATCACAAATATAATGTAGTTAGGGTTTTAACTTACCACTTAAATACTTCAAGCGAGATAAATCTTGGTTTAGATCCTTCAATTAGGTTAGATGCCTTTGGAATTTACTTCATATGATCAACATTAATGACTTATCTATTTAAATCATGCAGATACATAACTATTTCAAAACTATCTACACATTATCCATAATGCATAGTGGAAGTCTTAATCATAATAGGATTTGGATGAGGAACATGATAAGTCCGCCCAAAGCTATCCATACCAAGCCCAAGAGCACATGCGTCCAAACTAAGACAACCCACCCCTTGGCCCAAGCGGTAGGAACATCCAAACTAAGATGATTCCACCCCAAGCGTACTTGGTGGATAAACTTGTATCTGCTTTCCCTATCCATGCTGCCTTATCCACTCTTCTTATGATTGAAACTCCTTGAATCCATCCTAACAACCAGTCATAGTTTGGCTTGATAGGAAAGCCTTGAAAGGGGTGCTTGTAAACTACTCAACCCATTTAAGCCCAAGAGCACAAGCGTCCAAACCAAGACAACACACCCCTTGGTCCCAAGCGGCAGGAACGTCTAGACTAAGACAATTACACCCTCGGAGTGGCCTACTTAGCACGGGAGGCCCGTAAACTGCATCTTCCTAACATGCTTCCTTCAACCTTACATTTGATTGATCATAGGATAAAGACATACATAAATATATATATAATCTATATCTTATAATCTAAGTAATGATCCATTACAGCAGTACTATGAAATATGCATGTGAGAGAAATCAAACTTATTCATAAATTAATCGCTGCATACTATCTCTATAGTCCGTACTAGATTGTATGCCTGCAATTTCCTATACTGAACATGATTGATATCTTATATTTGCAGATTAGTCGATCTGCTAATGGATGACAATTGGATCTTTTATTTCTCCTTCGATGCTGATTGCTATTGAGTATTGACTTTACTTCTTCTTATATCTGCGAAGGGCTGAGAGATGCCCCCTTTCATGGTATGCATTCGTCCAAGAGGCATGTCCATTCGTTTAAGGGATAATTAATATTTATTAATATTATCCCTTAATATTATCAATCTTTTGAGGGAGATCGCTGTCCTTAAATTAATCTTTACAACTGCCTTTGTTTACTTTGAATACTATCTTTATACTTAATCGCTACATTCCCATCGCTGCTCTCATTACATTATAGTCGCTGCATATATTAATCCATGCTTTCTTCCCTATTATTCACGTTGGGGCATGACACAATAAGTGATATGATATAACAAAGAAATTTGCAATCAACATTTAAAAAAATTATAAAACATTAACAATATTAAAACTTTAAATTTTAATTTGAAAATTAAATATTCTTACCTAATGTTAAATTTTAAATTATGAGAGACATACTAAATAAAAATTTCTTACTTGACATTGGAGGACCAAGTGTCATCAAACACTGTTTCTCTAACCATGGATTGCACTTTGATAGAGCCAACTTTTTCCACTTTGCACAAACTACCATGGATTGTAGAGCATCTTGGACCTCTAGCATCCTCTCCAGTAAAATAAAATAGATATCTTATCTAGTCTAAACTGGTTTGAGGAATTCTTTTTTTGAATAAGATCAAAATAATGCAAGTGAAGTGTGATGGTTACATAATCTATTTTGCCAACGTCTTTCAAAGCATTATTCAAAGCATGGACATAGCATAAAGTTCAAATGACATGTTTGTAAGTGCTCTCAACCATCAAGCCAACTAACTTACAAACACAACTTGAATTTGTCACAACATGTACAAGATTAGAATATAACCTCATCTATGGCCTTCAAAAGACCAAATTGGTAATCATTATCCTTATGTTTTTTAGAGCAATCAATATCTCTAAGAAAGTACAAACTAGCAAAACATGTAACAATAATAATAATGATTGGTCAATGTTGAATATCAGTCCATCCATCCATGACAATGGAACAACCACTGCCAATCCATGCTTGTTTCATCTGCTCCATTAAATTGTTTGTCGAGGAGGGAGGTACACAATTTGTGTTATCTAAGGGGAACATAAGAGGGTCTAGCTACTATTGCATCTTTCAACATTCCTTTGAAATAAGGAGACCTTGCCAAATGAAGTGGGATGGCATGATCATAAAAGAACTTGAACATTAAATCATCGCTCACGTTTTTGCAAATTCAATAACCCAATAGATGTGGTCTTCTTCTTCCCTAATCATTGTATTTTTATCA
>VDFB02271358.1:86082148-86099390 GCA_007258455.2 Sequoia sempervirens | reverse complement strand
AATGATGAGATACATCCAATTATCATGAAGTGTGGAAAAATCCTTTGTTTAATGAACTTGCATTTGACAGTAGAGTTGTAAATGATGATTCCTATTGGTGTAGAGGAAATCCTCTTTTTGAAGAAAATTTTGATAAGTACTTAGTAGAGACTACTAGTGCATATGTCATTGATGATATAAACAAGGTTCAAGGTTACCTTACCTTTGAAGATGTCAACCTTGATTTCATCATTTCCCAATTGAATGGGAGATGTTGTGATGCAAACACTGCTAAGATAGTCTACCAACATATGGTTAAACAAGTTGTACATGATAAGCATCTAGAGGTTGACTCAGATTTGTTGACACCCAAGTGTGATAGTGGCTCACATGATGAGGAAGATAGGGATTGTGATGGAAGATTTGAATGTGGCACAACTATCAAAGGAGATGTAGATGCTTATGATGATTTCCCTATAGTAATTGGCCATGGTATTAGAGAAGGCTCGTTCCTTAGTGATCAAAAGGAAAGTTAGGATGAATACATGGATGCTCAAGTAACATCATGTTATGTTGAAGAAGAGCAGTATATTAATATTGTAGGGTTATTTGACCCGTGTGATGAGAAAATTGAAGGTGTGGATAACCAATGGAATGATGCAAGTCAGTATAAAGCTACAGTTTAGTTTTTTGTATATTCTCCTTACCTTATGGATCTAATTATGGAACTTCTTGCATCCCATGAGGACAACACTTTTGGTAGGAGGTTGGAAGGCATGCTTGTTTCTATGTTTCTTTTTCCTAATCTTGTTAATGATTGGCCAAGTACTAGCCAAAGTGATTATGATGTCTTCAAATTTGATGAACAATGGGGATATGATCTTATACCTCATTATGGTGTAGAGTATGAATTTTTTACTTTCTTAGTTCAATTTGATGACCCTGTAGTAGATAAGGGTGATAAATGGGGTAGTATTGAATTAATAAATGGCCTTAATTATGATGAGGTTGATTGTCAAGAATTGCACAAAGCTAATGTTCATTTGTTGCTAACATAATAGGACAAAGTATTTGACAGAGGAAAGAATTTCCCCTAAATTTTGGGCCAAGGGCCTCCAATTTTGAATCAAAGCCAAGAGTTAAAAGTGGCTTCGCATGGAAGTGAATTATACTGTATATGTTGTACATAATGTACATAGGGTGCTCTAGTTTGTTTGCTTTCTATTGTGTCTGCTTGCCTTGTCCAGGCATGCTCCTAGGTTTTGGTCTTCTACCCTAGTCTACTTCAACCTAAGATTTGGATTCTCACTATACCTATTGGGGGTATATGTCCTCGAGCATGAGCCACTAATGGAGCTTCTAAAATTCTAAAGAATTTTCTCATACCCCATGGGCTTAGTCTGCCCTTCACAACCCTTGTCCCCATGTGTGAGTAGGGTTTTGTCTTTGAAAGCCTTCATGTCTTTTAATCCCACATTGACTTGCCTAACGTGTTTCTAGCTCCTTTAGTCATTACTTGAGCCATTGTATATGTTCAGCTACTGGCCCCTTTGGTCTAGAGTGTCAGTCACCCATTCGACCATTGACTTTAGCCTTTTACTAAAGTCAAGTGTTAATTTTTTCCCTAGAAATGACTTATGCTTAAGTCATCCATCTGTGAGGTTCATGTCACCGTCGGCCTAATATCGACCCCTTATTTAATGCTAACCTTGTTGTGTATGCAAGTTTAGTGATTTGAGACTATGGGAAGAGATCTTGATCGTACCCTGCTAGCTCACAGATGGGAAATGTTAGTTAGTTATGCAGTGTGAGGACATCGAGATGATGATGCATGTCCTAATATGGGCATGGGACCCATTCTCCACTATCCAACCCATTCCTTGTGGTTCTAAAATCAATGGTTGAGATTGAGTGTTGGTAATAATCATCACCGTTCCCCACTATCTTGTGAGGAAAACATGGAGGCTCATTAAAGGTCGTGACATCAGTGAGATCCCAACATGTGGATCAATCCACCCAGTCCATGAGATAGAAGAATCTTGTTGATAGATGAATTGACATCTGAGGTGGGTTAACACCATAGGTCGATGAAAAATCAATGATTCCCTGTTAGATTTCAAGCCCAATCAACCTAAAGTGAGTAGTTTGATCTTCCATATCATCATGAGATCAATGGTTGATATTCAAAGATGATAAAATGGCATGTGATAGTTGTTTTCATTCTACAACTATGGGACATTAATGATCTATTCTCTACATGTGTGATCAAATTGATCTCCATGCATGTGGAAACTAAATTATAGGATATCATGAAGTAGGATATGCATATTTCCATGCATTTGGGAATTAAACAGTGATAATATGCATGCCAATGAATTGTTCATCTTGCACGTGTGTTCTTCATCGAACACTGATGATTGCCATCATCACTTCCTTCAATAAATAAAAGTGGCTAGTTTTTATATTCACCATAGCATTTAGTTTTCAACTCTTTGAGTTGTTGCACAGATTTGAGGTTGTGAGTGTAGATTTTTTGGTTTCAAAATGAGCAAGCCAGGTGCTTCATCAGTTTCGGTATGAAGGTCTTCTCTTCTTAATTCACAGAAGTCCCACGATGAATACCTAGAGTAGAGACAATGTGCTCATGAGGATACCCGGGAGAAGGAATTTGTACCTATTGCTACCAGATGCAACTATCATCTAAAAGGTTGGGTTGAGAGCTCTGAGGCAATAGGAACACAAAGAGGAGATCACTGGGCCCTCTAGCACAACCTTGCAGAACCTTTGATATGGTCATGGATCCTTTGGATGAAAAAACTCACCTATTGACATCACGGAGAGCTCGTCAGAAACTAAAACAAAGACAAATTCCAACTACCATTAAATCTTGAGACCTTGGGTCGAGCTTCATCCCCTGGAGCTGAGGTGTTGTTCATTTAGCCTCTGATAATCAAGACTTCAAGCGGGTGAGATGCTGCTATGATGAAAGAAGATAAAGTCAAGGAAGGATTTAAGGTTTCATCTCCAACCCTCGCTAATACATGAAGTGGGTGTCTATATCATGGTGTGTGTGTTGATGGTGCAAGGTCTTCTGGGTGATGGAAAGGTGGTGGTGAAGTGAAATTTTTGTGTTGATTGGTAATTTTTGTGGTGGTTGTTTTCTCTTTGCATGTGTGGATGCTTTTTGGGGGTGTTGGATTCTAACTGTGTGCCCTCATGGTTTTCTTATTGTCGGGTTTGGTTCTTACATGGTGATTAAAGAAATTTTGGCGGTACTTTACTTCTTCCTTGTGGTGGTTGTAGCAATTATGGTTTTCCCCATCTCAACAGAATTATCATGTGGGGAGTTTTGAAATGCAATCAAAATTTTATGTGAAATGAAATTTTTGTAATGTTACTACATTTTGAGCCTAAAGCTTGTTGGCTCCCTTATTCCATAAAAGGGAATTCAGGCTTGTTTGTAGGGGTTCTAATTTTTGGATTCTAACTTTTGGAGTCTTCAGGTCTGATAGGAAAAGGGTAGAAAATATAAGAATACTAGAAGATAGGGTAGTAGAATTGTCTTGGTTTTGAATCCTACATATGAAGGTCTTAATGAGTTTTGTAGAAATTGCTAATATCGAAAATAAATTCCATACATAGTTCATTTACTCTTCTCTGTAAACCATTTTGCAAGTTTTGAATATAATATCAAGTATATTTGGTTCATCTTTGAATATTGCATTTGAATGCATGCCTTCATTTCTTCTTTGGTTCAATGAATCAACTAAATGTTTAAGTAATTTATGCATGACAGATTCTAAGACGCATGACTCCATTACCCAATTGATGAATACACTAGTCTATTTGTCATGGTATTCACCATTTAAGTGATCATAAAATATCTAACTATAGATTCAAGGTTAGAATACAAATTTCTTAAAATTCAATCACAAGGAAGCAAGTATGTGAAGTATTTCCCTCATTCCTGGTAGATTAATGGATATTTTCTTGGAGATTAGCCAACCTTTGAGTGAATTATGTTATTTACCATTGATAGGAACTGATTAGTGATTTAACTTGTCATTCATTAAGATTGTCAAGTTAAATATTCCTTAGGAATAGCCTCCTTGGTCCCACAGAGCCTAAAGTGCAAGAGATTCTAGTCTCTAACTGAATCTTGTTAGTTGGCCATTCATTTTAAGGGTCTTGAACATGAGAGTTTTCTACTCTTTAGAGATTCCTTAGGTGTACTAGGAAAAAGAACCAACACACTCTACACTCCAAAACCTATTCAACACACATATATATATGTACTCGATCTACGTGCAAGCATCAATTAAGTTGACCTAATTAGATGCATTTCTTTGCTGACCAAAAATACCAATCTTGTCAGCTTCAAAGTATTCACCAAAATCTTCCCAAATAGCAATTCAAATGCATAATACGCTACATCATGTTGGCATAGACCTGAGATAGGTGACACATATATCCACATAACAAAATTAATTCACCATATCACAAGTAATCGAAGATGTCGGCTAGAAATAGACTTCATTGCAGAAAGAAATTAACAAAATAAAGAAAACATGTCATATTGGAACCAGATGCACAAGAAATTATGAACATACATTCCTTGATCAACCATAAAAAATTTCCCAAATCCACAAGCAATGATTACCAACTGTGGAGGATTGCAAACTGGAATGCTAGAGGATGCAGCTTGAAAACTGGTTCAGATACCAAACCAAAATACTAGATCAAGCACTAACTTAGACTTGCAAACACAACATGGTGACATCAATGACAACACAAAACTCTAGAGATGATCATTATTCCAACAATCTCCCCCTTTTTCATTGATGGAAATGTTGCCCAATTTTCACCTACGGGCTAGGTTAGTTGGGAAAATTATGTTTTAGAAGTTCTAAAGGGCTAGGTGGGTCATTTGCATCAAGCGTTAAATCATGCGTCTAGTGCTAGGTCATGAAGAACACAGTTGGAAGGCCTACCTAGATCAAGCTCGGCATGAAAACCCTCTAAAAGGAGACTCACCAAAATCACTCAGATGTCTTGCTGACTAAAGGGGCTCTTGCTGAGTGAAGCCATCAACGCCAAGAGATCCGTCTTCGATCAAGGGTCTTACCAATCAAGTCAAGTCTTATTGAAGAAGGTTGTCTTGGCCAAAGGATGCAAGTATCAGTGAGGGGTCTTGCTGAGATAGTGATGTTTCCCCAACTGAAGAAAAAGTAAACTCATCGCCGAAAGATGGGAGCATTGCCACAGGGTCTCGCCAAAAGCAGAGGGTCACCCCGACGAGATGCCAGTTCGCTAAAGGAGGGTCAAGTTACCAAGATTCCTCGGTGACTAGCCAAAGCCTTGCCGAGAGAAAGTGATATCGGGATAGTGCTTCGCTGAAGACCTAAAGTCGCATCGAAGAGATGTTTGAGCTTCGCCATAGGTCCTACCAAATGCGGGGAGGTCTCCCCGACATTTTACATTGGTGTTGCTCTCTACAGTCACAGTAATCTCTTGCCGATGCGGTGTAGTCTCAGTGATAGGAGGAGATGTCGATATGACAAATGAGCCTTGCTATGAAGTCTTCCCGACTTGATAATGTCGTGAAAAAAAGAATGTGGAGCTCGGTAAAGTGGAGTGCATTCAGGGTGAAACTAATTGACTCTTGCCGATAAAGAAAAGCTCGGGGAGGTGTCAAGGAAAACTCAGAGAATAATGAGGAGGTTGGTCAGATGTCTCACTGACCTGGCAAGCTCTGGCCGAAGTTGATTTGGAGCTCTCCAAGCAGTTAGGGTTTTTGACATAGTGTCTCGGCAATAAAAGGGAGTCTCTCTAACTGAAATGAGCTTTTGCCAAAGCATGGATTCCTTCAGCATGTGGTCTCACCAACTACATGTGGTCTCAACGAAAAAGAATGTCATCACCAAGAGGGAAGGGCCCTCTTTGTAATGTCTCAGTGACCGAATGAAGTTTCACCGAAATGGGATGCCTTTGGTGTATGTGAGGGGACTTTGGGATAATGTCTTGCTGAAAGGATAATGTCTCGACAAAAGGAGATTCCATCGACAAGAGGTCTCGCCGATGGGCCAAGGTCTCACTGAAGTTGTGCCTCGCTATGACTCCTGCAGAAGAATGAGGAGTCTTGTCGATATAGGTGATAATAAAATGAACTCACAAAGAGTTAAATCCTTCGCTAGGAAGTCCTGTCGACCAGACAATGTCTTGCTGAAGGCCGGGGGTTCTGCCAAGGAAAGTCATATCGATATGAGGGACTGGCCGATAGGAGATGATGGTCAGCGAAGGATGAAGGAGTCGTCATGACATCTCAGCAAATGGATGGGGTCTTGCTAATAATAATATGGGCTAGCCCAAAGTTTTAAAGCTTAGTGAGAGGTCTTTCCAAAAAAGTGGAGCCTTCCCCAATAATGAGATGAGTTCACCGAGAGATATTGCCTTCAGCAAAGGGTCTTCCCGACAACAATTTTCTTGGCGACCACAAAGGTGATATCGGCATGACTTTTTGGGCTCGCTAAGAACTCTCATCGACAGTTCCATGTTATGCTAATGGTTCCAGGAGGATTTAATCACATCGGTGAGACACTTCCATTGTCTCATCGAGATGCAATTCTATAGGAGGAGCTTTTGACCACCCAAAGAATTTGTGTGGATTATACTCAACCAATTAGACAGATCTGAAAGTGAATCGCTGGCAGCTTGACCAGTGCCAAGAAGATCAATAGGGTGAAGGCGACGTGGATTGGCTCTGAGCTCAGAAGTATTGAAGGCAGCTCAACTGAAGAGGTTCAAGACAGACATGATACCAGAAATTAAATGCGGTGGTTGTAGAAAGATCTGAAGAAGACACTCCTAGAGGTGACTCATCACACCGACACAGACAGTAGGGGATTCAATCGAACACAACATTAACTACATGAAAAGATCTAAGGAAAGATCTATCTCGAGGATTGATATTTTGTAAACCCTATGGGGCCGACACCTTTTGATATATAAGGCATTTGTGCCTTTTTTGTAAATAGTTCAGATTATACACTTTGAAGAGTTAGTGATTTAATCAATCCTTTCTCAACTAAATGTATGTTTTGTAACTCAACTAGAATCTAGAATACAACACAGAGTTTACCTTGGAAGCTAGTGTTCATGTTTGTACTACTCTCATTTATGTATTTCTCTTTTGATTATGCAAGTCTTTAACTGTGTTTTATAAGTCTACATTCATACCTTAAAGCTGTCAAATTTATCTTTCCTTCCTAAGATGTGTATGTAGATCGCGCCTGTTAAGATTGATGCATAAGTCTAAAATAAGTTGTGTTGAGTATGTGAAACGGTTGAAGTTTTGTTTTCCAGTGTATGTTCATCTTGTTTTCATTTCATAATTCCTCATCAATTCAGTGTATCACCATAGGAGTAGTTTTCAATTTATGTACCCTTCCTCCATTTTCCCTTTACAAGAATTGATAGTTTAGGTGATACCCAAAGGAAGTCGGCCTTCTCTAGAGGTTCATTTCAAATTCAAGTGACCCACAGCCTTGAAATGTTCCCATGTGTCTCTAGAAAGCTCAGTTTACATCACTGTGCATAGGGTGCAATTTCTAAGTGACAACAATTTTTAGCACACCTGGTGGGACAGAAATTAGATTGAACTATTGGTTTAGTATGCAACCAGTTAGTCCTATACTTTATAGAAGTCATTCACCATACTTGGCAACTCCATAGAGAGAAAGAACTCTAGAAATCAATGCCTTCTATAGTTTATGAGAAGAATTCAGACAAGAAGTAGCTCAGGTCCTTTCAAATATTCACAGCTGTCACCACCAAGAAGACAAGGCAAAGCAATAGAAAGGCGAGGAACAATAGTTATATATTCTAGAAGAACTCAGTCTACCCCTCCATCCGTGGGATCTCATTTTGCTGCACCAATAAATCCACCTCAGCCACCTCCAATGGCCGCTCCAAGGAATCAACCCTTTGTTGCTTTTAATGGAGGAAGCCCCTTAAATTTGGCATAGCACAATGATATTCCAATGGCAGCCTTGAAGAGTCTACCAACTTTCACTGGGGAAGATCAGACTACCCCGGTTGAACACATGTGTGATGTGGCTTCATTATGCAGAGTCCATCACATAACCTAAGAGGATGTTGCTGTGAGATTATTAGTTGCTTCACTGAAAGGAAGAGTTGTGCAATGGTATAGGATCCTACCAGTTAGTTCAATTGCAACTTGGGATGAATTTGGAGACAAGCTGCATAAACAATTTCAAGACAGGTCTGATAATTTGTCCTTGTTGGAACAATTGACTACAATAAAGAGGGCCCCTCAGGAGTAGATGAATGACTTCAATTTCAGATTTCAAAGAACCTGGGATAGAATCCCTGCAACGGTGAGGCCTTCACCTGAGTACACCTTCTTGTATTATCTTAGGGCTATAAATAGCGATATTTCAGTTATGATACAATCAATGGGGGGTGTTTCTCTTCCAGACGCATTTGAAGTAGCAATAAAAGCTGAAAATAGCCTAATCCAGGCTAGTAAACTTACTCCTAGGCCACCAATGCCTATATTTCCAGAGATTCATGCAAATATCCCTTTGCAAATACCATTTTTTGCACCTTTACCACCTGTTTCAGCTGCTGCAACACAAGAAAATGTTGCTTCAGGTTCTCCAAATGAGTTATAGGAAATCAAAAGTCTATTACAATCTTTTGGTAACAAGCTTGTAAGCTTAGAGAAGCAGCAATCATATAGTAGGCCCTATCAACAGCAGAATTTAGGACAGCAACAAGCCTATCAAGGTAATAGACAAAATTACCAAGGGAATTATCAGGGTCCAAGATAGAATTTTAACACAAGACCTTTTCAAGCCTATGCTCCAGCACCTGTTAATGCAGTCAAAGACTTGGTTCCTATTCAAAACAACTTGGCAGTAGATCATGAGTGGTGTTACCCTTGCAACCACCCCCACAATCAAGCCACTTGCTCAAATGGAATTATTAATCAAGCACTAATGGTATAGAATGTCTCAAGTTCATAGCACAATGAATTCAATGATGCATCTCCACAATGCCAAGATCATCCTACTAATGACACTACTCTACTTAACTGGCAAGGTGAGGAATTTTTGGATTGAATGTGGACAATTCTTCAGTTGTAGCTAATACAAGAGCAAAGAAAAAGAGCTTTGGAGCTTGACCAAATAGCTAATAAAGGAGGAGCAATAGCTACAGAACCATCTGCATCTCAAGTGACTCCTATTTGGAAAAAAAAGTCAATGACTCCCAGTTAAAGATCAACCACACTTGCAAGTTGATCATGTTGGCGTAAAGGTACATCATAAAGTAAACCCAGTTGTACCCTTCAATATTCTTGATAATATGAAAAAGAAAAACGTAACGATGTCTATGTGGGATTCATTAGTCATACTTGGTCCAAAGGATATTCTATGCTCAACTTTGTCAAACCTTAAGGTGTCAGATGAGTCTGAATCCCCAATAGGTCAAGTTAGGACTGTGTTGACAAATAATACTCAGGGAAATGATAAGCAGCCCAGCAAGGATGTAGGAAAAGAAGTTAAACCACCCCCATTTTATGTGTCGATAATCATAGGTGATAAGTTAGTCCATAATTGTATGGTAGACAGCGGAGCTAGTAGCTTTGTGATGCCAAAGTAGATTGTTGACAAGCTTGGACTAAAGTATCATCCTTTAAAGAAAGGGGTGATTCAATTGGATGGTACTTTTTTTAATACATTGGACATCATTAAATATTTGAGCCTCACCCTTCATGCTTTTCCTAATTTTTTAGTTCCCCAAGACATATGCATCATAGATCTCCCACCCTTCTTTTCCTTGTGCCTCTCAAGAGACTTTACAGCCAAGATAGGTGGTTATATGTCAGCTGATTGGTCACATATGTTGTTTAGAACAAGATATGGAACTAAGGTTACCATTAAATTTGAAAGGTTAGCTAAGGATCACATTGAGCCATATAACCCAAGTCCCATCAATGTTGCTCCTATTTCTGCAGACACAAATTGTGTCATTTTCACTAACAGTGAGCTAGCTATTGCTCAAGAACTTAAATTAGAAGCTACTCCTAATGTGTCATTGCATGAATGGGCAGTTGAAAATGCGTTGGACAGTCTAGAAGACTTTATTCAAGATGGTGGTATGGGTGACTATGTCATGCTTGAACCTGATGTAGAGATTCCAAACCTACAGAAAGATGTAAACCAGTTACTGCAACCACTAGGTGGACTTTGCGAGATGTTCTTCGATGGTTCCAAAAGCAAGAATGGAGTAGGTGGAGGTGCAATGCTAATTTCTCCACAAGGTGATGAGTACTTTTCAGCTTTCCATTTTGCTTTTGCATGTTCTAATAATACTGTTGAGTATGAGGGCCTTGTTCAAGGTCTTGAGTGGGCAAGGAAGAGAGGAATAACTTGTTTGAAAGTTTATGGGGACAGTGAATTGATTGTCCATCAAATAAAAGGCTTGAATTTTGCTAAAAATGACACACTAAAGTCTTATAGAAATAGAGTGTGGAATATGCTTGAGGATTTCGATGCCTTTAACTTAGTGTCTATTCCAAGGAACCAGAACAAACATGTTGATAGGCTTGCAACCATTGGGGCACAGTTTGGTATCCCAGGTGACATTAGAAAAGAGAAAGTACAACAGTATGTAAAGGTTGTAGTCAGGCCATCAATTCCTGATAACAACATTCACTGGCAGGTTTTTGACAATGATGAACAAATTCTTTCTTTTTTGCTTGAAGAAGATCAGTTCTCCATGGTTAATCAAGCAAAACTCAAGCAGCTGTATGATAATCAGGTCATACAGCTGAAGACAAATAAGTTACCCAAGGGTCTTGTTACCTCAGAGTCAATTTTCAACACTAACGATCAGCTTAGAAAGGGTAAAGTTGGCTTGCAAACCAAAGAACATTATGAAGAGCTGGAGATTTTCAAAGGTAAACTCCTTAAGATAGGAAAAATTTGTTCACATGAAGATAAACAAGCTTTTGTTGCCTTATGCCAAGAGTTTCATGATTTATTTGCTTGGGAGTACTCAGATTTGAAAGGGTTTGATCCCCATATTGCTCAGCACACAATTGAGTTAGAACCTAATGCTAAGCCAGTAAGGCAGAAACAAAGGCCCTTGAATCCTAAGCTTGAGCCCTTAATGATTAAAGAGCTGACCAAATTGGTTGAGAGGGGTATGTCTTTCCTATTAAACATACTTCATGGGTTTCAAACCTTGTCCCGATTAGGAAGAAAAATGGTGAAATAAGACTTTGTGTAGACTTTTGGGATCTTAACCGATCATCTTTCAAAGACCACTACCCGCTGCCCTCCATGGAACAAATCTTACTAGTTGTTGGTTCTGAAAGATTTTCCTTGTTGGATGGTTTTTCGGGCTATAATCAAGTGTTGATTAAAGAGGAGGATTAGTTTAAAACTACTTTCACAACTAAGTGGGGCACCATGGCATAAAAAAGCATGCCTTTTGGTTTATCCAATGTTGGTGCCACGTTTCAGAGGGCCATGGACATGGCATTTCAAAGTTTGATCAACAAGATTATGTTGATTTATTTAGATGACATAACAGTGTATTCAAAAATTGTAGAACATTTGTCACATCTTAAGCAAGTTTTTGAAAAATGTAGAGAGATTGGAATCTCCCTCAACCCTACAAAAAGTATTTTTGTAGTTCATGAAGGTAAAATTTTAGGCCATATAGTATTAAAAGATGGAGTTTCCATTGATCCTGAAAGAGTTAAGGCTATACTGGAGCTACCATTGCCTAATCATCAGAAGGGATTGCAAATATTTTTGGGGAGGATTAACTTTCTAAGAAGATTTATCCCTGATGTTGCAAATTTTCTACAGCCCTTGACTGCCATGCTCAAAAAGAGCATAGTTTTTAGTTGGACAAAGGAGGCAAGGCATAGTTTTGAAGAAATCAAGTAAGATTTAGTGTCTTCCCCGACATTGGTAAATCTAGATTTCTCTAAAGATTTCTTTTTGTATGCTTTTCATAGCACTGGTTCAATCTCTACTATGTTGGTACAAAAAAATAGTAACAACTTAGAACAGCCAATAGCCTTCTTCAGTAAAATGCTTTTTGATTACGAAGAGAGGTATACATTTGTTGAGAAGCATGTTCTCTCCGTGATCAGAAGCCTAAAGAAATTCAAACCTTTAATTTTGAACAACAAGATTCATATTCTGGTTGCACATTCAAGTGTGAAGGAATTTTTATGGAATAAAGATCTAAATGAAAAAAGAGCAGGATGGATCAATAAGGTCATGGAGTATGATGTAGATATTAAGATCACCAAATTGGTTAGAGGTAAAGGTCTTTGTGAGTAGCTTGTTATAGGGTCAAGCAGTAAAAATGAATTAGAAAAGGATGTTGTGTTTACTAATAGAAATGAGTTTCGGAATGCTTAAGATGATGTGCCTATAGGGATAACTAATTGGGCTCAAGCTATGACCCAATTTCTACAAACTAGTGAATGACCATTAGGATTAAATAGAGCTAAAAGAAGATACTTTAGATTGCAGTCCATACCATATGTGCTGGTAAACAATGTTCTTTTCAAAAATGATCTGAATGGTGTCCTATTAAGATGCATTCACAGTCATCAAATTGAGAAGGTACTTCATGAGTTTCATGATGGAGCTATGGGAGGTCACTTTGCCCTAAGAACTATTGCTTGGAAAATCATGAGAGCTAGTTACTACTGGCCTAGCTTGTTCAAAGATGCATATGCCTGGTCAAGAAAGTGTATCAAATGTGCTCTATTTTTCAGGAAAGGAAAAGTTGTCTACTATGCCCCTGCATCCAATTCAAGTGGAACAGCCCTTCATGAGATGGGGCATTGATTTCATTGGGCCAATAAATCCACCTTCTAGTGCCAGTCACAAGTGGGTGCTCACAGCTATAGACTATTTCACACGGTGGATAGAAGCAATAGCTTTGAAAGAAGCAAAAGATTCTTCAGCTTTAAGCTGCTATGAAGATATAGTCACTAGATTTGGAGTTCCTGACTCTATCATATCTGATAATGCTCTCACATTTGTGGGATTAAGACTAACTAATTGGGCTATTAAACATGGCATTCATTTGAATACATCCTCAAATTATTACCCTCAAGGTAATGGCTTAGCTAAAAGCACAAATAAGAATCTCATCAGGATTATCAAGAGAACAATGGAGGATAATCAAAGAACCTGGCACATCAAATTAAAGTATGCACTATGGGCAGCTAGGGTGACTCCTAGGAGGTCTATTTCTAACTCACCATATATGTCAGTCTATGGTAGAGAGGCAATATTTCCTTTTCTGTGGAGCTCCTAGCTCTTGACATTATACATCAGTTGGAGATGTTTGAGGAACAGGACCCAATGTCCATGAGATATGCAGAGCTCATGGAACTCGAAGAATTAAGGGACAAAGCAATGAAGGATTTGGAGTATCATCAGCTCCAAACAAAGAAAACATTTAACAGTGGGGATACAACAAAATATTTTAAGGCAAGAGACCTCGTGCTCAAATGGGCTGTTCTAAAAAGTAGGCCAGGCCATCACACCAAGCTTGACAACATGTGGACAGGCCCATTCATTATTAGAGACTGTAAGTAGCACAATGCTTATCAACTAGCTACAATAGAAGGGGAAGTGCTCCCTATCCCAGTCAATGGGATACACCTTAAGCCCTGTTTTCAAGTCTGATGGATTTCCTCTATTGTACATATTAGGTTAGGTTATGTTTCCATAAGTGCTTCTATGCTTTGGGTTATTATTTTCTATTTCCTGGGTGTTGTGATGGCACAGTAAATATTTTCTTTTTCCAACCTGTTGTGTCCTGTGGGTCTCAAGCGATTTGCAACCATGTGCAAAACTGATATTATTTTTATTTGTTTTTTGAGCCTCCTAATGACTCCATGCCCAATGGACGAGTTTTGGCTACTAGTTTCTATGTTTAGCAGGCAAACATCCAACTGAGGTCACCAGAAATGTTCCCTAATTTTCACCTACGGGCTAGGTCAGTTGGGAAAATTATGTTTTAGAAGTTCTAAAGGGCTAGGTGGGTCATTTACATCAAGGGTTAAATCATGCATCTGGTGCTAGGTCATGAAGAACACAGTTGGAAGGCCTGCCTAGATCAAGCTCAGCATGAAAACCCTCTAAAAGGAGAGTCACCAAAATCACTCAGATGTCTCACTGACTAAAGGGGCTCTTGTTGATTGAAGGCATCATCGCCAAGAGATCCGTCTTCAGTCAAGGGTCTTACCGAACAGGTCGAGTCTCGTCGAAGAAGGTTGTCTCAGCCAAAGGATGCAAGTATCGGCGAGGGATCTTGCTGAGATGGTGATGTCTCCCCAACCAAAGAAAAAGTAAACTCATTTTTGAATGATGGGAGCTTCACCACAGGGTCTCGCCAAAGTAGAGGGTCACCTCGATGGGATCCCAGTTTTCCAAAGGAGGGTCAAGTCGCCAAGATGTCTTAGTGATTGGCCAAAGCCTCGCCGAGAGAAAGTGATATCGGCACAGTGTTTCACCGAAGACCTAAAGTCTCATCAAAGAGATGTTTGAGCTTCGCCATAGGTCCTACTGAATGTGGGGAGGTCTCCCCAACATTTTCCATTGGTGTTGCTCTCTTCCATCATAGTAATCTCTTATTGACGCAGTGTAGTCTTAGCAATAGGAGGAGATGTCGATATGACAAATGAGCCTCGCTAGGAAGTCTTCCTCACTTGATAATGTCTCGGTGAAAAGAATGCAGAGCTCAGTAAAGTGGAGTGTGTTGTAGGTGACACTAATTGACTCTTTCCAATAAAGAAAAGCTTAAGGAGGTGTTGAGGCAAACTCAGAGAATAATGAGGAGGTCAATGAGATATCTCACCGATCTAGCAAGCTCTAGCCAAAGTTGATTTGGAGCTCTCCAAGTGGTTAGGGTTTTTGATATAGTGTCTCGGTGATAAAAGGGAGTCTCTCTGACTAAAATGAGCTTTCACCAAAGCATGGATGCCTTCGGCATGTGGTCTCACCAAAAAAGAATGTCATCACCGGGAGGTAAGGGCCCTTGCTATAATGTCTCAGTGACCAAACAAAGTCTTGCTGAAATGAGATGCCTTCGATGTATGTGAGGGGGCTTTGATATAGTCTTACCGAAAGATTGACATCTCGACGAAAGGAGATTGCATCGATAAGAGGTCTCACTGAAGTTGTGCCTCGCTCTGACTCCTGTCGAAGGATGAGGAGTCTTGCCGATATGGGTGACAATGAAATGAACTCGCCAAGAGTTAAAGCATTTTCCATGAAGTCTCGGCAACCAAATGATGTCTCACCAAAGGACGAGGGTCCCACCAAGGAAATTCATATTGATATGAGGGTCTAGAAAATAGGAGATGATGGTTGGAAAAGGATTGAGGAGTCACCATGACGTCTCGGTGAATGGATGGAGTCTTGCCGATAATAAGATGGGCTCGCCCAAAGTTTTAAAGCTTGGTGAGAGGTCTTCCCAAAAAAGCGGAGCCTTCCCCAATAATGAGATGAGTTTTCTGAGAGATATTGCCTTCAGCAAAGGGTCTTCCCAATAGCAATTTTCTTGGTGACCACAGAGGCGATATCGGCATGACTTTTTGGGCTAGCTAAGAACTCTCATCAACAGTTCCATGTTATGCCAATGGTTTCAGGAGGATTTAATTGCATCGGTGAGACACTTCCAGTGTCTCATCGAGATGAAATTCTACAAGAGGGTCTTTTGAACACCCAAATAATCTGCATGGAGTATACTTGACTAATCAGAGAGATCTGAAAGTGAATCACTGGCAGCTTGATCGATGCCAAGAAAATCAATAGGGTGAAGGCGACATGGATCGGCTCTGAGCTCGGAAGCATTGAAGGCAGCTTAGCTAAAGAGGTTCAAGGTGAAAATAATACCAGGAAGTAAATGCGGTGGTTGTAGAAAGATCTGAAGAAGACCACTCCTAGAGGCGACTCTTCACACCGACACGGATAGCAGGGGATTCAATCGAACACAGCATTAACTACATGAAAAGATCTAAGGAAAGATCTATCCTGAGGATTGATATTTTGTAAACCATAGGGGGCCGACACCTTTTGATATATAAGGTATTTGTGCCTTTTTTTTAAACAGTTCAGATTATACACTCTAAAGAGTTAGTGATTTTATCAATCCTTTCTTGACTAAATGTATGTTTTGTAGCTCAACTGGAATCTGGAATCCAACACAGAGTTTACCTTGGAAGCTAGTGTTCATGTTTTTACTACTCTCATTTCTGTATTTCTCTTTTGATTATGCAAGTCTTTAACTGTGTTTTATAAGTCTACATTCATACCTTAAAGCCGTGAAATTTATCTTTCCTTTCTAAGATGTGTATGTATATTGAGCCTATTAAGATTGATGCATAATTCTAAAAGAGGTTGTGTTGAGTATGTGAAATGGTTGAAGTTAATTTTCCCAGTGTATGTTCATCTTGTTTTCATATCATAATTCCTCATCAATTCAGTGTATCACCACAGTAGTTTTCAATTTATGTACCCTTCCTCCCTTTTCCCTTTACAAGAATTGATAGTTTAGGTGATACCCAAAGGAATTTGGCCTTCTCTAGAGGTTCATTTCAAATTCAGGTGACCCACAGCCTTGAAATGATCCCATGTGTCTCTAGAAAGCTTAGTTTATATCACTATGCATAGGGTGCAATTTCTAGGTGACAACAGGAAACATGTGCAAAAAATTTCAAAAACTTTCCTCCAATTTCTCCCAACCTTCCAAATCTCTCTCCCCTTGACATAAATGGCAAAGGGAGGCCAAAAATATGTAAACATGGTGACATCAAAATTGAAAAAGGAATCCAATTCTTCCAAAAACTTGCATCCATCCAAAACATTCAACAACAATTCAATTTTTCTTCATTTTATTTAGATTCCTTTTTCTCTCTTTTTTCTTCTTTCCAAAACAAACGGAATGATAGAAGTTGAACATTCAGTATTAAGTAAAAATTACACTCTTCACCTCAAACACCTTCTTGTATGTTTCTTGGATAAATGGATGTAAATTCTTCCAGTTGAATGTAGTTGAATCCATTCTTGTGCAAATGCTTTCCAATAAGGCCAACAATATAAAATAAGATGACCAATATGAGTATTGTCTTTCAGAGAAAGTCTTTAACACATCATCTCTTTTTTTCTACAAAAAAATCAGCCCAACTTGCAAT
>VDFB02271358.1:86046093-86082048 GCA_007258455.2 Sequoia sempervirens | reverse complement strand
CCCCTCAAGGCTATTAACATATCCCCTACTAGAAGCAAGGGATTCCATCTCCACTTCATAAGAGGAATCATATTCGATGGATGATTGACCAAGTTCAATCTCATCTCTAACTGATGCATCATTATTCCTACCTAAATGAGATTGCAAGGTTTCATCATGTACTTCCTATATTTGGTCACAACCCATGACATCCCAAGGAAGATAATTAGGTATTATTTCAAATCTTTCACACTCTATATCTTCATCCTCATTACAGCCAGGTAAATCTGATTCTATGCTGCTTGTGAAATGACAACATTCAACAATTAGTTGTTTAGAATATGGTATTTCTCCTTGAATTGTCAATATTAGCCTTTGATTCTCCTCATTGTGGCAATTATTCCCCTCCTTCTAGGAAACAACTAATGGCACATGACCATGCTCAATTTCATCCACAATGTTTATCTAGTCCACTACTTGATTAGTGCTCTAAGGCTTCAACTTTTCAGGCCATTGGCTTGATCCTGATTTATAAGCTTCACAAAATAAACCAATGCACAATAAATCACTAGGCCTAAAACTCCAAGGTATCTCCATCATAACATCCAAGAATCTTGAAAATAAGTCATATGGTGACTCATTTGCATGTATCTTCACTTCCTACAATTTTCTAACAAGGAGAATTAAATCAACCCTTCCCGATCTTGGTTGGTATGAGGTTGATGCTTGCTCATATTCTACATCTCTCGGAAGTGATGTAGATACAATATCTAAAAGTTCCTCTTCCTAAAATACATTTTCACTTCTTGATTGACTTGGCTCAATAGCTTGAAATTTATTAGGGATGTTCAAACTGGAAATCACAGGTCCCCTCATAATTGAGTATTTCAAATTATTCTCAATGTCCATGGAATTTTTGTAAGTTTTCTGTAAGGTAGCAGGCTTTTTGTCCCTTAACAGGAAACCCATCTTACTATCAAATGCTCCCAAATATACAACCAAACATTCAACATCATTTGGACTTATATTTTTAGGGATTTCTCTTATGAATTTTACAAATCTAAGGTTAAAAGTAGGTATCAACTCTTCCTTATCCCTAGAAATCTTCATGAAATTCCTCCTTGCAACACTTGGATTAATCCTTTCACCAAATTGCTCCATGAAGACTGCTTTAATTTCATTCCAACAATGCATAGAGGACACTGGCAAGAAAAAGAACCAGTCTCTTGCATCTCCTTTCAGTGATTGAACAAATAACTTCATAACCACATCTTCAGAATCTATCTTGTAGTCACTCATTATAGCAAAAAATTCTTGCACATGTTTTCTTGTTGATTCTAAGTTTTCACCATTGAACCTTGGAATTTTGTCCCTAATCTTTGGTGGTACAATATTTGGATAAATAAAAACATTGTCAAAGTTGATGGCTTTGTACCCATCAGTACTGAAGCTATCTTGATGAGACAAGGACTACTCACTGTGTATTCCTTTGTCAATATTTACACCAGATGGCATAAATTGACAATTCACCCCTAATTCTTGAAAAGGAATTTAGAATATGCTATGTAATTATACAAGATTATTTCAATTAATTTTATAGATATGATCCTAAGCCTCTAGCATATGCATTCCTCACAAATGTTGCCTAAGATCTAACAATATGACATGCTTCTTTCATCATAATGCATAATTTTAACTTATACATAAAAGCATGTTAAAGTATTCCAAATATTCCCTGATCTAGTGCTAACTCACTCATTAGGGAATCTTTTACATCTCAAGTATGGGAAATTTATCTTGATTTATTAGTAATATGCTCAAATTTCTTCAAATTCTATAAGACTACCTAGTAATTTGCAACAAATGATTATCCTTTTCCTTTTAAGTTGTAGATCTGCTCAATTGATGTATGCTTTATTAGGTTCTTTGAGTCAGATTCACCACCTCCTTCTAGAGGACTGAACTTCAAGTGAGATGAAGTGTCTTTACAAGAAGTATATATTTTGGGCTATCTTCCACAGTAGAGTCATGTTTGGATCTTTCAATCTTTGTTGTACTCAAAATATTTTCTAGGTTCAAGAATTTGTTATTATCCAATCAAGATGTTCAAGTTCATTTCACCCTTTGACTTTTCATTTGGTATCTACGTTTGGAGAATGAGAATATCCCCAGTAGAGTCGCCATTCTGGTGGTGACTCAGATGGGAAAATACGAGCCAATAATTTTCAACATCTAATTACAAATACTAATTCAAGATTTGAATGACTCTTTGATAAGGAAATTTGCAACCAAATTTCTAAGTGCATTCCCCGGTGGTGTTGCCATTCTATTGGTTCTTTTTCCAAGTACACCTAAGGAATATCTAAAGAGTAGCCAACTCTCATGTTCAAGACCCTTAAAATGAATGACCAATTGACAAGATTCAGTCAGAGAATAGAATCTACTGCACTTTAGGCTTTGTGGGACCAAGGAGGGTGTTCCTAAGGAATATTTAACTTGACAATCTTAATGAGTGACAAGTTAAATCATAGATCAGTTCCTATCAATGGTAAATAACATAATTCACTCAAAGTTTGGCTAATCTCCAAGCAAATATCCATTAATCTACCAGGAATGATGGAAATACTTCACATACATGCTTCCTTGTGATTGAATTTGAAGAAGTTTGTATTCTAACCTTGAATCTATGGTCATATATTTTATGATCACTTAAATGGTGAATACCATGAAAAATAGAGTAGTGTCTTCATCAATTGGGTAATGGAGTCATGCATCTTACAATCTGTCATGCATAAATTATTTAAATATGATAATTATGGATTATCTCCATAAGGAATTGCATTATGGAAACTCTTTGCACATAATTCATCACTTCTTACCAAATTCTCAGTAAATCATTAGAAGTTCATGACCTCACTTAAACATTTAGCTGATTCATTGAACTGATGAAGAAATGAAGGCATGCATTCAAATGAAATATTCAAAGATGGACCAAATATACTTGATATTATATTCAAAACTTGCAACATGGTTTACAGAGAAGAGTAAATGAACTATGTATGGAATTTACTTTTGATAGAAATAATTTCTACAAAACTCGTTAAGAACCTTCATATGTAGGATTCAAAAGAAATACAATTCTACTACCCTATCTTTTGGTATTCTTATATTTTCTACCCTTTTCCTATCAAACCTAAAGACTCCAAAAGTTAAAACCCAAAAATTAGAACCCCTACAAATGAGCCCTAAATTCCCTTTTATAGAATAAGGGAGCCAACAAGCTTCTGGCTCAAAATGTAGTAATATTACAAGAAATTCATTTCACACCCAATTTCTCCTTGCGTTTCAAAACTCCCCACATGATAATTCTATTGAGACAGGGAAAACCATAATTGCTATGACTGCCACAAGGAAGAAGTAAAGTACCACTAAGATTTCTTTAATCACCATGTAAGCACCAAACCTGAAAATCAGACAACCACGAGGGCACATAGTCAACATCCAACACCCCCAAAAAGTATCCACACACACAGAGAGAAAACAACTACCACAAAAATTACTAGTCAACACAAAAATATCACTTCACCACCACCTTTCCATCAGCCAAAAGACCTTGCACCATCAACACGCACACCATGATACACACATCCACTTCATGTAGTAGTGAGGGTTGGAGATGAAACCTCAACTCCTTCCTTGACTTTATCTTCTTTCATCAGAGTAGCATCTCGCCCTCTCGGAGTCCTGATAGCCAGAGGCCTAATGGACAACACCTCAACTCCAAGGGATGGTGCTTGACCCAAGGACTCAAGATACTGATGGTAGTTGGAATCTGTCTCCATTTTAGTTTCTAATGAGCTCTTTGTGATGTCAATAGGAAAGTTTTGTGGTCCAAAGGATCCACAACCATATCGAAGCATCCATCGGGTTCTGCTAGAGGGCCCAACAATCTCTTCTCCTTGTGTTCTCGCTGCCTCTGAGCTCTCAACTTGGACTTTTAGATGATATCTACATCTGGTAGCAACAAGTACAAATTCCTTCTCTTGGGTATCCTCATGAGCACGTTGTCTTTGCTCTAGGTCATTGTGAGACTTTTGTGAATTAAGACGAGAAGACCTTTGTATTGAAACTAATGAAGCACCAAGCTTGCTCATTTTGAAAACAAAAAATCTACACTCACAACCTCAACTCTCTACAACAACTCAAAGATTTGACAACTAATTGCTATGGTGAAAATAGCAATTAGACACTTCTATTTATTGAAGGAAGTGATGATAGCAATCATCAATGTTCCATAAAGAACACATGTGCAAGTTGGACAATTCATTGGGATGCATATTGTCACTGTTTAATTCCCAAATGCATGGAAATCTGCATATCCTATTCATGATATCCTGTAATTAAGTTTCCACATGCACGAAGATCACTTTGATCACACCTACAGAGAATAGATCATTAATGTCCCATAGTTGTAGAATGAAAATGGCTATCACATGCCATTTTATCATCTTTGAATATCAATTGTTGATCTCATGATGAGATGGCAGATCAAACGGCTCACTTTAGGTTGACTGGGCTTGAAATCCAATAGGGAATTATTGATTTTTCATTAGCCTATGACATTAACCCACCTCATATGTCAATTCATATGTCAGCAAGCTTCTTCTATCTCACAAAATAGGTGGATTGATCCATGTGTCAGGATCTCACTGATCTCATGACATTTAATGAGCCTCCATCTTTTCCTCGTGAGTTAGTAGGAAATGGTGATGATTATTCCCAACACTCAATCTCGACCATGGGTTTTAGAACCATGCACAATGAGATGGATAGTGGAGAATGGGTCCCACATTTTTATTAGGACACATGTCATCATCTTGCTATCCTTGCATTGCATAACTAACTGACATTTCCCATCTGCGAGCTGGTGGGGTACAGTGAAGATCTCCTCCCATGGTCTCAAATCACTAAACCTGCATACATGGAAATGTTAGCATTAAATAAGGGGCCAATATTAGTCCAACAGTGACATGACCCTCGTAGATGGATGACTTAAGGATAAGTCATTTCTAGGGAAAAAATTAACACCCAACTTTAGGAAAAGGCTAAAGTCGATGGCTGACTAGGTGATTGACACTCTAGACCAAAGGGGTTGGTAGCTGAATGTATACAATGGCTCAAGTAACAACTAAAGGAGATGGAAATAGGCCGAGAAAGTCAATGTGCGATTAAAAGACTTGAAGTATTTCAATGACAAAACCCTACTCACACATGGGGACAAGGGTTTTGAAGGGAAAATTAAGCCCATGGGGTATGAGAAGTTTTTTCAAAATTTTAGAAGCTCCATCAGAGTGTGTGTAGTGTGCGAAAGTGTATGTGTGATCAATGAAGCAGTAGTGAATGTAAAAGTGAAGAAGAGCGAAAATGATGAAGTGTGTCAAGTTAGTCTATTGAGCGTCATCGAAATTGTATCAACACTTGTTAGGTGAATTTTACTTAGTTCACCTTGGTTGAAAAGCCTAATTTTGTTTTGTAAATATTTTTTAGGAAGTGAGCCTCCCTTGTAAGGAGTGTGATTTTGTATTTAGATAATGAGTCCTATTTAGGGCATTAATCCCTTAGCAGTGAGCCTTATATATTTACTTCTGGGACTAATTTATATTGTGAGTTAATCCTCATCGTGGTTTTCCCCTCCTTGGGTTTTCCACATAAAATATGATGTTTAGTGTGTTAATTTACTTCCCGCGTTATGTATCTCATGTTCATGCTTAATAAGAAAATAGTGTGGTTATGGAATTGATAAGTGTTGAAATTTTGAATTTGAGTTTTTGTGACAACTAATTCACCCCCCCTCTTAGTTGTCCTACACTTGTTAACAACTCCACCATGAAGAATTAGGTCATGCAGTTCTAAGGAAATTTTGGTGTATGTTGGAGGAACCTAGACCCAAAATTTCATGTCTTGATTTCCTTTGGTGTCGAAGATAATGATGACAGAGTATATTAGACTTGACAGTGAGAGTGTTCTTGATTCAGAGTACATGATTGGAATGCTTTGCATTCCACTATAAAAGAAGATTTGGTTATGTGTTTTTTTGGGAGTGCTTATAGGTGTTAGAAGAATGAGTTGTCCAAGTGGGAAGTTTTTTGGTGGTTTGTGCATTGTGTTGTGAATGAACGAAAAGTTTATGCCATCAGTCTTTACAATCTAGAGTCAACCTAAAATTTTTGTGGTTGTGTGAAGTTGAAGTATGAATTAAGTGAACTTAAGGGAGTAATTATAGGTCCCTACCAACCTATTTTGATGCATTACAAGTTTTGAGGCATGTGTGGTTGGATCTTTAGCTGACAAGTTGATGTATTACATGTTTCATCTAATTAGGATGACCTAATTGATGTTGTAGGTGTTTGTGAATGTAATGAATATAGAGATTATGAGTGTGATGTAGAGAAAGTGTGATGTGAGTTCCTACGTAGAGTATACAAATTTTATGTGAAGAAGAGAAAAGTGGGTGTAAGTGTTGAGAAACATGAAGTGTGTTAAGTCAGTATATTGAGATTCAATGGAATCATCTCTTGTATATTGTAGATACATTGTATAAATTCAAGTCTTGGAAATGAGTCATCCTTTTTTCTTTTTCTCTTATTCTTTGGATGGTGAGTCCTCTCAATAGTGAGTCCACCTGGTAGTGAGCCTTTCTATAATACATTGTAATTCCTCACCGTGGTTTTTCCCTTCTTGGATTTTCCACATAAATCTAGTGTTCTTGTGTTGTGTGATGCGATGCATGTTTTAAATAATTTTCATTTCTACAAATTGGATGAAATGTTTTGAATACATGTTTAAGTGGTTTTAGAAAATAATGATTCACCCCCCTCTTAGTATTTTGGGTGTTCAATCATTGGTATCAGAGATTGGTTCCTTGGAAAAAGCTTAACTGCTTGAGGAAGATCTTGGAGATTGAACACATGGCCACTAGGATATATCCTACTCCTTGAGAATAAATTCCTATGGTAGGATTCATTGAAGAAGATTGTATGATTGATATGAATGGAGAACTTAGATTATCCCTTGAAGATCTAAGAAGAATTGAAAGTGAGAATGAAGATCCAAAAGAAAATTTCAAGGAAGTAGATGAATGCATTATAAAGTTGAGGGAAAAAATAAAGAATTTCAAAGAAAGACACAAGGATGTTAATGAGAAGTTGAAGCAATAAAATGAGAAAATCACCAGTATAAAAGTGCAAGTTGAAGAAAGAAAAAGAGTTGAAGAATTTCTAAATGACAAATTGAAAAGAAAATCTATAGAATATTGAAAACTTGAAGAAGTTGTGACCCTGAGATCAAGTATAGAGAAAGAAAAGAATCAAGAAGAAAAATTCAAGAAGAGCTCTATAATGCTTGATGATATGCTTACAAACTAGAAGGCTTCTAATGAAAAAGGAGGATTAGGGTTTGAAAAAGGAAAAATTTCAAAAATAGATAAGACACCAAGTATTGAAAAGAAGAATAGTGAACAAAAGAATATTGGAAACAAGAAGAGCAATGGAAAGCAAATCTAGAATAAAAGGAAAGACTTCAAAATACCACCTATCAGATAAATAAATGTACAAAGGTATCCATCTTTTAATGGTTCTTGTTATTTTTGCAATAAGTTTGGACATAAGGCTATAGATTGTAGGAGAAAAATGAATCAAATTTTTCAATCATTTCTTGGTTAGTGCTATACATGCAATAGATTTGGTCATAAGGCAAGTGAATGTAGAAATCAGATGATGAATAATTGCAATAATGATATTAGGTTCAATATTTCAATGGCTATTGTTATACCTGCAATAGATTTGGACATAAGGCTAATGCATGTAGGTCTAGAATTGGTGGAAGTAAGATTGTTCAAAATGTTTCCAGATGTCCAAATGCAATAAACCTAGGCATATAGCCAAATTTTGTAGAAGAATGTGAAGGTTGATCCAGTAAAGAAGAATGATTTAGTGAATAAGGCTGATCCTATAGAGATGAAGAAAGAGATGAACAAGATCTAAAAAAATAAAGAGGGGAATGAGGTTAAGAATGACCCTATGTCAGCTTCTATTGTAGACGTTTCCTCCAAAAAATAAATGAAGAGCTTTGGCTCAGGGGGGTTTTAATAGAAAACCATTAATCCTTTTCAAAAGATATGGTGTTGATACCTTTTTCATGTTGATACAAGGTGTAGGTTGACATGCTTGACCTATTGGTGAAAACACCAATGGAAAATATTTTGTTACAAATATTTATGGATAGTTTGAAGGTGAATGTGTCATTAGAGTTAGGGTTCATCAAGTTTTTACCTAACTTTAAATCAATGCAATTAATGCATTTTAGGTCATCCAAAAGGTGTTTATAAGTGATTTCACTTATGAAAAGTTCATTTGTGATCGATCATTTGAATAGTGAAAAGTGGAGAAGAGGCAAGTTGAAGTGATTCAAAATTTATGCATGAATCTCTAACCAAAAGAGATCTAAAAGTATTTATAGTTTTCCACTTTTCTCTAAGTTTTAGAAGCATTTCATTGTATTGCAAGATGTACACCCCATAAGCAGTAAAGGTTATGGACTGACTACGTCCCAAATTTAAGAAGCACCCTAATAAATCAAAAGTGATAGATCCAGAAGGTGAATTTTTACATGTTCATTTTGGGGTTATGCATACCGAGGATATAAGGATGCATATTCATGCAAAATTGGAAGAATATAATCATTTAAATTTGGGAGAAGTGTGGGTAAATGAGATAATTGGTGATGATTTTGATTTGAAACCCAAGTATGGAAGTTTAACATAGAAGAAATTAGATGTGTGGAACTAATTTCCTATTTTTTGCTATGTTGATGAATATGTTAGATATATGTTGAGCAAAATCCATGAAAAATTCATCTGGTTAGTCCTACCACACTTGATCAATAAAGAATCTATTAGGGTTGTGATAGGATTATGTTCTAAAGGACTAGTTGCTACTCTTAAATCAGTGAAAAAAGAAGTGGTGATGAAATTAACCAATGCAAAATTTCATAAGATATCCCCAATAGTTAGGAGCATTGAAGACCTGGCTATGAAATATGCATCCATAATGATTAGATATAAAAATTTCTTCATGAATAGAAAAAAAATTGTTTCTACTACTGCAAGTAATACTATATATGAAATGGTGAAGAAGGTGCATATTTTGACCTATGTGAGTTGTTAAGGAAACAACTATTGCAAAATCTTCAAAAAAAAAAGGATTCTTGATACCCCTTTCTGATATGGTACCTTGATCATATGCGTATTATTTTACTTTCTTAGAGATTTTATTGGTGTAAGGATTGCATTATGGTTAGATAATGTACTGGTGGCTAGACAAATCAAAGTTGATATGTTGAGATATCTAGATTCAACATCTAAAGATGAAGCCTTGTGGGATTCTTCAAATCATTCCAATCCTAGATGTAGGAAAGAGAAAGGATACCTAAGAGTGTGGTTGAGAAGTATAAGAATGATATTATCTTTATGTTAGCAAAGACTATTGTATGATGGAAGTTGTTGAACTGAGGATAGTACGGATTCCTAAAATGGGATATGAGGTAGAAGAGAGTGTGATTTATGAGTCTTGTAGATTGCATGTTGAGCATGAAAAGAGATCCTAAAGAAGAGAGATATGGGACATATGAGGAGAAATCTAGTGTTGTGCATGTGGAGCATAAAGCAAATGAGATCAAAATAAATGTTGAGTAAATGAAGGAAAAAGTTGTGGAAATTAAGGGATTTCCAAAAAGCCTTGTGGAAGAAGCCAAAAGCACATCCAACCCTTTGGTTGGTACCCCAAGCACAAGAAATTTTGATAGGACCTCTACCCCCTTTCTGATTTTTGTTAAGTCTTCAAAGACTAAACCTATAGTTGATTTGAAAAGAAAATAATTTTCCAGTGCCTCTGTAAAGCAATGAAGTGCTACGTAGAAGAGAAGAAAAGAGAAGGAAAGAAGAGAGTAGTATGTGAGTGTATGTATATGATTAGGAGGAAGAAGAAGAAGGACCATAGTTCCAGTCTGAAAGAGAAAAACCAGTGTCTCTCAAGTAGAGACAAGTGTAAAGAAAAAACAAATTGATATTGTGGATATTGACAATGAGGAAAAAGTGGAGAAGGAGAAAAAAGCTTTCATGATTCATATGAGGGAGAAGAAGTCTGAGAAGGAAGGAAAATCACCTAAAGGGAAAGGAAATAAGAAGACTTCTTTGGTCCAAAAATGAAGTCCAATGAAGTTTGAAGCATTAGTAGGCTACATTTTAGAATATTGGAACCTAGAGGAGACTGTTGCACTATACCCTACTACAAATGACATAGAAAAATCAACCATTGAAGAAGCTATTGTCAGGTACATTATTGCTTTTGATGTTAGGATGAAGGATATAGAGATTCAATTACCTGAGGATTTGAAAAATGTATTATATGCAAGAAGGCAAGAGGCCATAAAAGAAGATGCCAAGCTAATGGAATTTTCTTTGAAGAAGATCAGTTCTTCTCTTTCAAATGAGGATAGAGCTAAATTAGCTCAATTGTATAATAAAGAATTCAATACAAAATATTGGGTCAATACCCTAATGAGCAGGGATAAAGTAGACATAGAAAGATTAAAAATGAGACAATGGAAAAGGTTTCCAATCTAGTAAAAAAATAGGAATGTCTCTGGACAACAAAGAATAAGTACATGATGATGTGTCTATCCTTGAAGTGAATGAACTAGAAGATGCATAACATGAGCACTTAGCTAAAGAAGAAAATGTAGAAGATGTTACTAATGATACACCTTTAGTAGAATAAAATATTGTTGGAGAAGAAAAGGATGGTGAAATACATAGGGAGGAAGCACAAACAAAGCATAACACACCTCCTTCAACAATAGAAAAATCTATAAAGCAAGAAGAAGAACTCATACAAGAAAACATAGAGAATACAGAGGGAAAAAACACTGAAGACTTGCCTCTCCTAGAAGGAAAAGAGTCTGATAAACAAGAGAAGAATGCTAAGGAAGACTCCAACATTGGTGACAAGGAAAAAGATAGTGCAAAATCAGTTGAAGAAGAGAAGAAGATTGAAGATGAGTTTGGAAGTGCAAACAAGGAGAAGGATGATGGGAAAGCTGAAGAATGCATTGGTGGAAAGGAAAAGGGTGATGCAAAAAAGGATGAAGAAAGTGTGAAGATGGTTAGTGATTCCTCCGAAGCCTCTAGAGACTCCTTGAAAAGCTTATTAGATATGAAAATCCAATTCCAACCGGTAGTATCAGCCTAGTTGCTATAGATCCCAATGCAACAAGGCCAAGTTGATATGAATAAGATATCCTTCTTGTAAAAAATGCATCTTGGTGATGCATTTCGTGCCTCGACGAGAAAGGAGATTCTGCAAACTCACCAAAAGAGTGCTGAGATGATTGATGAGGAGATAAAAGTGCTACAAGAAAGTTTCTCTAGTGCTAATGTTGACAATTATTTATTTGGTGTACAAAAATTGAGATTACTCCTTGGATCATCCAAAGAATATTATGTTGGTTTAGGAGCAATTGGAAAAGGAGGTAAATAGGAAGGTAAATGAGAGAAGGTTGGCAGATGTTTTAGACAAGTGTGATACTTCATATGGTAAGTTGTAAACAACCTTAAAGATATTCAAAGTTATGTTGAGCAAGTAAAGATTCCTTTTTATTTTTGTTTGAAATGGCTCAGCTCCACAAAGAAAATAAAGGATGAAATGGACTCCATTCAAATTGATAAGGCCTTCAAAGCATATGGTCTAGATAATGATGCAGATGGAACTACAAGATTAGCAATAAAGAATCTACATGAACAATTCTTTGAACTACAAGAATAAAAGGAAAAGATTGTAGTGTAGATTGGTCAACTCAAAGACCTAGTAAATGCTAGATTTACACCCCTGATTGGTGCTCTGGATAATTTGGAGAATACATAGTAATATTAAATCCTCTACCCAATACTCTGGATAAGGTGAATAACTCCTCATATAGTTTGAAACTCAGTGTTGTATGCTTGACTTTCTCAAGAAGGATTGGAAAGATGGAAAAAGGATTGGGAGGAACTCCATGCAAAATTGGAGTCATAAAAAATTGTTTTTCCTTCTTCTAGTTGATTACAGTGTAAAATTCTATTCTATTTATGCAATTTTAGATTTCATTGTATTTATGTAGAAGAATAGCAATGCAAGCTTTGGTCATTTTTTCAATGGATAGCATTCTTAGGGGAGTTAGTCATATATATATATATATATAATTTAGGGGGAGTATGTGAGTGTGTATGTTTATACAATGCACCCTTTTCCATTGATGTCAAATGGGGAGAGTAGTTGAGAAAACAGCTGGTTGGAGATTATTTTGTAGGATATTTGGAGAAGAGTTTTGGGCATGTTTCCATCAATGACAAATGGGGAGATTGTTGGCAGCTTGTTTGTCATTGATGAGACTATTGGCAACATGAGCATGAGAATATATGGTGTTATTATTGATGTACAACTGTTTCATGACCATGAGTAATTGTGGTGGTGGCAATCCATTATACAAGTGCAATATTTTTGATCCAAAGTAGAAAAAATGTGCTGGATATTTGTGTAAGTCTTAAGGTACAGTTTCTTGTGAACAATAAACTAGTTTTGAGGTTTGCATTGCTCACCATAAAGAATTAGGTTATGTAATTCTAAGGAAATTTTGGTGTATTTTGGAGGAACCTAGATCCAAAGTTTCATGTCTTGATGTCCTTTGGTGTCAAAGATAATGAAATGATGGAGTATAAGACTTGACAATAGTAGTGCTAATGATGTAGAGAGTGCATGATTGGAATGCTCCGCATTCCACCATGGAAGAATATTTGGTTAGGCGATTTTATGGGAGTGCTTACAGGTCTTAAAAGAATGAGTGGTTCAAGTGGGAAGTATTTTGGTGGTTCACACGTGTTGTGAATGAACAAATAGTTCATGTCATTGGTATTTTATATATGGTGCCAACCTAAAATGTTTGTGGTTGTGTGAAGTTAAAGTATGAATTAAGTGAACTTAAGGGTGTAATTATAGGTCCCTTCCAACCTATATTGATGTGTTACAAGTTTTGAGGTGTATGTGGTTGGTTCTTGAGATGATAGGTTGATGTATTGCATGTTTCATCTAATTAGGTCAACCTAATTGATATTGTAGGTGTTTGTGAATGCAATGTGTGTAAATGTAAGTTCATTTTAGTATTGTAGAGATGATGAGTGTATTTTAGAGAAAGTGTGATGTAAATTCCTAAGTAGAGTATGTGAATGTGATGTGAAGAAGAGAAAAATGGGTGTAAGTGTTGAAAAACATGAAGTGTTTTAAGTTGGTATATTGAGATTCACAAGAACTGTCTCCAACATATTGTAGATGCATTATAATAGTTAAAATCTTGGAAGTGAGCCACCCTTTATTCTTTTTCTCTTATTCTCTATATAGTGAGTTCTTCGAATAGTGAGTCCACCTAGCAGTGAGCCTTTTTATAATATCTTGTAATTGGTTATAATATATTGTGAGCTAATCCTCACCATGGTTTTTCTCTTCTTGGGTTTTCCATATAAATATGGTGTTCTTGTGTTGTGTGATGTGATGCATGTTTTAACTGCTTCTTTTCATTTCTTCAAATTATATGAAATGTTTTGAATACATGTTTAGGTGGTTTCAAAGAATATTGATTCACCCCCTCTTAGTATTCTAGGTGTTCAACAATGACCCCTCTCGACTTAGGCACATTAGATGAGCTCTCTATTCATAGTAGTCCCCTACTACAAACCTTATTTTTAGTAACCTAAGAACCTTTTAGTCATAACTTGTAGTAGTGTAGTGTATAAGGACTAATGTGCGAAGTTACTCATCGCGTCCTCCCTTGAGCCGAGATAGAATATTTTTGGGTTGCTGTGTGAACCCCAATCCAAATACCTGCAAAACAATGAGAACAAACATCTTAAGTTAGAGATTACAAGCATGAACAAGGATTCCCCATGAAATCCATTTACAAAACTCAAATTAGGAAAATAAACAATGAAGAACACAATGAAAGCAAAAAAATAGATTGAATCCTAATTCAAATTTGCAAACTCATGATCCCATGGGGGAATTGGTGCTAGTTTGATGTGAAAATTGGCCCTTTCCCAATTCCTATGATGGAAGATTGATATTTTGAAGATGTGTTGATGAAAGATGAATGCTTCCAAGCTAAAAATTGCATAACCTAGCTATGGTTCAATGAGATTTGATGGAAATGGCTAAATATTTTAGCATAATAACTTTGCATAATTTGTGGATCATAAAATGAGGATGAGAGCTCTTTATTTATAGAATTCCAAGATGGATGAATGTCCAAATTTGAGCAATGTGGGATTAACATTCATCCAATGGCAAGATGCCACTTATCAATCTATGAGTGGATGGAGGATGTGCAAGTTTTGAGGATTGTGCCAATAAATGCATATTTTTGAATTTCAAATTTGTTGAAATGACTTGCAAGAGGGAAGGGAAAATGCAATAAATGCCACTTGGCTCAAGGCAAAGGACATATAAGATGGATTTATTTCCTTGTTGGATGTACATGTCCACTTGGAATTTTTGAATTCAAACTTGGAGAATATTCCAAAAGATGCCTTGTGAGGAAAATAAAGATTTAATAAATGAATTAAATCTATTTTCATGTGCCACTTGCAAAATCTAGAGGATGGGATATGATTTAGAATTAAATTAATGAAGGTTTAATTAATTTAATGAGAGATTAGATGATGTGACCTATTTGACTCAAATTTATGGATTTATTCAAATCAAATAAGAGAGGAATATGATAAGAGAATAATTAAATAAGGATTTTGATTTATTTAATTAAAAGAGATGGTGTTAGATTAAATAAAATAAGGCTTTAATTTATTTAATTTAATAGATAGACTTTAGAGATTTAATCAAATAAAATTAATTATTTAATTAAATAAGGATAATTAGATCAGATTGATTGATTTAATTAATAAAAGAGAGATACTTAATTAGATAAAATGATTTATTTAATTAAGGGAAGGAAATTGATGAATTTAATTAGATAAGGAGATTTGATTAAATGGTTAGACCGAGGGATGATTCAAAATGAAATGATGTTAGTAGTTAGGATCAGATGCACAATGTCAATCGGTATATTTTACGTGTCTACATTTTTCCCCTCTTTGAAGCAATGCACTTGTTGTGTTGGTTCAAAGAATAAACGATCTCAATCGAAGCCAATAATTTTCATTTTTTAAAATCTTGCCCCATTGTTTCTTGGTGAGAGAAAACATGCCATTATATTTACCCCTCAAGAGATTGGACGAAAATTTCAATTTTTGGGTGATCTCGCGAAAAAAGAGGACAAAGTGCTTGACAGGTCCAAAAAGGCTCCAGGAGGCCAAAAACGTGTTTGAATGCAATAAAATGATATAAAATAGGCCTCAACTAGACATAAATAGGTTTGAAGGTCCAAAACCCTAGCAGGATAGCCAATTAGGGTGAAAAAACCTAATTT
This sequence comes from Sequoia sempervirens, assembly GCA_007258455.2. Classification (NCBI taxonomy): domain Eukaryota; kingdom Viridiplantae; phylum Streptophyta; class Pinopsida; order Cupressales; family Cupressaceae; genus Sequoia; species Sequoia sempervirens. The sequence goes on along the minus strand of VDFB02271358.1, from coordinate 86,066,505 downwards.
TAAAGCTTAAAAGGGGCCCGAGGGGTCACTTTCAAGTCATTTTCACACGCTTCCATTAACAACCTTGAGATTTGAGCTCTAACCTCCTGACGATATGGTGCAATGACAACTTCCCCTACACATTTATGATCGAGTTCAGATGTACCAGTGGCCACCTAGCATCGAGGCACTGGTAAGTGACCCTTACTTGAGCTTCATTTTTCATTTCTAGCCTTCATTTAATGCTTTCAAAGTCGGTCTTTTTGCAGTGGCGCTATATAGTGCCACTTAGAAATCAAACTACACAGCTCAATGTTAAATAGCGTCGTGATGGTGTAGTTTGGAGTTTGAAAATAAACTCCAAACTGCGATGCTAAGCTCAGGGCTAGTGGGGTGGTTTGGAAACTGTGATGCGGTGGTGCTGGATTTGCTCAAAGTGCGCTGCTAGAAGGAAAAGTGCACCGTAGTGGTACATTTTTGTACTTTTATGCCCCAACATTGGAGTTTGATTAGAAATAAAATTGCGATGCCTTCACAAATTGCACCATTGGAGAGGTTTTTTGAATGTCTGGTGAAGAATTTTTCAAATTTTTTAACATGGTGACCTTCCTTGATGCAGGACATGGCAAGGGAGCTCTACTCTCAAGAGCACAAGTTGTGGGACTTGTTCAGCTATTTGTGGGACTTGAGTGATAGGGATCAGGATTGACTCTAGATTGTAGGGTTATCGTATATTGCTTATGTAGTGCCCATTCACACTCACTTAGGGATGTTGTCAATGTTGACCGAGAGATGGCACAACGAGACCTCTTCATTTCATCTTCTCACTGGTGAGGCCACCATCACCTTAGAGGACGTTTGGTGTATTTTGATATTTCTGATTCATAGTCGGTGAGTGATTTTTGACATGGATGAGGGGCATGATGCTTGCCACAGAGGACATCATTTTTTGTGAGGGGCAGATCGAGATCAAGTGACATAGGGTCCTGGCACCCCCCTTCTGCCTAGTTGTTGCAGCAGTCATTTTGGGTCTCATTACCCCTGACAGACGAGGCTAATACTTTAGTCCTAGCTAGGGATATTGGTTGGAGTGGATGGTTTGAGACATGCTGGTTCATTTTTCTTGGGGTCCGGCTCTTCTTGCCTCTTTATACAAGGATTTGCATGAGTACGTGTACATGGATGGCAGAGCGCTTGGAGCAGGTGTTACAATTCTTTACATTTGGGCATGGGAGCACATTACTGTGCTACGTCCACATGTTGTTTCAGTTCTGATGTTGCTAGATGATCCCCTCATGTGGCATTATAGAGGTGGTGTGTCCTTCACACACACTGGTGAGCATGGGATCCCCTACTAGAGGAGGGTTCTCGATGAAATGCAAGTGTTTACCTGGCGACCATACCTTGGTCGGCCCAGATGGGTTGACGATGTAGAGCAACTGTTCTTTGCCTACCAGGACCAATTCATGCAGGGGCAAGAGCACATGATTAAGAGGTACTTGCCCAGGTGCATGCAACGTCAGTTCGGTGAGCCCCAAGATTGCCTTGATGATGACTATGTAGCCATCTTCACCTACACCATGACACAGGTTTCATGGGGGCAATATATTATTTCCTCAGAGGCCATCGACAGTTTCAGGTAGTTAGTGGATTGGCCATGGGCCTATGATCAGGGGCATGTAGATCTAGGCACGACACAGGCCTATAGGGATTGGTTTCGGCATCTGATTTGATTGACTATTCTAGGTGCAGTCCCTGATCAATAGAGAGTTAGAGGTAGAGGGGGAGGATGAGGACAAAGGGGGGATACATGATAGGACAAGCCAGTTGTACCTCTAGTTCAGCAGGGCAGGGAGATGTACTGATGCCAGATCAGCAGTAGGTGCCACCAGGTGTACCACCATGGGTTGAGGATCAGCCCTAGGTGCAACCTTAGGTACAACCATGAGCACAACTAGTAGGGTAGATGGATCCTCGAGATATGTTGATTGTGCAGCTACAGGATGTGATAGCCAAGAGATATTAGGCTAGGGCTAAGAGATAGTAGCTCAAGGCCGAGAGGGATCAGGCTGTACAATAGAGACAAGCTACAAATTTATAGGCAGCCACAGAGCTAGGCCGAAGGCAAAAAGTAGAGATTATGGCAACCTCCTCTTCCCAGGGTATAGTGTCTATTCGGTCTTATAGGGATGTCATCCAAGAGGTCGAGTACTATCAGAGGCACTATCATGAGGCCATACCTAGAGCAGGATGGATCCCAGAGTACTCAGAGAGGACCAACCATAGACCAGCAGAGGTTTACGGTAACAGAGGTGAGGACAACATAGATGGGGACAAACCCTGATCGAGATGACACTTTTTTGCCTTATGGGCTCCTTTTTGATAGCCCGATGGGCCTTTTGTACTGATTGAAATACATGTACAGTGATATGATTTATTGTACTATGACAGTTACACTATTGATGATATATATATATATGAGCCGATAATTATTTTGATGTGATGCGATGCGTACTCTTTATTTCTGCATGGATGGATGATTTATTTCTATATGTTGTGCAATGATGTTTATATGATGATTTTATGGATGCATTTATTTCCTAATGATATATGCATTATACAATGATTATGACTAATAGATCTTTATTATGTTAACCTATGTTATGCAGATGTATTTATGTGATGTGCAATGACGCTGTCTATATGATCTATTTATATTGATGCAAATGGTGATGTGATATGTGATATGAAATGTAATATGCAAAATGATATGGAAATGATCTATGGTGTATGCACGAAATGATATGTGAATCTTGTTTATATATGAAATGATTATGGATGGATGTACACTTTGCATGTAATGAATTTTGTATGTTCCTATTTATGCTTATAATGTGTATAATGGTTTATGTAATGAATGATTTATGATGCTATCTATGAGATGAAATGGATGATGTAATGTGAATGCGATTGTTGTGATATGATGCAAATGAGATGGTTTTTTAAGATGCTTAGAATAACAAATATTATTATCCTAAACATATTAAATGATAATGTAATGTATGTGATGCATTTTATGTGATACGATGATATGTTAATGCTAAGTGGTATGATGATGTGTAATGTAATATGAACGTAATGTGTCCAATGGATTATCTGATAATGCTTATGTACCTATTATGTAGTAGGTGGTAATGTGAAATGGTTATGAAATGCAAATGAATGTTATGCAATGATTTATGTGATAAGAAGTAATGTGATGCAAGAAATGGATGCAATGTAATAAAATGGATGCACTGTTAAAATATGGTGGAAATACAATGCATATGTTCCCTATATATTATGTTGATGCAATATGCTAATGTTTTGTGGATTCAGGATTGATGATGATGATGATAGTGATGGACAAATGTCATAGTACCTTGTTAGTACGATGAGCAAGAAGAGAAGAAGTCATTTCAATAAGACACAAGATGATGAAAATGCAAATGATGATGATGATGATTACTTGCCAAGGAATTGGGATTTTCAAAGGGACGATTTCCTTCTCTGTGATAACACACGTGGTATGATGCATCAAGGTATAGACAACTAGGATGGCATTGTACCTAGTGTGATCGAATTTGACTTGACAAGCAGATAGGAGTATCCTTGTTCACACCTGACATACAAAAACCTTGCTAGGATGCACTTTAGAAGTTTCAAACACCTTGGACCAAAACATGGAAAGGTAAACCTATCAATGCAATAGTCAACAAGTTTCCCAAAACCTCCTCCATACATACCTAACAAAGCAAGTATTCACCAAGGTTATATTACAAGAACGTCCAACAAGCATTGTAGACAAAAAGATAATGATTGTTGCCCCATTCCTATTTCTCTAAATCCTATGTTGGGATATCATCAAGAAGTCCTTGGAATGAGCACAATAAGATAAGTCAAAAGACAAAGAAAAATAAAACAAACAAGTTGATGTTCTTCAATACCACTAACCAAAAGAGGATGTGTTTTCTAAGGATAAGAATCGAAACCATTACCAAAAGATAATGCCCATTGTAGGAAGGATTCATCCTAGGACATGTTAGTGGATGGCAGCATGTCATTTCATTTATCCAAAGTGTTCTAAATAATGATTGATATGGGACCAATTGGATGATGAATTACTGATACAAAGAGTTGACCAACTTGTTAATGCACTGACTTAGACCTAAGACTTGACGATTTGAGTTTTCACTATTGACCTGCTAGACTTGTTTCTGATTGTCTTACCAAACATTGAGGATGATGATTGTTTATTATGAATGGCATTATTGTGGGTGTAAGCGAGATGAGATGGATGGATTTTTTCAAATATTTGGATGTTTTTGATCCTTTTGAGATGTTTTGAGGCTGTTTTTGGTATTTTTGAGATTTTGCAAATGTTTTGATTTTTTGATTTTTTGAATGTTTTGGAGTTTTTTGAGATTTTGACGAAGATACTAACCTAAATACCTATCCTAGGGGCCTTAGGGGCTGATCAACAGATTTGCCTATGTTATACGTGTAGAGACCGTAGTTGACGAGTTGACCGATTTACAAATGATGATATACATGATGAGATGTCAGGTTTATTATGATGGACTCCTATAGGACTGACCTAATTGTCTCAGGGGATGATCAAATATCAACCTTTCCTACGTTCAAGCTCAGAGATGACGTAGTTCAAGAAGACGACCTTGTTTTGGGATTTTGATGATTTTTTGAATTTTTTTTGGATTTTCTAATTTTTTGATGTTTTTGGATTTTCTGATTTGAGGATTTTAAGGATATACACGAATCTAATATGATGAGAACATGCCCCCAGTGTGGTGCAATAGAATAATCCGATAAAGGTAGGACAAACTGACATTGAGGATGGGCCGAGTAGTACTATGAAGGATCATGACATGAAAACAAGACCAAGCTATGGTACAGATGTAGGTGGATGAGTGATGTATGCAAATCTAAATGTGATAGACGATGGAAGTGTAATGGATGGATGATGCAGAACAAGTCGTGAAGATCTTGGTGGATGGAAAGTGCTTATTTACACAAGGTGCATGTTTGCCAGGTTTTTACATAGGTACTTGCCCAAAGTGCCACCAAAGTGGCTTTTGCTAGAGGATGATTTTTTCTCTTTACTATTTTCAATCTTTTTTTTGACTTTTTTTGGATTTTTGGATTTTTGTATTTTTTTTGTTGTTACCAAGATGCCTGTTTGGTAGGTTTTCGACAAAGTAACCATTTTTTTAGGACATTTTCTATTTTTTTTTTGGATTTTTTGGTTCTATACCCTGAAATATTTAGGCATAATTTTTTTGAGATGGGAGCTATTCATGGGTTCATGCAGAGGTTCCCCTTCAGGTGTTGATAACTGATATGCCCTTGACTTGTAACTTACTGTGATAATGAATGGTCCCAACCAATTAGGTTCAAACTTTCCTTTACTGCTTGGGTTTGGGACATTCTTCTGATTCTCCTTTAATACCAGTTCTTTGACTTGGAACGTCTTGCTTTTGATTTTGTTATTGTAGCTCCGTTTGAGTCTATTCTGATAGACTTGTAAATGATTCAAAGCATCTATACATTGCTCATTTAGTAGCTCTAGCTCATTCAATCTTGACACTTGGTACTCTTCATCTGTGATGAGGTTTTGCAGTGTTATCCTAAGTGATGGGATCTTGATCTCAATGGGAAGTACTACTTCTGATCCTTAGACCAAGGAGAAAGGGGTCGCGCCAATGGGTGTGCAGATGCTAGTTCAGTAGGCCCAGAGGGTAGGATTAAATTGCAAATGCCAGACATGACCTGCATCATTGATTATTTTCTTGAGGATTTTCAAAATGGTTTTGTTTGTAGCTTCAGCTTGGCCATTGCCTTGGGGATAGTACAGAGTGGAGAAGCGATGTTGGATTTTAAATTTTTTGTATAAGTCACAGACCTTTTGATTCTTAAATGGTGTCCCATTATCTGAGTTAATGGATTGTGGAACACCATATCGGAAAATGAGAAAGTTCAGGATGAACTTCAAAATCTGCTTCCCAGTTATATACATCATGGGTATGGCCTCCACCCACTTAGTAAAGTACTTTGTTGCGGTTATGATGAATTTGTGGCTGTTGGATGGAGTGGGTGTGATTTTTCCAACCAGATCTAGTCCCCACTGCGAAAAGGGCCATGGTGTGACGATAGGAAGAAGCTCTTGAGCTGGAGCATGGATGAGGTCTCCATGTTGTTGACATTGTAGACACTTTCTGGCATAATCATGTGCTTCTCTTTCTATTGAGGGCCAATAATACCCCATCTTCAACAGTTTCTTAGCTATGGTCATTCCACTCAAGTGTGAACCATAGATATCATTATGTACTTCAGTTAGAGAAGTTAATGCCTCCTCAACATTTAATTAGTGTAGTAGGGTTCCTTCTATGCTCCTACGATATAGGGTATCTCCTAGGATGAAAAATCTGGATTCCTTTTTAACAAAGGTTCATTTTAGGTTTGACGGTAAGTTAGCAGGTATGACTCCTATACGAAGGTATGTGTAAATGTCGTGATACCAAGGATCTCTAGGACCAACGATTTCACACACATATTATGATTCTGGTACCTTGAATGTAGGTATGAGAAGTTTCTCAATTATGAATTCATATTTTGCAAAATTGTGGGGAATGTCAAGCAAGGATTCAATTATTGCCATGGTGTCTGCTGCTCTGTTGTTGGTTCTAGGAATCTACTCAAATGTTATTTCAATGAAGGATTCTTTAAGAGTCTCCACCAATTTATTGTATGGAGTGAGCTTGTCATCCTTGGTTTGATATTCATTGTTCACTTGATTTATTATCAATTGGGAGTCTCTGTATACTTTGAGAGTTATAATATTCCACTGCACTGCTATTCTGAGACCTATGGTTAAAGCCTCATATTCTGCAATGTTATTGGTGCAGGGAAATGCTAGTTTGTAGGACCTTGGTATGTAATCCCCTTATGGGGTGATGAAGAAGACACCAGCTCCTGATCCATGCTGTGTGTATGAGCCATCAAAGTACAGTTTCTAGTGGTCAGCTATGTTGAGATTGAAAATAGATTCATTTGGAAACTCTGAGACGAGAGGGTTCTCTGAATAGATTGGTGCTTTTGCCAGTTGATCTGTGATGACTTGTCCTTTGATTGCTTTCCACTCCACATATTCGATGTCATATTCTAAAAATATCATCACCCATTTTTCCATTCTTCCTGTGAGCATTTCCTTTGATAATAAGTACTTGAGAGGATCAATTTTGGCGATGAGTTTTATTTTGTGTGCCAACATGTAATGTCTAAATTTCTGTGATGCAAACACTATTGTGAGGCATTCTTTCTTGATGAATGAATAGTTTAGCTCATGTCCTATCATTGTTCTATTGATGTAATAGATAGCCCTTTCTATTCCATTTTTTGTCATGCTGAGCTAAGAGAGCTCCGAGGGCTGCTCCTGTTGCTAACACGTATAGAATCAATGGATTTCTTGGGATTGGTGGCATTAAGATTGGTGGTGTCAGTAGATATTCTTTTATTTTTTTGAATGCCTCTTCACACTTAGTATCCCATTTGTACACTACTCCCTTGTGGAGTAGGTGAGAATATGGGTTCTTTTTGTCCACCAACTGTGCTATGAATCTTCGAATGGATTGGAGCCTGCCTTGGAGACCTCTCAATTTATTTAATGTTTTTGGTGCCTCCATCTCAAGGATTTATTTTACCTTTGCTGGATCTACCATGATACCTCTCATTGACACTATATATCCTAGCAATTTTCCTAATTGTATGCCGAAGACGTACTTCTTTGGGTTTAATCTGACCTTGTACTCTTCTAGTCTGTCAAAGATGGCACTTAGGGTTGCTATGCGATCTTTTCTCTTTCTGAACTTAGCTAGAATGTCATCAACATAGTCTTCAACCATCTTATGAATCATATCATGGAATATCAATGTCATGGCCCTTTTATATGTTTCTCCTGCATTCTTTAAGGATAATGGTATCATGTTCCAATAGTAAGCCCCCCATGGATAAGTGAAAGCTATTTTATGTTGGTCCTCTTTAGCTATCATGATCTAATTGTATCTTGAGAATCTGTCCATTAGTGACAACATTTCATGTCCAGCTGTCATGTCTACTATCATATCAACGTTTGGAAGTGGGAAGTCATATTTTGGACATGCCTTATTCAAGTCTCTAAAGTCTATGCAAATTCTAATGTTCCCATCAAGTTTTGAAATAGGTACCAAGTTTGACACCCATTCTAGATAATCTCTCGGTTAGATGAATCCTGCATCTAATAGCTTTTTGAGCTCCATTTTGACTAATAAGGTGATCTGAGGGTGCATTTTTTGAAGCTTTTGTTTAACGGGCTTTGCTTCTAGATATACTGCTAAATGGTGAACTACAGTCTCTGGATCAAGCCCTAACATGTCAGCATAACTCCATGTGAAGTTTATTTGTCTCTCTCTTAGGAAGGATACTAAGAGTTCTTTCTCTTCTGATAGTAGTGACTCCACATAGAATGTGATGCGCGGGGTTGCCTCTATTGCTAGGTTGACTGAATTGCATTTTTCTACCAAAACTATTGATTTTTCTTGATGAAGAGCTCTTAAAGAAAGATTGAATCCCCCATCCTCAGGCACCTTAGAGAGGTTTTCACCATTGGATACATCCTTTCTTTTTACCTTTTTCTGGTCAGAGAGTGCCACCGTGTGGTTTTCACTCAAGGACTTGGATATTATTCTTAATTTTTCACTTTTGCGACTGAGGGATTCAAGCATTTCCCCATAATAGGCATGTGTATCTAGCTCTATTATGAACCTTTCTTTGTGATCCCCATCTAGAATGTTATCTCGCAGTCCCATGAATTCTGAGAGTGCCTCATCATTTTCGAATGTATCAAGAACTGGTGGTTCTCATTGGTCGTAGTCAATGAGTTGGGGATATAATAGGCAGATCTCATGATTTTTGTGGTCTTTTTCAAAAGATAGGGTGCTAATCATGCAAAGAGTGGTATCCTCAAATAGCCTAGGTAAGTTGGTTGTGGTATCCTCGTCATCACTACTACTACAAACGTCAGTTATATCAAATGTAAAGTTATCTATGACTCTACCTGTAGACACTGGTAAGCGTAGTTCTACTAGGGTTGGATGAGGAGGATTATTAACCATTCTAACTAGAGGACTTCGGCCACATATGGTTATAATCGAAGGGTTACATCCAAGGCCAAGATTTGTTATTGGTCGTGTCTCTAGAATGATAGGTATTATAATCCCATTGTCATTTTCTCCAAGTTTTTGGTTTCTGTCATAGCCCATTGTGAGCATCATTTGAAGACCCTTGCTTCTATCATCCATTGGTAAGTCAGCTACTAGTCTTTCATCTTGATATAACATATGAGATGGATCTGCCTCAATAACTTCTTGGCCAAGATCCCCCCATCTTGTAAAGGTGGGATAGTCCATAGGAGACATTTGGGATGTGGAGGCTTCATTTATTTGCAAACGTCCCCATGATCTAGGAGATTGTGGTAACTCTCCTACCACAAAAGAATTATTAGGGAGCTTGTAGTTTCCATAACCGTTATCTTGGATGATGACCTTAATGTCAGAGATGGTGGGAATGGTGGGAGTGGTGGGTGTCTCTATCACAGAAGTGGATGTGAGAGTGGCGGGATCAATGTATGGTGTGGATGGACCCTCATCATTTTTTGGTACTTGGGGGATTTTATAGTACTTTTCTTCAAGGCTTTGGCAATAGGAGAAGGGTTTAGGATCTCCATGGATGGTAATTTCTTGTCCCTCATGTGTAAATTTCACACATTGGTGGAAAGTTGACACTACTGCCTCAATCGCATGAATCCATGGGTATCTTAGGAGGATGTTATATGGTAAGTCGATGTCCAAGACCTGAAAAAGTGGTTTCCATGATGGCAGGCCCTACTTGAATAGGGAGTTTGATGGTGCCTTGAGACACTCTTTGTTGATCATCATATGCTCTTATTGTGATACCCTTTCCTTTGTCGATAGGATCTTTTGATATTTTCAATTGTTTGATGAGGCTTAGAGAACATATATTCAAGCCCACACCTCCATCTACCAAGACCCTTTTTAATTTTCTCTTATGTACTACGGATTCCAAGTGAAGTGCACAGTTGTGATATGGTTGAGCGGGGAAATCTTGGTCAGAGAATGTGAGGAGATTTGGCGCAATGATATTTCTGACCATAGCTTGGAATTGTTCCGTATCAAGGTCTGTGAGGACAGTGGATGAAGCCAATGCTTCTTCAAGGATTTTCCTATGGGTAGATGAAATTTTTAGCAAATCCATGATGGAGATTTGTGCTAGTGTTCTTTTGAGTTGATCTAGGACATTGTAGCCATTAGGAACAAATCTAGATGCAGGGAATTTGTTTAGCTGGGATGATCCTACGATGGTAACTTTTCCACCTCTTTTGGTGACTCCACAATCGGCATGGGCACCTTTGATGGTGATGACCATGTAGTTTTCATCTAGGGAGGCAACAACTTTTTTGTACACATGATTTACGTTTGCATGGGTGCCTCTCCCCTTATCTTTGTTATTGTTATTCCCTTTATTGCCATGATTAGGCATTGGATTCATGTATATCTTAATATCTTGGTTCCCTATTAGTTGTTCCACGTTTATAATTATTTTATCGATGAGATCTTGAATTATGTTTTTTAATCTCATGCATCTGTTTGTGGTGTGGTCTTTGATTTTATGGAACTCACAGACTTGATTCTCATTATACCAAGGAGGTTTCACATCCGGTTCTTGGTAATTCTCAAAGGTAGGAGCCTTGATGATTTTTTCGTCTATCAACTTCTTCATTATGTCTTCAAGTGGCTCCCCCAAAGTGGTGTACTTTCGCTTGGGATCACTCTTGCTGTGTTGGGGTGGTCCCCTTTGATCATTGAGATTGTTGATTGTTGGATTATTTTTTGGTTGTTGTATTGCATGATGATTGTTTTGGTGTTGGATTTGGATTTGTGGTGTGGGTGTATTTTGGCGAGGGGAACTAATGACCACCTTAGCGTCGATGACACCATCATTAGTAATGTTTTTATTCCTTACCCATGTGCGAGGTTTATCATTGTAATTGGAGGGTGGGTGATTGTTTTGTTGTTTGGTGTATGAAGTTGATCCTGCAGGTTAAGTCATAAGGGCTTGTTTGATGCTAAGTGCCTTGGGGATCAACTGGTCATATGTGGTGATTCCTTGAACCTTGAGATGAAATGTCAAGAGGCCGTCAAGGTTGGCTATGATGGTGCAAACTTGTTGTTCTTCGAGCATGGTCCACTTGCTTTGATTGGCCTTGGATCACCATCGTTGTAGGAATGAAGCGAATGATTCACCCTTACCTTGTTTCAGAGCTAAGAGTTCTTCTAGACTAACATCCATTGCAATGCTGCGTGCGCAATTTTTTATGAATGCATCTATAATTTCTTGGAATATCCTAATGCCTAAAGGTAGGCAAGAGAACCATTCCATAGCGTGGCCTGCCAAACTCCTAGGAAATAGCCGCACTAGATAAGTATCGTCGTATGCAACTTCCATGCAATGAACCTGGAATTCCTTGATGTGATCTTCAGGGTTTCCTATCCCTCGATATTTGTCAAACTTGGGGATCTCAAATCCCTTAGGGAATGGTTTCATCACTAGGTTCATATCAAATGGATAGGGACACAAGTTGCTTGGTGTTTTTGTTGTTCTCCCTGATTGAAGATTGAGCACTTGTTGCGAGAGCAACCTAATTTGTGTCGTTACGTCATTTTGTGGATCAGAGGGTGGGATGAAGGTGTTTTGGTTTGTTTTGATTGTGGGTTGGATGGGTGGTTTGTTTTATGTGTTGTTCAATGGTATCTGTATGTTCTGCCGAGATAGGTAGGGTTCCACCTACTATTGTATGAACAATGCTTGTTGTTGATCTTGATGTTGTTGCGCTAAGATTTGTGCTTGTTGTTGTGCTTGTTTCTGTTCCAACAATGCTTGTTGTTGTGCTTGTTGTTGTTCCAATAGTGCTTGTTGTTGTGTTGCCAATTGGGCTGCTTCTTGCTGCTCTTGATATTGCTTTATTGCTTGCTGATATGCTTGCATTTGTGCTACTTGTTTTCATGCAAGAAGTTGTTCCTGTGCTTGTGCGTGTTGTGCTTGATATTGGGCATTTGCATGGGATTGAGCTTATGCTTGCGCTACTTTTTCTTGTGCTTGTGCTTGTGCTGCTTGTTGTTGTAATATAATTTGTGCTTGAAAAACCTTTTTTGCTTGCAATGCAACTTGGGCTACTTGAGTGGCTTGAGCAGCTTGTTGTTGTTGCAATAAAGCTTGGGCTTGTGCAACCTATTGCGCTTGTAATATGGCTTGGGCTACTTAAGCAACTTGTGTAGCTTGAGTGGCTTGCTGAGCAACTAGTTGTGTGGCTTTTTTTTTGCACCTATTGGAATCCCCTTTGAAAATCATCTTGCAATGCCATGTTGTATTGGCTTGATGTGTTGGAAGTTGGTGGTGGTGGGGGTGGTGGTAGATTTGGAATGGTGTTTGTGGTGAGTGATGATGTTGTGTTGGTGTTTTGAGTGATGGATGGTTCTATTGATGTGGTTGGTCCTTGGGAGACCATGTTTTGCAATGTTAGGGGGTGTTTGATGATGTTGTAATTGCTTGTGCATTTGTCATCTGTTGTTGCAATGTCAATGACAAGTCTTACGTGATGTTTTGATTGATATTCAGGATGTTGGTTTGACTGATACTTGGTAAAGGGGGAAGTCCTAAGCCAAGGAGTGATATGGATGATGATGGTAATGATGGAAGAAGTGGAAATGTAAGGGGTATGAGTTCTTGCAAAAATTTTGTGGTGTCAAAAATGCCCCCTGGTCTGAACATATCTCCCTCCTCTTGCGAATTTGTGAGGAGAGAAGTTTGAGGTGTTGCGTGAAAAAATGATGATGATGGATCATGATAGAAAGTGGGAGGAACATTCTTATGTAATGGGTTTTCAGGTATGTTTTGTTCCAATATGGTGTTTGCATCCAAGTTTTCATTATTAACAAGGGGGTGTGCTTGAATAGCATTGATAAATGCATTTCCCTTATTAACATTGGGTTGGGTTGGAGCAAAAGATGTCAGGATCTATAGAATTTTGGAGTGATATTTTGGGATGGGAGTGTAGATGAGATGGGAATGGTGGATGATATTGGAGGAAAATATGTCTCCACTATGGTACTCACATCAAAATCCAAAGATAATTTGGCCCCTTGTTTTGCTAGTTCAAGCATGTATAATGAAGGATTAAGCCTCATCATGATGTTGATGATTTTATGGTTTTCTAGATTTTGGAGCATTTCAGTTATTTCATCATGTGACATCCTAAAGGTAAGATCCTCTCCTTGGTTTTCCTCTTGTGGATTTTATGATGATGAGATGGTCAAAGGATTGATTGATTTAGCGAGATTCATTTCAATGTTTGTTTGGCTTAGAACACTTGAAGCGGGTGTTTCTTTGTTGGCTTCCATACTCTTCTTGTATTGAGATCTAGTTTGAACCATAAAACAAGGATCAATTTTCAAAAATAGGAGAGATGAATCTCTTGGTTCTTTGGATTGATCTTTACTTTATGCCCAAAGTAGAAAATTTTAGGATATCTTGAGGATCGAAAGGTGATATGATGATGATGCAATGGATGGATGATGTGGATGTTTAGGTGTTTTGATAAATCTTGAAGGAGAATGCTAGACTTTTGGGACTTTCAGATATGTTTCAGATTTTTGATTTTGATTTTCCTTATGGGATTGCCCTTGTTTTTGATTGCTTTTGATTTTGAACAAATAGACCCTAAGATGTTGGATGATTATCTAAAGGGTATATTTTCTGAAAGGATGATAAATTTGAATGTGTGTAGGGAGAAGGATGCATATATCCACACCTATGCAAACAAGATGATAGTTTAACTAAGCATATGAAGAAGGATGCATCTACATATACCAAGCTAAACAAGATGATTTTGATAACTTTTACTAAGAATATGCAAAAGGATGCATCTAAACATACCTAGCAAAAGATGATTTTGATAAATTTTTCAAGGATTTAGTCTCAAGTATTTTGATGATTTTTTATTTTTTGCCAAAAAAGCCTAGCATTAAGGATGATTTCAAGATTTCTCAAAAGGTCATAATTGAGATGATTTTTGTTTTGATGTTTGGAGGGATGGGTGAAAAACTTTTGATTTCTAATATTTTGCTCAGTTGAACCTCAAAAAGTGCTTTGTTTTACCTAGACCTGGGGTATTAGAAGAGCGCCACCAATGCTTCTATAGACCTTTGTAACCAAGAAGTGATTTCACTTGAACATTCATTTTCGGATTTTGAACCAATGACTTTTGCTTTGGGATTTGGAATTTTTGAGAATCATGAGGCTTCAACACACATGAAAGTTTATTTTGCTTAGCTGTGCTTAATGGCTTTATTTTACCACAAACACTTTCTTTGATTAAGTTTTCCAAACTAGATGTCCAATGTCTTGACTTCTTCGCATCCCAAAAAGTATGTTATGTGAAAATTTGATGAACTCAAGGCAAGGGTTTACCTATTGTTTACTTTAATAGACAAATCAAGATGCAATCCAATGTTTAGAAACCTCTAAGGATTTGAATCCCAAGGGCAAGAAATAACATATGGATTGAGTCAATTATATTTGTCTCCAAAAGGGTTTGAAATTTGGATGATGATGTTTAAGTGTTTGTTTTCAAGATGTTTTTGTACAAGCAAAGCATTTTGAAACCACAAATAACTACAACCCTATGGATGTGTAAGATAATATTTGTTAGATTCCCAATTGGACAAGTCCAGCTATGCTTATCTTTAGCGAATGGTTAGATGTTTGACCCCACTGGCTCCCCTCCATGGCTCATTAATGTCAATCGGTGCAGCCAAGCATCAACACCCATGAAACTCCCATGGAATGCTTTCCATTTCTACTAAAAGACCATAAAAGTGTCAGGTGGCTTCAGAATGACTGTTCTTGCACCAACAAATAGATTAAAGGTTTTGGAAAATTCTAGAACATGGGTTTTAATAAGTACTTTCCATTCATGGAGATTGACCCATACGACAAGAGTCCCCTTTCAGATCCATCTTGTCGAAATCAATCGCGTGATATTGGCGTTTACTCAAATACCCACATTTATATCTCGATTGGAAATACTCTTGGCTTTAGAGTGTTACTGGTTGAGTCATTTCCTTGGGTGATTACTTTTTTCCCAAGGCATACCCTCTAGGATATACAAAAGCAATTAAAGACAATATCTGTAACTCAATCAATCTTTGTTGGCAACAAAGAGAGAGAATGTATACAATAATTCCCCAATCACACTCGCACAAGATGTTTTTCAATTCTTAAACCGAAAATGAAGTGTGGATGTGATTGCTTTATCTCAACCTAAAATCATGAAAAGGCCTTTTTATTCTCAAGATCACTATAAAGCGTGAGAGAAGTGCATACATCCTTTTTCAATGAGGTTAGTTCAAGTAAGCCTTCACAAAACAAGATAGCACATGTTCATTTTATATCCTCAAAGCAATTATGAATTCTTTTTGAAGCACCAAAGGACAAATTTTTCAATTGTTTAACCAAAGAAACAAAATCTAGTAAGTTATAGTCCTAATGTTCATTTTAGCCCTTGCAAGAAAAAATTGAAAAGGTTCTTTTTAAAACCCAAACAAAACTAGTGTCCTAAGAAAGAAGTGATAACAATTTCTTAAAAGTGTTAAGCAAAGACTAAAGTGTTTAAAAACACTTTGATCTTGCGAAATATCATCCTCATGCTTGTCCTTCTTTCATTTTCAATTCCAACCTATAAGAGAGAAAAACTAGTCAAATTCTGCAAAATACAGAGATTAAAATGTAGAAAACAAAAGATAAACTCATTAATGACCAAAAGCGCGTGCTAAAATTAAATTTCCACTTTTTACTCCCTGCCAGCAGCACAACCCATGACTGCGTCAAAGTTTGATTTCTTAGCAGTGCTCAACAACGCCGCTTACCAGTCAACGTCGCTCTGTGTCGAGGGCAATGAGCTCAACTATGTCGCACTTTTGCACAGCGTCATAGTTTGATTCTTTTGAAAAATATGCAAGTTAGAACGGTCAAGTAGCACAATTTGGATTTCAAATTTTTGGGTGGGAATACTCCAGCATTGTAGTTTGAGTTTCCAGTGGTGCTATATGGCGACACTGAGCTCTCAATGTGGGAATTTTTTTGTGTATAAGAAAAACTAAAAAATTTAGTGAGAAAAGTGATAAAGAATGAGATGTCATCCTCCTTCTAGCACCAAATGTGTGAACCTCAATCCAGATACCTGCAAAACAATGAGAAAAAACACATTAAGTTAGAAATTACAAGCATGAACAAGGATTCCCCATTAAAGCCATTTACAAAACTCAAATTAGGAAAATAAACAATAAAGAACACAATGAAAGCAAGAAAATAGATTGAATCCTAATTTAAATTTGCAAACTCGTGATCCCATGGGGGAATTGGTGCCAATTTGATGTGAAAATTGGCCCTTTCCCAATTCCTATGATGCAAGATTGATATGTTGAAGACATGTTGATGATTGATCCACTTTTTTGATGAAGGATGAATTCTTCCAAGCTAAAAACCTGCATAACCTAGCTATGATTCAATGATATTTGATGGAAATGGCTAAATATTTTAGCATAATAACTTTGCATAATTTGTGAATCATAAAATGAGGATATGAGATCTTTATTTATAGAATTCCAAGATGGATGAATGTCCAAATTTGAGCAATGTAGGACTAACATTCATCCAATGGCAAGATACCACTTGTCAATCTATGAGTGGATGTGCCAATAAATGCATATTTTTGAATTTCAAATTTGTTGAAATGATTTGCAAGAGGGAAGGGAAAATGCAATAAATGCCACTTGGCTCAAAGCAAAGGACATGTAAGATGGAGTTATTTCCTTGTTGGATGTACATGTCCACTTGGAATTTTTGAATTCAAACTTGGAGAATATTCCAAAAGATGCCTTGTGAGGAAAATAAATATTTAATAAATGAATTAAATCTATTTTCATGTGCCATTTGCAAAATCTAGAGGATGGGATATGATTTAGAATTAAATTAATGAAGGGTTAATTAATTTAATGAGAGATTAGATGATATGACCTATTTGACTCAAATTTATGGATTTATTCAAATCAAATAAGAGAGGAATATGATAAGAGAATAATTAAATAAGGATTTTGATTTATTTAATTAAAAGATATGGTGTTAGATTAAATCAAATAAGGCTTTAATTTATTTAATTTATTAGATAGACTTTAGAGATTTAATCAAATAAAATTAATTATTTAATTAAATAGGGATAATTATATCAGATTGATTGATTTAATTAATAAAAGAGAGAGACTTAATTAGATAAAATGATTTATTTAATTAAGGGAAGGAAATTGATGAATTTAATTAGATAAGGAGATTTGATTAAATGGTTAGACCGAGGGATGATTCAGGATGAAATGATGTTAGTAGTTAGGATCAGATGCATAATGTCAATCAGTATATTTTACGTGTCTACAATTGCTAACAATATCCTCTCAATGAGAGCAAGAAGGTGAGCTTGTGTCATATTGGGCTTGTGCCACTAGGCATTGAGCTATTAGGATTCAGGAAGATTGGAGAAATAAACATTAACAATTATATGCAAATTAAATAACCCAAAAATAGCAATGAAGAATAACACAAAAAAGATCAACACAAAATTTTAACATCGTTCACCCAATATGGGCTACATCCACAAAAACTCATCCATTCAATTATTTTATTATCCAGTGCAAAAAAGATTACAATCTGATAAATACCATACCACAACAAACATCCCAACTGCTTATAACAAGCTTTTTGGAAGCTTCTAGAATTAGGGTTTTACAAAGTCATTTTTCATTTGTTGGATAACAAAAAAATTAACTAGGGTTTGTCAAATGGGGTTGCAGGCTAAGTGGGCTTAACCTTGGGGAAAACTCTTTGGTTAAGTGTGCTTGAGTTGGAGCAATACTTGGATGGGTGACCTCTCGGGATGACCCAATGCTTCACCTTTGTGAGCCTCACCTAGATGCAATGAGTGCTAAGTGGACCATTCATTATCATGAGAGATGGGTTTTTGTGAACCACTACTCATGAAACATGGGTCAATGAGTTTGACTTGAAAAACTACATAGTTGAATCCTGATAGCAATATCATAAAAAATTTAACTACCGACCCCTTGATGTGTTAATGGAAAAAAAATAAAAATTGGGGACTGCCACCATTGAACCCCCACTCGAGGCCTATCTTGATGTTGAACCTTGATAAGGATATGTAAACAGGGTACAATATTTGCATGATCAGTTGCCACATACCAACATTAGCTATCCTCTCTCATATGGAAAGGTATTGAATAATTATTTTTAATTGTTTAACTATCCAATCCTTCAGAATATTTATCACTTTACTGTGAGGTGGGACTACTACAAGTTTACACACCTTGATTGAATAGATAAGTTGTGCTTGCTTTTTACTATCTTGAGTCTGTTATTACTAGTGATTTTTGTGACACATATTGTTAGAATTGTGAAACAAGCACAAAACCACAAGCCACAAGATCAAACAACAAACACATACACCTTCCATGCAAGATATTTGTAAACAATATATGCAATATTCCTCAACAAGAAAAAGCTATAAAAGCAAGAGACTCTCAAAAGATATGAAAGCTTGAGAAATAATTACAATGAGGGTTGAGTTCTTTATAGGAGAAAAAACATAAATGGTTCTCACTTCAGTTAACAAAAAAAAACTTAGTTAACTAAATAAAGAAATACAAAGTTTAGCTTAAGTGCATGAGAATAAATTAGACTAATAATCAAGTAAATATTAATTAATTATTATCTAATGCATGATAACTCTAACAACCCCCCTTAAGATGAACTTAGGGAGTAGCTAATGTTGATATTATGGATGCACAGTCCTTGAAGCTCTAGAGTCTTTAATGGAGGACCTTTTCCATGAAAGATAATCAACCAAAAAGAAAATGTTGCAACTAGGCATGGACAATGGAGATTCTATTGATCTACATTATGAGATTAGATTGAATACAAATGTACAAGTTTCCTGATTATATAGGGAAGAGAGAAAACCTAAGATGCATGAGATGTTGCCATGTGTCATGATCTAACAACATGTGACAACATGTGAACCCTATCCAAAAAATGATTAAATGTTGAGATAAGTTCTAGAAGGACAAATCATCTTCTAGAAGGAATATTATCTCTACAAACAAGGGGGAATTACCCCATTATTAAATGATTCATTAAAATGCAACCTAGGACTAAATGATGTATGACCTAAGTTAACTTATGCTCGTGTAATAATTAATTTAATTACACTAACACCCCCCCATAAGTTCAACTTAGGGAGGAAAATGCAATGATTATGCAGAGATGATGATGATGATGATTATGGGTCCGGACTACGAGGCCATGTTAGGTACCCATGTACATGAAAATGCAGAAAATATCCCACAATCAGAGAAAAGGGGAAAACCCAGTGGGAACAAAACCTCTCTCCAAAAAGGAGATGAAAAAGAAAAAATGTGAGATAGGATGGGAAGGATGGAGGACTCCCAAATACCCCCCAAGGACACCATTCGTCACATGGATACAATACAATAGCCCCCCCATAGGGAGGAAATATAGAGAATATATAGCCCCCCCAGAAGATGATATCACCTGCAGAAATGGTGTCTTAAGACAGAACATGATCCAATGTCGACAAACAACTTGTCTCCCTTTTGGAAGAAACAAAACCAAGTGCAAGTGTAGAGATGCTTCCCATTCTGGATAGGAATTGAAGGAAGGAAGGATGTATGTTGATGATGATGGTGTCTTTGAACTCTGCTCAAATGTTTACTTGCCTAATGATGAAGATGCCACAATCAATGAAGAAGGTGAAAAATTAGGATGATGCAGAAACTAATGTTGAAGAATATCCAAAGACAGTGATGTGGATATGATGGATGCAATGGAGACTTGATAGCTCCCCTTGAATAAAGTGACTTCAAAACCATTGAAAGAATTTTGAAGCCAATCCAATGGTAGATGCTGAAGAAACCTCAAATATAGAATGGAATGATAGGGAAGAAGTCTCAGATATGAAATCTCTAAAGAGAAACCAAGTGCCTCCAAGATAGTCTCTGGATACCCAATAAAATTTGAGACAAAGGAATGAGGAGAATCAAGAAAGATCTTCAAAGGTAGATTTGAATAAAGGAGTGATATCCCCTCAAGACTATCCTCCAAACCTGTAGAAGTAGCCAAGTC